>NC_069487.1:13156937-13196937 GCF_026875155.1 Cherax quadricarinatus | reverse complement strand
TCTCTGTGTGTGTGTTGGTCATTATCATATCTACTCTTGAAGCTGTGTAGTGAGTTTGCCTCCACCACTGTTGCACCCAAGTCATTCCACTTTTCAACCATCCTGAGAATAAAGAAATACTCCCTGACATCCCTATCATTCATCTGTTTCCCCTTGATCCTGATCCTCTCAATTTAAGCAGACTGTCCCTATCAGTACTGTCAGTTCTTAGGATTTTGTACGTAGGAATCATGTCTCCCCTTGTCCTTCTCTTATCGTCAGCTTCAATTCCTTCCTCTCAGTTTTGGCACTAGTTTGGTTGCAAATTTTTGGACCATATCGAGGTTCCTCATGTGCTAGTCCAGGTGTGGGCTCCCTCCTGGGTCTGCGTACTCGGTGACTGGCCTAACACATGGCGGATATAAAGCTCTGAAGGATTCTTTATTCAGATTCTGGAATGCTACTTTGAGGTTTGTTAATATCATATATGTCAGTGACGTTATAATGTTGGTGTGTATTTCTGGTAATGTGTTTGGTGTTATGCTCACCCCTGGGTCCTTTACAACCTGATATTCTCATCTTCTCTCCCATGGTGTACTCTGCCCATTGTGTACTCTGCCCATTGTGTACTCTGAACATTGTGTACTCTGCCCATGGTGTACTCTGCCCATGATGTACTCTGCCCATGGTGTACTCTGCCCATGGTGTAACTCTGCCATTGTGTACTCCCGCCCATTGTGTATCTGCATTGTGTACTCTCCCATTGTGTACTCTACCCAGTGTGTACTCTGCCATGTGTACTCTGCCATGTGTACTCTGCCCATTGGTGTACTCTGCCCATTGTGTACTCTGCCCATTGTGTACTCTGCCCAGTGTGTACTCTGCCCATGGTGTACTCTGCCCATGTGTACTCTGCCCATTGTGTACTCTGCCCATGTGTACTCTGCCCATGGTGTACTCTGCCCATGTGTACTCTGCCATGTGTACACTGCCAGTGTTACTCTGCCCATGGTGTACTCTGCCCAGTGTGTACTCTGCCCAGTGTGTACTCTGCCCATGGTGTACTCTGCCCATGGTGTACTCTGCCCATGGTGTACTCTTCCCAGTGTGTACTCTGCCCATGGTGTACTCTGCCCATGGTGTACTCTGCCCATGGTGTACTCTGCCCATGTGTACTCTGCCCAGTCCACTCTCACATCTGTCGCTACAAAGGTGTAACTCTGCCCATGGTGTACTCTGCCCATGTGTACTCTGCCCAGTGTGTACTCTGCCCAATGTGTACTCTACCCAGTGTTTACTCTGCCCATGGTGTACTCTGCCCATGATGTACTCTGCCCATGATGTACTCTGCCCATAGTGTACTCTGCCCATGGTGCACTCTGCCCAGTGTGTACTCTGCCCATGGTGTACTCTGCCCATGGTGTACTCTGCCCATGGTGTACTCTGCCATGGTGTACTCTGCCCAGTGTGTACTCTGCCCATGGTGTACTCTGCCCATGGTGTACTCTGCCCAGTGTGTACTCTGCCCATTGTGTACTCTGCCCATGGTGTACTCTGCCCAGTTGTACTCTGCCCAGTGTGTACTCTGCCCATGGTATCTGCCATTGTATCTCCATGTGTACTCTGCCCAGGTGTACTCTGCCCATGGTGTACTCTGCCCATGTGTAATCTGCCATGTGTACTCTGCCATGGTGTACTCTGCCCATGTGTACTCTGCCCAGTTTTGTACTCTGCCCATGGTGTACTCTGCCCATTGTGTACTCTGCCCATGGTGTACTCTGCCCATGGTGCACTCTGCCCATGGTGTACTCTGCCCATGGTGTACTCTGCCCAGTGTGTACTCTGCCCATGGTGTACTCTGCCCATGGTGTACTCTGCCCATGGTGTACTCTGCCCATTGTGTACTCTGCCCATGTGTACTCTGCCCATGGTGTACTCTGCCCAGTGTGTACTCTGCCCAGTGTGTACTCTGCCCAGTGTGTACTCTGCCCAGTGTGTACTCTGCCCAGTGTGTACTCTGCCCATGGTGTACTCTGCCCAGTGTGTACTCTGCCCAGTGTGTACTCTGCCCAGTGTGTACTCTGCCCAGTGTGTACTCTGCCCATGGTGTACTCTGCCCATGGTGTACTCTGCCCATGGTGTACTCTTCCCAGTGTGTACTCTGCCCATGGTGTACTCTGCCCAGTGTGTACTCTGCCCATGGTGTACTCTGCCCAGTGTGTACTCTGCCCAGTGTGTACTCTGCCCAGTGTGTACTCTGCCCATGTGTACTCTGCCCATGTGTACTCTGCCCATAGTGTACTCTGCCCATGTGTACTCTGCCCAGTGTGTACTCTGCCCATGGTGTACTCTGCCCATGTGTACTCTGCCCATGTGTGTACTCTGCCCATGGTGTACTCTGCCCAGTGTGTACTCTGCCCATGGTGTACTCTGCCCATGGTGTACTCTGCCCAGTGTGTACTCTGCCCATGGTGTACTCTGCCCAGGTGTACTCTGCCCATGGTGTACTCTGCCCAGTGTGTACTCTGCCCAGTGTGTACTCTGCCCATGGTGTACTCTGCCCATGGTGTACTCTGCCCATTGTGTACTCTGCCCATGGTGTACTCTGCCCATGGTGTACTCTGCCCATGGTGTACTCTGCCCATGGTGTACTCTGCCCATGGTGTACTCTGCCCATGGTGTACTCTGCCCAGTGTGTACTCTGCCCATGTGTACTCTGCCCATGGTGTACTCTGCCCATGGTGTACTCTGCCCAGTGTGTACTCTGCCCATGGTGTACTCTGCCCAGTGTGTACTCTGCCCAGTGTGTACTCTGCCCATGGTGTACTCTGCCCATGGTGTACCCTGCCCATGGTGTACTCTGCCCATTGTGTACTCTGCCCATGGTGTACTCTGCCCATGGTGTACTCTGCCCATGGTGTACTCTGCCCATGGTGTACTGCCATGGTACTCTCCCATGGTGTACTCTCCCATGGTGTACTCTGCCCATGGTGTACTCTGCCCATGGTGACTCTACCCCTGATCTGCCCATGGTGACTCTGCCCATGGTGTACTCTGCCCATGGTGTACTCTGCCCATGGTGTACTCTGCCCATGGTGCACTCTGCCCATGGTGTACTCTGCCCATGGTGTACTCTGCCCATGGTGTACTCTGCCCATGTGTACTCTGCCCATGTGTACTCTGCCCATGTGTCACTCTCCCATGTTACTCTGCCCATGTGTACTCTTCCCTGTGTACTTTCCCATTGTGTACTCTACTCATGTGATTCCCATGTGTACCTGCCTCATGTGTACTCTGCCCATGTGTGTTATTATGTGTCTACTCTGACCCATGGATGTACCCTCAGGTCTCAACCCATGGATGTACTCTTCCCATGTTGTACTCTGCCATGGTGTACTCTGCCATGGTTACCTGCCCATGGTGTTACTCTTCATGTGTTACGTTTCCAGTGTTGTGATCTCTCCCGATGTGTGTAAAATTCTGTTCCTCCATGGTGTAACTCTTGTCAGCTGGAGTCTATCCTGGAACTCTCCCAGTGTTCTTCCATGGTAACCTCGCCTTGGTACTATATTCCATGGTGTATCTGCCCTATTGTGTAATTTCATGGTGTACATCTACATTTGTACCTTCAGTGTGTAATCTGCCATGGGTCAACCTTACATGTGTATCTATCCATGTGTATCTTCTCATGTTGTGCTATTCTTGCTGTGGTATCTGCCCATGTTTAAACTTACATTAGCGTAGATAAATATAATACTCCCGTGTCATCCATGTGTACTCTCCATGTGCACATTACTCATGCCATGTTATGCTACACGCCATAGTGTCACATTTACACAAACAGTATAAATACTACTATCCGTCAAATTAATTTTTATCCCATTTGACAATGTTTCATACTTGTCTATGTCCATTCTGTATAACTCTCAAATGTGTAGAGTAAATATGATCTAATACAGGCATAAAGTTAGAATGTATTAAACTCTGTCTGTTAGCCATGATGTACTCATGCATGGTGTACCTCCCATGTGACTCTCCATGCATAACGGCTATTGAGTACTTACCGTCTACACCCCTAGTGTTGCAATCGTCATAACACACTGATCATTAAGATACACCATTCCAGATCACCTACATTAACGCATTCTTGAAGTGGATTAAACTCTTATCCATTGATTAGTACTAAGAATGTTACTCATGCCTCACATACGCTCATATTAAAGTAAATTAAATATTCGATGGGCTATATGCCTATTTCTATGTTATTATAAAAAATTAGCAGACCTTAGGTGCAAACAATGGCCTTTAGAAAGGGTTCAACCTACTTGTAAATTTTACAAGAATATTTAATACATCCCATATTGAGTAGTTTCATACGATTGCTATTCGTTTCTGGGTTTAATGAACTGTCAAAAATTAATTAGACATGTATGCATAAATATACATAAGCATTCACACACGTGTATATACTGCATACACCCATGTGCACATATATACACACAACCATGTATAAATACGCACACACCCATGTGCACATATACACACACATACCCATATATAAATACGCACACGTACTTATGCGCACACACATTCGAATGTGTAAGCAAATATCTGCACATGTCTGCATAAAAGTTGACATATGTATATTCTTACATGTACATACAAATACATATGTACACATGTATGTGTTACCTCTCTCTCTCTCTCCTCCATTATTCCTCTCTGTACTCTCTCTTACTACCCCCCCCCCCTTCGTCCACCACCACCACCACCTCCACCACCACCACCTCCTCCACCACCACCATCTCCTCCACCACTTCCACCTCCTCTACCACCTCCACCTCCTCTACCACCTGCTCCTCCACCTCTTCACCTCCTCCTCCACCTCTTCCACACCTCTTCCACCTCCACCACCACTTCCTCCACCTTCCACCACCCCTCCCTCCTCCTCCACCATCACTTCGTACACCACCTCCTCCACCTCCTCCTCCACCACCACCTCCTCCACCTCCACCATCACTTCGTACACCACCTCCTCTCCACCACCACCACCACCTCCTCCACCCCTCCTCTCCTCCTCCACCACCACCTCCTCCTCCTCCACACCACCACCACCTCCTCCTCCTCCACCACCACCACTACCTCCTCCTCCTCCACCACCACCACTACTCCTCCTCCTCCACCACCACCACTACCTCTTCTACCACCACCACCCCCTCATACACCTCCTCCTCCATCTCCACCTCCTCCACCTCCACCTCCTCCACCTCCTCCACCTCCTCTTCTTCCTCCACGACTTTCTCCTCCACCATCACCACCAACACTTCCCACCTCCTCCTCCACCTCCTCTACCTCCATCTCCACCTCCTCCTCCACCTCTCCCTCTTCCACACCTCCTCCACCTCCTCCACCACCTCCTCCACCACCTTCTCCACCACCTTCTCCATCCTCCATCACCTTCTCCGCCGCTTCCACCGCCTCCTCCACCACCTCCTCCACCACCTCCTCCACCACCTCCTCCAACTCCTCCACCACCTCCTCCTCTACCTCCTCCACATCATACAGGGACACTGGACATCATACAGGGACACTGGACATCATACAGGGACACTGGACATCATACAGGGACACTGGACATCAAGGTCAACATTAACTTTAATGGCAGCTCATCAAGAACATCAATTTCCCCCATATCAGTAATTTCAGCTTGACTCCCTTCAGCACCGGGCAAGAAAACCCATGAATTTCATGACTTTCTCTAATGGGGAGAGAGAGAGAGAGAGAGAGAGGGAGAGAGAGAGAGAGAGAGAGACAGAGACAGAGACTGAGAGACAGAACCAGAGAGAGAAAAAGAGAGAGAGAGAGAAATATGCAAATGAGGGAGATTAATCAGGCTGTTGTTGCCAGAGAGGGATTTACGCCTAGAGATTTATGTGTGGAGGGAAAATACTTCCTCTCATTCTTCCCTCCCTCCCTTCCACCCTCCCTCCCTTCCACTTGCCTCCCCTTTCATTACCTCCTCCCTACTAATCTTCCTATCGTATACCACTCTTCCTCCCTCCCTCACAAATCTCCCTCCCTGACAGATCTCCCTCCCTCCCTCACAAATCTCTCTCCCTCCCTACCAAATCTCCCTGACAGATCTCCCTCCCTCCCTCCCTCACAAATCTCCTGACCTCCCTACCAAATCTCCCTCCCTTCCTCCCTCCCTCCCTCACAAATCTCCAACTAAGACATACGTAACTTACAGAAATTTTGACCAGCTCTCATGTCTGAGAGATAATACAAGAACTAGTGAGAGACGCTATCATATCTGAGAGATAATACAAGGGCTAGTGGGAGATACAATCATGTCTGAGAGATAATACAATGGCTGGTGGGAGATACTATCATGTCTGCGAGATAATACAATGGCTGGTGGGAGATACTATCATGTCTGAGAGATAATACAATGGCTGGTGGGAGATACAATCATGTCTGAGAGATAATACAATGGCTGGTGGGAGATACTATCATGTCTGAGAGTTAATAGAAGGGCTGGTGGGAGATACTATCATGTCTGAGAGTTAATAGAAGGGCTGGTGGGATACTATCATGTCTGAGAGTTAATAGAAGGGCTGGTGGGAGATACTATCATGTCTGAGAGTTAATAGAAGGGCTGGTGGGAGATACTATCATGTCTGAGAGTTAATAGAAGGGCTGGTGGGAGATACTATCATGTCTGAGAGTTAATAGAAGGGCTGATGGGAGATACTATCATGTCTGAAAGTTAATAGAAGGGCTGGTGGGAGATACTATCATGTCTGAGAGATAATACAAGAACTGGTGAGAGACGCTACCATGTCTGAGAGATAATACAATGGCTGGTGGGAGATACTATCATGTCTGAGAGTAAATAGAAGGGCTGGTGGGAGATACTAACATGTCTGAAAGTTAATAGAAGGGCTGGTGGGAGATACTATCATGTCTGAGAGATATTACAAGGACTGGTGAGAGACGCTACCATGTCTGAGAGATATTACAAGGACTGGTGAGAGACGCTACCATATCTGAGAGATACTACAAGGACTGGTGAGAGACGCTACCATGTCTGAGAGATAATACAAGGACTGGTGAGAGACGCTACCATGTCTGAGAGATATTACAAGGACTGGTGAGAGATACTATCATGTTTGAGAGTTATTACATGGGCTGGTGTGAGATACTGCCATGTCTGAGAGATAATACAAGGGCTGGTGGAGAGACTTAATATCTAAGAGATGGATAAGGAGATCTGACTCTCTTCCAAACGCTTCTAAGCAGATTAGAAGATTTAGAGATCTTCTGGTCGCATTTAAAAAGACAATAATAATATTATTATTTATTTCTCCTTCTTCACCATTATTATTATTATTATTATTATTATTATTATTATTATTATTATTTCGATCACTGTTATTATTAATTCGATCACTATTATTGTGTAAACATATTCACGGGGACGCGGTAAACCTGTAGGGGTCGTGGAGCCCATCTGGTGCTAAAGAGGTAGGGCTCCACCTCCAGGGATCAAGAGCCCCGCACCAGCATCAAGGACCCTCCATCCCACTGAAAGCTCCAGAAAAACAAACATGAGACAGCAGCTTCATTTAGAAAGCTTTGAAGGATTTTGACGCCGTTTTAGAAATCATCCCGCAAAGATTAGACTGCTTTCAAAGCGTTTTACGGCTCCTGGGATTGTGCCCGAGGGATTGGGAGGGATTGGGGAGGATTGGGAAGAGGTTAGAGAAAGTAGGGAGTGAATCTGAAGGAGTTGAATGTCATTTATTCAGGATAGAAGAGGTTGGGATATTTAGAAGGGCATATAGGGTGTTAGGTAGCTTTTTCAGGGCCGTTTGATGCGTCTCTCTCTCTCTCTCTCTCTCTCTCTCTCTCTCTCTCTCTCTCTCTCTCTCTCTCTCTCTCTCTCTCTCTCTCTCTCTCTCTCTCTCTCTCTCCCTCTCACTTCAGGGAATAGAGAGAGATATAGGAGGAAAGAATAAGCGAGTTGAAACCATTGGCAGAAAACACATACATACATACATACATAGCTTTAAGCAGAGGTATGATAAAGCTCACGGTTCAGGGAGAGTGACCTAGTAGCGACCAGTGAAGAGGTGGGGCCAGGAGCTAGGACTCGGCCCCTGCAACCTCAACTAGGTGAGTACAACTAGGTAAGTACACTCACACACACACACACACACACACACACACACACACACACCCAACAACACAAATCAGGCAGGCCTTCAAAGAGACCTGGACAGGCTGGACACGTAGTCCAGGAACTGGCTTCTCGAATTCAACCCTGCCAAATGCAAAGTCATGAAGATCGGAGAAGGGCAAAGAAGACCGCAGACAGAGTATAGGCTAAGTGGCCAACGACTGCAAACCTCACTCAAGGAGATATATCTTCGGGTAAGTATAACACCGAACACGTCTGTGGAAGCACATCAACCAGATAACTGCTGCAGCATATGGGCGCCTGGCAAACCTGAGATTAGCATTCCGATACCTAAGTAAGGAATCTTTCAAGACACTGTAAAACGTGTACGTCAGGCTCATACTGGAGTATGCAGCACCAGTTTGGAACCTGCGCTGGGTCAAGCACGTTAAGAAATTAGAGAAAGTGCAAAGGTTTACGACAATGTTAGTTCCAGAGCTAAGGGGCATGTCCTATGAAGAAAGGTTGAGGGAAATCGGGCTGACGACACTGGAGGACAGAAGGGACACGGGAAACATGATAACGACATGCAATATACTGCGTGCAATAGACAAGGTGGACAGAGACAAGATGTTCCAGAGATGGGACAAAGAACAAGGGGTCAGGGGTCACTCTTGGAAGTTGAAGACTCAGATGAGCCAAAGGGATGTTAGGAAGCATTTCTTCAGTCATAGAGTAGTCAGGAAGTGGAACAGTCTGGCGAGCGATGTAGTGGAGGCAGGAACCATACATAGCTTTAAGACGAGGTATGATAAAGCTCATGGAGCAGGGAGAGAGGACCTTGTAGCTCTCAGTGAAGAGGCGGGGCTAGGAGCTGAGTCTTGACCCCTGCAACTACAATTAGGTGAGTACAATTAGGTGAGTACACCACACACACGACACACACACGACACACACACACACACACACACACACACACACACACACACACACACACACATACATACATAGCTTTAAGCAGAGGTATGATAAAGCTCACGGCTCAGGGAGAGTGACCTAGTAGCGATCAGTGAAGAGGCGGGGCCAGGAGCTCGGACTCGACCCCCGCAACCTCAACTAGGTGAGTACAACTAGGTGAATACACACCACACACACACACACACACACACACACACACACACACACACACACTACTCAGGCATGAGGAACTTCCTGCAAGACGTTCAGTGGGAGAGAGAACTGACAGGAAAACCAGTACAAGAAATGGACTATGTGGCAACAAAATGCAAGGAGGCAGAGGAGAGGTTTGTTCCCAAGGGAAACAGAAATAACGGGAAGACCAGAACGAGTCCTTGATTCACCCAAAGGTGTAGGGAGGCAACTAGGTGTTCTAGAGAATGGAAAAGGTACAGAAGACAAAGGACCCGGGAAAATAGAGATTAGCCGAAGAGCCAGAAACGAATATGCACAGATAAGAAGGGAGGCTCAGCGACAATATGAAAATGACATAGTATCTAAAGTCAAGTCTGACCCGAAGCTGTTGTATAGACACATCAGGAGGAAAACAACAGTCAAGGACCAGGTAATCAAACTGAGGAAGGATGATGGGGAGTTCACAAGAAAGGACCAAGAGGACTGTGAGGAGCTCAACACAAAATTTAAAGAAATATTTACAGTGGAAACCAATAGGACTCCAGGAAATCAGAACAAGGGGGCACACCAGCAAGTGCTGCATGAGGTACACATAACCAAGGAGGAGGTGAAAAAGCTCCTATGTGAACTTGACGCCTCAGAGGCGGTGGGACCAGACAACATCTCTCCGTGGGTCCTTAAAGAGGGAGCAGAGATATTGTGTGTGCCACTAACAAAGATCTTCAACACGTCCATTGAAACTGGGCAACTCCCTGAGGTATGGAAGATGGCAAATGTAGTCCCAATTTTTAAAAAAGGAGACAGACATGAGGTATTAACCCTTAAACTGTCCAAACAGATTTATGTTCACATGCGTAGTGCTCCAAAAGTAGATCTACGTTTTTTACATATTTAAAAAAAAACATAGATCAAAGTTTTTTTTACACGTTTTTTCAAATGTAAAAAAAAAACAAAAAGAAGATCTACATTTTTTACATACTTTCAAATGTTGAAAAAACGTAGATCTACGTTTGGACAGTTTAAGGATTAAGCTACAGACCAGTGTCACTTACGTGTATAGTATACAAAGTCATGGAGAAGATCATCAGGAGGAGAGTGGTGGAACACCTGGAAAGAAACAAGTGTATAATCGACAACCAGCACGGTTTCAGGGAAGGGAAATCCTGTGTCACAGAACTACTGGAGTTTTATGACAAGGTGACAGAAGTAAGACAAGAGAGAGAGGGATGGATAGACTGCATTTTCTTGGCATACAAGAAGGCCTTCGACACAGTTCTTCACAAGAGGTTACTGCAAAAGCTAGAGGATCAGGCACACATAACAGAAAGGGCACTGCAATGGATCAGAGAATACATGACAGGGAGGCAACAACGAGGCGTGGTGCGTGACGAGGTGTCAGAGTGGGCGCCTGTGACAAGCGGGGTTCCACAGGGGTCAGTCTTAGGACCTGTGCTGTTTTTGGTATATGTGAATGACATAACAGAAGGGATAGACTCAGAAGTGTCCTTGTTTGCAGATGATGGGATGTTAAGGAGGAGAATCAAATTAGTCGAGGATCAGGCTACAAAAAGGACTACAAAAAGGACTACAAATAGACTGGACAGGCTACAAGCCTGGTCCAGCAACTGGCTTCTTGAATTTAACCCTGCCAAATGCAAAGTCATGAAGCTTGGGGAAGGGCAAAGAAGACCGCAGACACAGTATAGTCTAGGTGGCCAAAGACTGCAAACCTCACTCAAGGAGAAAGATCTTGGGGTGAGTGTAATATCGAGCACATCTCCTGAGGAGCACATCAATCAGATAACTGCTGCAGCGTACGGGCTTCTAGCACACCTAAGAAGAGCGTTCCGATATCTCAGTAAGCAATCGTTCAAGACTCGGCACACCATTGACGTCAGGCCCATACTGGAGTATGCAGCACCAGTTTGGAATCCACAACTCGTCAAGTACGTCAAGAAATTAGAGAAAATGCGAAGGTTTGCAACAAGACTAGTCCCAGAGCTACGGGGATTGTCCTAGGAAGAAAGGTTAAGGGAAATTGGCCTGACGACACTGGAAGGCAGTAGGGTAAGGGGACACATGATAACGAGATATAAAATACTGCGTGGAATAAACAAGGTGGACAAAGACAGGATGTTCCAGAGATGGGTCACAGAAACAAGAGGTCACAACTGGAAGATGAAGACTCAGATGAATCAAAGGGATGTTAGGAAGTATTTCTTCAGTCATAGAGCAGTGGAATAGCCTAGAAAGTGACGTAGTGGAGGCGGGAACCATACATAGTTTTAAGATGAGGTATGATAAAGCTCATGGAGCAGGGAGAGAGAGGACCTAGTAGCAATCAGCGAAGAGGCGGGCCAGGAGCTATGGCTCGACCCCTGCAACCACAAATAGGTGAGTACACACACACACACACACACACACACACACACACACACACAGATCAGTGTAACAACCTCTCTCACACACGCGCGCACACACAGATCAGTGTAACAACCTCTCACACACACCACACACACACACACACACACACACACACACACACACACACACACACGGATAGACATATGCATGCACATACAACAGGCCTAGTGTCTAATCGACATGTGCCTAGGACGAAATGGTAACTATAACACACACACACACACACACATCACACACACACACACACACACACACACACACACACACACACACACACACACACACACACACACACACACACACACACACACACAAGGCAAATCCTGTGTCACAAACATTCTGGAGCTTTATGATAAAGTAACAGAAGTAAGACACGAGAGAGAGGGGTGGGTTGATTGCATCTTCTTGGACTGCAAGAAGGCCTTGGACACAGTTTCTCACAAGAGATTAGTGCAGAAGCTAGAGGATCAGGCATGTATAACAGGAAGGGCACTGCAATGGATCAGAGAATACCTGACAGGGAGGCAACGAATCATGGTACGTGATGAGGTATCACAGTGGGCACCTGTGACGAGCGGGGTCCCACATGGGTCGGTCCTAGGACCAGTGCTATTTTTGGTATATGTGAACGATATGATGGAAGGGTTAGACTCAGAAGTGTCCCTGTTCGCAGATGATGTGAAGTTAATGAGAATTAAATCAGATGAGGATCAGGCAGGACTTCAAAGAGACCTGGACAGGCTGGACACCTGGTCCACCAACTGGCTTCTCGAATTTAACCCTGCCAAATGCAAAGTCATGAAGATCGGGGAAGGGCACAGAAGACCGCAGACGGAGTATAGGCTATGTGGCCAAAGACTGCAAACCTCACTCAAGGAGAAAGATCTTGGAGTGAGTATAACACCGAGCATATCTCCGGAAGCACACATCAACCAGATAACTGCTGCAGCATATGGGCGCCTGGAAAACCTGAGAACAGCGTTCCGATACCTTAGTAAGGAATCGTTCAAAACACTGTACACCATGTACGTCAGGCCCATACTGGAGTATGCAGCACCTGTTTGGAACACGCACTTGATCAAGCACGTCAAGAAATTAGAGAAAGTGCAAAGGTTTGCCACAAGGTTAGTTCCAGAGTTAAGGGGAATGTCCTATGAAGAAAGGTTAAGGGAAATCGGTCTGACGACGCTGGAGGACAGGAGGGTCAGGGGAGACATGATAACGACATATAAAATACTGCGCGGAATAGACAAAGTGGACAAAGACAGGATGTTCCAGGGAGGGGACACAGAAACAAGAGGTCACAATTGGAAGTTGAAGATTCAGATGAGTCGAAGGGATGTTAGGAAGTGTTTCTTCAGTCACAGAGTTGTCAGGCCGTGGAATAGCCTAGAAAGTGACGTAGTGGAGGCGGGAACCATACATAGTTTTAAGACGAGGTTTGATAAAGCTCATGGAGCAGGGAGAGAGAGGACCCAGTAGCAATCAGTGAAGAGGCGGGGCCAGGAGCTAAGACTCGACCCCTGCAACCACAAATAGGCGAGTACACACACACACACACACACACACACACACACACACACACACACACACACACACACACACACACACACACACAACACCACAACACACACCACAACACACACCACAACACACACCACAACACACACCACAACACACACCACAACACACACCACAACACACACCACAACACACATCACACATACACACACACACACACACACACACACACAGCAACATATGATCTTCCTGTCAGACATAATCACTCGTCTCTGGCCTCCCATAAACTGAGTGAAGCAACACTATAGTTACTCCTGGAATGGTGGGAACATTCCAGGGAAGACGAAAGGAATTCCAGCAATGGTGGGGCGGCATTCCAGAAGGGTGGGAACATTCCAGGTAGGTTGGAACATTCTAGGAAGGTGGGAATAATCCTGGAAAGTTGGAATATTCTTGGATGGTTGGAACATTCCAGGTAGGTTGGAACATTCCTGGAAAGTTGGAATATTCTTGGATGGTGGGAACATTTCTGGAAGGTTGGAACATTCCAGGCTGGCGGGAACATTCTAGGAAGGTGGGAATAATCCTGGAAAGTTGGAATATTCTTGGATGGTTGGAACATTCCAGGTAGGTTGGAACATTCCAGGATGGTGGGAACATTCCTGGAAAGTTGGAATATTCTTGGATGGTGGGAACATTTCTGGAAGATTGGAACATTCCAGGATGGTGGGACCATTCTAGGAAGATGAGAACAATCCTGGAAGGTGGGAACATTCTTGGATGGTGGGAACTTTTTAAGATGCATTTAAATGAGATCTAGAGGCGTATTTCTTGGCTCATGGGAACTCGCATGCGGTCGTGGTAGATTGTGCGTAGGCGTGGAAACATTCCTGGAGACGTGCAAAATTGTTGTATGAGTGGGAACAAACTTATAAGTGTGGAAATATTGTTGTAAGTATCGGAACATTGCTATAGGCATGGGAACATTGCGGTGGCGTGGGAGCATTGCGGTGGCGTGGGAGCATTGCGGTGGCGTGCGAACATTGCTGTAGGCGTGGGAACATTGTTGTAAGTGTAGGAACATTGCTCATGGCGTAAAACCATTGGTACTGGCGTGGGAACAATGTTGTAACTGTGGGAACATTGCTGGTGGCGTGGGAACATTGTTGATGGCGTTGGAACATTGCGTTAGGGGTGGGAACATTGCTGCTGGAGTAGAAATATTGCAAATGGCGTGGGAACACTGATGCTGGCGTGGGAACATTGTTAATTGCGTGGGAACTCTGATGCTGGCGTGGGAATATTGCTAATGGCGTGGAAACACTGATGCTGCCGTGAGAACATTGTTAATGGCGAGGGAACTCTGATGCTGGCGTGGGAACGTTACTAATGGCGTGGGAACACAGATGGGAACTTTGCCGATATTGTGGGAGGAAAGGCGTAGGAGGGAGGGGGTAGGATGGAGTGCGTGAAGGGAAGGCATGGGAGAAAGAACGTGAGGAGGGCGTGGAAGGGAGTACGTGGGAGGAAGAGCGTGGCAGTGAGGGCGTTTTTAGAAAGGCGTGTGAGGAATGGCGTGGTTGGATGTCGGGGGGAGGGCGTGAGAGGAAGTTACGTAGGAGGAAGGGCATGGGAGGGAGGACGTGGGAAGAAGTTACGTAGGAGGAAGGGCATGGGAGGGAGGGCGTAGGATGGTCATGGGAGTGGAAAAACCTCGGAGGAAGGGCGTGGGAGAGGGGGCGTGGGAGGAAGTTACGTAGGAGGAAGGGCGTAGGAGAGAAGCCGTGGGATGAAGTTACGTAGGAAGGGCGTGAGAGGAAATTACGTAGGAAGGGCGTGAGAGGAAGTTACGTAGGAAGGGCGTGAGAGGAAGTTACGTAGGAAGAGCGTGAGAGGAAGTTACGTAGGAAGGGCGTGAGAGGAAGTTACGTAGGAAGGGCGTGAGAGGAAGTTACGTAGGAAGGGCGTGAGAGGAAGTTACGTAGGAAGGGCGTGAGAGGAAGTTACGTAGGAAGAGCGTAGGAGAGAAGGCGTGGGATGAAGTTACGTAGGAAGGGCGTGAGAGGAAATTACGTAGGAAGGGCGTGAAAGGAAGTTACGTAGGAAGGGCGTGAGAGGAAGTTACGTAGGAAGGGCGTGAGAGGAAGTTACGTAGGAACGGCGTGAGAGGAAGTTACGTAGGAAGGGCGTAGGAGAGAAGGCGTGGGATGAAGTTACGTAGGAAGGGCGTGAGAGGAAGTTACGTAGGAAGGGCGTGAGAGGAAGTTATGTAGGAAGTTCGTGAGAGGAAGTTACGTAGGGAAGGCGTGAGAGAAGTTACGTAGGAAGGGCGTGAGAGGAAGTTACGTAGGAGGGGCGTGAGAGGAAGTTACGTAGGAAGGGCGTGAGAGGAAGTTACGTAGGAAGGGCGTAGGAGAGAAGGCGTGGGATGAAGTTACGTAGGAAGGGCGTGAGAGGAAGTTACGTAGGAAGGGCGTGAGAGGAAGTTACGTAGGAAGGGCGTGAGAGGAAGTTACGTAGGAAGGGCGTGAGAGGAAGTTACGTAGGAAAGGCGTGAGAGGAAGTTACGTAGGAAGGGCGTGAGAGGAAATTACGTAGGAAGGAAGGGCGTAGGAGAGAAGGCGTGTGATGAAGTTACGTAAGAAGGGCGTGGAAGGAAGTTAGGTAGGAGGAAGGGCGTGGGAAAAATGTCCAGCACCGGAAGTTTTCACTTCCTTCCACAACTGATCGTTCATCTAACATATTAACAATCATCAACATCCTGAACACTACATATAAATACCAATAAACATTCCTGTGAACATTCTCCTATGAACATTATCTTGTAAACATTCTATAAACATTCTGTTATAAACATTCCTGTTACACATTTTCAGTAATTTGTTATTCTACAAGAGAAACCTAAAAAAAAACGCAAAAAAAAAATCCTTGAAAAACGCTAAAAAAAATATATATGTAAATAAGGTTAAAATGCTAAAAATCCGCTGAAAAATCCTGAAAATTTTCTGAAAGCCCTAAAAATTATCTAAAAAAAAAAAAATCCGCTGAAAAACGCTAAAAAATCTAAAAACGTGTAAATTCGTCTACAAACGCTAAAATTCATGTAAAAACGCTAAAAATCGTCTAAAAGCTCTAAAAAAAATCTAAAATTCCTCTAAAAACAAAAATCTGTAAAAACACTAAAAATCCCCTAAATAAATCGCTAAAAAAAATTTCACTACAAATCCGCTGAAAGCGTTGGAATTTCCCTTTTAAAAAGGGTTGAAAAAACTCGCAGGGAATTTCGAAAAGAAAAAAATTTGGGGGAATGAAAAGAAAACGCCGGATGGGCCCGGGAAGGGAGCGAGGGCGTTTAATAAAGGCCCAAAATACCTCGATAACTCGGTGATCTCCGCCCTTTTGTGCCGGGGTATAGCACGTTTTCCCCAAACGATGGCGGTACCCGTTATACAGGGAAATTTCCCTTTTAAAATTGATGCCAGGGAAAGAACATCAATATTTTATCTTCAAAAGAAATTTATATTTTATATATATATATATATATATATATATATATTTTAAAAAATATATTTATATATTAATATATATATATATTTATTTATATATATATATATAATTTTTAAACATATATATATATATATATATATTTAAAGTTAAAAACATATATATTTTATATATATATATAATTTTTATATTATATAAAATATACTAATGTAATAATATAATTTTATTTATATATTATATATATATTTCATAATGTACATATTATATATTTATATTTATATTTTATTTATAAAATATATTTTATTTTATATATATATATATATATATATATATATATATATATTTATAACATAATGTATATATATTTTTATATATATATAATTTTACCCAAAAGTACAAATATTATATTTTATATACATATGTACACATTTATATATATATTTTTAAAATATATATATATTTTTATATTTATATATATATATATATATATATATGTATATATAATGTACATTA
Source organism: Cherax quadricarinatus (assembly GCF_026875155.1). NCBI lineage: Eukaryota > Metazoa > Arthropoda > Malacostraca > Decapoda > Parastacidae > Cherax > Cherax quadricarinatus. The sequence goes on along the minus strand of NC_069487.1, from coordinate 13,179,662 downwards.
AAATATAAAAATTTTATATATATATACATAAAGTCCTTTAAAATATATATATATATAAATATATATAATATATATTTATATTATATTTAATTTTTTAATATATATATATATTATAATATTAAAATTTAAATAATATATATTTTATTATATATATATAATTATATTTATATAATTATATTTTATTTTAATATATTTTTTATATATAAAATATATATATTTATATATGTACATTATATATATAAAATTTTTATTATATATATTATATATTTTAAAGCACATATATTTTATATTTATTTATATTATATATATGTACTTTTTTATATTTATTATATATATATATATATATATAAAATATATTATATAAAATATATATATATGGGCATTATATTTTAAATTTATATATATATATATGTAAAAAATATATTATTATATATATATATTATAATATATATTTATATATATATATGTACATTTTTATATATAAATTTTTTATATTTATATTATTTTATGTACATTATATTATTTTATATATATATATATATATGACTTTTTTTATATATTTATTTTATATTTATTATATATATTATATATATATTAAAATATATATATATTTATATATTTTTATAAAATAAATGTTTTGTATATATATATTTATATTATATTTTTAAATGTACATTATATATTAAAATATTTATATATATATAATTTTATATATAAAAATTTTTTACAAAATTTTATATATATATATATATATTATATATATATATATATTTTTATATTATATTTTTAAAAGTACATTCTTATATTTTATATATATATATATATAAATGTACATTATATATATATTTTTTAAAATTTAATTTTATATTAAAAGTACATTTTATATATATATATATAATTTTATATATATATATTTTTTAAATTTATATATTTTATATATTTATATATATAAATGTACATTATATAAATATAATTTATTTTATATATATAATTTAAAGTACATATATATTATATATATTATATATATTATATTATATAAATGTAAAATATATTTTATAAATATATATATAAATGTTTCAATTTTATATTTTTATATATTTTTATATATAATTTTATATTATATATATATAAAAGTACATATATATTTATATATTATTTTATAAATGTTTTTAAAATATATTATATAAATATAAATTTTATATATTTATATTTTTATATTTATATATTTATATATATAAATAAAAGTAATATATATATTATATAAAATTTATTTAAAAGTACATTTTTTTTTATATATATATTTAATTATTTATTTATATTTTATTTAAAGTACAAAATATATATTATGTATATAATTTTTGTCATTTATATATATAATTTTAAAATTTATAAATTTTTTTTAAATTAAAAAAATTTTATAAAATTTAAAAAACATTTTTTATATTTTTTAAATTTAAAAATTTTATTTAAATTTTTTTTTTTTTAAAATTTTTAAATTTTTTTTTTTAAAAAAAAATTTAAAAATTTTTAAAAAAAAAATTTTTTTTTTTTAAATTTTTTTTAAATTTTAAAAATTTTTTAAAAATTTTTGGGGTTTTTAAAAAAAATTTTTTTTTAAAAATTTTTTAAAAAAAATTAAAAAAAATTTTTTTGACAAAAAAAATTTTAAAATTTTATTAAAAAATTTAAAATTTTTTTTTTTTTTTGGGCCTTTTCCCCCCAAACATGGCCCCAAAAGAAAAACTTTCACTTTTTCCCCCTCAGCTTCCGAAAGGGGCTTTTAATCGTTTTCGGCCCTTAAACCCCCTTGATGGGCCTGTTTATTGGCTTTAAATCCGGGTGCCGGTTTCCCCGAATTTTAAAATGACTTTTTTAATCCAAAGCCCAAAATATAAAAAAATTTTTCTTTTTTATTTCCCTTTGATGTGGGGTCCGCCCCCCCCCCTTTTCCCCTTAAAACCCCCGGGACCCTGGGTTTTCCAAAGGTTCCCTTTTAAAATTTCCTTTCCTCCTTTTTAAGCCAACCCCCTCAAAACCCCCAAGTTGGCAAAATTTGGTTGACTCTTCTTCCAAACTAGATTTCTTGCATTAACCACCCCAAAATTTTCAGACTGAAATTTTTGTCCCGTTTCCTCTGAAATTTACCCCCGTTCCCCCCATATAAGAGCTTTGGGAAAAAATATACTTCTACTTTCCCCCTCTTTGCCCCCAAGGACAAGTTCTGTGTCTCCACAGACTCCTAAGTGCACCACTCACTCTTTTTCCCTCATCAATTCTATGATTCACCTCATCTTTCATAGACCCATCCGCTGACACGTCCACTCCCAAATATCTGAATACGTTCACCTCCTCCATACTCTCTCCCTCCAATCTGATATTCAATCTTTCATCACCTATCTTTTTGTTATCCTCATAACCTTACTCTTTCCTGTATTCACCTTTAATTTTCTTCTTTTGCACACCCTACCAAATTCATCCACCAATCTCTGCAGCTTCTCTTCAGAATCTCCCAAGAGCACAGTGTCATCAGCAAAGAGCAGCTGTGACAACTCCAGTTTGTGTGTGATTCTTTATCTTTTAACTCCACGCCTCTGCCAAGACCCTCGCATTTACTTCTCTTACAACCCATCTATAAATATATTAAACAACCACGGTGACATCACACATCCTTGTCTAAGGCCTACTTTTACTGGGAAAAAATTTCCCTCTTTCCTACATACTCTAACTTGAGCCTCACTATCTCGTTAAAAACTCTTCACTGCTTTCAGTAACCTACCTCTACACCATACACTTGCAACATCTGCCCATTGCCCCCCTTCCACCCCGTCATACGCCTTTTCCAAATCCATAAATGCCACAAGACCTCTTTGCCTTATCTAAATACTGGGTTTACTTATATGTTTCACTGTAAACACCTGGTCCACACCCCTTTCCTTTCCTAAAGCCTCCTTGTTCATTGCTATCCTATTCTCCGTCTTACTCTTAATTCTTTCAAATTTTAACTCTACCATACACTTTACCAGGTACACTCAACAGACTTTTTCCCCTATAATTTTTGCCTCTCTTTTTATCCCCTTTGCCTTTATACAAAGGAACTATGCATTTCTCTCTGCCAATCCCTAGGTACCTTACCCTCTTCCATACATTTATTAAATAATTGCACCAACCACTCCAAAACTATATCCCCCCCTGCTTTTAAAAATTTCTATCTTTATCCCATCAATCCCGGCTGCCTTACCCCCTTTCATTTTACCTACTGCCTCACGAACTTCCCCCACACTCACAACTGGCTTTCCCCACTCCTACAAGATGTTATTCCTCCTTGCCCTATACACGAAATCAAAAGCTTCCCTATCTTCATCAACATTTAACAATTCCTCAAAATATTCCTTTTCTTCCCAATACTTAACTCTCCTTTAATAACCTCCCCTTCCCATTTTTAACTGACAAATCCATTTGTTTCAGGGTTTCTTAATTGTTAACTCACTCCAAAACTTTTTTTTTTTTCAAAAAAATTTGTTGATAACATCTCACCAACTCTTATTTGCCCCTTTTTTCTTGCTTCACCACTCCTAACTCTCTCTTTTTTTTCCATATATCTTTTCCCCCCTTCACACTTTTACTTTGTAAAAACTTCTCATATGCTAACTTTTTCTCCTTACTACTCTCTTTACATCATATATAAAATCATTGTATATATATATATATATATATATAATTTTATATATTTATATATAAATATAAATATATATATAATATATATATATTTTATATATACAAATGTACATATATATTATATATATATAATATATAAATTATATTAATATATATTTATTTTAAAATTTGTATATATATATATATATATATATATATATATATAATGTACATTTGAATATATATTTTTTATAAAAATATATATATATATATAAATATATATATAAATATATTTATATATATATATATATATATATATATAATATATATTATTATATATATTATATTTTTATTATATTATATATATTTATATATATATATATATAAATGTACATTTATATATATATATAATTTTATATATATATATATATATATTATATATATATATATATTATTATATATATATATATAATTTATTATATATATACAAATTAATATATATATTATATATGAATTTATATATATATATATATATAAATGTACATTTTATAAAATAAATTTTTATATTATATTTTATATTTTTATATATATATATATAATTAATAGTAATATATATTTAATATGGGTACTTTGTGTTAAAGGATTAAAGATAATTATTATATTATTACTTTAAAAAATTAATTTAAATATTTTTTACTGAAATCTTTATATGGAAAATTTAATAATGAACCCTTTATATAAATTTATATGAATAATTTATATTAAACTTAATACTAAACTTACTATGGGCAAATATTAAAATTTTATATGGACCAATTTTATAAATTATAAAATTTATATAAACTTTATATAATTAATATAATTTACTAATGAACAATTAATAAAATTTTCTATGGAATTTACTCAATTTTGATCATTTAATACTAAAAATTACTATGCACCAAATTCTTGCATTATACTGACACCATAACTTACTTTTCTACTCACCAACTTTACTACTGACCAACTTTACTACTGACACCAACTTATACATGACACCAACTTTAAATACTGACACCAAATTTACTACTGAACAAATTAACTTCTGACACCAACTTACTACTGGCACCAACTTTAACTATGACACCAACTTACTATGGCACCAACTCTTTACTACTTTACACCAATTAACTGGGCACCAACTTTACTACTGACACCAACTTTACTACTGGCACCAACTTTACTACTGGCACCAACTTTACTACTGACACCAACTTTACTACTGGCACCAACTTTACTACTGACACCAACTTACTATGGCACCAACTTTTCTACTGACACCACAACTATGACACAACTTACTACTGACACCAACTTTTTCTACTGACACCAACTTACATGACACCAACTTTAAATACTGACACCAACTTTACTAACTGACACCAACTTTACTACTGACACCAACTTTACTACTGACACCAAAATTTACTACTGGCACCAAACTTACTAAATGACACCCAAAATTTACTTTCTGACACCAACCCTTTTCTACTGACACCAACTTTAAATAGGGCACCAACTTTACTGACCACCAAAATTTACTACTGACACCAACTTTTCTACTGACACCAAACTTTAACTTGACACCAAAATTTACTACTGACACCAACTTTACTACTGACACCAACTTTATACTGACACCCCAAATTACTACTGGACACCAACTTTACTACTGACACCAACTTTACTACTGACCCCCAACTTTATATGACACCAACTTACTACTGACACCAACTTATATGACACCAACTTTAAAATTACTGACACCAACTTAACTACTGACACCAACTTACTTTCTGACACCAACTTTACTACTGACACCCCAAATTTACTCTGCACCAACTTTACTTGACACCAACTTTTTTATATCAAAAATGACACCAACTTTTATACTGACACCAACTTTACCTGACACCAACTTTTACTGGACACAACTTTATAATGACACCAAATTTTACTTTTCTGCACCAACTTTATCCTGACACCCAAATTTACTACTGACACCAACTTTACTACTGACCCAACTTTAAAAAACTGTTTACACAAACTTATACTGACACCAACTTTACTACTGCACCAACTTTACTACTGACACCCAAAATTTACTATGACACCAACTTAACTGACACCAACTTTTACTGACACCAACTTAATACTTGGGCACCAACTTTACTACTGACACCAACTTAACTACTGACACCAACTTTATTACTGACACCAAATTATTACTGACACCAACTTTATTTCTGACCAAACCGACCAACTTTTTCTACTGACACCATTTACTGAAACTTGTTTTTTACCAACTTTACTACTGACACCAACTTTACTACTGACACCACTTTACTGACACCAACTTTACTACTGAACCAAAATTTACTACTTTACACCAACTTTACTCTGACACCCAAATTTACTACTGACACCAACTTTACTACTGACACCAACTTTAACTTGGCACAACTTTTACTGACCACTTTACTGACACCAACTTTACTACTGATAAACAACTTTATTTCTGACACCAACTTTAAATACTGGCACCAACTTTACTACTGACACCAACTTTAAATTTCTGACACAACTTTATTTCTGACCCAACTTTACTACTGACACCAACTTTATACTGACACCAACTTATTTCTGACACCAACTTAACTGACACCAACTTTACTACTGACACCAACTTTAAATGACACCAACTTTTACTGACCACCAACCTTTATATGAAATTACGACCCAAATTTTTTATGACACCAACTTATACTGACACCAACTTTTCTTTTGACACCAACTTTAATCTGACCACCAACTTATCTGGGCCAACTTTACTACTGACACCAACTTTATACTGACCCCCAACTTTACTACTGACACCAACTTTATATGACACCCAACTTTAACTACTGACACAACTTTTATACTGACACCAACTTATACTGCACCAACTTTATTACTGACACCAACTTTACTACTGACACCAACTTTACTACGACACCAACTTTACACTGACCCAACTTTAATGACACCAACTTTACACTGCAAACCCAACTTAAATACTGACACCAACTTTATACTGACACCCCAAATTAATACTGACACTAACTTTATTACTGACACCAACTTACTGACACCAACTTTACTACTGACACCCAAATTTATACTGACACCAACTTTATACGACACCCAAATTTACTACTGACACCAACTTATACTGACACCAACTTTACTGACACCAACTTTATACTGACACCAACTTTCTACTGACACCAAATTAATACTGACACCAACTTTACTACTGACACCAAATTAACTACTGACACCAACTTTATACTGCACACTTTAATATGACACCAACTTTACTACTGACACCAACTTAAATATGGACACCAACTTTACTACTGACACCAACTTTACTACTGACACCACTTACTACTGACCAACTTTTCTACTGACAAACCCAAATTACTTTCTGACACCAACTTTAAATACTGGGCACCAACTTTATTTCTGACACCAACTTTAAATACTGACACAACTTTATACTGACACCAACTTAATACTGACACCAACTTTACTACTGACACCAATCACACTAAATGACACCAACTTTACTACTGACACCAACTTAACTGACACCAACTGTTATACTGAACAAAACCCAAAATTACTGACACCAACTTAACTGACACCAAAATTTTCTTACTGACACCACTTAACTACTGACAAAACTTTATTTCTGACACCAACTTTAAATACTGACACCAACTTTTACTGACACCAACTTTACTACTGACACCAACTTTACTACTGACACCAACTTTTAACTACTGACACCAACTTTAACTGGGCACCAACTTACACTACTGACACCAACTTTACTACTGACACCAACTTTACTACTGACACCAACTTTACTACTGACACCAACTTTACTACTGACACCAACTTTACTACTGACACCAACTTAACTACTGACACCAACTTTACTACTGACACCAACTTTACTACTGACACCAACTTTACTACTGACACCAACTTTACTACTGACACCAACTTTAAATACTGACACCAACTTAAACTGACACCCAAATTTACTACTGACCAACTTCACGACAAAACTTTTACTGACACCAACTTAACTACTGACACCCAACTTTATACTGACACCAACTTAAATACTGACACCAAATTAAATATGACAAACTTTAACTGACACCAACTTTAACTACTGACACCCAAATTTACTACTGACACCAACTTTACTACTGACACCAACTTTACTACTGACACCAACTTTATTACTGACACCAACTTAACTGACACCAACTTTATATGACACCAAATTTTTCTACTGACACCAACTTTATACTGACACCAACTTTATATGACACCAACTTTTTCTACTGACACCAACTTTAAATACTGCACCAACTTTTCTACTGACACCAACTTAATCTGAAAACAACTTTACTACTGACACCAACTTTACTATGACACCAACCCTTTTCTACTGACAACACTTTATACTGACAAGAAATTTACTACTGACACCCCTTTATTACTGACAACAAATTAACTGACACCAACTTTACTACTGACACCAACTTATAACATTATACTGCACCAACTTAATAACTGACACCAACTTTACTACTGACACCAACTTTACTTGACACCAATTACTACTGACACATTAACTAACTCTTACTCTGACACCAACTTAAATACTGACACCACTTTATGACTTTATATGAACCACTTTTTTCTAAACTTTATACTGACACAACTTAAATAAATGACACAAACTTAATACTGACACAAACTTTACTACTGACACAATTAACCCGACAAAACCCAAATTACTATGGACACCAAAATTTTATACTGGGCACCAACTTCTAATGACACAACTTTAACACTGACAAACCCAAATTATACTGACACCAACTTTATATGAACCAACTTTACAGACAACCAACTTTGACCACCAACTTTACTACTGACACAACTTAACTGAAACCAACTTTATACTGACACCAACTTTACTTATGACACCAAATTTATACTGACAAACTTTTCCCCGAAAACCAACTTTATCTGACAAAACTTTATCTGCACCATTTACTTTTACACTTTTACTGAAAACCCCAAATTTACACTGAACCAAATTTACTATTGGCACCAAATTTTTCTCTGACACCAACTTTTAAGACACCAAAATTTATACTGACACCAACTTTTTATGACACCAATTAATTATACTAACTAAACAACTTTACTACCGGACACCATCTTTTATTTTAAATTTATATGACACCACTTTACTTTTGCAACAACTTTAGGGTGAAATTTACTGATGACAAATTTTTAAAATAAAAAAAAAAAATTTTTTGAAAATTTACAGAAATTTTTAAAGAAAAATTTTAAAGAAAATTTAAAAAATGGAACAAAAATGAAAAAAAACAAAGACAAAAACTTTAAAAAAACTGGGCCCCAATTTTTATTACTGACACCAAAATTTCTACTGAACCCCAAAATTTTTTTATGAACCCAATTTATTCTGAAAATTCGCTCACAAATTTTATTCCCCAAATTGAAAAACTTTCTGGCCCAACTTTTTTTACACCAACATAGAAACCTTTAATGGAACCATTTACATGACACCCAACTTTTTAAACACCCAATTATTACTGCACCAATTTACCCTTTAAAACTTAAAAAATTATGACAAATTAAATATAATTAAGCAACACTCCGCTTCGAGTAATTTGTTTGTTTTATTTGATTTTGACCTTGTTGATTTGTGTGAGGGAGAGAGGGAGGGAGGGAAGGAGGGAAGGAGGGAGGGAGGGAGGGAGGGAGGGTAAAGATGGAAGGAGGAGGAGGAGAGAGAAGAGAATAGCAGCAGAATAAGAGTGAAGAGAGAAATAATTGGAAAGAAAGAATGGTGAAAAGGGAAAGGTGTGGAAAGATAATGTAGAAGTGGCAAGAAGGAGAGTGAAGGAGGGAGAAGAAAACAGGAGGGAGAGACAGGAAGAAACTAGAAGAGACAGAGGGGAAAGGGGCAACATGGGTGTGACTCTGGCTGTAATTTGGCTCTCAGTTGACTAGTAAACAAAACACAAACATGAACGTTCGTGTACCTTTGATACCCTAGTAAACTACCTTTACCTTTGATATACCTTTGATGAGTTGTCTGGTGGGAAAAGTTTTCGCTTCACACGGTGAGTGTCCGGGTTCGATTCCCGGCGAATGTGAAAACATTGGCTGTGTTTCCTTATACCGGTTGTCCATGTTCACCCATCAGTAATGATAGGTACCTGGGTGTTAGTCCACTGGTATGGGTCGCATCCTGGGACAAAACTGATCTAATTTGCCCGAAATGCTCTGCATAACAAGCGGCTTTCTGTACAGTAGTATGTCACTGATGCCAGCTAGACCTGTATACCTTGTACATGTACTTGTAGAAATAATTGTATTATTATTATTATTATTATTATTAATATAAGCCCGACCACAGGCCAGTCTCGTCTGGTGCTTGCATGGTCAACCAGGCTGTTGCTACTGGCTGAATAATTAGGACCCTAGTACTGTCATTTGTTGTCGCTGATACAAACATGTCACAGAACTGCTGTTTTGATATTTTCTGACTGTAAGCTTCCTGGCTCAGTGGTACAGGTTTCCGCCTGTTATATGACAGGACCAAGGTTCGAGTCCCCCGTCCATTCTTAAGTTTATGCACAGCCAATGAGTCATGATTTATGATGAGTTCGTACCACCCACATGCCATCTTTATGGAAAGAAATGGTATAAGATCTCGTCATGATGAATAAAAACATCATTGCAATAGAATGTTAGTCTTTATTGACGTTTCGCTCGTACAATGAGAGCATCTGGGCGTCTATCCATATTACAGTTGTGCTATTTAGGGCAACACAGCCATAGTTTAGAGTTTTGTTATGGGTTTAAATGGGTGTTGACTGATGGGGGAGAGAGTCATCCCCGTCAAAGGCACTCCCCCACACAGTGAGTCACCCCAGAGTCTACCTGGTGAATCTTAACGTGAAGCTGTGTATAAGTCTAAAAATATTCATGTTTCCTGTACAGGTAAATCCCAGTACTAATTCCTGGCACTACAAAGGTAACCAGCACACAGGAGATACGAGCCTATGACGTTTCGATTCAACTTCGACTATTGACTAGTCACACAAACACACGAAGGTAAGAGAGCCAGTATATATACGACAGGAAGGCAGGGACGGGATTAAGTTGAGTAAATTACGATATTTAATTATTTCTACATTACACACACACACACACACACACACACACACACACACACACACACACACACACACACACACACACACACACACACACACAGAGGAAGTGGAATAGTCTAAAAAGTGATGTAGTGGAAGCAGGATCGATACATAGCTCTAAGAGGAGGTACGATAAAGCTCATGGAGCAGGGAGATAGTGAACCTAGTAGCGACCTATGAAGAGGCGGGGCCAGGAGCTATGACTCGACCCTGCAACCATAACTAGGTGAGTACACAGCTCTAGGTTAGGTCAGCCTCTCCTCCTATTTTGCCTATATCAAAGTTTAACCAAAATGTTCATGATGGATAGAATGAGAGGAGGAACAAGAGGAGGAGGAAGAACAAGAGGAGGAGGAAGAACAAGAGGAGGAGGAAGAACAAGAGGAGGAGGAAGAACAAGAGGAGGAGGAAGAACAAGAGGAGGAAGAACAAGAGGAGGAGGAAGAACAAGAGGAGGAGGAAGAACAAGAGGAGGAGGAAGAACAAGAGGAGGAGGAAGAACAAGAGGAGGAGGAAGAACAAGAGGAGGAAGAACAAGAGGAGGAGGAAGAACAAGAGGAGGAGGAAGAACAAGAGGAGGAGGAAGAACAAGAGGAGGAGGAAGAACAAGAGGAGGAAGAACAAGAGGAGGAGGAAGAACAGGAGGAGGAAGAACAAGAGGAGGAAGAACAAGAGGAGGAGGAAGAACAAGAGGAGGAACCAGAGAAGGAAGAGGAGGGAAGGAAGACAAGGCGTAGGGAAACAAGATGAGAAAACAAGGGTGGGTAGATGAGACGGAGGAGGACTACCAGGAAGGAAGAATAGGAGGAGGAGAAAGAGACGGAAGAGAAGAATAGAGAAGAGAACAGGAAAAGAAAGAGGAATAAAGCCAGAAGAAAAAACTAGTGAATTACTATATTTATATAAGGTATTCTAATATCAAAATAAATTCTAAGTTATTTAAGTAACTTAGAATTTATTTTGAAATTAACATAAGAATTATTTATACTTAAATTACTTGGAATTCATTTCAGTATTTAAATGACTTAGAATTTGTTGTGGCATTTAAAAAATACAGAATTTATCTTGATATTAAATAACTTTCAAAAATATATTTGAACATTTAAAACACAATAGAATTTATTTTGATATATAAATAATTTAGAATTTATTTTTCAAATGCCTCATTTTGTTTCCATTTTTTCTTCAAAAAGAATTTAGAGGCATTTTTTTTTTATTTAAGAGGAGGTAATATTTGATATTAATGTTATGTGGAGAGAGAGAGAGAGAGAGAGAGAGAGAGAGAGAGAGAGAGAGAGAGAGAGAGAGAGAGAGAGAGAGAGAGAGATAGGAGTTGAGGAATGAGAAAGATAATACATCCTTCCTGCTTCCTCCCATATTTCTGGCAGTGCCATTAAGTACCAGCAATGGATGGCCTCGTGGTAAGTGCTGAAGAGTAGCACTCTTCTCCTGGCACTCACTGCTGAATGTGTGTGATAGTGGCACTTACTGCTGAGTATATGAGAGTGGTACTCTGCTCCTGACACTGAGTGGGAGAGTGGCACTCTATTTCTAGCACTCGGTTAGTGGCACTCAGTGTGACAATAGCACTTACTGCTGAGTATGTGATAGTGGCACTCTGCTCCTGACACTGAGTGGGAGAGTGGCACTCTATTCCAGGCGCACTCTGCTCACTGTGTGGCACTCTACTCCTGGTACTCACTGCTCATTGTGTGGCACACTACTAGCACTCACTGCTCACTGTGTGAGTGGCACTCTACTCCTGATGCTCACTGTGTGAGTAGCACTCCTAGTACTCACTGCTCACTGTGTGAGTGGCACTCTACTCCTGATGCTCACTGTGTGAGTGGCACTCTACTCCTGATGCTCACTGCGTGAGTGGCATTCTACTCCTGATGCTCACTGCGTGAGTGGCACTCTACTCCTGATACTCACTGCTCACTGTGTGAGTAGCACTCCTGGCACTCACTGCTCACTCTGTGAGTGGCACTCTCATCCAGGATTCCAGCTCAAAATAGTCCAGAGTTTTCATTCCAAAATATTTCAAGATTCCCACACCAAATGCTCCAGACTTTCTGCTTCACGTATTCCAGTATTCCAAGAGCAGATATTCCAGAACGAATATACTATATATTCCCGTGTCTTTCCTGGTGGAATATTCCAAAATTATATTAAGTGTTTTAAGGCTTAAATTACTGTATGCGATACGTTTTGCCCTCTCTCCAGGGCATTAACTAATTCATGGAAGTACAAGAGAGCACAAGGGAGTACCTGGGAGTATATGGAAATGATAGACAGCAGAGGATTTGGAAGGCTGCACCGAGGCTATCTGTTGTGATCTATCTACTTCTCTCTAAAATCAGGAAGATCATTCACTTCTCTCACGACCCCATTTATAAATATGTTAAATATCCATAGTGACTTCACATATCCTTGTCTAAGGCCTACTCTTACAGGAAAATAAGCTCCCTTTCTCCACATCTGGCTTTTCCTCACTCCTATAAAGTGTTTTACCTCCCTGCTTAATGCAAGAAGTCACTGCCTCCTTTTCGTCAACAACAATACTTTAGCGTTTTCCCTTCATCTTACCAGTACCCCCACCTCTTTATGTGTCTTCCCAGTACCCCCACCTCTTTATGTGTCTTCCCAGTACCCCCACCTCTTTATGTGTCTTCCCAGTACCCCCACCTCTTTATGTGTCTTCCCAGTACCCCCACCTCTTTATGTGTCTTCCCAGTACCCCCACCTCTCCATGTGTCTTCCCAGTACCCCACCTCTCCATGTGTCTTCCCAGTACCCCCACCTCTCCATGTGTCTTCCCAGTACCCCCACCTCTCCATGTGTCTTCCCAGTACCCCCACCTCTCCATGTGTCTTCCCAGTACCCCACCTCTCCATGTGTCTTCCCAGTACCCCCACCTCTCCATGTGTCTTCCCAGTACCCCCACCTCTCCATGTGTCTTCCCAGTACCCCCACACCTAACCTCCATGTGTCTTCCCAGTACCCCCACCTCTCCATGTGTCTTCCCAGTTCCACCGCCACCTCTCCATCTATCCTCCCAGTACCCCCACCTCTCCATCTATCCTCCCAGTACCTCCACCTCTCCATCTATCCTCCCAGTACCTCCACCTCTCCATCTATCCTCCCAGTACCTCCACCTCTCCATCTATCCTCCCAGTACCCCCACCTCTCCATGTGTCTTCCCAGTACCCCCACTTCTCCATATGTCTTCCCAGTACCTCCACCCCTCCATCTATCCTCCCAGTACCTCCACCTCTTCATCTATCCTCCCAGTACCCCCACCTCTACATGTGTCTTCCCAGTACCCCCACTTCTCCAAATGTCTTCCCAGTACCTCCACCCTTCCATCTATCCTCCCAGTACCTCCACCCCTCCGTCTATCCTCCCAGTACCTCCACCTCTCCATATATCCTCCCAGTACCTCCACCTCTCTATCTATCCTCCCAGTACCTCCACCTCTCCATCTATCCTCCCAGTACCTCCACCTCTCCATCTATCCTCCCAGTACCTCCACCTCTCCATCTATCCTCCCAGTACCTCCACCTCCCCATCTAACCTCTCAGTACCTCCACCCCTCCATCTATCCTCCCAGTACCTCCACCCCTCCATCTATCCTCCCAGTACCTCCATCTATCCTCCCAGTACATCCACCTCTCCATCTATCCTCCCAGTACCTCCACCTCCCCATCTATCCTCTCAGTACCTCCACCTCTCCATCTATCCTCCCAGTACCTCCACCTCTCCATCTATCCTCTCAGTACGTCTTCCCCTCCATCTATCCTCCCAGCACGTCCACCCCTCCATCTATCCTCCCAGTACCTCCACCCCTAAATCTATCCTCCCAGTACCTCCACCCTTCGTCTATCCCCCAGTACCTCCACCCTCCATCTATCCTCTCAGTACTCCACCCCTACATCTATCCTCCCAGTACCTCCACCCCTTCGTCTATCCCCCCAGTACCTCCACCCCTCCATCTATCCTCTCAGTACCTCCACCCCTTCATCTATCCTCCCAGTACCTCCACCCCTCCATCTATCCTCCCAGCACGTCCACCCCTCCATCTATCCTCCCAGTACCTCCACCTCTCCATCTATCCTCCCAGTACCTCCACCTCCCATCTATCCTCTCAGTACCTCCACCTCTCCATCTATCCTCCAGTACCTCCACCTCTCCATCTATCCTCTCAGTACGTCTTCCCCTCCATCTACCCTCCCAGCACGTCCACCCTCCATCTACCTCCGTACCTCCACCCTACATCTATCCTCCCAGTACCTCCACCCTTCGTCTATCCCCCAGTACCTCCACCCCTCCATCTATCCTCTCAGTACCTCAACCCCTTCATCTATCCTCCCAGTACCGTCACCTCTCGATCTATCCTCCCAGTACCTCCACCCCTTCATCTATCCTCCCAGTACCTCCAACTCTCCATCTATCCTTGCAGTACTTCCACCTCTCCATCTATCCTTCCAGTACTTCCACCTCTCCATCTATCCTTCCAGTACTTCCACCTCTCCATCTATCCTCCCAGTACCTCCACCTCTACAGCTATCTTCCCAGTACCTCCACCTTCCCATCTATCCTCCCAGAACCTCCACCTCTCCATCTACCTTCCCAGTACCTCCGCCCCTCCATCTAGCCTCCCAGTACCTAAACCCCTCCATCTAGCCTCCCAGTACCTAAACCCCTCCATCTAGCCTCCCAGTACCTAAACCCCTCCATCTAGCCTCCCAGTACTTCCACCCCTCCATCTAGCCTCCCAGTACCTCCACCCTTCCATCTAGCCTCCCAGTATCTCCACCCTTCCATCTAGCCTCCCAGTACCTCCACCCCTCCATCTGGCCTCCCAATACCTCCACCCCTCCATCTATCCTCCCAGTACCTCCACCTCTCCATCTGCCTTCCCAGTACCTCCGCCCCTCCATCTAGCCTCCCAGTACCTCCACCCCTCCATCTATCTTCCCAGTACCTCCACCCCTCCATCTAGCCTCCCAGTGCCTCCACCCTTCCATCTAGCCTCCCAGTACCTCCACCCTTCCATCTAGCCTCCCCGTACCTCCACCCCTCCATCTAGCCTCCCAGTATCTCCACCCCTCCATCTATCCTCCCAGTACCTCCACCCTTCCATCTAGCCTCCCAGTACCTCCACCCCTCCATCTGGCCTCCCAGTACCTCCACCATCTAGCCTCCCAGTACCTCCACCCCTCCATCTGGCCTCCCAGTACCTCCACCCCTCCATCTAGCCTCCCAGTACCTCCACCCCTCCATTGGCCTCCAGTACCTCCACCCTCCATCTGGCCTCCTAGTACCTCCACCCCTCCATCTAGCCTCTCAGTACCTCCACCCTTCCATCTATCATCCCAGTACCTCCACCTCTCCATCTGGCCTCCCAGTACCTCCACCCCTCCATCTGGCCTCCAGTACCTCCACCCCTCCATCTAGCCTCCCAGTACCTCCACCCCTCCATCTGGCCTCCCAGTACCTCCACCCCTCCATCTGGCCTCCTAGTACCTCCACCCCCATCTAGCCTCTCAGTACCTCCACCCCTCCATCTAGCTCCCAGTACCTCCACCCCCATTGGCCTCCAGTACCTCCACCCCTCCATCTGGCCTCCCAGTACCTCCACCCCTCCATCTGGCCTCCTAGTACCTCCACCCCTCCATCTAGCCTCTCAGTACCTCCACCCCTCCATCTGGCCTCCCAGTACCTCCACCCCTCCATCTGGCCTCCCAGTACCTCCACCCCTCCATCTGGCCTCCTAGTACCTCCACCCCTCCATCTAGCCTCTCAGTACCTCCACCCCTCCATCTAGCCTCTCAGTACCTCCACCTCTCCATCTGGCCTCCCAGTACCTCCACCCCTCCACCTATCCTCCCAATACCTCCACCTCCCCATCGAACCATTAATATATTTGTTCCATAGACTTTCTCATTTTGTTAACTTTACAGAAAAGCTTTTTCTTACTCTCAGCAAAATTTGTTGATAAAACCTCACCCTCTCTCATTACCTTTCCTTTTCACTCTCTCACCATTCTTTTAACCTCTCTTTTAGTCTCCATATACTCTGCTTTCTCTATATCAATTCTGTGTTGTAGAAGACTCGTATGCAATTTTTCCTACCCTGTCTCTTTACCTCATCATTCCATCAGTCGCTCCTCTTCCCTTTTGCACCCACCCTCTAACACCCACAAACTTACGCTGCGCACTCTAACACAGGGATGTTAAAGATTTTTACAATTACAGATCCTAATGGATTGCCAAATCATCATCATTTCTGTTAGGTACCAGTATAACTTCCCCAGTTCTGTTAGGTACCAGCATGACTTTACCAGTTCTGTTAGGTACCAGTATAACTTCACCAGTTCTATTAGGTACCAGTATGACTTTACCAGTTCTGTTAGGTACCAGTATAACTTCACCAGTTCTGTTAGGTACCAGTATGACTTCACCAGTTCTGTTAGGTACCAGTATAACTTCACCAGTTCTGTTAGGCAGTAGACTTACAGTTCTGTTAGGTACCAGTATAACTTCACCAGTTCTGCTAGGTACCAGTATGACTTTACCAGTTCTGTTAGGTACCAGTATAACTTCACCAGTTCTGTTAGGTACCAGTATGACTTTACCAGTTCTGTTAGGTACCAGAATGACTTCAGATTTATTAGGTAACAGCATAACTTCATACCTGTTAGATACCAGTATTACTTCAGATCGATTAGGTACCAGTATGACTTCACCATTCACATTAGGTACCAGTATGACTTTACCAGTTCTGCTAGGCACCAGTACGACTTCACCAGTTCTGTTAGGTACCAGCATGACTTCAGATTTATTAGGTACCAGTATGACTTCACCATTCATATTAGGTACCAGTATGACTTCACTATTCATATTAGGCACCAGTATGACTTCACCATTCATATTAGGTACCAGTATGACTTCACTATTCATATTAGGTACCAGTATGACTTCACTATTCATATTAGGTACCAGTATGACTTCACCATTCATATTAGGTACCAGTATGACTTCACTATTCATATTAGGCACCAGTATGACTTCACCATTCATATTAGGCACCAGTATGACTTCACCACATATATTAGGTACCAGTATGACTTCACCATTTATATTAGGCACCAGTATGACTTCACCATTCATATTAGGCACCAGTATGACTTCACCATTTATATTAGATACCAGTATGACTTCACCATTTATATTAGGTACCAGTATGACTTCACCATTTATATTAGGTACCAGTATGACTTCACCATTTATATTAGGCACCAGTATGACTTCACCATTTATATTAGGCACCAGTATGACTTCACCATTTATATTAGGCACCAGTATGACTTCACCATTTATATTAGGTACCAGTATGACTTCACCATTTATATTAGGTACCAGTATGACTTCACCATTCATATTAGGTACCAGTATGACTTCACCATTCATATTAGGTACCAGTATGACTTCAAAAGATGTCAGTAACTAGGATTTACTTTACATATGGATCACTAGCAACAAAACAGCTGTTGGTTTATTCTGTTCTAACAACAACTTCTATTTTTTAAATTGTTTAGAGATGGGGTCCCATAGTCCCATAATTTGGTTTCCCATACCCCCCATTATTTGGTTCCCATACTCCTTGGGGGTATGGAATTCCCCTAGTTAAGAACCCCTGCTAGTCTAACAACACTCATTCAATTTTAATCTACCCATGTCCTCCTGCCCCCTTCCCTCCCCATTACCTGCTCTCTCTAACCCATTACCTGCTCTCTCTAACCCATTACCTGCTCTCTCTAACCCATTACTGCTCTCCTCTAACCCATTACCTGCCTCTCTAACCATTACCTGCTCTCTCTAACCCATTACCTGCTCTCTCTAACCCATTACCTGCTCTCTCTAATCCATTACCTGCTCTCTCTAACCCATTACCTGCTCTCTCTAACCCATTACCTGCTCTCTCTAACCCATTACCTGCTCTCTCTCTCTCTAACCCATCTATCTCCTTTAATTATCTTTCTTTATTTTCTTCTTCAATAAACGTTCAGTTGTCTTCCCCACCCTGACATCTCCCTTACATCTTATCTACCTCCCCCTTTCATTACATCTTATCTACCTCCCCCTTTCATTACATCTTATCTACCTCCCCCTTTCATTACATCTTATCTACCTCCCCCTTTCATTACATCTTATCTACCTCCCCCTTTCATTACATATCTACCCCTTTCATCCCTTATCTACTCCCCCTTTCATTACATCTTATCTACCTCCCCCTTTCATTACATCTTATCTACCTCCCCCTTTCATTACATCTTATCTACCTCCCCCTTTCATTACATCTTATCTACCTCCCCCTTTCATTACATCTTATCTACCTCCCCCTTTCATTACATCTTATCTACCTCCCCCTTTCATTACATCTTATCTACCTCCCCCTTTCACTGTAGATTTCACTAAATAATAATGTGATCTATCTCTTGTTCCTCTACAATCATGCACGTCCAGATGTCTACCCATCTACCTTCTATCTACTAATACATGATCTACCAGTCTATCTACCTTATATCTAATCATACATGATCTACTAGACTGTTGTTATTACTCCCTGCGTCGTATCTTGTGTATTTATTTAACCTTAAAATACGTATTACTTACGGCCAAACTTTCTCTCTCTCTCTCTCTCTCTCTCTCTCTCTCTCTCTCTCTCTCTCTCTATTGAGTTCCTGCGATGCTTCGTGCCTTGTCATCACAACTCTTATCCTGGTCTCCCCCTCTCCTCCCTTCCCACCTCTCTTTCCCCTTTCCTCCCCTCTCTCCCCTTTCCTCCCCTCTTTCCCCTTTCCTCCCCTCTTTCCCCTTTCCTCCCCTCTCTCCCCTTTCCTACCTTCTTCCCCCTTTTCTGCCATCACCATCATCTGTTCCAGTGATATTGTCTTTAATTGATAGTGAGTCTTATGTTCTGTGGTGGTGATTTTGTTGCTGTTGTTGATACTGCTGTTATTTCTGCTGTTGCTGCTCGCTGCTGCTGCTGCTGCTGCTGCTGCTTCTGCTGTTGCTGTTGCTACTGTTGCTGCTGCTTCTGCTGTTGCTGCTGTTGCTACTGTTGTTTTTGTCGCTCTAAAGTGGCTGCTTGTGTTGCAACTAAAGTTGTTGCTGTTACTTCTGCTATTTCTGCTGATTTTGCAACTGCTGTTGATACCGTTTGCTGCTACTGTTATTACTACTGCTTCTACTTCTTGCTATTTCTGTTACTGTTATTGGTTCTACTACTACTGCTGCTGCTACTGCTGTTGCTGCTGCTGCTGTTGTTAATGCAACAGCTGCTTGCTGCTGCCCATGCTGTTCTCAGAACTGCTGCGAATGTTCTAGAGAAGCCAGTACGTTTCTCTCTCTCTCTCTCTCTCTCTCTCTCTCTCTCTCTCTCTCTCTCTCTCTCTCTCTCTCTCTCTCTCTCTCTTTCTTGAAACAACACAACGATACAATTTAAAAATTACGATTACACGCAGGTTTTTAAAGCAATCATGTGTGTAGATGAGACAAGCAGGTGAGACAAGCAGGTGAGACAAGCATGTGAGACAAGCAAGTGAGCTTAGGTGAGACAAGCAAGTGAGCTTAGGTGAGACAAGCAGGTGAGCTTAGGTGAGACAAGCAGGTGAGCTTAGGTGAGACAAGCAGGTGCGCTTAGCAGGTGAGACAAGCAGGTGAGCCTGGTAGTACCCACTGGATCCTAGCTCAATATTTTAAGACCTGGGATCAGTATTTTTGGAAAGTCTCCCTTCAGAGAAGTCTCCCTTCAGAGAAGTCTCCCTTCAGAGTAGTCTCCCTTCAAGATAGTCTCCCTTCAGAGTAGTCTCCCTTCAAGGTACTCTCCCTTCAGAGTAGTCACCCTTCAAGATAGTTTCCCTTTAGAGTAGTCTCCCTTTAGAGTAGTCTCCCTTTAGAGTAGTCTCCCTTCAGGGTAGTCTACCTTCAGGGTAGTCTCCCTTCAGAGTAGTCTCCCTTCAAGGTAGTCTCCTTTCAGGGTAATCTGCTCTCAGGGTAGTCTCCCTTCAGAGTAATCTCCCTTCAGGGTAATCTCCCTTCAGGGTAGTCTCCCTTCAGAGTAGTCTCCCTTCATAGTCTCCCTTCATAGTCTCCCTTCAGAGTAGTCTCCCTTCAGGGTAGTCCTCCTTCAGAGTAGTCTACCTTCAGGGTAGTCTCCCTTCAGGGTAGTCTCCCTTTAGGGTAGTCTACCTTCATAGTCTCCCTTCAGAGTAGTCTACCTTCAGAGTAGTCTACCTTCAGAGTAGTCCTAACCTCTCAGAGTAGTCTACCTTCAGGTAGCTCTCATAGTCTCCCTTCAGAGTAGTCTCCCTTCAGGGTAGTCTACCTTCAGAGTAGTCTACCTTCAGAGTAGTCTACCTTCAGAGTAGTCTCCCTTCAGTGTAGTCTCTCATTCACCTTCAGTAGTCTCCCTTCAGTGTAGTCTCCCTTCAGAGTAGTCTCCCTTCATAGTCTCCCTTCAGAGTAGTCTCCCTTCAGAGTAGTCTCCCTTCAGAGTAGTCTCCCTTCAGAGTAGTCTCCCTTTAGGGTAGTCTCCCTTCAGGGTAGTCTCCCTTCATAGTCTCCCTTCAGAGTAGTCTACCTTCAGGGTAGTCTTCCTTCAGAGTAGTCTTACTTCAGAGTAGTCTCCCTTCAGAGTAGTCTCCCTTCAGAGTAGTCTCCCTTCAGAGTAGTCTCCCTTCAGAGTAGTCTCCCTTCAGAGTAGTCTCCCTTAATGGTCTACCTTCAGAGTAATCTTCCTTCAGAATAGTCTCCCTTCATTAGCAACATTTCGCCCACTCAGTGAAGAATTTTTCAAGTCACTTGCTGGCGACTCGGAAAAAAATAAACTCGTCTAATCTTGTTTGTCAATACAAACTCTCCCCAACAATTTAAAAAAAATTGGAGAAGAAAAAATTCCTTTTTGTTGTCCCAGTAGGGTAATTATCTATTGTCTTCCCTAATTAGTCTATTGCAACAACCTAATCATCAGATTTCACATTACTTCCCTAATTAGTCTATTTCATTTGCCCAGTTATTACATTAATTACCCAATCACCATGTAATTATGTCTTACTATTATAATTAAGCTATTTGAGATGTCCAATCATTGAATAAATGATTTAGAAACCCGACAAGTTGCGCACCATTTTACTGGAAACGGTTCTTCAGTCCTTTGAGAACGGTGGGAGACACAGAAGAGTTTGAGGTAGTCAGTCCCTCAGCCTGGAGTCGATGGGGCTTAAATACTGCTGACAGATGATGTGGAGCAGCTGCAGGCAGAGTAACCAGTGGAGAAACTCCACTAGTGGAAATAGGTTGTGTCCACTGTGTAACTATCATATAGAATACTGTAGCAGCACACTGTGGTCTTCCCACTGTGTAACTATCATACAGAATAGTGTAGCAGCACACTGTGGTCTTCCCACTGTGTAACTGTCATACAGAATAGTGTAGCAGCACACTGTGGGTGTTCCCACTGTGTAACTATCATGCAGAATAGTGTAGCAGCACACTGTGGGTGTTCCCACTGTGTAACTATCATACAGAATAATGTAGCAGCACACTGCGAGTGTTCCCACTGTGTAACTATCATACAGAATAGTGTAGCAGCACATTGTGGGTGTTCCCACTGTGTAACCATCATACAGAATAGTGTA
>NC_069487.1:13124437-13151937 GCF_026875155.1 Cherax quadricarinatus | reverse complement strand
TATGACGAATAGTGATTAGAATGACTTTCCGGGTTCCTAAAGGCAGAGCATTGACCGCAGAGGTTGATGTGAGCCTCTGGTGATATACTAGTCACTTTGCTCACCTCTGGGTCCTCCTTCGTTAAGATTTGCAGCTTTTATCCCTCGAATCTACACTCATTGTCCTGTTTTCTTGCCCCTTGCCTAGTTGTCATAACCTTGCATATATTGTCAGACCATTGATGTAGTTTATCTTGGTCTGTTTGCAATCTTGTCCTCAGTGGGTTTTATTTTTCTGGTCAGTTTGACCTCGAGGATACATCCGACTCGATCACATCTGCAATGTCATGCACATAAACCAGAAATAGTACTGGTCCTAATACTGATCCTTGTGGTACCCCTCTAATTGCTTCTCCCCAGGCTGACATTTGCTCTGGACAGTGTTTGCTTCCTTCCCCTAAGATACTCTTTGATCCAGCAGTGAATGTTCCCTGTTATTCCAGCCTGCACCTCTACTGTGTGCCCTGGTTTCATGTGAAGTACAGCATTAAATGCCTTCTGGCAGACTAAGAAAATGCAATCCACCCATCCCACTCTCTCCTCTTCAGCTTCTGTTACTTTGTCATAAAATTCCAAGGGTTACTAAGCCGAGATTTGATATCTCTGAGCGTATGTTTACTAGTGATTATAAAACCATTCCTCTACAAGTGCTCTGACACTCCCATTCTGATTACCCTCTTTATTACTGAGCATGGTATTCATGTCAGTGATACTGGGCTGTAGTTCAGAGCTTCCCTGTCTGTCTCCTTACGTTTTGGAACCACATTTCACTATCTTCCAAATTTCTGGTGACTGTGTGTGTGTGTGTGTGTGTGTGTGTGTGTGTGTATTCACCTAGCTGTGGTTGCAGGGGTCGATGAACAGCTCCTGGCCCCGCCTCTTTGCTGGTCGCTACTAGGAGAGAGAGAGAGTGTGTGTGTGTGTGTGTGTGTGTGTACTACCCAATTTGTGGCTGCAGGGGTCGAGTCATAGCTGTGTGTACAATCACCTATTTGTGCTTCCAGGGGTCGAGACATAGCTCCTGGCCCCTATTCACTGATCGCTACTAGGTCCTCTCTCCTCCTGCTCCATGAGCTTTATCATACTTCGTCTAGAAACTATGTATGGTTCCTGCCTCCACTACGTCACTTGCCAGACTATTCCACTTCCTGACAACTCTGTGACGAGAGAAATACTTCCTAAAATCTTTGACTCTTCTGAGTCTTCAACTTCCAATTGTGACCCCTTGTTTCTGTGTCCCATCTCTGAAACATACTGTCTCTGTCTACCCTGTCAATTCCTCGCAGTATTTTGTATGTCGTTATCATGTCTCCCCTAACCCTCCTGTCCTCCAGTGTCCTTAGGCCGATTTCCCTTAACGTTTCTTCGTAGGACATTCCCCTTAGCTCTAGAACTATCCTTGTTGCTAACCTTTGCACTTTCTCTAATTTCGAGACTTGCCGGACCTGGTGTGGGTTCCAAACTGGTGCTGCATACTTCATTATGGGTTTGACGTACACTGTGTACAGTGTCTTGAACGATTCATTACTGAGGTATCGGAACGCTATTCTCAGGTTTGCCAGACTACCATATGCTGCAGCAGTTATCTGATTGATGTGCGCCTCAGGAGATGTACTCTGTATTATACTCACCCCAAGATCCTTTTCCTTGAGTGAGATTTGCAGTCTTTCACCACCTAGCCTATACTCTGTCTGCAGTCTTCTTTTGCCCTTCCCCGATCTTCATGACTTTGCATTTGGCGGGCTTAAATTCGAGGAGCCAGTTGCTGGACCAGGCTTCCAGCCTGTCCAGGTCTCTTTGTAGTCCTGCCTGATCCTCATCCGATTTAATTCTCATTAACTTCATATCATCTGCAAACAGGGACTCTTCTGAGTCTATCCCTTCCGTCATGTCATTCACTAGTCCTAGGACTGATCCGTGTGGAACCTCGCTCGTTACAGGCGCCCACTCTGATACCTCGTCACGTACCATGACTCGTTGTTACCTCCCTGTCAAGTATTCTCTGATCCATTGCAGTGCCCTTCCTGTTATATGTGCCTGATCCTCTAGTTTTTGCACTAATCTCTTGTGAGGAACTGTCGAAAGCAATCAACCCACCCCCTATCTCTTGTCTTCTGTCACCTTGTCATACAACTCAGTAGGTTTGTGACACAGGATTTGCCTTTCATGAATCCGTGCCGGTTGTCGTTTATAAGATTGTTCCGTTCTAGGTGCTCCTCTACTCTCCTCCTTATAATCTTCTAAATGACTTTGCATACTATACACGTCAGTGACACTGGTCTATAGTTTAGTGTCTCGTGTCTTTCTCCTTTCTTAAAAATGGGGACTACATTTGCCATCTCCCATACATCAGGTAGTTGCCCAGTTTGAATGGATGTGTTGAAAATTGTTGTTAGTGGCACACACAGTGTCTCTGCTCCCTCTCTAAGGACCCATGGAGAGATGTTATCCAGTCCAACCGCCTTTGAGGCATCAAGGTCACTTAGCTTCTTCACCTCCTCCTCGGTTGTGTGTATTTCATCCAAAACTCGTTGGTGTCCCTCCTGTTCTGACTTCCCAGAGTCCTTTCTGTCTCCACTATAAAGACTTCCTTAAATCTCATGTTGAGCTCCTCACATACTTTATGGTCGTTTCTAGTGAACCCTCCACCTTCCTTCCTCAGCCTGGTTATCTGGTGAATATCAAAATGGTATACAATACCAACAGGTTGGTAGGTACGACACATGGGCAAAAGTTGCCTAAGTGTTGCCCATGTGTCTTACCTACCAACCTGATTACCTGGTCCTTGACTGTTGTCTTCCTCCTGATGTGGCTGCAACAGCTTCGTGTGTGTGTGTGTGTGTGTGTGTGTGTGGTGTGTGTGTGTGTGTGTTGTGTGTGTTGTGTGTGTGTTTTGTCTGTGTCTGTCTGTGTCTGTGCTGTGTTATGTCTGTCTTGTGTACGTGTGTGTGTGTGTACGTGTGTGTGTGTGTGTGTGTGTGTGTGTGGTGCGCCTATGTATATATGTGTGCCTATGTATATATTGTTGTGTGTGTGTACGTGGTGTGTTGTGTGGGGTGTGTGTGTGTGTGTGTGTGTGTGCGCCTTGTATATATGTGTGCTATGTATATTGTGTGTGTGTGTGTGTGTGTGTGTGTGTATGTATATATGTGGTGTTGTATGGTTGTATGTGTGTGTAATGTGTTGTGTGTGTGTGTGTGTGTATCTTCAGGGGAAAAATGTAATAGCTTCCATCTATCTTAAATAGTTCCACTATCTTAAATAAGTTCCATCTATCTAAATAAGCTTCATCTATCTTAATAACTTCCATCTATCTTAATAAGCTTCCATCTTATTTTAAATAAGCTTCCATCTATCTTAAATAAACTTCCATCTATCTTAAATAAGCTTCCATCTATCTTAAATAAACTTCCATCTATCTTAAATAAGCTTCCATCTATCTTAAATAAGCTTCCATCTATCTTAAATATATTTATTCCCTAAAACCGGGAGAAAGGAAGATAGGGTTGAAATATTGGAAAATTATCCAAGGATAAAATGATGAAAGGGAAATAATACAGAGTGAGGAAGAAGAGGAGAAAAGAGAGAAAGTGAGGGAGAGCGAATTGGAGAGAGAGAGAGAGAGAAAAAGAAAGATGGGAAGAAAGAGATTAACAGTGGAAGAAGAAAGTCTTATCAAACTTTTCCTTTAAACTTTCTCGTGACTTTCCCCTCATATTTCTTCAGACTTTGCCCAGACTTTCTCTAGTTTTCCCGAAGCTTTCATCAGACTTATGTTTTTTTCAAAAGTTTTAATATTATTTTCCTGGATTTTTTCAGACTTTTTTTTTTAGCCTTTTCTCAATTTTTCGAGAATTTTCTTGCGTTTTTCCCTAGATTTTCTTCGTATTTTTCCTGTATTTTCTAGGAAATTTTCCTAATTATTTTCAAATTATTCTCCAGGAATTCTCCAGACTTTTTCACACTTTTTGTTAGACTTTTTTTATATTTTTTCCCTGAACGTTTCCAGACTTGTGTTTCCTTTTACTTTCCCCAGAGTTTCCTATTTTTTCCCCAGATTTTCCTAAAATTCTCCTAGACTTTCCCCAAGACTTTTCTATATTTTCCCATATTTTCCCAAGATTTTCCCCAGACTTAACCATATTTTCCTCAGTTTTCCCCAGACTTTTCCATATTTTTTCAGCTGTTTCCCATATTTTCCCCGCCATTTCCCATATTTTCCCCAGACTTTCCCATATTTTCCCCAAATTTTAATAATTTCACGTTTTTCCACATAAAATTTTAACCTCCAATAATGTGACCAAATGAAAGGAAAACCACAATAAGCATTTTATAAAC
Organism: Cherax quadricarinatus; assembly: GCF_026875155.1. Classification (NCBI taxonomy): domain Eukaryota; kingdom Metazoa; phylum Arthropoda; class Malacostraca; order Decapoda; family Parastacidae; genus Cherax; species Cherax quadricarinatus. The sequence continues at coordinate 13,147,560 of NC_069487.1, read as the reverse complement.
TCTATGGTTATGTAAATAGGTTTGATCCAGGGAAAGGGAGGAGTAGCTTCTATTCCTTGGATCAAGAACCCTTCACCACCATCAGTAACTTCAATAATTTAAACTGAGAAGGAAAAAATTAAAAAAAAAAATCTCATTGATTTAGAAATTTATAAAAATATTTTATATATATATAAATATATATATATTATTATATAATATATATATATATATATATAATATACGTCAATTAAAAATATATTTCTTTTATATTTCAGGTGATGTTAGTCATGTTAAAACTCTTAAAGAGCGTCAGTTTCAGTGGTTCCTCTGAAAGCTCTTAGACGAAAACTCTCTGAAAGTTTTGAAATTCGTGAATAAAATGTTGATGAGATATTTAAAAAACATAAAATCAACCTTTTTCACTAAGCCTTTCACTAGTTTTTTACTATGTCTCTCACTAGGCTTTTTACTAGGCTTTTCACTAGGTCTTTCACTAGGCTTTTCACTAGGTCTTTCACTAGGCTTTTCACTAGGTCTTTCACTAGGCTTTTCACTAGGTCTTTCACTAGGCTTTTCACTAGGTCTTTCACTAGGCTTTTCACTAGGCTTTTCACTAGGTCTTTCACTAGGCTTTTCACTAGGTCTTTCACTAGGCTTTTCACTAGGTCTTTCACTAAACTTTTCACTAGGTCTTTCACTAGGCTTTTCACTAGGTCTTTCACTAGGCTTTTCACTAAGTCTTTCACTAGGCTCTTCACTAGGTCTTTAGCTAGGCTTTTCACTAGGTCTTTCACTAGGCCTCTGAGGGATGGCAGCAAAATCCTCCTCATGACTAAGGAGCCAAAAAAAAAAAAAAAAGCCTAATTTTAGCTCAGAGGCTCCGCTCTCTGCAAGAGGAGTAGGGCTCTTGATCCGTGTAGGTGGAGGGGCTCTGCCTCTCCTCGGAAAAGACCAGAATTATTTCTGAAATATTTCCTCAAATTTCTGAATATCTCAGATTAACTTCAGAATTAATGTTACCTGAAAAATATTAAAAAATACTGATCTTCAACACCAAGGAACTTCAGTTCCTGAAAGAGTTTCTGAAACTCTGCTGACAACGTGTCTAGTGGAGCCTTCGGCTTCACAATGGAAGGAACTTGGGTTCGATGCTGGGCGATGATAGACGATGCTACACATTCAGACTGATCTGTAAATTTTACATCTACAAATACATTCACACAGGACCCTTTTATAAAAGATCCTGTAGGATGTTTGCGAAGGAAGATCATCCTGCAAGATGTTTGTGAAGATCCTGCAGGATGTTCGTGAACGAAAATCCTCAGGATGTTCGTGAAGGAAGATCATCCTGTAGAATGTTCAGGAAATCCTGCAGGTTCGTGAAGGAAGACTATCCTGCAGGATGTTCATGAAGATCCTGCAGGATGTTCATGAAGATAATCCTGCAGGATGTTCATGATCATCCTGCAGGATGTTCATAAGATCACCTTGCAGGATCATAAGATCACCTTGCAGGATGTTCATGAAGACCATCCTGTAGGATGTTCATGAAAGATCCTGCAGGATGTTCGCGAAGGAAGACCATCCTTCCTGATGATCATGACCATCCTTCAGGATGTTCATGAAGGAAGAATATTCTGCAGGATGTTCGTAAAACTAAGAAAAAATTCTAAATCGCCTACCGACAATTTCCAGGAAGAAGGGAAGAAGGGTCCTGCAAAGGAACTCGTGGAACAACTCATAAAAGCCGCAAAGGATCTCGTATCATCTGCCGAGGAAGCAGGAGGAGGCTGGAGCAGCAAGCCCTCCAGGAGGTGGGTGAGAAGAGCCTTCAAGAAAACCGAAGGAGCTCTTCATGAGACAAAAGCTCTTGAAGCTCGTAAACAAGACTACTACATTTGTTGAGGAGTTTCCAGGAGACTTAAACCAACAGAGAAGAGCTTGGAGGACTTTGTGCAAGAGTTAGACAACTAGGGATAGTCTTCAAGGAGAGTTCTAGAAAAGGTCAGTCATCTAATGTCAGTTTTCTAGGTGGATTCTATAAAGTGCAAACCATCCAGGAATATTCTTCCAGGAGAGTTCCATGTAAAGTCTTCCAGGAGAGTTCCATGTAAAGTCTTCCAGGGGTGTTCCGTGTAATGTCCTCCAGGAGAGTTTGAGGTAAAGTAATCAGTCAGTTGGTGTACTGGACAAGCTTGCAGATAACATTCCCTCACCAGTAAATTTAATGTCTCTCAGTAACGTACTGACTGATCGACCCTGTGGAGGAGGCAGAGGAGTGGAGGAGGAGGAGTGGAGGAGGTGGAGGAGGCGGAGGAGGCGGAGGAGGCTGAGGAGACGGAGATGGAGGAAGAAGATGAGAACGGAAGACAGTGGGAGAGTGTAAGTGTGATATATAATTTAACTCTGCCTTATATTGTTTTTTGCACACAAGTTAACCCTTACGGGTTTAGAGCTTCCCAGTATATCATAATATTTATATATATATATATATATATATATATATATATAATATATATATATATATATATATATATATATATATATATATATATATATATATATATTTTTTTTTTTTTTTTTTTTTTTTTCAACAAGTCGGCCGTCTCCCACCGAGGCAGGGTGACCCAAAAAAAAAAAGAAAGAAAATCCCCAAAAAGAAAATACTTTCATCATCATTCAACACTTTCACCACACTCACACATTATCACTGCTTTTGCAGAGGTGCTCAGAATACAACAGAGGTGCTCAGAGTGCAAAATTAAAAATTTTTACATTAACATTAATGAAAAAAATCTATCTTTAAATGTATAAAAGAAAATTTCAGAAAGAACTTAATTTTAAATGAGTTCTTGCAAATTGACCAGTTTTACATATATATATATATATATATATATATATATATATATATATATATATATATATATATTTTATATATATATATATATATATATATATTGCAATAAGATCACAGTAAACAGGTGATTTCAGAATATGCAAAACAACCACTCTGAAAGAATAGAGAAATTCCAAGCGCTTTCGTGACTACGAAAGCGCTTGGAATTTCTCTATTCTTTCAGAGTGGTTGTTTTGCATATATATATATATATATATATATATATATATATATATATATATATAAATATATATATATATATATATATAATATATATATATATGTAAAACTGGTCAATTTGCAAGAACTCATTTAAAATTAAGTTCTTTCTGAAATTTTCTTTTATACATTTAAAGATAGATTTTTTTCATTAATGTTAATGTAAAAATTTTTAATTTTGCACCAAAAGAATCTTTGAAAACTTACCTAACCTTATTATAACAAGAACAATTTATTTTAGCCTAACCCAACTAAATATATTTTAGATTTGTTTACAATAATTTAATACTAAACCAAACACATGTGAAAATATTGCATACACAAATTTTCGCTTGTCTTATATGGCAAGATGAGCGTTGCTATTTAAGCCAAGATCGCAAGTTCTTCCTATTCGGCACGAATATATATATATATATATATTATATATATATATATATATATATATATATATATAATATATATATATAATATATATAAACTGATCTCTGGCTGAAGGAGACTCGAAACCTGCGAACTTTGGAACACGGAACGCAGTGCTTTACCAATCTACCCACACTGGACCAATACCTTGGAGTCCAGCTTGCGCTAGACTTTGATCCAAGGCAGCCAGCTTTCAGGGAGAAGGCTTACAGTTTTTCATCTCATCCCCTGCATGCATCAGCCTTTCTAGAGATATTAACAATGCAAGGAATTCGCAAGAGCAGCGATATACAATTAAAATATAACTAAATATATATAAATATATATATATATATATAAAAATAGAATCTTTCCCACCTCCATTCACTGCATCTTCACTTTCACCCTCCATCTCCTCCAGACATCATCTCTACACAGCAAGTTGCCTCAGCCAATACTTGCTGTGTTATCTTCCACCTCACAGCCTCCTCCATTTCCCTCTTCTCTCTATCTCTCTCCTCTCTGTCTCCTTTGTATCTTCTCCTCTCTCTATTTTCCCTACTCTATCTCTTCTCCATTTCCCTATTCTTTGTCTACTATCCCCTCTCTACTCCTCCCTGTCCTCCCTATTCTTCCTCGCCATTATCTCCCTGTCCTTCTCCCTGTTCTTCGTATTCTTCGTCTAATTCTCCATCTCTCCCTCTCTTTTATCTCTCCCTCTCCTACTTCTCTCCCTGTTCACCTCCCTATCCTTTATCTCCTCCATCATTTCCATCTATCTTCAGGTATCCCTGATGGTATCCCTTTTATTAGTTGCCAGATTTTTCTCTTCCAGTATTTTCGTTTATAACCTGAAAACCTCTCATGCGATCGACTTGAAACCTATAACTCTGGTGCAGTGTAACCAGGACAAGGTACACGTTACTTTCAGCTGGTGCAGGTGCAGATGCCTTCTGGCTATTGTTATATACATCATCCCCACATTATGCTTACCACGCAATAACCGGAGATGTAGACAGTAAGCCTACTACTACTTCTCATAGTACTCCCCATGGAGCGAGTTGTTGTTGGCCTAGTTCACCCGGGTGCCCACCAAAGAGCACTGCCTATAGTTCGACATAGCCATGTGTCTCACCCATTCGACGACCGGCGGCCTACCTGGTAACAGCTTACCCCTTCCCCCTCCGTGGACTGGCTTCGGCACACCTCACACTGCCCACTGTGAACTCCCATTACTCCAGTAAAAAAGCTAGTCAACGGCCGAATATTCCACCGCTGCCACCACTCTTTTAACTGTCTTTTAAGTTAGCCCAGTAACTTGCCAGGTAGCATAGAGGTAGGCAAGAACGGGTATTTTGTGTGTGTCTCTGGTAGCGGTGAATGATAAGGGGCTTCATACTTTAATTGGTTTCTTCTCTACAGGCAGTTTGTTATGGCGGCCCAGTCCCGGAAGGTCATGCCCACGAGAGAATGACGGAGTAAAGCTTGTTGTCTGAGTGACGTCGGCTGCGAGTGAGGCAGAGTAAGCGTGGTGAGAGTTGAGCTTGGTAGGTTTATAGATGTCAGCACCAACATGGTGTGAATATGAAACCCAACTGGGCATACATTATGTTGTCTACTTCAGAACTCTTCTGGTGGGGTTCAGACTTCCAACACTAGTGTATCCTACTGTAATTTTTGGATTCTGTGCAATAATTGAAGAATGCACTTCTGGTTGGCTTCAAACTTTTAGTACCGATGTATTTTTTATTAATTAAGGCTCTCCCTGATTTTGTGTTATGTAATTTTTTATTTTACTAATTTTATTAAATTGGTTTCCATTAAATAACTAAGGAATGCATCTTCAGGTCGGCTTCAAACTTTCACCTCCGGTGTATCCTACATAGGTGTTTTCCCCCCTCAGATAGCTCGAGGACAGCTCTCCCGCTCGGTTTCAAACTTGAAATACTGGTGTAGCTATGATAAAGATGGTAGCTGTTAGAGCAGCAGGTGTGAGGAGTGTGCGTATGTCACGACTCGACGGGATATCGAACCCGGTTCCACTCGGTTTGTACTTATATCAGGTCAGGTGTTCTTGTTTAATACAGGTTATTGTTTGTAGGTATGGAGGGATAACAAGGAGGTAGGGAGGGAGGGAAGGAATATAGGAAGGGAAGGAAGGATTGGGAAGGAATATAGGGAGAGAGGGAGAGAAGGAAGGAGGGAGGGAAGGAATATAGGGGGGAGGGAGAGAAGGAAAGACGGAAAGAGAGCTTTAAAGCAGAGAGACAGAGTAGGAGGTAGAGTTAGAGGAAGGGAGGAAGAAAAGGTGGAGAGGGAGGGAAGGAAGGAGGAGGAAGGGAGGGAGGGAGGAAAGGAGGTGGAAGGAAGGGAGGGAGGAAAGGAGGTGGAAGGAAGGGAGGGAGGAAAGGTGGAAGGAAGGGAGGGAGGAAAGGAGGTGGAAGGAAGGGAGGGAGGAAAGGAGGTGGAAGGAAGGGAGGGAGGGAGCAGTGGCAGTCACTGAGGACACAACCATCAGGGAGAAAGTGAATGAATTAAATATAGCCCCCCCTCTCTCTCTCTCTCTCTCTCTCTCTCACACACACACACACACACACACACACACACACACACACACACACACACACACACACACACACACACACACACACACACACAGGTTAATGGACTTTCCTTGTCCACTCTATTCTGGCAACAAATCAATTTTTCACCTTTGTTTACCTTAAGAAAGTCGCCTCCTGGTCTTCCTTCGTACACTTTACAACGTTCTAATATTTTTTCTTAACTCTAATACAGTCCTTTGTGTGTTTATTTATATATTTTTTTATGTTTGGTAATACTGCAGTTTTTTTTGGTGTGTGGTAACAGTGGATCATTTGTGGCTAACTTCCAGTCTCTATTCACTCTTTCTTGACTCTCTCTCACTTTCTCTGTCTTTCTCATTTCTCACTTTCATCTTTATCGTCAATTGTCACTTTTTCTCAATATTTTTCTCATTTCACTATATTCCCATTTATCACTTTCAACTATCTTATTTGTCACTTTCTCTCACTATCTTTATTCTTATTTGTCTCTGTCATTATCCTGGCTTCTCATTCTCTCACTGAATCCTCATTTGTCACCAATTTCACTATCTTTCCCTCCTTTCTTCCTCACTGTCTTGTTCTCATTTCACGAAGATAATTTTTGTCTTGCGAAGGATCGAACTGGGGGAAGCAATTCCCAGCACTCAGTTCGATATCCAGGACTCCCTGAAAAAAATTAATTGCCTATTCCAATTTTTCCGGTAAGACAGAGGGTGTTGAGCTCGGTTTTCTCTGCTACCGCCTGCACTAACAGCCTGGTTGATCACTGATAAGGGATGGAATTAAAATATGGAAGATAGAGCAAGCAAGCAAGCAAGCAAGCAAGCAAGCAAGCGCACACACACACACACACACACACACACACGCACACACACACACACACACACACACACACACACATCCAGACTCACACATACACTCACCACCGACATCTCACTACTTCCCCTGATCCCTCCCCTCCCTCGTTCACCCTCCCCTCCCCCGTTCACCCTCACCCTCCCCACCCCTCCCCACTCCTCTCCCACATAGCCTCAGTTCCTCCACTACCTCCCCCCCACACTCTGACATACACACTACTAACCTAACAATCAGAACTACATAGGTTTCCCACTCTGAGGCAATCAGGATAAAACAAAAATGGGCTGTCAGAGAGCAACAAGAAAAACCAAGGGACAGGAGGAGGAAGCTGCAAAGGAAGATTGGGCAGCAGAGCTCATAAAAAGGGATCATGAATGGGAAAAGAAACTAGAAGGACTTAGCATGAGAATGGAAGAGACGATAGACATGGAAAGCAGGAAGTGGGAGGTGCAAGTCAAAGCAGCAGAGGCCAGGATACAGAGTTTAGAAGAGGAACTGAAAAATCTGAAACAGCCTAAAGAACTAAAGAACATTTTGGGATTGACAACAGAGACTGCTTCCTCAGCCACAAATAAAGGGACAGTAGGGAAAGAAGGAGCACAACTGCATGGAGAAGCTCTATCAGAGGAGACTGTAGTAAATGAAAGAGCTAAGCTTTATGTGGAGGCCCTAACAGACAACAACAGAGCCCAAGGAAAGCCGAGAAGGGAAAATGACAGGCCACTGAGCCCAAGTACATTAGATAGTGAAACTGAAGAAAGGAAAGCTGCAGTGGAGGAAACCAAATTAAATGAGGGATACACAGGGATATGCAGTGGGAGAATGAAAGGGTGAGGTCAGTCTTTGTGTATGGGCTCCAGGAAGTTGAAGGGGAAACATATGAAGCAAGAAAACAAGGGGAAAAAAAGCAATTGAAAGCATCATGAAAACAATAGGAGAAGACGACATGACCCAGCTGGAAAATTTTCGGAGAATAGGGGGGTTTGTATAAAAAAAGAACCCGGCCAGTGAAAGTGACCTTCAAGGCAGAAGCGACTCGGAACAGGATCCTGCAGGAGAAAGCACGATTAAGGGACATGCCGGCATACAGGAAGGTGTATCTCGACCGCGACAGAACACAAGAGGAAAGGTAGAAACTGAGAGAGATGGTACAAAGGCGAAAGGAGGAAAGAGAGGGAATGGAGAAGACAGACAGGAGATCCCAGACCCAGGAAGAAGATCAAATACAGCCTCCCTCACAACTTCCTATAGAAGCCTCCCAACCAGGTCAACCCCAGTGCAACCAAACACTCTAAATCAAAACACCCATGCCACATCCAATGCCCCCACCCACTACATTACAAACTCCACCCCCACAGCAACAACCCATAGTTCCTTACCAGGTCTCCCACTTCCCCAACCCCAATATACGTCCCAGACCACAGTCTTAGAAAAGAAGTTGAAAGTGTGGTATACAAATGACGATGGAACAACAAACAAGTATGAGGAGTGGCACGAAAGAATCAAAGAGACATCCCCAGACATAATAGCACTCACAGAAACAAAACTCACCAGAATAATAACAGATTCAATCTTTCCATCCGGATATCAAATCCTCAGGAAAGACAGAGGGAGGAGAGGGGGAGGAGGAGTTGCACTGCTCATTAAAAACCAGTGAGGGTTTTGAGAAAATAGAAGGAATGGATAGCACGGGCGAAAGGGACTACTTAGTAGGAACAATTCAGTCTGAGGGACATAAGGTGATAATTGCAGTAATGTACAACCCACCACAGAACTGCAGGAGGCCAAGAGAAAAATACGATGAGAGCAACAGAGCAATGATCGACACACTAGCCGAGGTGGCCAAGAGAGCACACATGGGGGGAGCAAAGTTACTAGTTATGGGTGATTTCAATCACAAGGAGATTGACTGGGAAAACCTGGAGCCCCATGGGGGTCCCGAAACATGGAGAGCCAAGATGATGGATGTGGTACTGGAAAACCTCATGCATCAACATGTTAGAGACACTACCAGAGAGAGAGGAGAGGATGAACCAGCAAGACTGGACATTGTAATCACCTTGAGTAGTTCGGACATCGAGGGTATCATGTATGAAAGGCCCCTGGGAGCTAGTGATCATGTGGTTCTGTGCTTCGACTACATAGTTGAGCTCCAAGTGGAGAGAGTAGCAGGAATAGGCTGGGAAAAAACAAACTACAAAAGGGGGAACTTCTCAGGCACGAGGAACTTCCTTCAAGACATTCAGTGGGAGAGGGAACTGACAGGAAACCAGTACAAGAAATGATGGACTATGTGGCAACAAAAATGCAAGGAGGCAGAGGAGAGGTTTGTTCCAAGGGAAACAGAAATAAATGGGAAGAACAGAACGAGTCCTTGGTTCACCCAAAGGTGTAGGGAGGCAAAAACTAGGTGTACTAGAGAATGGAAAAGGTACAGAAGACAGAGAACTCAAGAAAATAAAGAAATTAGCCGAAGAGCCAGAAACGAATATGCACAGATAAGAAGGGAGGCTCAGAGACAATATGAAAATGACATAGCATCAAAAGTAAATACTGACCCGAAGCTGTTGTACAGCCACATCAGGAGGAAAACAACAGTCAAGGACCAGGTAATCAGACTGAGGAAGGGCGATGGGGAATTCACAAGAAACGACCGAGAGGTATGTCAGGAGCTCAACACAAGATTTAAAAAACGTATTTACAGTGGAAACCAGTAGGACTCCAGGAAATCAGAACAGGGGGGCACACCAGCAAGTGCTGGATGAGGTACATATAACCAAGGAGGAGGTGAAGCTGCTATGCGAACTTGACACCTCAAAGGCGGTTCGACCAGACAACATCTCTCCATGGGTCCTTAAAGAGGGAGCAGAGATATTGTGTGAGCCATTAACAAAGATCTTCAACACATCATTTGAAACTGGGCAACTCCCTGAGGTATGGAAAATGGCAAATGTAGTCCCAATTTTTAAAAAGGGAGACAGACATGAGGCACTAAACTACAGACCTGTATCACTAACGTGTATAGTATGCAAGGTCATGGAGAAGATCATCAGGAGGAGAGTGGTGGAGCACCTGGAAAGAAACAAGTGTGTAATTGACAACCAGCAGGGTTTTTCAGGGAAGGAAAATCCTGTGTCACAAACCTACTAGAGTTTTATGACAAGGTGACAGAAGTAAGACAAGAGAGAGAGGGGTGGATCGACTGCATATTTTTGGACTGCAAGAAGGCCTTCGACACAGTTCCTCACAAGAGGTTACTGCAAATGCTAGAGGATCAGGCACACATAACAGGAAAGGCACTGCAATGGATCAGAGAATACCTGACAGGGAGGCAACAACGAGTCATGGTACGCGACGAGGTGTCGGAGTGGGCGCCTGTGACAAGCGGGGTTTCACTGGGGTCAGTCCTAGGACCTGTGCTGTTCTTGGTATATGTGAACGACATAACGGAAGGGATAGACTCAGAAGTGTCCTTGTTTGGAGATGATGCGAAGTTAATGAGAAGAATCAAATCGGATGAGGATCAGGCAGAACTACAAAGAGACCTGGACAGGCTACAAGCCTGGTCCAGCAACTGACTCCTTGAATTTAACCCTGCCAAATGCAAAGTCATGAAGATTGGGGAAGGGCAAAGAAGACCGCAGACACAATATAGTTTAGATGGCCAAAGATTGCAAACCACACTCAAGGAAAAAGATCTGGGGGTGAGTATAACACCGAGCATATCTCCTGAGGCGCACATCAGTCAGATAACTGCTGCAGCATACGGGCGCCTGGCAAACCTACGGATAGCGTTCCGATACCTCAGTAAGGATTCGTTTAAGACTCTGTATACCATTTACGTCAGGCCCATACTGAAGTATGCAGCACCAGTTTGGAATCCACACCTAGTCAAGCACGTCAAGAAATTAGAGAAAGTGCAAAGGTTTGCAACAAGACTAGTCCCAGAGCTACGGGGATTGTTCTACGGAGAAAGGTTGAGGGAAATCGGCCTGACGACACTGGAGGACAGGAGGGTCAGGGGAGACATGATAACGACATATAAAATACTGCGCGGTGGTGGACAAAGACGGGATGTTCCAGAGAAGGGACAGTCACAAGATGTCACAACTGGAAGTTGAAGACTCGGATGAATCAAAGGGATGTTAGGAAGTATTTCTTCAGTCATAGAGTAGTCAGGCAGTGGAATAGCCTAGAAAGTGACGTAGTGGAGGCGGGAACCATACATAGTTTTAAGGCGAGGTATGATAGAGCTCATGGGGCAGGGAGAGAGAGGACCTAGTAGCAATCAGCGAAGAGGCGGGGTCAGGAGCTGTGACTCGACCCCTGCAACCACAAATAGGTGAGTACAAATAGGTGAGTACTCACACAGATATCACAGCCTTTACAGAAACTAAGCTCTCAGGAATAACAAATGCCATCTTTCCAACTGGATATCAGATCATGAGGAAAGACAGAGGGAACAGGGGAGGGGGAGGAGGAGTGGCACTGCTCATCAAAAACCAATGGGATTTTGAGGAGTTGGAGAGAGGGGACAGAGAAGAAGCGAGAGAGTACTTAATAAAAACACTTCAGACTGGAGGTCCAAAGATGGTGAGTGCTGTGATGTATAACCCACCATAGAGAGGCAAGAGGCCAAGACAAGAATATGATGAGAATAACAGAGAGATGGTTGAAGTGGCCAGAAGGGCCCATGTGAGCAGGGCAAAGCTGCTGGTCGTGGGTGACTTCAATCACAAAGAAATCGACTGGGAAAACCTGGAGCCACATGGGTGCCCAGGAACATGGAGGGCTAAGATGATGGAGGTGGTACTGGAAAACCTTATGTATCAGCACGTTAGGGACAGTACCAGAGAGAGGGGAGAGGATGAACCAGCAAGACTGGACCTAGTATTCACCTTGAGCAGTGCTGATATTGAGGACATCACATACGAAAGGCCCCTCGGAGCTAGTGATCACGTGGTTTTAGGCGTCGAACACACAGATTTACAATTGTAGAGGGAGACAGGAAGGGCAAGAAGAATGAAACCAAGCTACAAGAGTGAGGACTACACAGGCATGAGGAATTTCCTGTGCGAGGTCCAGTGGGGCAGAAAACTGGCAGGGAAAACAGTAAATGAGATGATGGAATATGTGACAATATGCAAGGAATCGGAGGAGAGGTTTGTACCCAAGGGCAACAGACATAATGAGAAGGCCAGGTGTAGAGAGGCTACCAAGTGCGCTAGAGAATGGAAGAAGTATAGAAGGTAAAGGACCCAGGAGAACAAGGAGAGTAGTCGTAGAGCAAGTAAGTAGAGAGGCCCAGCAACAATACGAAAATGACATAGCAGTGAAAGCTAAGTCTGACCCAAAGCTGTTGTACAGTCACATCAGAAAGAAAACAACCATCAAAGACCTGGTAATCAGGCTGAGGAAGGAAAGGGGAGTTTACAAGAAACAGCCTTGAAGTATGTGAGGAGCTTAACATGAGATTCAAAGAAGAATTCACAGTGGAGACAGAAAGGACCCCGGAAAGATGGAGAGGTAGGGTACACCAACAATTGATGGATACGATACATACTACCGAGGAGGAGGTGAAGAGGTTGCTAAGCAAACTAGATATCTCAAAGGCAATGGGGCCTGATAACATCTCTCCATGGGTCCTGAGAGAAGGAGCAGAGGCGCTCTTTGTATCACTAAAACTATCTTCAACACACACATCGAAACAGGGCGACTACCCGAGGTATGCAAGAGAGCAAATGTAGTCTCAATTTTTAGGGGAGGAGACTGGTGGAGCACCTAGAGCGGAATATGCTTATAAACTACAACCAGCACAGATTCAAGACGAGAAATCCTGTGTCACGAACCTACTAGATTTCTATGACATTGTGACAGCAGTAGGTAGACTGCATTGTCTTGGAGTGCAAGAAGGCTTCTGACACAGTTCCACAGAAATTAGTGAAAAAGCACCAGGACCAGGCAGGTATAACAGGGAAGGCACTGCAATAGATCAGAGAATAATTGACAGGAAGGCATCAGTGAGTCATGATACGTGATGAGGTGTCAGAGTGGGCGTCTGTGACGAGCGGGGTTCCACAGGGGTCAGTCCTAGGACCGGTGCTGTTTCTGGTATATGTGAATGACATGACGGAAGGAATAGACTCGGAAGTGTCCCTGTTTGCAGATGATGTGAAGTTGATGAGAATTCAGTCAGAGGAGGACAAGGCAGGACTAGAGAGAGATCTGGACAGGCTGCAGGCCTGGAGTTCAACCCCACCAAGTGTAAAGTCATGAAGATCGGGGAAGGGCAAGAAGACTACAGGCAGAGTACAGTCTGGGGGAGGGGGGCAAAGACTGCAAACCTCACTCATGGAAAAAATCTCTGAGTGTATTATACCGAGCACATCTCCTGAGGTGCACATCATCCAAATAACTGCTGCAGCATATGGGCGCCTGGCAAACCTAAGAACAGCATTCCAGTATCTGAGTAAGGAGTCGTTCCGAACCCTGTATACCGTGTACTTCAGACCCATATTGGAGCATACATCTCCAGTTTGGAACCCACACCTGGCCAAACACGCCAGGAATCTAGCGAAAGTGCAAAGGTTTGCAACTAGACTAGTCCCGGAGCTAAGGGGCATGCTCAATGAGGAGAGACTAAAGGAACTCTACCTGATGACACTGGAGGACAAGAAGGACAAGGGGGACATGATAACGACATATAAAATACTGAGAGGAATCGAAAAGGTGGATAGAGACAGGATGTTTCAGAGATGGGACACAGCAACAAGGGGTCACAGTCGGAAGTTGAAGACTCAGATGAATCACAGGGATGTTAGGAAGTATTTCTTTAGTCACAGAGTTGTCAGGAAGTGGAATAGTATGGCAAGTGATGTAGTGGAGGCAGGATCCATACATAGCTTTAAGATGTATGATAAAGCTTATGCAGCAGGAAAAGTGACCTAGTAGCGGTCAATAAAGAGGCGAGGCCAGGAGCTGTGACTCGACCGTTGCAACCACAACTAGGTGAGTACACACACACACACACACACACCACAAACCCACGCTCACAGCTGTTAGATAAAGCATTGCAACGTATTAACGAGTCAGGCTCCCTTCCATTAGTGGAACTGTCTCCAACAGATAAAATAAAGCTGGCTTCTCTGAGAGAGAGAGAGAGAGAGAGAGAGAGAGAGAGAGAGAGAGAGAGTCATTCATTCTTGCAACACTGTGTTTTTTGTGTGAGGGTCGAATCAGTAGTTAACCCATACGGTCCATGTAAGCCCACAATGGTGCACATGGAAACTCACAACGGTACATGTAAACCCACAGTGGTGCACATGGAAACTCACAACGGTACATGTAAACCCACAGTGGTCCATGTAAGCAACCTCCATCACTATGGCCAGCAGTAGACTCAGGTATTTATGTTCTCTCTAGGAGAAAAAGATTGAGAGGGAGTGAGGGAGGGGAAAAAGATGGAGTGAGTGGGAGAGAGAGTTAAAGCAGAGGGAGTACATGTGAGTATGCAAGAGTACATGGGAGTACCTGAAAATGACAGATTGCAGGGACTCTTTGCTGAGGACTGTCTACCGAGAACTGTCAACTTTTGTCTACCGAGAAGAACTGTCTACTTTTGTCTACCGAGAAGTGTCTACGTCTGTCTACCGAGAACTGTCTACTGTCTACCCAGAACTGTCTACTTCTGTCTACCCAGAACTGTCTACTTCTGTCTACCTAGAACTGTCTACTTCTGTCTACCCAGAACTGTCTACTTCTATGTACCCAGAACTGTCTACTTCTATGTACCCAGGACTGTCTACTTCTATGTACCCAGAACTGTCTACTTCTGTCTACCGAGATACTTGAGGTCTTTCCCAGGTCCCTCTAAGCATAAACACAGGAGATAAAAACTTTGTGTAAGTGCTCACCACTTGGGTAAGTGCTCACTACTTGGGTAAGTGCTCACTACTTGGGTAAGTGTTCACTTGGTTAGTACTCACCACTTGGTTAAGTGTTCACTTGGGTAAGTGCTCACTACTTGGGTAACTGCTCACTACTTGGGTAAGTGCTCACTATTTGGGTAAGTGCTCACTACTTGCATAAGTGTTCACTACTTGCATAAGTGTTCACTTGGGTAAGTGCTCACTACTTGGGTAAGTGTTCACATGGGTAAGTACTCACTACTTGGGAAAGTGCTCACTTGGGGAAGTGCTCACGACTTGGATAAGTGCTCGCCACTTCAGTGATACTCGGCCAGTCAGAAAAACGAAAATTGGGGGGAATAGTGAACCAATTTTCCACACTATTACACTTTGGTGGCACGTGATTACTTCTTACAGTGGAATAGGGAGTATAATTCTGAGTTAGTGGGGAAGGAAGCCGACACTGTGAGATATCCGGGAAAGTTACTGGGGAAGGATTCTAAGACTGTGAGATATCTGGGGAAGTTACAGGGGAAGGAATCTTAGACTGTGAGATATCTGGGGAAGGATTCTAAGACTGTGAGATATCCGGGGAAGTTACTGGGGAAGGAATCTAAGACTGTGAGATATCTGGGGAAGTTACAGGGGAAGGAATTCTAGACTGTGAGATATCTGGGGAAGTTACTGGGGAAGGAATCTGACTATAAGATATCTGTGAAAATGCAACACGAGAATGAGGGAATACAATCAAAGGACTAAAAGAACATTAATTTCCAATCGAAATAATGTACATGAATGGTATACAATACCGACAAGATGAATAATCAGACACGCATCCAACATCTATATATCTTCACTGCAGACGTTTCGCTGTCCATTGGCTTTATAGTTCCACTGTCTTCCAGTGATGTCCTTTAATTTGTATTGATAAAGCCACTGGATGGAGAAACGTCTACAATAAAGATACCCAGATGTTGCACATGAGTCTAATTCATCTGTAGAGATAATCTTTGGTGTAAAACGGTGTTTTAATGTTCACAGATGATGTATTGTTTGGTACGTTCCGTACTTTTTGTTTTAAATTACAGTAAAACTCTTTTCTCCTGACTCGATTTCTTTGTTGATAAAATATTTTGTATTCATGTTTGAGATTATCTGAAATTCATGGTGGTTTTCAGGGGAAGCAGTTAGCCGGACTTTAGCTCTGGAGGTGGGAATCACAGTGGCTGCACTCTGATGGATGGGTGAGGATGTTGGAGTCCTGATGGTGGGAAGTACAGTGGCTGCAATCTGAAGGATGGGTGGGGATGTTGGAGTCCTGATGGTGGGAAGTACAGTGGCTGCAATCTGAAGGATGGGTGGGGATGTTGGAGTCCTGATGGTGGGAAGTACAGTGGCTGCAATCTGAAGGATGGGTGGGGATGTTGCAGTCCTGGTGGTGGGAAGTACAGTGGCTGCACTCTGAAGGATGGGTGGGGATGTTGGAGTCCTG
Organism: Cherax quadricarinatus; assembly: GCF_026875155.1. NCBI lineage: Eukaryota > Metazoa > Arthropoda > Malacostraca > Decapoda > Parastacidae > Cherax > Cherax quadricarinatus. The sequence continues at coordinate 13,131,222 of NC_069487.1, read as the reverse complement.
ATGGTGGGCAGTACAGTGGCTGCACTCAGAAGGATGGGTGGGGATGTTGCAGTCCTGGTGGTGGGAAGTACAGTGGCTGGACTCTGAAGGATGGGTGGGGATGTTGGAGTCCTGATGGTGGGCAGTACAGTGGCTGCACTCTGAAGGATTGGTGAGGATGTTGGAGTCCTGATGGTGGGCAGTACAGTGGCTGCACTCTGGATAGGTGAGGATGTTGCAGTCCTGGAGGTGGGAAGTACAGTGGCTGCACTCTGAAGGATGGGTGAGGATGGTGGAGTCCTAATGGTGGGAAGTACAGTGGCTACACTCTGAAGGATGGGTGAGGATGTTGGAGTCCTGATGGTGGGCAGTACAGTGGCTGCACTCTGAAGGATGGGTGAGGATGTTGCAGTTCAGAGTGTCTTCTGAAAGGTGATGTCTGCGCACTTCTAGTAAGACAGCCATTGAATGAATGATGGTGAATGTGATTCCTTGTTCCTCAAGTCACCTTCCTCGATGGTAGACAAAAATTGAGTTAAAAAAACAAGATTGTTATATCCAAAAAGCGTCACTTTACACTTGTCAACATTGAAACTCATGAGAGTAAGACACATGTGCAACATCTGGGTATCTTTATTGTAAACGTTTCGCCATCCAGTGGCTTTATCAATACAAATTCTAGGACATAACTTGAAGACAGTAGAACTATGTACAGAAGATGAGGTAATCAGTCCCTCAACCTAGGAGTGGGTGCGAACAGCACCCACTCCTAGTTGTGTACCATTCGTACACAACTTGTCAGACACTGCAACATCATGGAATCTTAATTCTGAGGACATGTACATAACCTTCACGACTACTACAACTAACCCATCTCTTTGGGAAGGACCTACTTCCACTGGGGAATCCCGCCTACCAGTGAATTTGCCCTCGTCTGCTTCACCTGACGTTACTATATAAGCGCCAGGATTCTTTCTTCTGCTTCAGAATCTCCACGACTATGGTGCTGTTCGCACCTACTCCTAGGTTGAGGGACTGATTACCTCATCTTCTGTACATAGTTCTACTGTCTTCAAGTTATGTCCTAGAATTTGTATTGATAAAGCCACTGGATGGCGAAACGTCTACAATAAAGATACCCAGATGTTGCACATGTGTCTTACTCTCATCTTGTCGGTATTATATACCATTCGTACACATTGAAACTCATCTTGTAAGTCTCCGACCACAGCATCAACCTGTCCACATCAATCATTACTCAGTCTGCCTTGCTTGACGCATCTTACAGATTTTGTCTCAGTAGTTCTGACCATTTATGTACGTTATGTAGGTTCAAGGGCGGTGAACCTGCGGTCTTCAAGGCCATTTAATAAGATCTTGAAAATAAAGGAATAATTTTTCTCTTATTATATAATAATTAGCTATTTTACAAAAAAAAATCGACAATTTGCAGTATATCTAATCAAAATTTCTTGAGTGTGACCTTATTAGATTACAGCTAACTTTAATGGGGCCTTATTAGATTAGAGTTAACTTTAATGGGGCCTTATTAGATTAGAGTTAACTTTAATGCAGCTTTCCAAAACGTAAACTTTCCCGACCATTTAACTAGACCAGACGTGATGAATGGTTTGAAAAACCGACAAGATGAAGATTGAGACACAAGATTGATGGACTGAACACATCGACTCCAGGTTGAGGGACTGATTACCTCATTCTCCTCCTCTCCTTACGCCTTCCTCTTTGTATTGGACTGATGAAGCCACTGTGTGGTGAAACGTTTCCTGAATAAAGATTTCCATATGCTGCATAAGTGTCTCAATCTTCAACTAGACCAGACACTGAGGAACTTGACTCATGAGTACAGTCACTCAGACACCTGACCGACCAGTACCACTCTGTTTCCTGTCTGTCAGTCACTAACCCAGTCATGAAGACTACTGTTCCAGCCTCATTTATTCTGGTCAACAGTCGACAATGACTGTCAAATATTTTTTTGAAAATCTAAATATACAATATATTTCGGAACTTTTTCTTCTCAGTTTCTGTATACATAAGTAAAAAATTTGAGCAGGTTAGTCAAACACAAACTCTTGTTGCCTTCTAGAAAATTTGTAATTTGTCCTTAACAACAGTCTTTATTTCTTGAAGTGAAATTGACGTTTAATTGATGGGACGTTAGTTGATGGGTCCAATTTTGTCCACTTGTATCAATGTAGTGGTACCATTTGCTAGTTTCCAGTCCACTGGTGCCTTTAGTGATTTGTCAAATATTGCAGTTTGTTGGTTAGATATGTGTCAACTCGGTCATATAACTTGTCTGGCTGGTCAAAACATAACGGAGGAACACTGCAGAAGGCCTACTGGCCCATACAAGGCAGATCTATATCAAAACTAACTCTCCCCAAAGCCACCCAAGAATTTACTCGTAACGTTTACTACGTTACACGTAACGTTTACTACGTTAACTAACGTCAACGTTTAACTACTCTGAGGAGTTTAATACGACAAGGTTGTTGATGTGATGCAAATATAGAGAAAACCGACAGACTGATACACGAGACACTTGTTAGCATTTGGGTATCTTCATTCTGTGAACGTTTCGCCTGCTACTGCCTGGCGAAACTGACGGCAGCAGCTAGGACACGCCTAGGACACTCCTAGCTTTATAAAGTGGTGGTAGATGCCAGGACACTCCTACTTTTACAAAGGGATGGTTGCAGCTAGCACTCCTAGTTTTCATAACGTGATGGCAGCTGCTAGGAGCTCTGGGACACTCCTAGGATACTCCTAGCTTTATAACGTGATGGCAGCTGCTAGGACACTCCTAGCCTTTCCTGGGATATTTTAAATGAGTTAGCCCACGTAGGTTAGAGAGAGAGAGAGAGAGAGAATGGGAGGGAGAGTAACAGGGAGAATAAAGTGATGAGAATAAGTTTTTCCCTAGCCTTTTCATTTCCTCACTGAACACAGATTTATTTTCTCAATTATTTCCCTATTTCTTCCCCGACGAATTCTAATTTCTTCCCCTCTCCGCTTCCCTATTATACTCATTACTTCTGCCCATCTTTATCGTCCTTTTCACTCCCTTCTTTCGTATTTTCTCATCAGTTTTCATTTTGTTTACGGTTCTGCGTCATCATATTTTTCCCCACTTCACGTGCAGGAATTTCCCTGCCAGCTTTTTTTCCCCCCAGAAGCTATTTTCTTTACTAAATGGATTTTGAAATCTGTCTCGCTTTTATATATATTATATATATATATATATATATAATATATATTATATATTATATATATATATTATATATATATATAATTGCATAACAGGTAGTGATGCAGAAATTTAAGCACTTATGAAGGGTGAAATTTTTCCGTTTCTTTATTCCTCTACTTGGCTCTGTGTCTCTTATAGTGTTTCTCCCCTGTTTCTCCCAGTGTGTGTCTCCCTAGTGTCTCCCACAGTCTCTCTCCCTAGTGTCTACCAGTGTCTCTCACAGTGTCTCCCCTTGTCTCTTCCTAGTGTCTCCCAGTGTCTCTCCCCTGTCTCTCCCTAGTGTCTTTCGCAGTGTCTCTCCCCCTGTCTCTCCCTAGTGTTTCCGTGACAATGCCATAGTTTCTCCCCACATTATCTCTCATTCTCTGTCTCCCCACAGTGTCTCTCGCAATCTCCACAGTATGTATCTGTCTCCACAGTGTCTCTCGAGATCTCTCTGTGTGCCTTCCTCACAATCTCGCTCACAGTGAGTTTAATCAGTCTCTCCCAGAATCTCTCCACTATCTCTAACCCTCGACTTCCATTTCCCAATACTTGTTTCAGAATTCCATTTTTATATCTTAGATCGATAACAGAGCAGCTGTGCCCTCACACACACTTCCCATCACTGCAGATTCTTCCCATCACTGCAGATTCTTCCCATCACTGCAGATTCTTCCCATCACTGCAAATTCTTCCCATCACTACAGATTCTTCCCATCACTACAGATTCTTCCCATCACTACAGATTCCTTCCATCACTACAGATTTCTTCCATCACAGATTCCGTTCATACTTCCTGAACTTTCTCAACAAATCATTGTGGGTATTATTATGAGTTATGAATTCCTCTCTCTCTCTCTCTCTCTCTCTCTCTCTCTCTCTCTCTCTCTCTCTCTGACACACAGTGTGTGTGTGTTAGTGTGCGCGCACACATACTCGACCCCCGCAACTCCAACTAGGTGAAATACAACTAGGTGAGTGGCACACCCCCAACACACACACACACACACACAAACACACACACACACACTGTTGCAACCCCTGAATGGGTTACAATTTATATAATTTTATATTGCTTATATTTGCGATAATAGCTAAATCGTAAATGTATTGCTTTATATTATTATTTGACTTAGTTAAATGTTGTTAGGTAGGATGTTACATATGTGCTCAGTTCAAGTCTTGATTGTCTAACTACTGTAATTATCGCTTGTGGCTCGTTATTCTGCCGGCTTCTGTTGCTGGGCAGTACTGTCCACGGAGCTATCACGTGATCGAGGGGGGTGTCCTCACCTCGCCTGAAGTATTCAGTCTGGTCTAGACTCTCTTGGTGGTTGGACGTATCCCTGACAAGAGCCTAAATCTCCCTTATTGGCCCTTGTTGGAAGATCGTCTATGTAGCTTTATTGTTAGTTCTGGAGACTCTGTTCACAGAACTTTGTATAGACTTAGTGATTTTCGACGTTGTACTGAGGTTGTGTGTCGCATAGACACTCTAAGCAACTCAAGTCCTGAGCTGTAGCTTCTGACCTAACTTGTACTGGTATCTGTGTATTGTCACAGTTGGGTGATTTTCTTATGCTGAACTTAGATTCAGTATTATGGGAGTTTTGTGACTTTTGTGGAGGATCTGCTGATGGTCCCTACTTAGTGTCGTTATATTATCTCCTTGTTCCTGATTCTGTGTCGCAGTTGCTTGTTATATTGCTATTGGGCTTAGCATTCTTTTTATTGTTCAAGCAGACTGTTCTGATTGCCAGTTGGTCAAGAAGTTAGTTTATTTGAGGACTTTGTCAGTCACTTGTTTAAGTCTAGTCGAGTCGTGAGACATAGCGAACTACTTAGAGCACTTACACATACGCACACTTATTTGTACATTGTATTATTAAATGTTAATGTACCAAACGGTACTTAAAACTTATAAATGTGCTTTCAGCACAATAATACTGTACACGAGAGAAGTGATTAATATTATTTTGATTATTGTGATTAATTTAATTTGATATACGCCTAGACAACTTAATAAATCTATTAAATTTTAATTTCTCTAGTTAGTAGCCTACCAGTTGTAATCCTGAAGCACTATTGAATCATACTGAATTCTAATGGATAATTGGACAAGGATACTGACTACTTGTTACGAAAACCCAGTAACAGGCTGGATGCTAGAAGGGCAGTCCTTTCTAGTATTCACTGGAGATCTCCAACCTTTTAGAATCGAGTTTTTTGTAACACACCACACACACACACACACACACACACACACACACCACACACACACACAACACACACATACACATACACACACATACACACACAACACAAAACACACACACACACGCACACAGACACACAAACACACACCAAACACCACACACACACACACACTAACACAAACACACACAAAACATACCAAACACAAAACACTAACAAACACACACACACACACCCCAGGCATGGAAGACAGCAAATGTAGTCCCCAAACTTTAAAAAAGGAACAGACATGAAGCATTAAACTACAGACCAGTGTCACTGAATGTATAGTATGCAAAATCATGGAGAAGATTTTTCAGGAGAAGAGTGGTGGAACACCTAGAAAGGAAATGATCTCATCAACAAACAGCAACATGGTTTCAGGGACGGGAAATCCCGTGTCACAAACCTACTGGAGTTCTATGACATGGTGACAGCAGTAAGCCCAAGAGAGAGAGGGGTGGGTGGATTGCATATTCTTGGACTGCAAGAAGGCGTTTGACACAGTTCCACACAAGAGATTGGTGCAAAAACTGGAGGACCAAGCAGGGGATAACAGAGAAGGCACTACAATGGATCAGGGAATACTTGTCAGGAAGACAGCAGCGAGTCTTTGGTACGGGGGCGAGGTGTCAGAGTGGGCACCTGTGACCAGCGGGGTCCCACAGGGGGTCAGTTCCTAGGGACCAGTGCTGTTTCTGGTATTTGTGAACGACATGACGGAAGGAATAGACTCTGAGGTGTCCCTGTTTGCAGATGACGTGAAGTTGATGAGAAGAATTCACCGATCGAAGACCAGGCAGAACTACAAAGGGATCTGGACAGGCTGCAGACCTGGTCCAGCAATTGGCTCCTGGAGTTCAATCCCACCAAGTGCAAAGTCATGAAATTGGGGAAGGGCAAAAAGACCGCAGACGGAGTACAGTCTAGGGGGCCAGAGACTACAAACCTCACTCAAGGAAAAAAGATCTTGGGGGGAGTATAACACCAGGCACATCCCCTGAAGCGCACATCAACCAAATAACTGCTGCAGCATATGGGCGCCTAGCAAACCTCAGAACAGCATTCCGACATCTTAATAAGGAATCGTTCAGGACCCCTGTTACACCGTGTACGTTAGGCCCTATTGGAGTATGCGGCACCAGTTTGGAACCCACACCTAGCCAAGCACGTAAAGAAAAACTAAAGAAATTTGCAAGGTTTGCAACAAGGACTAGTCCCAGAGCTAAGAGGTATGTCCTACGAGGAGAGGTTAAGGGAAATAAACCGACGACACTGGAGGAACGGGGAGAGATAG
>NC_069487.1:13084437-13119437 GCF_026875155.1 Cherax quadricarinatus | reverse complement strand
CTTACCGCATAATTTTGTAATATTTTAAACTTAAGATTTAATTTAAGTCTGCCTGAAATGCCTAGCCATGCTAGGTGTTCTAGTGGTACACTCTGCAATTATTATTTTACTACATGTAAACCACACAATAACCAAATTCTGTAAACTCAGCATTGTAATCCTTATAGAGAATAATTGTGGGTAATCCTCACCCTACTACCAACGTTGTGGGTAATCCTCACCATACTACCAATATTGTGGGTAATCCTCACCCTTCTACCAATATTGAGGTAATCTTCACCCTACTACCAACATTGTGGGTAATCCTCACCCTACTACCAATATTGTGGGTAATCCTCACCCTACTACCAATATTGTGGGTAATCCTCACCCTACTACCAACATTGTGGGTAATCCTCACCCTACTACCAATATTGTGGGTAATCCTCACCCTACTACCAATATTGTGGGTAATCCTCACCCTACTACCAATATTGTGGGTAATCCTCACCCTACTACCAACATTGTGGGTAACCCTCACCCTACCAACATTGTGGGTAATCCTCACCCTACTACCAATATTGTGGGTAATCCTCACCCTACTACCAATATTGTTTGTAATCCTCACCCTACTACCAATATTGTGGGCAATCTTCACCCTACTACCAACATTGTGGGTAATCCTCACCCTGCTACCAACATTGTGGGTAATTCTCACCCTACTACCAATATTGTGGGTAATCCTTACCCTACTACCAACATTGTGGGTAATCCTCACCCTACTACCAACATTGTGGGTAATCCTCACCCTACTACCAACATTGTAATCCTCACCCTACTATCAATATTGGGGGTAATCCTCACCCTACTACCAATATTGTGGGTAATCCTCACCCTACTACCAACATTGTGGGTAATCCTCACCCTACTACCAATATTGTGGGTAATCCTCGCCCTACTATCAATATTGTGGGTAATCCTCACCCTACTACCAACATTGTGGGTAATCCTCACCCTACTACCAACATTGTGGGTAATCCTCACCCTACTACCAATATTGTGGGTAATCCTCACCGTACTACCAATATTGTGGGTAATCCTCACCCTACTACCAATATTGTGGGTAATCCTCACCCTACTACCAATATTGTGGGTAATCCTCACCCTACTACCAATATTGTGGGTAATCCTCACCCTACTACCAATATTGTGGGTAATCCTCACCCTACTACCAACATTGTGGGTAATCGTCAATTTACTACAAGCATTTTTATTTACCTATATACTTCTACCAGTCAAAGTATCTCGCTGTTTATTTTATTATTGCAGTTATATCATAATGTGTATTTGTAACAGATTCACTAACAGATAAATAAATCTGTTAAATTATTTAAGTTTATTGACCTAGATAATAAACCTTAGTCACTCTACATCTAATATCTACCTCTTGCATCTACTTCATACACAGTGGTAGTCTAGTGGGGAGCCGCGCTTCCCGTCACTGAAGTTCCAGCCTCGAATCTCGGGACCGGATATCTATTTCTTGTGTTTCTTTGTACATTAGTATCTACTCGTTTATCTATCCCTGTCTGTGTATCTGTGGGTTAACCTGTCTATCCTTTGGAACACTCCCCTTGGCACTCTACTATCCATTCAGGCACTGGAAACGAGAGCCATTTGCTTAGTGCCTGGAGTGTATGTATTGACACAAGGGAGAGACCGTGTCTACACACACACCCTCCCTCTCTCTCTCTCTCTCTCTCTCTCTCTCTCTCTCTCTCTCTCTCTCTCTCTCTCTCTCTCTCTCTCTCTCTCTCTCTCTCTCTCTCTCTCTCTCTCTCTCTCTCTCTCTCTCTATCTCTCTCTCTCTATCTCTCTCTCTATCTCTCTCTCTATCTCTCTCTCTATCTCTCTCTCTATCTCTCTCTCTATCTCTCTTCTACTCTCATCTCTATCTCTCTCTCTTCTCTTCTCTCTCTCCTCTCTCTCTACTCTCTCTCTCTCTCTCTCTCTCTCTCTCTCTCTCTCTCTCTCTCTCTCTCTCTCTCTCTCTCTCTCCCTCTCCCTCCCCACTTATTCCCGATGGAGATCAGGAGTAGACTGAGTGGTTGTTGACTGATCGAGTTCCATCAGGTACGCCTGAGTGCAGCTGCTGATACCTGCCTGTCTTGTGGTATAATAGGTGCTCAAGATGATAGGCTGAGGTAGTGGGATTTCCAGAACTCTGGAATGGTACATAGCAGAGAGACTATTGACGTCTCTGCTGTGTTGAAGTCTCTCTGCTTTAATAACATGTTTATCTAGGCCTGATGGAGGTGGTGTTGGTGATGGTGGTGTTAGTGATGGTTGGTGATGGTATTGGTGGTGGTTGGTGTTGGCATTATTGATGGTGGTGGTGGTGGCTAGTTTTGGTATTAGAGATGGTGGTAGTGATGTGATGGTGGTAGTGATGGCTGTTGGTGGTGTTGGTGATGGTGGTTATGGTTGGTGGTAGTATTAGTGGTGGTGGTTAGTGTTGGTGTTAGTGATGGTGTTAAAGTGGTGGTAGTGTTGGTGGTGATAAAACGTAGAGCTGTACATTATAACCAATGTATGGTACATTTAGTTTCGTATTGTACATAAATTCCTTGTGTTGTACATATAGCCGGTATATTGTACATTTTAGCAACGTATTGTCTATATATTTTAATGGAGTACAAATCTATTGCTGAAGGACAATTAAATACTTCTTCATAGTGTCTTCGTGATGGTGTACTAGAGAGAACAATAGTACGCATCACTTTGTTTTTCTCACTACGGTGTTTGTCCCCATTTCCGTGTTTTATTCCTATGGTGTATTTTTTTTACCCTACTACGGTGTTTTTTCCATATGGTGTTTTGCCCTACTCCGATATTTTTTCCCTACTACGGTGTTTTTCCCTACGTCGGTGTTTTTTCCCTACTACGGTGTTTTTCCCTACGGTGTTTTTTCCGTACCACGGGTTTTTCCCTTCAGTAGTTTTTTTCCTACTACGGTGTTTCGTCCCCTATACGATGTTTTCTTTAGCGGTGGGAGTTTACAAAAAATATCAATTATTTTTTATTGAAATTAATGTAACTGAAGTTTGCAGGGTACAGTTGAAGGGAATCCATAATGTTAGCCTGGGACAGGTGTTTTATTTCTCAGATGCGTAATAAAACACATGCAGAGTGCTTGCATGTTTTCAGGAGGAAACATTTCGCCAGGAATGACTCAAGAAGTCACTTGAGGGAGAAACGTTCTTCCTTATAACATCGTGTGTGTGTGTGTGTGTGTGTGTGTGTGTGTGTGTGTGTGTGTGTGTGTGTGTGTGTGTGTGTGTGTGTGTGTGTGTGTGTGTGTGTGTGTGTGAGTGTGTATGTGTGTGGTGGCGGCGGCGGCGCAGGTTGGTGGTGGTTAAAGCTGCAAGCACCGCCGCGACCCACCACTGACACACATACGCCCACACACAAACACACACACACACACACACACACACACACACACACACCTGCCTCTTTGTATGTGGATGGACGTATGTGTGTACACCTGCGTGTACTGATGCAGGTTCTTATGTGCACAGTCTCTCTCTCTCTCTCTCTCTCTCTCTCTCTCTCTCTCTCTCGTGGTCCCTGGCAGCTAGTGGTTCCTGGACGCTGGTGGTCCCAGGCAGATGGTGGACCCTCGCAGTTGGTGGTTCCTGTTAGCTGGTGGTCCGTTTGAACTGATGGTCCCTGGCAGCTGGTGTTCCGTTTTAGCTGGTGGTCCGTGGCAGCTGGTGGGTCCCTTCACCAAGTATATATACACCGAACGGTGTATATCTCAGTTTATATACAAAAATATATATGTTTATATACACTGCGAAATGTATATCACAGTAAAAATACACTGACAGTATACAATAATGCTTATTTTCAGTAATAAGGTATTGCTAACTGGTAATGAGCAGGTGACCAGCTGCCTTAATGATCCTCGTTCAGTCGATGGCTTTTAAGCCCCCATTAACCCATCAATCAACCCATCCCCACGAGGGTTAGGTTGTGCACTGCAGCGTGCACCCATTCTTTGTCTCTCAGCTGGTTACAGAAGGTGCATGTGTTATGTCAGACACACCATCCGTTTACCATCTGTTGAGGGCGGCACTGTGATTGGATCTCTGTTGTGTTGACTGTGAGACTGAGGAGGGAACTCCATGTAGGGTAGAATTATATCTCCAAGGGACAAGGAGCAAGGGACAAGGGGCAATGTGCTAGGGACAGGGGACAAGGAGCAAGGAGCTAGGGGCAAGGGACAAGAAGCATGGGACAAGGGGCAAGAGGCAAGGAGCAAAGGACAAAGGGCAAAAAATCTCTTACTGTAATGTTTCTTGTCTAGCTTATCTCTTGCCAGCTTATTCTTCTCCTCCTCCTCCTTTTTCTTCTTCTTACTTCTCCTCCTCCACTACTCCTCCTCCTCCTTCTTACTTCTCTTCCTCATCCTCCTCCTTTCTTCTTTCTTCTTGCATTACGCTGTAAGAGTTCTTAATGACTCAGAGTGTTCAGGAACAACTTTGTACCCGAGCCCTCTTGCCTCCAATGTGTGTGTGAACTATCAAGGCTGGAACAATTCACAATTAACCCACCACACCATGGATCAATGTAAAATTAACCCACCATATCATGAAACACTGTACAATTAATGCACCACACTATGGAATAATGAACAATTAGGCCTCCACACCGTGGAACAATGTACAATTAACCCACCACACCATGGAACAATGTATAATTAAACCACTAAACCATGGAACAATGTACAATTAACCCACCACACCATGGAACAATTCACAATTAACCCACCACACCATGGAACAATGTAAAATTAACCCACCATACCATGGAACAATGTACAATTAACGCACCACACTATGGAACAATGAACATTTAAGCCCCCACACCATGGAACAATGTACAATTAACCCACCACACCATGGAACAATGTATAATTAGGCCACTAAACCATGGAACAATGTACAATTGACCCACCATACCATGGAACAATTCACAATTAACCCACCACACCGTGGAACAATGTGTAATTAAGTCACTACACCATGGAACAATGTACAGTTAACCCACCACACCATGAAACAATGTACAATTAACCCACCACACCATGGAACAATGTACAGTTAACCCACCACACCATGGAACAATGTGCAGTTAACCCACCACACCATGGAACAATGTACAGTTAACCCACCACACCATGGAACAATATACAGTTAACCCACCACACTATGGAACAATGTACAATTAACCCACCACACCATGGAACAATGTACAATTAACCCATAGCATATTTACTGGAATAATGTTAGGTATTTGTCACAATACGACTTTGTTTTATAAGAAGAAGGTTCAGGTTTGTGAATTATATTGTTGTGCGTTTGTGTATTTGTGTGTGTATGTGTGTATGTGTGTGTGTATGTATGTGTGTGTGTGTGTGTGTGTGTGTGTGTGTGTGTGTGTGTGTGTGTGTGTGTGTATACAATTATTATTGTGAGAGTAGCCACTTAGACAGGAAGTTATTACGTGCCTCATACCCATCCATTGGGTGGCAGTCAAAAGGTAAAAAAAAAAAATAATATTTACCTGTTAATTATAATTATGTTATGTAGAAAAAGTTACATTTCATTTATTTGCAAATATTAGTGACATTAGGTAGGTCTCTGTTTTGTAAATGAAGAAATTTATGTAAATAACTCTACGGACATTACAACCCAGGTTTAACTATCTTCCATCACCACTGAGAACACTGTGCTGCCAGTGATGTGTTTACCACTGTTATTGTCACTGTCAGCACCATTGAGAGCGCTGTGGTACCAGTGATATATTTACCACTGTTATTGTCACTGTCAGCACCACTGAGAACACTGTGATACCAGTGATATATTTACCACTGTTATTGTCACTATCAGCACCACTGAGAGCACTGTGATACCAGTGATATGTTTACCACTGTTATTGTCACTGTCAGCACCACTGAGAACACTGTGATACCAGTGATATCTTTACCACTGTTATTGTCACTGTCAGCACCACTGAGAACACTGTGATACCAGTGATATATTTACCACTGTTATTGTCACTGTCAGCACCACTGAAAACACTGTGATACCAGTGATATATTTACCACTGTTATTGTCACTGTCAACACCACTGAGAGCACTGTGATACCAGTGGTGTGTTTACCACTGTTATTGTCATTGTTAGCACCACTGAGAGCACTCTGCTACCAGTGATGTGTTTATCACTGTTGGTTTTTGTCACTGTCAGCACCGTTGACAGTGACAATCAATCTCATTCACTGGCTACAAATTTTAATCCAGTCATAAGGAAGCTCATTACTTTGCTGGGGCGACGTGGTTGAAAACTGAATTGTACGATAACCGGACCGGATAAAAACCGGTCCGGTTATCCAGCATGTTTATGAGATAGAAAAGAAGGCTACCAACAATGCTACCAGTGTGTGTGTGTGTGTGTGTGTGTGTGTGTGTGTGTGTGTGCGTGTGTAAATGTCTATAGATCTACATGTCGAACAGTTTCCTTCTAGTTTCTTCTTGAGTGTGTTGTTCCAATCTTCCCTTTTTCTTCTCAATTATCAGCACTTGTTCTGTTCCCATGTGCCTTCCCCTGTTCTTCTGTTTACCTCTCCCATGCATCTTTAACGATCTTCTGCACCCCTATTTTTTGCCTGTTCATTGTTACATCATTCTCCATTTGCCTCTCACCTTTCCTTCCTGTCCATACACACTCTTTACTCTCTCTTCTGCTTGTTCTTTAATACTATGTCCTGCATTCCCTCAACCTGCCCCTCAACCTTGATGGAAGGTGATCAGCCCCTCAACCTTGATGGATGGTGATCAGTCCCTCAACCTTGATGGATGGTGATCATCCCAACCTTGATGGAAGGTGATCAGCCCCTCAACTTTGATAGGTGATCAATCGCTCAACCTTGATGGATGGTGATCAGCCCCTCAACCTTGATGGATGGTGATCAGTCCCTCAACCTTGATGGAAGGTGATCAGCCCCTCAACCTTGATGGATGGTGATCAGCCCCTCAACCTTGATGGATGGTGATCAGTCCCTCAACCTTGATGGAAGGTGATCAGCCCCCCAACCTTGATGGATGTGATCAGCCCTCAACCTTGATGGATGGTGATCAGTCCCTCAACCTTGATGGAAGGTGATCAGCCCCTCAACCTTGATGAAAGGTGATCAGTCCTTCAACTTTTATGGAAGGTTATCAGTCCCTCAACCTTGATGGAAGGTTATCAGCCCCTCAACCTTGGTCAGTCTGAGGGAGTCATCTGTCGTAACCGACGATTCATTTCCCTTTCCCGTTGTCATCCTAGTTGCTCTAAATTCAGTCTTGTTTTTCAGTCATTTCCACCTCATCTCTACTTGTACCAAGTGTTCGAAATTATGTACACCTGGTCACTAGTTCCGGGGCTCACTCCTAGTAGGGAGAGTAGTATGGGCAAGTCTCCTATCACCTGCTTCCCCCGTTCACCTAGCAGACTGTCATCTGCTGTGAGTTGCACTCGATCTGCAACACAAGCCACACTGAGTGGCTTTCATGGGGTTTCCTGGGTTATTTAAACCTCTGGGTTTAAAACACCGAAATCTTCAACTGACATATTTCGTTCTACCGGAGAACCCCACCTACCAGTGACAGTACCTTCAACTGCTGCACCTCATCTGACACCAGTATATAAGCACCAATCTTCCTGCTTATGCTTCAGATTCTTTAAGACTACGGTGCTTATCACCTGCTCCTAGGTCGAGGAATTGATTACCTCATTTTCCATTTCCTTCTGTATATATGTACAGTCCTTATATTATGTCTGTGTATTGATATAGCCGCTGGAGGGCGAAACGTCTACGAAGTAGACGCTCAGATGTTGAAAGTGTATCTAATGGATCATATTTCATTCAATTTGTCTGCTGTGCAATTTGTTCAACGTGAAAACCAAGTGTAGTCGTGCTGGTTTGCCACCTCCTCCCACTCCAGATGTTTTCTTAACTGCTGCCTCTGCTGTGCTAGCAGAGGTTTCATTCCAGAAACAACAGACACAATACTATGACTGGAACAATACACAACGCGCATGACGACGTTTCGGTCCAACTTGGACCATTTACAAAGTCCAGGTCGGACCGAAACGTCGTAAGCTCCTCTCTCCTATGAGTGGGTTATTTGCGTATTGTTCCATTCCAATATATGGCTCCCAGTTCATCCCATAAATTTCCCCTGAAGTTCAAGTCTTTCCCAAAAAAGTTTCAGCTTTTGTTCTGTTCTCTCTTGTCTTTAGGACGTGTATTGTTGCTTTGGCATCGTTCTTATAGGCTCTCTGCGGCCTCCTTTTGTTAGGTAAGGGGTTGTATATAAGTGTTGCTCTTGGTTTCCAACTTGAGGTCATTAGTGTTACTGTGTGTGTGTGTGTGTGTGTGTGTGTTGTGTGTGTACATTCACCCGCCTCCAACTTTATTCCACTGCAGAAAATTCTTGGTTCTCAATATCTTCATATTTTAAGGATTTTCCTCGAAGCAGTGTATGTGTGTGTATGTGTGTGTGTGTGTGTGTTTTTGCGTGTGTGTGTACGTGTGTATTTTTGCGTGTGTGTGTGTACGTGTGTATTGTGAGTGTGTGTGTGTGTATATGTAAGCGTGTACTTACCTATGTGTGGTCCACTATCTCCCAGCTCCAAGACCTTTATCGCACCTTTTCTTAAAGCTTTGTATGGATCCTGCCTTCACTACATCACTCTCCAGTTTGTTCCTGACAATTCTAAGGCTGACGAAATACTTCCTAACATCCCTGTGACTCATCAGAGTTTTCAACTTCCAGTTCTGTTGTCTCGTTGCTGTGTCACATCTCTAAAACATTCTAGCCCTGTCCACCTTGTCAGCTCCTCTCAGTATTTTGTACTTCGTTATCATGTCTTCCCTAGTCCTGTCCCCCAGTGTCATCAGGTTGAGTTCCCTCTACTTCTCATAGACTATACCCCTTAGCTCCGGAACTAGTCTTATTGCAAACCTCTGCACTTTATCCAATTTCCTGACGTGCCTGAGAAGGTGTGGATTCACTACTGGTGTTGCATACTCCAATATGAGCCTGACGTACACGGTACAGTCGAAAAATCATTCTTAAATTTACCAGAAGTGCAACTACCCCTGATATTTGGTAGATGTGCGCCTCATGGGATATGCTCGGTGTGATACTCGACGGTCCTTCTTGAGTGAGATTTGAAGTCTTTGCACAGTACTCCGTCTGCAATCTTTGTCCTTTCCCAAGTTTTATAACTTTGCACTTGGTGGGGTTAAACTTCAGGAGCCGTTTGTCGGACCAGACTTGGGTCTGTCCAGATCCCTTGGTAGTTCTACTTGATCCTTGTCAGCTTGTATTCTCATCAGTTATATGTCACCTGCGAACAGGGACACCTCTGATTCTATCCCTTCTGTCACTTCATTCACATATACAATAAACAGCAACGACCCTAGGAATGATCTTGTGGTGCCCCACTAGCCACATGCACACGTTCCGAAATCTCATCACGTACCATCTCTCGCTGTTTCCTTTGATGTATTGTAGTGCTTTTCCTGTTACTCCTGCCTGCTACTTCAGCTTTTGTACCAGTCTCATGTGCGGTACAGTGTCAAAAGCCTTCTTATATTCCAAGAAAATGCAATCAACCCATTCTTAAGTTTCTTGTCATAGAGCTTCAGTAGGTTTGTGACACAGGATCTTCCATCTCTGAAGTTGTGCTGGTTGTCATGTATAAGCCCACTCCTTCGTAGGTACTTCACTACTCTTGTCCTGATAATCTTCTCCATAACTTTGTATACTATGTTAGTGACACTAATATGTAGTTTAATGCTGCCTGTCTGCTTTCTTAAAAACTGGGACTACCTTTGCTGTCTTCCACACCTCAGGCAGTTATCCTGTTTTCATATACTTGTTGAAGACTGTTGTTAGTGGTAAACACAGTGTCTCTGCTCTCTCTTTCTCAAGAGACCATGGAGAGATGTTATCTGGGCGCACCGATTTCGAAGTATCTAGCTCGCATACCAGTTTTTTCCCCTCCTCCTCGGTTGTGTGTATTGTGTCTAGCATTGGCAGGTACACTCTACCGCTTCGGTTTGCTGGTAGCGTTTCTGTCCCTAAATCTCATGCTGAGCACTTCACAGATTTCATGGTCATTCCTTGTGTGCTCCCCTCCGTCATCCTGATTACCTAGTCCCTGACTGTTATCTCCGTCCTGATGTGTCTATATACCAACTTCGAGTCGGATTTGACTTTCAGTGCTGTCATTTTAAAATTGCCGTTTTTCTGAGTTCTTTACCTTCTGTATTTATCCATGCTCTAGCACACTTGGCTTTGGTCTCTCTACACCTCTGGGTAAACTATGGGCTCACTCTACACTTCTGGGTAAACCATGGGCTCACTCTACACTTCTGGGTAAACTATGGGCTTACTCTACACCTCTGGGTAAACCATGGTATCACTCTGGTCTTCCCATTGTTCCTGGGTATGAACTTCTCCGTCTCCTGCACTTTCTGGCCAAATAATCCATCTCATTTACTGACTATCCCTCCAGTTCTCTTTCCCACTTCACCTCGTCCACAAATTGCCTTATAACTGTGTAGTCCCGTTTTGTGAAGTTTTCACCTTCCCGTCCTACTTCACTCTCCCCTGTTAATGCCACAAGGTTTCCAAAACTCTGGACTGTGCAATTGCTAGCACTGAGGGACCTTTCGAATGTAATATTTCCTGTCGGAACAGTTCCAGCCCTGTTGGTTCATCCTCTCTCTCTCTGGTTGCGTCCTAACATACTGGGGCATGAAGTTTTCCATTACTACCTCCAGCATCTTCGCCCTCCACGTTTCTGGTCCCCCATGTAGCTCCAGGTTTTCTCAGTCAATCTTGGGGTTAAAGTCCCTCATGACGAACAACTTTTGCACTGTTCATATGGGCCCTTCTGGCCACTTCAGCTTGTGTATCCACCATTGCTCTGTTGCTCCCATTAATACTCTTGTTTGGTCTCTCTTTGTTTAGTGGCGAGTTGTACATCACTGTTATCACTCACCTTGGGACCCCCAGTCTGAAGTGTTGGTACTAGATAGTCAACTACTTCCCTTCTGTCCATTCCTCCCATTATCTCAAAACTCCATTGGTTTATGCTGAGCTCCATTGTGACAATGACTGAGGGACTGACCACCTCAAAACTACGTCTTTGAGGGATGATGGACTGATTGCCTCGTCTTTACATCTCCACTGCTCCCACTGCCTCATCTGTACTTGACTGAAGAAGCCTACTGTGTAGGCGAAACTTTTCGGAATAAAGACCCCTAACTGTTGCATGTGTGTCTTCTCAACTTGTCAGTAGTGAATACCATTGTTATATTCACAACTAACCGCAAAATAAATCCATTAAATCCCATAGCTAATCCCATAAATCCGTTAACAAATCATGTAACTAATACCATTAAACCATTCATAAATCCCGTAACTAATCCCACAACTAATCCATTAACAAATTCCATAAGTAATCCCATAATTCCAAAGATCTTGTTTGCAAACGGATTTATTATCAAATCGCGCTAATTGCGATTATTTTTTGTGAAATTTCCTGGACCAATCGTGACCCGCCATCCCTAATCGTTCATCCAATCGTATCGTCCGCAGTTACTTGCTGGGGTCACTGTTAGTTGCTGGGGACTCTCTTAGCTGTTGGGGTCACAGTTGGTTGCTAGGGTCACTGTTAGCTGCTGGGGTCACTGTTAGTTGCAGTGGTCACTCTTAGTTCCTGGGGTCACTCTTAGTTGCTGGGGTCACTCTTAGTTGCTGGGGTCACTCTTAGTTGCTGGGGTCACTGTTAGTTGTTGGGGACACTGTTAGTTGTTGGGGTCACTGTTAGTTGTTGGAGTAACTCTTAGCTCCTCTATCTCCACCAAGGATACACTAACAGAGATAACTCTCTCAAAATCTCCAAGAGAGAGAACTCTCTCGAAATCTCCAAGAGAGATAACTCTCAAAATCTCCAAGAGATGAGAAATCTTCCCCTCATCGTCCCTCAATTAGAAATTCTAATGACTTTTTCCTCCTAGAACCGAGGCAGTAATTTCCCTGAACGTGGCTGAACGTGGCTGAACGTGTCTGAACGTGCGCTCCTAAATCTTTCGGATTAAACCTTCGTCCGATTTTTTTTACAGTGGGTGAGATTGTATTGTGTATAATACAAGAATGTATAAGTGTTTTGTTCGTTTTTCGTGAAATGTAAACTATAATATACACCAGTATAAACTAGAATTATATAAATATATATCAATACACTAGCATAATACACACACACACACACACACACACACACACACACACACACACACAGTAAGATCACAGTAAGCAGGTGATATTAAACTCTGTATTGTTGAATCAAAGATTAGATTTAGATTTTGCCATCGAAGTGACTAGTTCATTGTGCACTCTATATCCATCCTGTGGACCGTAGCGCGGGATGTGTTTAATAACGAGTTTAACACTCAGAAGTTTGGTATGGGCAATGGGAAATCCTCTCTCACCTGTCCTTAGCAATTTTTACATAGAATATTTTGAAACAAGATTGCTTAATAAAATCCTTCGCAAGAGAGCTTAGTGGTATGGATATGAAGATGTTTTATGTCTTACACATAATAATAAAAACTATATAATTGTTAAATTAAATAGTTTAGATCATTCCATAAATGAGTTTGAACAAAATAATTCACAAAAAAAAGGCACAACGGTCCAAGTCGGATCGAAAAGTCGTCGTAAGCTCCTCTCTTCCATGTGCGGGTTATTTGCCTTTCCTAGATGTTTTAATTAAAAGGAACCATAATTTAAAATTTCCAGAAAACCAACAATAACTGTTCTCATGTGCACAGTTAATCTTCACATCATGATAGTTAAAGTGGGTTCTCATCAGTTTTTTTGAGAACTTTGCGTATTTCGACATTTCAAAGATGAAATCTCAAAAATTTATGAAATAGCTAATGATCTAAAATACCCAAAACACTTGATAAATCTCAGAGAATTACTAGAAATAATTTTTACACTTCAAAAAAGGACAAGTAAAAAAGGACAGCAAAAAAAATGATAAATTCTCACAGAAATACTGACGGGTTTGTCTTCAAGATTCCTTGTAAAACATGAGATAAAGTTTACCGGGGACAAACTGGTAAAAGTCTTGATCTAAGATTAAAGAAATAAAAATATAGTAGCATTTGAAGTAGACAAAAGTCTAATGTTCTGTTTATTTATGTGAGAGATTTTAACCATTCAATTGATTTTCAAAAGACTGAGAAAGTTGTATCAAGCAAGTCTATAGTTGAGAGAAATATAATTAAATCAGGTTTCATAAAAAAAATAATTTTGAAATTAATATGACCATTGCTTTAGGATTATACAGATAGGATTAATTAATAATTAATAAAATTTCGGAAGAATTTAAGATATATTCGATAAGTTAAGGTAAGGGAAATAGCTTGTCAATAGAGCTAGGGATCCTTAACCTTGTCAAACCCTGTGCAAAAAAAAAAGGTGCGCCTGACAGGTCCTTTGCCACCTCACCCGCATCTTCATAAAGGGTCAGACGTTTTATGTTGACCACGAGGTGTAATCTCTTCTTATATGCCTTCCGCTGATCTTCTATTGTACAGTCCCTAGATAATGTGAAAAATCACAACAGCGCTTGAGGTTCACCA
The DNA here is from genome assembly GCF_026875155.1 of Cherax quadricarinatus. Lineage (NCBI taxonomy): Eukaryota > Metazoa > Arthropoda > Malacostraca > Decapoda > Parastacidae > Cherax > Cherax quadricarinatus. The sequence goes on along the minus strand of NC_069487.1, from coordinate 13,105,678 downwards.
TATTTTTTCACAGGTTTTGTTTTGCGTATATATATATATATATATATATATATATATATATATATATATATATATATATATATATATATATATATATATATATATATATAATGGTGAGGTGTGGTCTAGACCCTTTATATGCCTTCCTTTGATGCATTACTTTTTTTGTTCCTTGATAATGTGAGTAGTCACGAAAGCGCTTGGAATTTCACTATTCTTTCACTGTGGTTGTTTTGCGCATATATATATATATATATATATATATATATATATATATATATATATATATATATATATATATATATATATATATATATATATATATATATAACAGAGTATACACACTAAGATGTATGTCTCCGTCAATATAGATTTTAAATGTGTGTATATATATCTCAGAGTATATACACCGTAAGGGTGTATAATTCTGAGGATATATACACCATGTGGTGTATGAATATATCTCAAACTTTGTACACCGTGAGGTGTACATGTGTGTCAGGGTATATATACACTGTTGGCAAGATGCCTCCCCACGCTCTTAGCCCTCATACATACGTGGTATATCTCCCCAATCCCTTCAGTCTGCTGAAGAAGACCTCAGTTGGAGGTTGAACTATACATCCTGCCATTATTCAAAGTTTCTATCTTCTATATTTCCCCATTTATGAAAGCATGTATGCAAACCATTATGTATGCATGTATATATGTATACATAAAAACTTTTACGTATATATGTATATAAGTGAGAAAGTTCTATGTTAAGCATCTCCCGTTTTCTATACTCTTATTTAAGGGGCAATATTTTCACTTAAAAGCCTCGTTTCTCCATTTTTCTGTGAATAAAGAGGCTGAAATGAATGCAAATTAACTCAGGCGAACCACATGAGAGAGAGAGAAAGAGAGATCAAGTAAAACAATTAATTTATTAACTACTTGTTAATAAACTTAAAGAACTTGTACGTGTTGCATTTGACACTGCCAAATTAATGTTAGGAAATTTATGGCGCTGTTATTCTTCGGAGATTAATTTTGGCGTCCTATTTCCTCTTAAATTTGGTCGTTGCTGTTTTAAAGCCTCGCCAAAATGGCCTCAAATGTGTGTTTTTTTCATGTTTTGTGAGATTTGTATGTTTGTGTTTATCTTGTTTGTGGAGTGTGTGTGTTTGGATGTGAGATATTAAAGTGTGTGTGTGTGTGTGTGTGTGTGTGTGTGTGTGTGTGTGTGTGTACGTGTGCGTGTGTGCGTGTGCGTGTGCTCACCTGTCCTTACCCTTCTATTTGTGGTTGCAGGGTTCGAGTCACAGCACCTGGCACCACCCTTCGCTGGTTGCTACTAGGTCCACACACTCCCATCTTGTTCCTCATCCTCGTATCCGACATAGACAAGGATGTCAGCCACAGCACCGTGTCTTCCTTTGCAGATGACACCCGAATCTGCATGACAGTGTCTTCCATTGCAGACACTGCAAGGCTCCAGGCGGACACCAACCAAATCTTTCAATGGGCTGCAGAAAACAATATGAAGTTCAACGATGAGAAATTTCAATTACTCAGATATGGTAAACACGAGGAAATTAAATCTTCATCAGAGTACAAAACAAATTCTGGCCACAAAATAGAGCGAAACACCAACGTCAAAGACCTGGGAGTGATCATGTCGGAGAATCTCACCTTCAAGGACCATAACATTGTATCAGTCGCATCTGCTAGAAAAATGACAGGATGGATAATGAGAACCTTCAAAACTAGGGAGGCCAAGCCCATGATGACACTCTTCAGGTCACTTGTTCTATCTAGGCTGGAATATTGCTGCACACTAACAGCACCTTTCAAGGCAGGTGAAATTGCTGACCTAGAAAATGTACAGAGAACCTTCACGGCGAGCATAACGGAGATAAAACACCTCAATTACTGGGAGCGCTTGAGGTTCCTAAACCTGTATTCCCTGGAACGCAGGCGGGAGAGATACATGATTATATACACCTGGAAAATCCTAGAGGGACTAGTACCGAACTTGCACACGAAAATCACTCACTACGAAAGCAAAAGACTTGGCAGACGATGCAACATCCCCCCAATGAAAAGCAGGGGTGTCACTAGCACGTTAAGAGACCATACAATAAGTGTCAGGGGCCCGAGACTGTTCAACTGCCTCCCAGCATACATAAGGGGGATTACCAACAGACCCCTGGCAGTCCTCAAGCTGGCACTGGACAAGCACCTAAAGTCGGTTCCTGACCAGCCGGGCTGTGGCTCGTACGTTGGTTTGCGTGCAGCCAGCAGCAACAGCCTGGTTGATCAGGCTCTGATGCACCAGGAGGCCTGGTCACAGACCGGGCCGCGGGGGCGTTGACCCCCGGAACTCCAGGTAAACTCTGCTCCATAAGCTTTATCATTTCCCTTCTTAAAGCTATGTATGGATCCTGCCTCCACTCCATCACTCTCCAGATTGTTCAACTTCCTGACAACTCTATAACTGAAGAAATACTTCCTGACATTCCTGTGACTCATCTAAGTTCTCAACTTACAGTTGTGACCTCTTGTTGCTATGTCACATCTCTGGAACATTCTGTCCCTATCCACCTTACCTATTCCTCTTAATATTTTATATGTCATTATCATGGCCATCCCTATCCCTCCTGTCCTCCAGTGTTGTCAGGTCGATTTCCCTTAACCTCTCCTCGCAGGACATACCTCTTAGCTCCGGGACTAGTCTTGTTGCAAACCTTAGCACTTTCATTAATTTCCTTACATACTTGACAAGTGTGGCTTCCAGACTAGTGCTGCATATGGGCCTGACGTGTACGGTGTACAATCTTGAAAGATTCCTTACTAAGGTGTCGAAACTCAATTCTTAGGTATGCTAGGCGGCCATATGCTGCAGCAGTTATCTGGTTGATGTGCGCCTCAGGAGATGTGTTCGGTGTTATACTCACCCCAAGGTCCTTTTCCTTGAGTGAGGTTTGTGATCTCTTGTTCCCCCCTCCTTCCCGTAGCCTGTATGTTGCATGCGGTCTTTGACCTTCCCCAATCTTCATGGTTTTGCATTTGGTGGGGTTAAACTCCAGTTTCTGGGCCAGGCTTGCAGTCTATCCAGATCCCTTTTGTAGTCCTACCTGATCCTCATCCTCATTAACTTCACATAGTCTGCAAACAGGAACGCCTCTGAATCTATCCTTTCCGTTTTTCGTTCGCGTATATTACAAATACCACCGGCTCTAGGACTGACCCATGTGGAACCCCGCTCGTCTCAGGCGCCCACTCTGACACCTCGTCACGTATCATGACTCGTTGTCCTCCTGTTAGGTATTCTCTGATCCACTTCAGTGCTTTTCCTGTTATTCCTGCCTGCTTCTCTAGCTTTTTCTCTAATCTCTTGTGTGGAACTGTGTCGCAAGCCTTCTTACAATCCAAGAAAATGCAATCTACCAACCTCTCTCTCTCTCTCTCTCTCTCTCTCTCTCTCTCTCTCTCTCTCTCTCTCTCTCTTCTCTCTTTCTTTCTTTCTTTCTTTTCTTTCTTTCTTTCTTTCTTCTTCTTTCTTTTCTTTCTTTTCTTTTCTTTCTTTTCTTCTCTTCTCTTCCTTCTTTCTTCTTCTTCTTTCTTTTCTTTCTTCTTCTTCTCTTCTTCTTCTCTTCTTTCTTCTTCTTTCTTTCTGTCTTCTCTTCTAGTTGACACTTTCTTCCTTCCTGTGTTCTTCGTTTAGCTCTTCTTTCTTCTCCACCGTCACTCCATACTTCTGTGACCATGAATTTCATCTTACCTGATCGTGCTGGTTTTCTTATAAGTCACTTACTAGATCTCCAACCATCAATCCCTGAAATCTTCTCATATTTTCATAGATAACACACAGTGACACTGTCCTTCTCTCAGACATTGGGAAATGCTCGTCTTACATACCTCAGTAGTTGCGAGTTTCGAAAGCATAAGTGTATGCATATGTTTATGCACACACATTCTCTAATCCACCCCTCCCCCAACCCAGCAGCAAGCATTCCAGTCCACACAGCCTGTGTTGGGTATGTGTGTTTCCTGAAATTAAGCATAAGAACAAATACACATGCATGAAAGTCGTGTATATTAACACACACACACACACACACACACACACACACACACACACACACACACACACACACACACACACACACACACACACACACAGTCACGTACATCATCGGGGTTAACTGCTCGCTGTCTGCTGAGCAGAATACACACAGGCAAATTATATATTGGAGCGTCTGCTCGTAAATCCCTCAAGTGGGTGGCCAGCAGAGATGAGAACTCTCTCTCTTATCTCTCCCTTCCTCTCTCTTCTATCTCTTATCTCTCTCATCTCTCCATTCTACCAGTTCCCATAAGTATTTTGCATTCCGTGGTAATAATAATATTACCAAAAATTAATACTACTGCTACTACTAATAATAATAACAATAATAATAACATATATTTCAATCTTTGTGCGATCCTAGGAAGGTATCCCAGTATTGCATATCCCCAGCCTCCTCTATCTCACTGACCTCAGAAAGGAATAGTGCAGAGTGAGGCAAAAGTTTGTAATGCAGTTACATAATAGTGTCGAAGATTTGAAGTGAATCGGAAGAGGCATTAACAAGTTCTCACATGGAAGTTAATGTCTGATACGTTGTACATATACTTGTAGAAATACAAATTATTGTTATTCTCCAAATTTCTTTAAACTAGTTCAAATATCCCACTAAGAATCACATTAGCTTTTAAGGTTTGAAGCCAAGCTGAAGAGGCATTCTCTATGTAACTCACAGCTATCAATATTTTAAAATTCAACTTCAGTAAGTTTGAAGCCACTCGGAAGTTGCATTAAGTTATCAGTGTCGAGGCCCCAAATATCGTGAAAATTCTATTTCTTTCTTCCCAATAGGGAGGAGAAATTGGGTCGTCCTCGAGCCAAGATCAACCCAGACTTTCCTGTAAAGTAATGGGAACCAATTTATTTAATAAAATTGCCAAATTACCAAGTTAAACAACCCAAAATCAAGGCAAAGCTTGAGAATACTCATCAGCATTGAAAGTTTATACCCTACCAGAAGACGCATTCTCCAGGTATCGCGCAGAATCCGACAGTTACAAATCTACCAACTTCGTCATAAATTTGACCAGTTTGCATTCACCCAACCCAAAAACGTTTCGCCCATTTCATACATTGTATCAACCATTATGATGGATGCTGCTCAGAAAAGGTAATGTAAAATCTCTAAAGAATAAAAAAGGCACTATACCGTGACTGGAACAATATACATATATTATATTGTGGCAACGTTTCGCTCTCCAGGAGTTTTGTCAAGCCGATCGGCTTGACAATATACATATAACCAAACATAGACGTTTCGGTCCGACTTGGGCCATTTACAAGTAACACTGTGACTTGTGAAGTCACTGTGTGGCGAAACGTTTCCACAGAGAAGATACCCAAGTGATGAACCTGTGTCTAATTTCTCTGTAATGACCCGAAGAAGGCACTGGGTGGCGAAACGTTTCCGTAATAAAGCTACGTAGAAAGTTACATAATTGTCTCAGTCGAAAGTGGCAAAGTGGGTCCTTGTGTTGTTCAGTAAGAGGGAGAATCTTGCTCTAAGTCTTACTTATACTAGGTAACTACACAGTCTTAGTCTCTAACTTAAGACTAAGTTAGCGTCTTTGTCTCTTAATAAGACAGTGTCTACTTCTCTAAATTAGACAATGTCTATCTCATTCTTTTAATTCTTTTAGTGTTTATGTCTAATTCTCTAAGTTAGGCAGAGTTAGCGTAATTTTAAATAAATGATAGCATCAAATTTTAACGAAAAGATGATAGCATCAAATTCTCATCTTATATCTGACATAGAAGAGGACGTATGTCACACACACACACACACACACACACACACACACACACACACACACACACACACACACAACAGGCCAGGTGTTTGTCGACACGTGCCTTTGACAACTGGTAACTAACACCTGACTCTATGATCTTGTCGCTCCTTGAAGACAGTCAGTCTTCATGCGGATATAAATAAAGTCTTCCAATGGACCTCTGTCAAAAATATAATGTTTCACGAGGACAAGTTTCACTTGTTTCGCTGCGGAAGAATGAAGGAAATGACGGTAACGGAGTACAGGAGAAACACTAATAATTCACTTGTGCGAAAGTTGTATGTACGTGACCTGGGAGTAAGGATGTCGGAAGATCACACACTGAAGTCTCACAGTAGTGTTGCTGGTGTTGTCGCAAGGAAAATGGAAGGCTGGATAACTAGAACTTTCAACACAAGAAATGCTGAGCCAGTGATGATATTCATGCTGCTTGTTGTCTCTAGGTTAGAATACTGCTGTATACTGACAGCTCCTTTCAAGGCAGGCGAGATTGATGAGTTGAAATACGCTCAGAGAATTTTCACTGCTTGTATACACTCAACCATCTAAACTATTGGCAACACTTGAAGTCCCTTCAACTATATTCTTTGGAATGTAGTTACATAATTAACACCTGGTATCAGCCCTGGAGGGACTGGTACCAAACCTGTACAAAAGAATAACTCTGGTATGACAAGAGACTTGGCAGACGGTGCAGAGTGCCTCCACTAAAAATCAGGGGCGCAACGAATACACTAAGAATATGAGTGTCAGAGGTCCCCGACTTTTCAACGCTCTTTGTGCATAAGATAAATTACCAACACACTTTTGGCTGTCTTCAAGAGGGAACTAAACAAGCACCTCAGAGCAATTCCTGATAAACCATCCTGTGATTCCTACGTTAGACTACGTACTGCCAGTAGCAACAGCCTGGTTCTTCAGTCCTTGATTCACTGGGAGGCGTGGTCTGGTACCGGGCAGCGGGGGCGATGACCCCTGGAAGCATCCTTCAGGTAGCCTTCAGAGAGAGCAAATTTTCTCTGAGGCTATATTTGGTCTAGCCTATCAAGTCCTCCGAGTATCTGATACGTCGTTATCATATCTCCTCTGGTCCTTTATCCTCTAAGCTGGTTGGGTTCTGGTCTCTCCTATCAGGTCATTCCTGTCAGCCCGGAGACCAGTCTTCTTGCTCATTCCCCACTCAACATGCATTCCCCACTCCATTGCATTCTCCACTATATTACAAACACTCCCCACTCCATTACAGACATTCCCCACTCCATTACAAACACTCCCCACTCCATTACAAACACTCCCCACTCCATTACAGACATTCCCCACTCCAAAAGAAGATATAATTCTTTTTTGCCTGGCCATGAGAGAGTCTGGAGTGGCAGGGAATTTCTGAGTACTTGACAGGGAAAAATGTTGACACTATTAATTATAAGATAAGAAGGTGTCGTTCTTGGTGGGGGAGAAGTGAGGGAGGAGTGAGGGAGAAGTGAGGAAGGAGTGATGGAGGTTGGGAGGGGGAGGGAGTAAGGAGTGGGGAATGAGGGGAGAAATAAGGAAGAGGGAGGAGAGAGGTGTGCTGACACGGGGGGCGGGGCAGGAGCTGTAACTCGACCCCCGCAACAACATATAGGCGCGCACACACAACGAAGGAGTGGATGGAAGGAGGGAGTTAAGGTAACTAGATGGAGAGTGGGAGAGGAAGGAGAGAGAGAAAGGGAGATAAACTGAGGAGAGGATGAAGAAATAGAATTTAACTCTCTCCCCCTCTCACTCTCTCTTTCTCTCTCTCACTTTCTCTCTTTCTCTCTCTCTCTCACCGCCTCGTTCCCACAACAATAAGGATTAGGAAATGTTTCATAAAAGCTAATTAAAGCCTTTAACAAAGCTAGTTCAGCTTGTTTTCAAGCTTTACAGCTTTACCCTGACAGTGGCTCGCACCACCTCAAGCTGGCAAGCTTTACAGCTTTACCCTGACAGTGACTCACACCACCTCAAGCTGACAAGCTTTCTTTCTCCTGAGAAATGTTAGAATTTTCTCCTAATGAAATAGCTAAAAATTCTTGGAAATTCTAACTCGGAAAACAGAGGGATTTATTTACTAGGAAAACATCTTAGAGTAGGGGGATTTATTTACTAGGAAAACATCTTAGAATAGAGGGATTTATTTACTAGGAAAACATCTTAGAATAGAAGGGATTTAATTTAACTAGGAAAACATCTTAGAGTAGGGGGATTTATTTACTAGGAAAACATCTTAGAATAGAGGGATTTATTTACTAGGAAAACATCTTAGAATAGAGGGATTTATTTACTAGGAAAACATCTTAGAATAGGGGATTTATTTACTAGGAAAACATCTTAGAATAGAGGGATTTATTTACTAGGAAAACATCTTAGAATAGAGGGATTTATTTACTAGGAAAACATCTCAGGAGGATTTAATATAACTTAGAACAACGGCATCCTTGACGTAAATCCCATTTGCTCACACACACATGTGAATAAATTTAAATATTATATATTTCTCACCGTGGAATGAGACTTTTTCACACCTAAATTTTCGGTCGAAATGCATGTTCAAAACGTTGTATTGGCATATTTTTGTCTTTATATAAATCACAGTGATTTATAATATGCGTAAGTTGATGACTGTATATTATTATTATTATTATTATTATTATTATTATTATTATTATTATTATTATTATTTTAAAGCAATAAAGAGTTTTACGAGGATATTTAGGCTCAGATTAGACTGTGTTGGAGACAGCGAGTTTATTTTCCAGTAAAAGTGTGTTGTCACCATAGTTGTTCAATGTATTTATAGATGAGGTTGTAAGAGAAGTGAATGTTCGGGTGTTGGTAAGAGATGTGAGGTTAATAGATAAAGAATCTAACACAAAGTGGGTGTTGTCACGGTTGTTTTTTGCTGATGACGCTGTGCTTTTGGGAGATTCTGAAGAGAAGTTGCAGGGGTTGGTGGATGAATTTGGGAGGGTATATAAAAGAAGGATATTACAAGTTAATATGGGAAAGAGCAAAGTGATGAGAATAAAAAATCCAGGAATGGATGACTGGATTCAGATTGGAGGGATGGAGTACGGAGTAAATGTGTCCAGATAATTATTTAAGGGTAAACTTGACCTCGCGTGGGTCATGAAAGACAAGATGAGTCATAGAACTGACGAGAGGAAAAAGGTGAATGGTACACTGAGGCATCTTTGGAGAAAAAGAACGTTATCCATGAAAACAAAGGGGAATGAGAGTGTAGAGGTACCACCTCTCTTGTATGGGTAACAAGGATGGGTGGTAAATGTTGGAGCAGGAATAGGCTGGAGGTAGTGGAGATGTAAAAATATGAGGGCACTTTGTGATGTGAATATTATGCAGAGAATTCGTTGTTTGGAGATTAGGAGGAGGTTCGGGGTTACGAAAAGATTATTCAGAGCTGAGGATGTGTTGTTAAGATGGTTGAGACATCCAGAGAGGTTGGAGCAAATTAGGATGACTAGATGTCTGTATAGGTGGAGTATATGTCTTCGCAGGAAACACTGGAGAGAGAAAGAAGGAGAGGTAGAAAAACAGGTTTTGTGTGCGAGGGGTTTGGACGCCCAACAGGCTTGTGTGTCTTAGAAGTGAGTGGAGGGAAGTGGATTTTATGATTTGACATATTGTTGGAGTAACATCCCCCACCTTTTAAAAGAGGGGTGGTGATGTTCCAGTCCTGGAGGTGGGAGGGAAGCACAGTGCCTGCACTCTGAAAGAGTAGTGGAGATATAGTGTGGAAGGTCATCTGAACTCTGATGTGAGTATGCTTCTGACAAGACGGTAATTGAGTGAATGATGGTAAAAATGTTTCTTCTTATTTAGCTTCCCCTACTTCGGTGGTAGACAGCCGCTGGTAAAAAAAATATAATTATTATTTTCATTTTTAAGTCCAACATTGCTTTGAAAATATTTTGGCATATGTTCGTGTAAGCCGTCGCACGCCTGGCAGTCCAGTTCAGTATTTGTCATATGCCTGGCAATCAATTATAATATATTTTTATTTACTACATGTATAATGTGTACAGTCCTAGCTGACATCAATGACATACTACTATATATTGTCAGAAAATTTGTCCGAAATGCTCAGCATTTCGGACAAATTAGGTCAGTTTTGTCCCAGGATGCGACCCACCCAGTATGTGTTGTACGTCTGGCAGTGTACCCCAGTATGTGTTGTACGTCTGGCAGTGTGTGTGTTTGTACGTCTGGCAGTGTACCCCAGTATGTGTTGTACGTCTGGCAGTGTGTGTGTGTTGTACGTCTGGCAGTGAATCATAATAAGTGTACGTCTAGTATAGAAACTCCCAGTCAAGTTGTTATACGTCTGGCAGCCACTGTATTAAGTGTTACAGCCACAGTATTGAAACTTCAATTCTTAAAAAACAACTAATGTCACTTGAGAACTGGAGAATAAGAGGTCTTTTATGAGGATATTTGAGGGCCCTCTGCTGGAGAGACATCAAGAGGATGTCAAGAAGACGTCAAGAGGACGTCGAGAACATCATGAGGACGTCAAGAGGACGTCAAAAGAACAAGAGGACGTCAAGAGAGCATCAAGAGGACGTCAAGAGGACGTCAAGAGGACGTCAAGAGGACTTCAAGAGGACTTCAAGAGGACTTCAAGAGGACTTCAAGATAACATCAAGAGGACGTCAAGAGGACATCAAAGGAACAAGAGGACATAGACAATATCAAGGGAACATCAAGAGGACATCAAGACAATATCAAGAGAACATTAAGCGGACGTCAAGAGAAGAGGACCTCAGGAGCAGAGACATCAAGAGGAGGGCGGGAAGTTTGACGTCACCAGGGAACACAAGAGAACTTCAACAACAGCTGAAAACAGGTGAGAGGTGCTAATTACTGTCACCTGAGCCACTGTTGCTGGTGCTGCTGCTGTTGCTGCTGCTGCTGCTGTTGCTATTGTTGCTATTGTTGCTGTTGCTACTGTTGCTATTGTTGCTGCTGTTGCTGCTATTGTTGCTGCTGCTGTTAATGCTACTACTGTTGCTGTTGCTACTGCTATTGCTGTTTCTGCTTCTGCTGTTGCTGCTGTAGTTGTTGCTGTTGTTGCTGTTGATGTTGCTCCCTGCCCTTTCACCTGTCCCCTTACCCTGTCCCCTGCCCTCCTCTGCCCTCCTCTGCCCTCACCTGCCTCTTGCCCTCCTTTACCCTCACCTACCCCTTGCCCTCCTTTGCCCTCCCCTGCCCTCTCCTGCCCTCCCTGCCCTCTCCTGCCCTCTCCTCCACCCCTGCCACCCTGCCCACCCTGCCCCTCCATGCCTCTTCTGCCTCTCCTGGCCTCCCCTGCCCTCTCTGCGCTTCCCTGCCTTCTCTTGGGCCTCTCTTGCCCTTCCCTGCCTTCTCCTGGCCTCCTTGCCCTCCCCTGCCTTCTTCTGGCCTCCCCTGCCTTCTCTTGCCCTTCCCTGCCTTCTCCTGGCCTCTCTTGCCCTCCCTGCCTTCTCTGGCCTCTCTTGCCCTCCCCTGCCTTCTTGCCTCCCTGCCCCCTCTCTTGCCCTCCCTGCCTTCTCTGGCCTCTCTTGCTCCTTCCCTGCCTTCTCCTGCCTCCCCTGCCCTCTCTTGCCCTTCCCTGCCTTCTCTTGGCCTCTCTTGCCCTTCCCTGCCTTCTCCTGGCCTCCCCTGCCTCTCTTGCCCTTCCCTGCCTTCTCTTGGCCTCCTCCCTCTCTGCCTTCTTCTCTTCCCTTTGCCCTTCTCTCTCTGGCCTCCCCTGCCCTCTCTTGCCCTTCCCTGCCTTCTCCTGGCCTCCCCTGCCCTCTCTTGCCCTTCCCTGCCTTCTCTTGGCCTCTCTTGCCCTTCCCTGCCTTCTCCTGGCCTCCCCTGCCCTCTCTTGCCCTTCCCTGCCTTCTCCTGGCCTCCCCTGCCCTCTCTTGCCCTTCCCTGCCTTATCCTGGCCTCCCCTGCCCTCTCTTGCCCTTCCCTGCCTTCTCCTGCCCTCTTACTGCAGTTGTCCAAGATGGCTGACTTCATTAAGTGTTTTTTTTTAGGACGAGGTAATTAATGCGAGTTTCTCTGGAATTCCAACCGCAATCACCAGCCAAATGTGCTGACTAGTAGTGGTGGTGGTGGTTTTGGTAGTGGCGGTAGTGGTAGTGGTGGTGGTGGTTTTGGTAGTGGCGGTAGTGATAGTGGTAGTGGTGGCAGTGGTAGATGTGGTGGTGGTAGTGGTAGATGTGGTGGTGGTGGTGGTAGTGGTGGAAGTGGCTGCTGCTACAGTAACACTGTGTGTAATCAAGTAACACTGTGGGTAGCGGTAGCATCATTGGTTGGCAGGCTGTGTCAGAGTGCACGCTCAGAGCAGAAAGATAATGCAGACCACCAACAGCTTGGTTGATCAATCTCCAACCAAACCTCGGTTCAGGCCGCCTGGGTTCAAAAACCCTCGAATCCAAGCAAATGCAAAATCTGCCACATTTCTCCCCTATCCACAATATCATGTGCCTTTTCCACATCCATAAATGCAACGAAAGCTTCTTTACCTAAATTCTGTTCAAATATATGCTATAATGTCAACACTTGGTCTACACACCCCCTACTCTTCCTAGAGCCTCCTTGTTCATCTGCGATCCTGCTCTCTGTCTTACTCTTAATTCTTTAGTAATAACTCTACCATACACTTTACCAGGCATACTCAACAAGCTTATTCCCCGATCATTCTTACACTCCTTTGTTCCCTTTTTCCTAAAACATTTCTCTCTCATTCTCTCTCATACTCACACAATTTATATATAAGCAAAACCACGGGAGGAGTTGAGTGAGTTGACTATTCTATCATTCAACTCCCCCTGTGGTTGTTTTGCATATGTTATGTTCATAAATTGTGTAAGAAATGTATAAGGTAAAAGGGAACAAAGGAGTGTAAGAATTATATGGGAATAAGCTTGTGGAGTATTCCTGGTAAAGTGTATGGTGGTTATTATTGAAAGAATTAAGAATAAGACGGAGAGTAGGATAGAGGCTTTAGGATGGATAGTTATGTATATACCAAGTGTTGGCACTAAAACATATAAGTGAACAGAATTTAGGTAATGGTAAAGAAGTTTTCGTTGCAATTATGGATTTGGAAAAGGAATGTTGCAGGTGTATGGAATGGGTAGTAAGTTACTAAATGCTGTAAAGAGTTTTTACGAGAATAGTGAGGCTGGTGCTAGTGTATGTAGAAAAGAGCGAGAATATTTTCCAGTAAAAATAGGCCTTAGACAGGGATGAGTGATGTCACCATGATTGTTCAATATAGTATTTATAAATGGAGCTGTAAGAGAAGTAAATGGGGAGAGGTGTTGGATTGGAAAATGAAGAATCCAACACAAACTGGGTGTTATAAAAACTGCTTTTTGCTGATGACACTGTGCTTTTGGGAGATTCTGAAGAGAAGTTGCAAAGGTTAGTAGTCGAATTTGGGATAATATGTAAAAGAAGGAAATTAAAAGTAAACTTAGGAAAGAGCAAGGTGATGAGAGTAGCAAAAAATCTAGGGAACGGAAGATTGGATATCAGATTGGAGCAAGGCAGGGAGTATGGAATAAATAAATGTGTTCAGATACTTATTTAGGAGTGAACTTGACCTTACATGGGTCATGAACAACGAAATGAACCATAGAACTGATGTGGGTGGAAAAGGGTGGATGGTGTATTAATGCATGTTTGGAGACGATGAATCTTCCACAAGGAAGCAAAATGGGGAATGTATAAGAGCATGGTGGTACCAACACTGTTTATATGGGTTTAAAGCAAGGGTTTTAAACGTTGCAGCGGGAAAGAGGCTGGAGAAAGCGTAGATGTTGTGTCTGAGGGCAATGTGTGGTATGAATATTATGCAATGTATTTGTTGTTCGAAATAAAGAAGTGAGGAGTTATTAAAAGAATTACACAAAAGGCTAAGGACTTCAGGTGGTTTAGACGTATAAAGAGGCTTGAGCAAAATAGAATAACTAACGAGGGGTGTACAAATCTGGGGTGAAGGGAAGAAAGGCTAAGGCTAGTCATAGGAAACGTATGAGGGATGTGAAAAGGTTTCGAATTCTAGGTGCTTGGACATTCAACCAATTTGTGAGTGTTAGATTAGAGTGGAGACAAGGAGTTTCTATGATATGACGTGCTATTGGAGTGTAAGCAAAGTATCATTTATGAAGGGATTCAGGGAAACAACTTGATTTGAGTCTTCGGTGGTGGGAAGTACAGTGTCTGCACTCTGGAGGAAGAGTGAGGATGTTGCCGTTCAGAGGGTCAACTGTATTGTGATGTCATCGGCGTTTGGCAAGACGGTGATAGAGTGAGCGATGGCGAAAGTATGTCTTCTTTTTCTGGGTCACCCAACCTCGGCGGGAGACAGCTGGTGTTTATATATATATATTATATATATATATATATATATATATATATATATATATATATATATATATATGCAAAACAACCACTCTGAAAGAATAGAGAAATTCCAAGCGCTTTCGTGACTACTCACATGTGAGTAGTCACGAAAGCGCTTGGAATTTCTCTATTCTTTCAGAGTGGTTGTTTTGCATATTCTGAAATCACCTGTTTACTGTGATCTTATTGCATATATATATATATATATATATATACATAACACGGGAGCTGTGACTCGATTCCTGTAACCACATGAAGGTGAGTACGTACACACACACACACACACACACACACACACACACACACACACACACACACACAGGATCTAGATTTTTTGCAAACTATAGGAGTGAAAGTACTTCCTTTACTTTCTCCCTCTTTTATTTTCCCCACCTTTTTCCCTCCTCCTCCAGTTTCCTCACTCCTCCATCTCTCTCTTCCTGGATGGTAAGAGAGATATCAACACTATCTCCACATCAGCACCCAGACATATTTACGAGTCTTCCCTTTCTCCCTTCCCTCCCTCCCTCTCTCTTCTCCATCTATATCCCTTCCTTCCCCTCTCTCCTCCATCTGTATCCCCCTTCCTCTCTCCTCCATCTACATCACCTCTCTCCTCCATCTATACCCCTTCCTTCCCCTCTCTCCGACATCTATATCCCCTCCTTCCCCTCTCATCCCTCTTCCTCGTCCTTTCTTGCATCCATCTATATTCCCTCTAGTTTTTTTCCTGTCACATTGACCAACAACATCTGGGCAACTAATTCTCTCTCTCCCTCTTTACACTGGATTTTACAAGGTTAGTTTGAGAATTCCTAACTTAATTTACAAATTAAGAACTGTTCCCTACATCAGGTCGATTAAAAGCCTTTTTATTATGATATACACAAATAGGGAACAGGATGAAGTTGAAGCCATCTGTGGACCAGCGATTTCATCTGATCAGTTGACTTTATTTCGTTTATATTATTATGCTGTACAAACATGTTCCAGACTCGAGTCATCCTGGGAATAAATGATCTCAGATGAAGTGATGTTCTGGAGAAGGTTAGAGTGAAGTTGCTGCTTGCTGCCCGTCTTGATGTGTAGAAGCTCACTTCTCGCTGTCCTCGGAGTGGAGCCAAGTGTGGTACTTTGACAACATTGGCCTTGTGCATAACAGTGTGATCACCCATATCTCTACGATGTTGATGGCGCTAGCAAAGTGACAGATCTATCCAGGAAGGGTCCAGGGGAGAGATGAGTCGTCTTGCTCTCTATTCTCTGCCTTGGTGCTACACTCGGTCGAAAGCACCAGCAATATCCAGTGCTGCCACACAACTGACTTTGGATTCGTCCAGTAACTAGTACCATTTAGTGGAGAGGTTTAACAACAGATCAGCAGCAGAGTAACCTTTCCTGAAGCCATATTGACGGTCACAAAGTAGTGAGTAGTAGTCACAAAAAAAAATGACATTTATCGGGAGATTGTCTCAAGGATCCTACCAGTGATTGACAGGAGTGACACTTGTCTGTAGTTACTGATTTCTGCTCTGCTCTTCTTTTTGTGAACAGGGACTACATTTGCCTCTTTCCACAGAGAAGGCCATTTACACTGTACTAGGCAGTGCTGATAGATGCGAGTTAGAGGTGCAGCTAGCTGGTCTGCACATCTCAGCAATCTTGCGCTCAACTTATCTGGACCCACAGCCTTTCATCTCTCTCTCTCTCTCTCTCTCTCTCTCTCTCTCTCTCTCTCTCTCTCTCTCTCTCTCTCTCTTAATCTTTCCATTATTGTGGTAATGAGAAGGCGGCTCTCTCATACCTACAGTATTTACAAACAATTCAGTTTCAATTTCATTTTACAGTCACATAATCGTTCAGTTTATTACACCTCTCTTGTCTGAGTGACTGTGTGTTTGTATGTCTGTGTATGTATTTTTGTGTTTGTGTGTAGATGTATGTGTTTGTGTATCTGTGTACGATAGTTTGTGTTGCTATACATTTTTGCGTGTGTACTCACCTATTTGTGGTTGCAGGGTTCGAGTCAAAGCTCCTGGCCACTCCTCTTCACTGTGTGTGTACTCACCTAGTTGTACTCACCTAGTTGAGGTTGCGGGGGTCGAGTCCGAGCTCCTGGCCCCGCCTCTTCACTGATCGCTACTAGGTGTGTGTGTGTGTGTGTGTGTGTGTGTGTGTGTGTGTGTGTGTGTGTGTGTGTCTGTCTGTCTGTTTGTGTGTGTGTGTGTGTGTATTTGTGTGTTTGTATGTGTTTGTGTGTGTGTGTGTGTGTGTGTGTGTGTGTGTGTGTGTGTGTGTGTGTGTGTGTCTGTCTGTCTGTGTGTTTGTGTGTGTGTGTGCTCTCTTGTATTCATATTTGTATCTGTTTTTGTGCGTGTATATGTTTTGTGTCTGATTTTGTATGTGTGTTTGTGTGTTCCAGTACACTCACTTATGGTTGCAGGGACGAGTCTCACCTCCTGGGCCAGCCTCTCCGCTGGCCGCTTCTGGATTCACTGTCTCCTGGCTGCGTAAGCCCTGCCATACCTCTTCTTAAAACTATGTATGGATTCTGCCTCTACCACTTTCCTGTCTATGTTTTTCCACTTCCTGACCACTCTAAGGCTGAATAAATATTTCCTAACATCACTGTGATTCATCTGGGCTGTTAACATCCAAATGCCCCCCGCGTTCCTGTTTCCTCCTCATTTAATATTTTCTACGTTGTTATCGTATCATACCTAATACTTGTGTTCTCTAATTTCGTTAGGTTCGGCTCCTTTAGACTCTCCTTAAATGGGTATTAGTCCAGGAACCAGAGGAACAAGCAGAGTTAAAAATTAGAGTGCAGCGTGTCAGACAGTTCCTGAATGACAAAAGGCAGAGAGTAACAGTAAGAGACGAGACATCCAAGTGAGAATGAGGAGTGGGGCACCACAAGGATCAGTGTTAGGACAACTACTGTTACTAATACATCTGAATGACCTACCGGAGAGGATTGAATCCTTTGTGTCAATGTTTGCTGATGTAAAATTATGGGAAGCATAAGAGTAGAAGAGAATAATGTTAAAGTACAGAGAAACTTCGACAAACCTCAGATGTGGTCAAACATTTGACTTCTTTAGAGGAGTCCAAATAAACTTGAGAAGAAGGGGATTGCAAACTTTGAAGAAAAGAATAACTAGAAGAAATATGATATCAACACGCAAAATACTCTGAAGAAATGATAGGATAGAATAGGATAACTGCTTGGGAGGCGGGAAACTGGCACTCAGGGGCACAGTTGAATGTCAGAAATATAGATGAACATCAAGGATGTCAGGAAGGGTTTTCTCAGTCTCGTGATGATCAGGCAGTGGAATGATCAAGATGAAGAAATTGTGGAAGCAGGTTCCATGCATGGAAATACGTCACTGGGTAATTTACACATGTGTGAGAATTGTATACAAGTGTACCTGTGTCTAAATATACTTGCCTGCTTGCTTGCTTGCTTGCTTGCTTGCTTGCTTGCTTGCTTGCTTATAGCTGTAAGAGCAGCTACGACAGAGGCCACGAGGCTAGAATCAGGTAAGTAGCAAGTTGAGAGAAGGAGCCAGAAGCTAAGACTCGACCCAAGCAACCACGTAGTGATGAGAAGGTGAGTGTACATACACACACACACACACACACACACACACACACACACACACGCACGCACGCATACACTATGGAGGGGCATTAGGAATAAGTGATTGAATATCTTTCTCCTCCTCCTCACTCTCCCTCACTCTCCCTAAAGTCTCCATCATCTCCCCTGCGACAGATGGGGATGATGGGGAGATAACTCTGCGGAAGAGGAGGGAGGGGGAGAAGGGTGGGGGAAGGGAGAGGTAAGCGCTGTCATGTCGTACGTCAGAATGTGAAAGAATAGCAGAGAACCCTTCCTGTGTGTGTGTGTACTCGCCTAATTGTGGTTGCAGGGGTCGAGTTATAGCTGTGTGTATGTACTCACCTGTTATTGGTTGCAGGGGTCGAGACATAGCTCCTGGCCCCGCCTCTTCACTGATCGTTACTAGGTCCTCCCTCTGCCTGCCCATGAGCTTTATCATACCTCTTCTTAAAGCTATGTATTGATCCTGCCTCCACTACATCACTTCCCAGACTATTCCACTTCTTGACAACTGTATGACTGAAGAAATACTTCCTAACATCCCTGTGATTCCTCTGGGTCTTCAACTTCCAATTGTGACCCCTTGTTTCTGTGTCCCATCTTTGGAACATCCTGTCTCTGTCCACTTTGTCTATTCCACGCAGTATTTTATACGTCGTTCTCATGTCTCCCCTGACCCTCCTATACTCCAGTGTCGTCAGGCCTATTTCCTTTAACCTTTCTTCGTAGAACATACCCCTTACCACTGGAACTAGCCTTATTGCAAACCTTTGCACTTTCTCTAATTTCTTGACGTGTTTGACCAGGTGTGGGTTCCAAACTGGTGCTGCATACTCCAGTATGGGCCTGACGTACACAATGTGTAGAGCCTTGAACGTGTGTGTGTGTGTGTGTGTGTGTGTGTGTGTGTGTGTGTGTGTGTGTGTGTGTGTGTGTATGTGTGTGTGTGTGTGTGTGTGTGTGTGTGTGTGTGTGTGCGTGTGTGTGTGTGTGTGTGTGTGTTGTGTGTGTGTGTGTGTGTGTGTGTGCGTGCGTGCGTGCGTGCGTGTGCGTGCGTGCGTGCGTGCGTGTGCACTCATTAACTATTCTGCTGCTTGAAAAGGTATTTCGTGCAGACATACAACACTGACAGACATACAACACTGACAGACATACAACACTGACAGACATACAACACTGACAGACATACAACACTGACAGACATACAACACTGACAGACATACAACACTGACAGACATACAACACTGACAGACATACAACACTGACAGACATACAACACTGACAGACATACAACACTGACAGACATACAACACTGACAGACATACAAACACTGACAGACATACAACACTGACAGACATACAACACTGACAGACATACAACACTGACAGACATACAACACTGACAGACATACAACACTGACAGACATAAAATACTGACAGACATACAACACTGACAGACATACAATACTGACAGACATACAACACTGACAGACATACAACACTGACAGACATACAACACTGACAGACATACAACACTGACAGACATACAACACTGACAGACATACAACACTGACAGACATACAACACTGACAGACATACAACACTGACAGACATACAACACTGACAGACATACAACACTGACAGACATACAACACTGTCAGACATACAACACTGACAGACATACAATACCGACAGACATACAACACTGACAGACATACAACACTGACAGACATACAACACTGACAGACATACAATACTGACAGACATACAACACTGACAGACATACAACACTGACAGACATACAACACTGACAGACATACAACACTGACAGACATACAACACTGACAGACATACAACACTGACAGACATACAACACTGTCAGACATACAACACTGTCAGACATACAACACTGACAGACATACAACACTGACAGACATACAACACTGACAGACATACAACACTGACAGACATACAACACTGACATACATACAACACTGACAGAAATACAGAAACACTGTCGTCAACATTTCATGAAAACCCAAAAATATTTGTTCCATTCTTGAAGACCATCATCAGTTAATTCCTCCAGTCAGTACTAATACATTAACATACACATATATACCAGGTGTATATCCAAGCACCAGAAAAATTAGAAGAAACAGATGTGTATGTTTCGGGCCTCGGAGGCCCTCTTCAGAGGATCTGACTTCAAACACGACTGAAGGAAAGAAATTCTGGAACTGTCGGCTTGGATATTGTGTTAGAGAGAGAGAGAGAGAGAGAGAGAGAGAGAGAGAGAGAGAGAGAGAGAGAGAGAGAGAGAGAGAGAGAGTACACAGCAGTCAGCTGCTCTTGGCTCACATCTGAAGGACCCGGGTTCAGTCCTGGGGCGAGTGGAGATGTTAGCCATGCTTCCTGGCGCTTTCTTTCCCTCTTCACATAAGCCTGAGTGAAAGTTTTGAATGAAAGTCAAGAGTGAAAGCTGTGTCTGCTTTTAAGTGAAAATCTTGAGTTATTTTTTCAGTGAAAGTTTGTGAATGAAAGTTTTTAAATTAAAATTTCAGAGTGAAAGTCTTGAGTGATTTTTTTACTAAATGTCTTGAGTGAAAGTCTTGAGTGAAAGTTTTGAGAGATATTTATATTTATAGACTTCAGAATCAAGTAACTACTTTCTCCATGCACTCTTTCCTTTCTAAACCTCCCCTTTTTTTTACTCCCTTTACCCTCCCTTTCCCTCTCTCCCTTCACCCTTCCCTCTTCTTATTCTCCCTTAATACTCTCTTCTTTCTTCCTCAACTATTCTTTCTCTTCACTTTCTTCTTTTTCCTGTTATTCCTCCCTTCTTCTCACGCCTCCCTTTCCCCTCCCTCTCTCCCTTCTTCCCCTCCCTCTCTCCCTTCTTCCCCTCCCTCTCTCCCTTCTTCCCCTCCCTCTCTCCCTTCTTCCCCTCCCTCTCTCCTTCTTCCCCTCCCTCTCTCCCTTCTTTCCCTCCCTCTCTCCCTTCTTCCCCTCCCTCTCTCCCTTCTTCCCCTCCCTCTCCTCCCTAATGAAGGCAGAAGCAGCGAAAAACTCAATTGTTCTTTGAGTTAATTTTAGACGCAGTGCGGCAGATACTCTGACTGACTGACTCAGTGATTCACTGACTCACTGACTGATTTAGTGACCGACTCATTTACTCAGTGATTCACCGACTTATTGACTCACTAAATGACTCACTGATTTAGTGATTCACTAACTCACTGACTCACTCACTGATTTAGAGACTGACTGATTTAGCGACTGA
>NC_069487.1:13044437-13079437 GCF_026875155.1 Cherax quadricarinatus | reverse complement strand
AACCCCGCTTGTCACAGGCGCCCACTCTGACACCTCGTCGCGTACCATGACTCGTTGTTTCCTCCCTGTCAGATATTCTCTGATCCATTGCAGTGCCTTTCCTGTTATGTGTGCCTGGTCCTCTAGCTTTTGCAGTAACCTCTTGTGAGGAACTGTGTCGAAAGCCTTCTTGCAGTCCAAAAATACGCAGTCGATCCACCCCTCTCTCTCTTGTCTTACTTCTGTCACCTTGTCATAAAACTCTAGTAGGTTTGTGACACAGGATTTTCCTTCCCTGAAACCGTGCTGGTTGTCAATTATACACTTGTTTCTTTCCAGGTGCCCCACCAATCTCCTCCTGATGATCTTCTCCATGACCTTGCATACTATACACGTTAGAGATACAGGTCTGTAGTTTAGTGCCTCATGTCTGTCTCCCTTTTTAAAAATTGGGACTACATTTGCCATTTTCCATACCTCAGGGAGTTGCCCAGTTTCAAATGATGTGTTGAAGATCTTTGTTAATGGCTCACACAATATCTCTGCTCCCTCTTTAAGGACCCATGGAGAGATGTTGTCTGGTCCCACCGCCTTTGAGGTGTCAAGTTCGCATAGCAGCTTCTTCACCTCCTCCTTGGTTATATGTACCTCATCCAGCACTTGCTGGTGTGCCCCCTGTTCTGATTTCTTGGAGTCCTACTGGTTTCCACTGTAAATACCTCTTTAAATCTTGTGTTGAGCTCCTGACATACCTCTCGGTCGTTTTTTTGTGAATTCCCCATCACCCTTCCTCAGTCTGATTACCTGGTCCTTGACTGTTGTTTTCCTCCTGATGTGGCTGTACAACAGCTTCGGGTCAGTCTTTACTTTTGATGCTATGTCATTTTCATACTGTCTCTGAGCCTCCCTTCTTATCTGTGCATATTCGTTTCTGGCTCTTCGGCTGATTTCTTTATTTTCCTGAGTTCTCTGTCTTCTGTACCTTTTCCATTCTCTATTACACCTAGTTTTTGCCTCCCTACACCTTTGGGTGAACCAAGGACTCGTTCTGTTCTTCCCATTATTTCTGTTTCCCTTGGGAACAAACCTCTCCTCTGCCTCCTTGCATTTTGTTGCTACATAGTCCATCATTTCTTGTACTGGTTTTCCTGTCAGTTCCCTCTCCCACTGAATGTCTTGAAGGAAGTTCCTCATGCCTGAGTAGTTCCCCCTTTTGTAGTTTGGTTTTTCCCAGCCTATTCCTGCTACTCTCTCCACTTGGAGCTCAACTATGTAGTCGAAGCACAGAACCACATGATCACTAGCTCCCAGGGCCTTTCATACATGATACCCTCGATGTCCGAACTACTCATGGTGAATACAAGGTCCAACCTTGCTGGTTCATCCTCTCCTCTCTCTCTGGTAGTGTCTCTAACATGTTGATGCATGAGGTTCTCCAGTACCACATCCATCATCTTGGCTCTCCATGTTTCGGGACCCCCATGGGGCTCCAGGTTTTCCCAGTCAATCTCCTTGTGATTGAAATCACCCATAACTAGTAACTTTGCTCCCCCCATGTGTGCTCTCCTGGCCACCTCGGCTAGTGTGTTGATCATTGCTCTGTTGCTCTCATCGTATTCTTCTCTTGGCCTCCTGCAGTTCTGTGGTGGGTTGTACATTACTGCAATTATCACCTTATGTCCCTCAGACTGGATTGTTCCTACTAAGTAGTCCCTTTCGCCCATGCCATCCATTCCTTCCATTTTCTCAAAACCCCACTGGTTTTTAATGAGCAGTGCAACTCCTCCTCCCCCTCTCCTCCCTCTGTCTTTCCTGAAGATTTGATATCCGGATGGAAAGATTGAATCTGTTATTATTCTGGTGAGTTTTGTTTCTGTGAGTGCTATTATGTCTGGGGATGTCTCTTTGATTCTTTCGTGTGTGTGTGTGTGTGTGTGCGTGCGCGCGCGCGCGTGTCAGTGTGTGTGTGTGTCTGTGTCTGTGTGTCAGTGTGTGTGTCAGTGTGTGTGTGTGTGTGTGTGTGCGTGCGCGCGCGCGCGTGTCAGTGTGTGTGTGTGTCTGTGTCTGTGTGTCAGTGTGTGTGTCTGTGTGTGTGTGTGTGTGTGTGTGTGTTTGTCTGTCAGTGTGTGTGTGTGTATGTGTGTGTGTGTGTGTGTGTGTGTGTGCGTGCGCGCGCGCGCGTGTCAGTGTGTGTGTGTGTCTGTGTCTGTGTGTCAGTGTGTGTGTCAGTGTGTGTGTGTGTGTGTGTGTGTGTGTGTGTGTGTGTGTAATATCGAAGATAGGGTTGATAATAAAGGGTGAAGAAGAGGGTAAGAGGAAAATAAAAAGATGAGAATAGAGAAGAACTAAACAAGAAAAGGGTAAGGAGGAGAGGAGGGAAGAGAAGGGGTAAGGAGGAGAGGAGGGGGAAATAAAAGGGAAAGGAGGAGAAGAAGAGACGGAAGAGGAGGAGAATAGAAGTGGGGAGGAGAATGAGGGGGGGGGAGGGAAGTAGGGAAACAAAAGAGAGGGAGACTTTACGTGTGGTCTTGGCAGATTCACAAAGCGAACTTAAGATTATTTGGCGTCTCACGTGAGAGAGAGAGAGAAGGGAGAGAGAGAGAGAGAGAGAAGGAGAGAGAGAGAGAGAAGGGGGAGAGAAGAGAGAGAGAGAGAAGGGAAAGAGAGAGAGAAGAGAGAGAGAAGAGAGAGAGAGAGAAGGGAAAGAGAGAGAGAAGAGAGAGAGAGAGAAGGGAAAGAGAGGGAGAGACAACTCCTTTACTACCATCATTATCACTCTCTCCATACTATCTTTCTCCTCTCCAGTCTCTCTCCCTCCCTCCCTCCCTCTCTCTCCCTCTCCCTCCCTCTCAAGAGAGGGAGCAAAGTATCTCTGCCAATATATTTTTACAACAGTAAAGACAATACCAGGATGCAGGACGCTCCCTTTTTACCCCTCTGTAAGACCTGTCACCTCTCTCCCTCCCTCCTTCTCTCCCTCCTTCTCTCCCTCCTTCTCTCCCTCCCTCTCTCCCTCACTCTCTCTCTCAAACACAAGAAGAGGCACCATGGCAGCACCGAGATAGCTCACTTTACGACACATCAGGTCAAAGGTCAACTTCTCTCCTGACCTAACCTCCCTTCAACTTCCCTTGACCCTATCTATCACCTCCCTCCGTGTCACTTCCTCCCTCCTTCCTGCCTCTCCCTCTCTCCTTACTCCTTCCTCCCTCCTTCCTGCCTCTCCCTCTCTGCTTACTCCTTCCTTCCTGTTACTCACAATCTTCAAACATTATTAACCCTTATAATATTTTACAAGAGATAACCTGTCAGGTATACCAGAGTACCTGCAGTACCTGACAGGTATACCAGAGTGCCTGCAGTACCTGTCAGGTATACCAGAGTACCTACGGTACGTGTCAGGTGTACCAGAGTACCTATGGTACCTGTCAGGTATACCAGAGTACCTGCAGTACCTGCCAGGTATACCAGAGTACCTGCAGTACCTGTCAGGTATACCAGACTATCTGCAGTACCTGTCAGGTATACCAGACTACCTACTGTACCTGTCATGCATACCAGAGTACGTGCAGTACCTGTCAGGTATACCAGAGTACCTGCAGTACCTGTCAGGTATACCAGAGTACCTACGGTACCTGTCAGGTATACCAGAGTACCTGCAGTATCTGTCAGGTATACCAGAGTACCTGCAGTACCTGCAAGGTGTACCAGAGTACTTACAGTACCTCCCAGGTATGCCAGAGTATCTGCAGTACCTGTCTGGTATACCAGAGTACCTACTGTACCTGTCAGGCATACCAGAGTACCTGCAGTACCTGTCAGGTATACCAGAGTGCCTGCAGTACCTGCCAGGTATTTCAGAGTACCTACGGTACTTGTCAGGTATACCAGAGTACCTACGGTACCTGTCAGGTATACCAGAGTACCTACGGTACCTGTCAGGTATACCAGCGTACCTGCAGTACCTGTCAGGTATACCATAGTACCTATGGTACCCGTCAGGTATACCAGAGTACCTACAGTACCTGTCATGTATACCACAGTGCCTGCAGTACCTGCCAGGTGTACTAGAGTACCTACAGTAAATGGCAGGTGTACCAGAGAACCTACAGTACCTGCCAGGTATAAGTATACCACAGTACCTGCAGTACCTGTTATACCAGAGTACCAGCAGTACCTACCAGGTATGCCAGAGTACCTACAGTACATACCAGGTATGCCAGAGTACCTACAGTACCTGTCAGGTATGCCAGAGTACATACAGTACCTGCCAGGTATGCCGGAGTACCTACAGTGCCTGCCAGGTATACCATAATACTTACAGTACCTGTCAGATATGCCAGAGTACCTACAGTACCTGCCAGATATGCCAGAGTACCTACAGTACCTGCCAGATATGCCAGAGTACCTACAGTACCTGCCAGATATGCCAGAGTACCTACAGTACATACCAGAGTACCTACAGTACCTGCCAGATATACCAGAGTACCTACTGTACCAGCCAGGTATACCAAAGTACCTACAACACCTGCCAAGTATACCAGAGTACGTACAGTACCTGCCAGGTATGCCAGTGTACGTACAGTACCTGCCAGGTATACCAGAGTACGTACAGTACGTGCCAGGTATACCAGAGTACCTACAGTACATGCCAGGTATACCAGAGTACCTACAGTACCTGCCAGGTATACCAGAGTACCTACAGTACGTGCCAGGTATACCAGAGTACCTACAGTACCTGCCACGTATACCAGAGTACGTACAGTACCTGCCAGGTATACCAGAGTACCTACAGTGCCTGTCAGGTATACCACAGTACTTACAGTACCTGCCAGATATACCAGAGTACCTACAGTACCTGCCAGATATGCCAGAGTACCTACAGTACCTGCCAGGTATACCAGAGTACCTACAGTACCTGCCAGGTATACCAGAGTACCTACAGTACGTGCCAGGTATCCCAGAGTACCTACAGTACCTTCCAGGTATCCCAGAGTACCTACAATACCTGCCAGGTATCCCAGAGTACCTACAGTACCTGCCAGGTATACCAGAGAACCTAGAATACCTGCCAGGTATACTAGAGTACCTGTAGTACCTGCCAAGTATACCAGAGTACCTACAGTACCTTCCAGGTATACCAGAGTACCTGAAGTACCTACCAGGTATACCAGAGTACCTGCAGTACCTTCCAGGTATACCAGACTACCTACAGGGCCTGCCAGGTATACCAGAATACCTACAGGGCCTGCCAGGTATACCAGAGTACCTGCAGTAGCTGCCAGGTATACCAGAGTACCTACAGTACCTGCCAGGTATACCAGAGTATCTACTGTACCTGTCAGGTATACCAGAGTACCTGCAGTACCTGCCAAGTATACCAGAGTACCTACAGTACCTGCCAGGTATACCAGAGTACCTACAGTACCTGCTAGGTATACCAGAGTACCTACAGTACCTGCCAGGTATACCAGAGTACCTACAGTACCTGCTAGGTATACCAGAGTACCTACAGTA
The DNA here is from genome assembly GCF_026875155.1 of Cherax quadricarinatus. Taxonomy (NCBI): domain Eukaryota; kingdom Metazoa; phylum Arthropoda; class Malacostraca; order Decapoda; family Parastacidae; genus Cherax; species Cherax quadricarinatus. The sequence goes on along the minus strand of NC_069487.1, from coordinate 13,073,941 downwards.
CCTGCCAGGTATGCCAGAGTACCTGCAGTACTTACCAGGTATACCAGAGTACATACACTACCTTCCAGGTATACCAGAGAACCTACAGTACCCGCCAGGTATCCCAGAGTACCTACAGTACCTGCCAGGTATACCAGAGAACCTGGAATACCTGCCAGGTATACTAGAGTACCTGCATTACCTGCCAAGTATACCAGAGTACCTACAGTACCTGCCAGGTATACCAGAGTACCTGCAGTACCTTCCAGGTATACCAGAGTACCTGCAGTACCTTCCAGGTATACCAGAGTACCTGCAGTACCTTCCAGGTATACCAGAGCACCTACAGGGCCTGCCAGGTATACCAGAGTACCTACAGTTCCTGCCAGGTATACCAGAATATCTACAGTACCTGTCAGGTATACCAGAGTACCTACAGTCCCTGCCAAGTATACCAGAGTACCTACAGTCCCTGCCAGGTATGCCAGAGTACCTGCAGTACCTTCCAGGTATACCAGAGTACCTACATTGCCTGCCAGATATACCAGAGTACCTGCAGTACCTGTCAGGTATACCAGAGTACCTACAGTACCTGCCAGGTATACCAGAGTAACTACAGTACCTGTCAGGTATACGAGAGTACCTGCAGTACCTGCCAAGTATACCAGAGTACCTGCAGTACCTGCCAGGTATACCAGAGTACCTACAGTGCCTGCTAGGTATACCAGAGTACCTACAGTACCTGCCAGGTATACCAGAGTACCTACAGTACCTGCCAGGTATACCAGAGTACCTACAGTACCTGCCAGGTATACCAGAGTACCTACAGTACCTGCCAGGTATACCAGAGTACCTACAGTACCTGCTAGGTATACCAGAGTACCTACAGTACCTGCCAGGTATGCCAGAGTACCTGCAGTACTTACCAGGTATACCAGATGTCATACACTACCTTCCAGGTATACCAGAGAACCTACAGTACCCGCCAGGTATCCCAGAGTACCTACAGTACCTGCCAGGTATACCAGAGAACCTGGAATACCTGCCAGGTATACTAGAGTACCTGCATTACCTGCCAAGTATACCAGAGTACCTACAGTACCTGCCAGGTATACCAGAGTACCTGCAGTACCTTCCAGGTATACCAGAGTACCTGCAGTACCTTCCAGGTATACCAGAGTACCTGCAGTACCTTCCAGGTATACCAGAGCACCTACAGGGCCTGCCAGGTATACCAGAGTACCTACAGTTCCTGCCAGGTATACCAGAATATCTACAGTACCTGTCAGGTATACCAGAGTACCTACAGTCCCTGCCAAGTATACCAGAGTACCTACAGTCCCTGCCAGGTATGCCAGAGTACCTGCAGTACCTTCCAGGTATACCAGAGTACCTACATTGCCTGCCAGATTACCAGAGTACCTGCAGTACCTGTCAGGTATACCAGAGTACCTACAGTACCTGCCAGGTATACCAGAGTAACTACAGTACCTGTCAGGTATAACGAGAGTACCTGCAGTACCTGCCAAGTATACCAGAGTACCTGCAGTACCTGCCAGGTATACCAGAGTACCTACAGTGCCTGCTAGGTATACCAGAGTACCTACAGTACTGCCAGTATACCAGAGTACCTACAGTACCTGCCAGGTATACCAGAGTACCTACAGTACCTGCCAGGTATACCAGAGTACCTACAGTACCTGCCAGGTATACCAGAGTACCTACAGTACCTGCCAGGTATACCAGAGTACCTACAGTACCTGCCAGGTATACCAGAGTACCTGCAGTACCTGCCAGGTATACCAGAGTACCTGCAGTACCTGCCAGTTATACCAGAGTACCTACAGTACCTGCCAGGTATACCAGAGTACCTACAGTACCTGCCAGGTATACCAGAGTACCTACAGTACCTGCCAGGTATACCAGAGTACCTACAGTACCTGCCAGGTATACCAGAGTACCTACAGTACCTGCCAGGTATACCAGAGTACCTACAGTACCTGCCAGGTTTACCAGAGTACCTACAGTACCTGCCAGATATACCAGAGTACCTACAGTCCCTGACGACTGATTGCCAGAATAAAGGAGACTAGAACAGGAGACTTAAATAACTGTGTTAGTGACTGAGAGGAAACAGAGTGGCACTGACCGGTCTGAGTGACTGTACTCGTGAGTCAAGTTCCTCAGTGTCTGTTAAAGTTCAGTGGTCTAGAAACTTTTCATGTTGGAAGGCAACATTAAAGTTAGCTCTGGTCTAATAAGGCCGCATTAAAGTTAGCTCTAATCTAATTAGGTTGCATTAAAGTTAGCTCTAATCTAATTAGGTTGCATTAAAGTTAGCTCTAATCTAATTAGGTTGCATTAAAGTTAGCTCTAATCTAATTAGGTTGCATTAAAGTTAGCTCTAATCTAATTAGGTTGCATTAAAGTTAGCTCTAATCTAATTAGGTTGCATTAAAGTTAGCTCTAATCTAATTAGGTTGCATTAAAGTTAGCTCTAATCTAATTAAGTTGCATTAAAGTTAGCTCTAATTTATTAAGGTCGCATTAAAGAAATTTTGATTAGATATACTGGAAAATGTCGATTATTTTGTAAATAGTTAATTATTATATAATAACATAAAGAAAAATTACTCATTCTGAAGACGTCACTAATTGGTCTAAAATACCTCAGGTTCACCACCCTTGAACCTACAGTGTTCGCCACGGCATTATGCCGGGTGAGCCCCCCCCCCCGGCATAATGCCGTGACGAGCATTGTATATAATGTACATAAATGGTCAGAACTACTGAGACAAAATCTGTAAGATGCGTCAAGCAAGGCAGACTGAGTGATGATTGATGTGGACAGGTTGATGCTGTGGTCGGAGACCTACAAGATGAGTTTCAATGTTGACAAGTGTCAAGTGACGCTTTTTGGATATAACAATCTTGTTTTTTTAACTCAATTTTTGTCTACCATCGAGGAAGGTGACTTGAGGAACAAGGAATCACATTCACCATCATTCATTCAATGGCTGTCTTACTAGAAGTGCGCAGACATCACCTTTCAGAAGACACTCTGAACTGCAACATCCTCACCCCTCCTTCAGAGTGCAGCCACTGTACTTCCCACCATCAGGACTCCAACATCCCCACCCATCCTTCAGAGTGCAGCCACTGTACTTCCCACCATCAGGACTCCACCATCCTCACCCATCCTCCAGAGTGCAGCCACTGTACTTCCCACCACCAGGATTGCAACATCCCCACCCATCCTTCAGAGTGCAGCCACTGTACTTCCCACCATCAGGACTCCAACATCCCCACCCATCTTTCAGAGTGCAGCCACTGTACTTCCCACCATCAGGATTGAAACATCCCCACCCATCCTTCAGAATGCAGTCACTGTACTGCCCACCATCAGGACTCCAACATTCCCACCCATCCTTCAGAGTGCAGCCACTGTACTTCCCACCACCAGGACTCCAACATCCTCACCCCTCCAGAGTGCAGCCACTGTACTTCCCACCACCAGGATTGCAACATCCCCACCCATCCTTCAGAGTGCAGCCACTGTACTTCCCACCACCAGGACTCCAACATCCTCACCCCTCCAGAGTGCAGCCACTGTACTTCCCACCATCAGGATTGCAACATCCCTACCCATCCTTCAGAGTGCAGCCAATTTACCTCCCACCTCCAGGACTCTAATCCGGCTAACCTTCTTCCCTGAATCTCTTCATGTGTGTTGATCTGCTCACACTCCAACAGCACGTCAAGTCATCAAAGCATCTCACCTTCATTAACCGCACCGTTCCTCTCAATACGCTCTCCAGTTGCTTAATTAGGCTTTAAAATTTATCTCCTGCACGATGGTCAGTGAGACGGCATGTAACCTGCTCACTACTAGTCGAGAATACTTTAATACCCAGAATATAATTAAACTCTTAGCTTTTAAAGATTTTTTTTTCATTTATGTTAATGTTAAAATTAATAATTTTATACCAAAAGAACCTTAGAAAATTTACCTAAACTTATAACAAACGTAATTTAATTCAGCCTAATTTAAAAAAATATATTTTTAAATAAGCTTTCGATAATAAACACAATGAAATATATTTTTTTCGTAATGTTCAGAATGAGTTTTGCGAAATTATTGCATGCACAAATTTTCGCTTCTCTTATTCGGCAAGAAGAGCGTTGCTAGTTAAGCCAAAATCGCAAGTTTTACCTATTTTACCTATATATATATATATATATATATATATATATATATATATATATATATATATATATAGATAGATGATATATATATATATATATATATATATTATATATATATATATATATATATATACCAGTTGTTGCTTAATCCTTCATATAATGACTGTATACAAGTTAAGAAAGGTTGAAATCGATCGGGTGTGGCGTTCTCCTTCTTTAAACTTAAATGTAATCCAGCCGAGATACCTAAGTAGAGGCATATATCACTCACGGACAACTAGAGGTATACACCACATAGGGATACCTAACAGGAGGCATATGCCATTTAGGGATACCTAACAAGAGGTAAATACCACTCAGTCGAGGATACCTAAGAAAAGACAGCTACTATTTACCAAAAGATACCAACCATGTGACCTATATATTTACCCTTGTATTCTCTCTCTCTCTCCACACACACACACACACACACACACACACACACACACACACACACACACACACACACACACACACACACACACACACGTTCTCCATCACAACATTAGTATTCTGGACGACAACGGTGTTGAAAGTTGACACATATCACCTCTGAACACCGGGTCGTCTGAGAAATACTGAGAGAGAGAGAGAGCAAGAACAGTATTCTGTGAGCAGTACGGATAAAATAATTTGACTTCCTTCTTACATGGGTATAAAAAAAGCTTTACACTCTACACTCGTCTAATAATAATTATTATAAAACTGATATGAAATTATTATAAAATATAATTATTATAAAATTATTATTGCTCTCGTATCCCTTTGGCTCAATGTGGGATATTTAATATATATACCTGTATCCCTCCTTTCGTTTAAAAGCACTGAACTTTTCTATGTTATACAGTACACTTTGTCGAGGACACTTGGGTAAAACATACCACGGGTGGGGTTAGAACCCGCGATCAAAATCTCGAAACTCCAGACCTGGGCCAGTGGCTAACGCGACGGTCTGGAGTTTTGAGACTCTCTGATCGCGGATTCTAACCCCACCAGTGGTGTGGTTTGTTTGCAATCGTGTCATTACAATTTCGTGAGACACTTGAGTATCTCATACGTCGTGATTATATCTCTCCTTCATTCGCCACTTATACAGAGATGTTCCCTATGTCTATCTGTGTAAGAGTTTTTGTTTTCCCTTTCTTTTTCCCCTTCTATATTCTTTTCGCCCCCTTCTTCCCTCTTCCATCCTCTTCTTCCTCCTCTTACTTTCCTTTTTCTCATACACGCCTCATCTTTTTCTCAGGCGTTCTATATTTGGGTGAATATGTGGACGGGCTCGCCACTGGTGGGAGGGAGGGAGGGAGGGGAAGGAAGCAAGAGGGAGGCAAGAATGAAAAGAGGGGAAGGAGGGAGGGAGGTGAAGTGGGAGAAGAAATCAGAGAAAAAGGGGGAAAAGTATGTGTATATATATATATATATATATATATATATATATATATATATATAATATATATATATATATATATATGCATTGAATGTTTGACCAACTGAGCTGACGTCTCTCTCTCTCTCTCTCTCTCTCTCTCTCTCTCTCTCTCTCTCTTCTCTCTCTGTCTCTCTCTCTCTCTCTCTCTCTCTCTCTCTCTCTCGCGCGCGCGCCCTTGGGTCCAGGAGCTGAGCGTGGTATTTGAATATAGATAGTCTCGCCAGCAAAGTGAAGTTCTGACAGAAAGAATAAGAGAGGACTACCCCGGTCTCGTAGCTATTACGGAGACAAAACTCTCGGGAATAATACAAATGCAATATTCCCAGAGGGATACGAAATATTAAGAAAAATAGAAGCCAAAGGATTGTGAGAAGTCACTAGAGATTTAGAGAGAGAGAGAGAGAGAGAGAGAATCGTCTCTATTATTTTTTTTAATATTCTCCATTTTTCTTCTTCCTTCCCATCTAGTCCTAACAGGCTAATTTATTCAGGAATGACTCAGAGAGGCAGTCTCAGCAACACAATAACAGTCATTCGGGTATTTCAGGTCAGAAGAGCCTTCAAACACGTCATTTGCGGTACTGGAAATATTAATAAATCCTCAAGTTTTTTCCCGGGTATCAGAAAAAAATTGATGCAGCCAACCACATTATTTCTATGACAAATCAAAATAATGTTATCGTCGGGGGAGGGGAAGATGGATTCGAAAAATGATATGGCTTGAAGTGGAATCTGTATGGCATTTCCAGTCAGGGATTGTTAAACTAGCTTCTCTTCCACTCCCAGACTGAATCATAAATGAACTGTTCGTTATCTACCAGGAAAATGTTTGGGTTTAAGGACAGTGGTGCCGTGGGTGATGAAGGTCAGAGAATACTGGAACAATGTAGACAAACTGGTGATAATGGTCTCGTAAAATTTAGTAAGGTCTGAGTAGACCAGTGAAGGTGCTTATAACCTGCGGCAAGAACTTTGTGAGGTCTTCAACTATAGAAAAACAGGAAGAGGAAACGGGAAGAAGAAACAGGAAGAAGAAACGGCAAGAAGAGAGAGATGAAAACCCTGCCAAGTTGCAGTCTAGAACTCCAGCATCTAACTTAAAATAAAACTACACTGTTCTAAGTTCAAAGTCGAAGATAAAAAAAAAGATCAGCTATAAGAATCAGCACCAAGTTCTGTAGAAAGTTTATATTATTTGAGTAAGATGATGAAAGGGAAGATGCCTAGTGTTCAGAACTTAACCTGTGTATATATACTTCTCTTTCGATTTAGTGGTGGGGGAGGGAACTATCACAGCTCCATCTTGTTAACAAGACGAGGCTGCAAGTGGTGTAAGTGGCAACCCGTTGACACTGAAAAGTGTGGCATTCTTGATCTACGATGTGAATGATTTAGAAAACTGACATTTTGAAGAATTAGACACTTTGTCAATATTTGGGAATCTTTACTAAGGCGAAATATTTAATTCTTCATTTTTGACAGTGTGAATATTAGGTTAAGAATGGTAAATATCAGTAGCCTTTGTTGGTATTTATCAAACTGCAGTCATGTGGAAAGTTACACCCCAGAGAGACTTCTCCATTAAAGACTTGAAAGATCATTTATAGTGATCCAATGATAACCACATCAGTGAGAAGGAAGACAGATAGAGTTATTGTGATTTTGGGCAAAGAATTCTTAGGAAGAGGTGGGAGTGTAGAACCAAATGGACATCATATGACGGACAGTATTATAGATCTGATATCTTTGATAATACGTGATGAAATCAGAAGCCATGCGTACGATTGTTGAGATTGTTGATATTCATGACCTCAACATCGCTAAATCAATGATACGGGAATATCTTGATGGCTTATTCCACGACGTAGTCAGATCACACTGCTGAACGTCGATGTATATAATAATAATAATAATAATAATAATAATATCTTTATTTTACTACAAGTACATGGTATACAGTCCTAGCTGACAACAATGACATACTACTATATAGAAATCCCCTTGTTATGCTCAGCACTTCGGGCAAATTAGGTCAGTGTCCCAGGATGCGACCCACAACAGTCGACTAACACCTAGGTACCCATTTTACTGATGGGGAACATAGACAACAGGTGGAAGGAAACACGCCCAATGTTTCTACTCTGGCTGGGAATCGAACACAGGCCCTCACCGTGTGAAGCGAGAGCGTTAGCCACCAGGCCACCAGAGCTCACAGCTTGTTGACCTAGGTCATTCATATCATTTCTATTGTCGATAGCCGTTTATATTCCAGGAAATCTGCATCCCTGAACTCTCTGATGTGCTTAGTAGCTGTTATTCTCGGGTAACTACAGAGAAGTTCAGAGACTCACGAGTGCACTTGTCCAGAAGAACCAAATTAGTCTGAATAATTCCCACATTTATTTTTGATAATGCCGACTTTATTATCAACATTAACAGGTCATCACTCATTCCAGGCACTGGAGGAGGAATACATGATGGAGGAACATCGCAGCAGGCCTACTGGCCTATACTAGGCAGGTCTTTCTCAAACTCAATCCCACAAAACAAATATTTGCCCAACCTATTTTGAATGCTACCCAGGGAATAAGCTTCGATAAAACCCCAAAGAATAAGCTGTGTCAATCCTAGAGAGTCAAATTGTAGTAAAACAGCATAAGGTCAATCTCAGTCTCGACGGTACTCAGCATGAATGAACAGACTGAGAGACCAGTTATTGCTGCTGAAACAGACGCAGAACTTTTGCTGATACTGGTCACCAGCCTTTCCCATATGTAAATATCCAAATTCTCTGCAGCCAAAATCCAATCCAACTCTGCAGTACTCGGGAAATACAATCAGCCAACAGTAGTGTCAGGCACAATCCTGTGTGTGCATGATATCACTAGCTCCCACACAATCCGGCACCAGGTTGTAATGTTGGTAGAATTACCGACAATATGTTAGGTAAAAGGACACAAGTGTAACTAATGTGACATTTTATTGTGGCAACGTTTCGCTCTCCAGGAGCTTTCTTAAGCCGTTACGGCTTAACAAAGAGAAATGTAATGCTCTAGATGTTATCAGTTCCAGCGGTGATATGTCAAGATATCTTAAATTAACGAAAAGCTGCCAGACATATTAAGCAGATTTACTAAATTATAAGAGATAGTCAACTGTAGATGTAAATGCGGATGTACTCCCCTTAACCCATTTTAGACCTAGTTCCTAGGCATTTTAGACCTAGTTCCTAGGTATTTTTTCCTAGCCTTAGGCATGCTGGGGATCCATATGCACTTGTGCTACCCTCCACAGGATTGATGTTAGGTGCATAATACATTACCTTCTTTGGTGGCTGTATAAACAGTGTCACATCATGTACTTATTGTAGCCACCTGGCCCAGTGGTTAACGCATTGGCCTGGAGTTTTACGACTCGCTTGCCGTGGGTTCAAACTCCACCCGTTCCGTGTTTATGCGCGGTCGATCAGTCAATAAATCAGTCAATAAAACATTTTATTGGAATCACTGCCTCGTACATGAGTATCAGTCAAATTTCACGGACATCTCCACCACACCGCAACAGTGTCTTAGCAGTGAACAACGGCAGCAACCTGCAGGTTACCAGCCACAGAGACACACAAACAGTTGCCTCATCCACAATGGTGCGCGTTGTCTTCTGTTGTCTTCCGTTGTCTTCAGTTTCAAGGTGTACCTGCGCTGCCATCATCCAAGGTGTACCTGCGCTGCCATCATCCAAGGTGTACCTGCGCTGCCATCATCCAAGGTGTACCTGCGCTGCCATCATCCAAGGTGTACCTGCGCTGCCATCATCCAAGGTGTACCTGCACTGCCATCATCCAAGGTGTACCTGCGCTGCCATCATCCAAGGTATACCTGCGCTGCCATCATCCAAGGTGTACCTGCACTGCCATCATCCAAGGTGTACTTGCGCTGCCATCATCCAAGGTGTACCTACGCTGCCATCATCCAAGGTGTACCTGCGCTGCCATCATCCAAGGTGTACTTGCGCTGCCATCATCCAAGGTGTACCTGCGCTGCCATCATCCAAGGTGTACCTGCGCTGCCATCATCCAAGGTGTACCTGCGCTGCCATCATCCAAGGTGTACCTGCGCTGCCATCATCCAAGGTGTACCTGCGCTGCCATCATCCAAGGTATACTGCGCTGCCATCATCCAAGGTATACCTGCGCTGCCATCATCCAAGGTATACCTGCGCTGCCATCATCCAAGGTATACCTGAGCTGCCATCATCCAAGGTATACCTGCGCTGCCATCATCCAAGGTATACCTGCGCTGCCATCATCCAAGGTATACCTGCGCTGCCATCATCCAAGGTATACCTGCGCTGCCATCATCCAAGGTATACCTGCGCTGCCATCATCCAAGGTATACCTGCGCGGCCATCATCCAAGGTGTACCTGCGCTGCCATCATCCAAGGTTACCTGCGCTGCCATCATCCAAGGTATACCTGCGCTGGCCATCATCCAAGGTATACCTACGCTGCCATCATCCAAGGTATACCTGCGCTGCCATCATCCAAGGTATACCTGCGCTGCCATCATCCAAGGTATACCTGCGCTGCCATCATCCAAGGTATACCTGCGCTGCCATCATCCAAGGTATACCTGCGCTGCCATCATCCAAGGTATACCTGCGCTGCCATCATCCAAGGTATACCTGCGCTGCCATCATCCAAGGTATACCTGCGCTGCCATCATCCAAGGTATACCTGCGCTGCCATCATCCAAGGTATACCTGCGTTGCCATCATCCAAGGTATACCTACGCTGCCATCATCCAAGGTATACCTGCGCTGCCATCATCCAAGGTATACCTGCGCTGCCATCATCCAAGGTATACCTGCGCTGCCATCATCCAAGGTATACCTGCGCTGCCATCATCCAAGGTATACCTACGCTGCCATCATCCAAGGTATACCTGCGCTGCCATCATCCAAGGTATACCTACGCTGCCATCATCCAAGGTATACCTGCGCTGCCATCATCCAAGGTATACCTGCGCTGCCATCATCCAAGGTATACCTGCGCTGCCATCATCCAAAGTATACCTGCGCTGCCATCATCCAAGGTATACCTGCGCTGCCATCCAAGGTATACCTGCGCTGCCATCATCCAAGGTATACCTGCGCTGCCATCATCCAAGGTGTACCTGCGCTGCCATCATCCAAGGTGTACCTGCGCTGCCATCATCCAAGGTATACCTGCGCTGCCATCATCCAAGGTATACCTGCGCTGCCATCATCCAAGGTATACCTGCGCTGCCATCATCCAAGGTATACCTGCGCGGCCATCATCCAAGGTGTACCTGCGCTGCCATCATCCAAGGTGTACCTGCGCTGCCATCATCCAAGGTATACCTGCGCTGCCATCATCCAAGGTATACCTGCGCTGCCATCATCCAAGGTATACCTGCGCTGCCATCATCCAAGGTATACCTGCGCTGCCATCATCCAAGGTATACCTGCGCTGCCATCATCCAAGGTATACCTGCGCTGCCATCATCCAAGGTATACCTCGCTGCCATCATCCAAGGTATACCTGCGCTGCCATCATCCAAGGTATACCTGCGCTGCCATCATCCAAGGTATACCTGCGCTGCCATCATCCAAGGTATACCTGCGCTGCCATCATCCAAGGTATACCTGCGCTGCCATCATCCAAGGTATACCTGCGTTGCCATCATCCAAGGTATACCTACGCTGCCATCATCCAAGGTATACCTGCGCTGCCATCATCCAAGGTATACCTGCGCTGCCATCATCCAAGGTATACCTGCGCTGCCATCATCCAAGGTATACCTGCGCTGCCATCATCCAAGGTATACCTACGCTGCCATCATCCAAGGTATACCTGCGCTGCCATCATCCAAGGTATACCTACGCTGCCATCATCCAAGGTATACCTGCGCTGCCATCATCCAAGGTATACCTGCGCTGCCATCATCCAAGGTATACCTGCGCTGCCATCATCCAAAGTATACCTGCGCTGCCATCATCCAAGGTATACCTGCGCTGCCATCCAAGGTATACCTGCGCTGCCATCATCCAAGGTATACCTGCGCTGCCATCATCCAAGGTACCTGCGCTGCCATCATCCAAGGTGTACCTGCGCTGCCATCATCCAAGGTATACCTGCGCTGCCATCATCCAAGGTATACCTGCGCTGCCATCATCCAAGGTATACCTGCGCTGCCATCATCCAAGGTATACCTGCGCGGCCATCATCCAAGGTGTACCTGCGCTGCCATCATCCAAGGTGTACCTGCGCTGCCATCATCCAAGGTATACCTGCGCTGCCATCATCCAAGGTATACCTGCGCTGCCATCATCCAAGGTATACCTGCGCTGCCATCATCCAAGGTATACCTGCGCTGCCATCATCCAAGGTATACCTGCGCTGCCATCATCCAAGGTATACCTGCGCTGCCATCATCCAAGGTATACCTCGCTGCCATCATCCAAGGTATACCTGCGCTGCCATCATCCAAGGTATACCTGCGCTGCCATCATCCAAGGTATACCTGCGCTGCCATCATCCAAGGTATACCTGCGCTGCCATCATCCAAGGTATACCTACGCTGCCATCATCCAAGGTATACCTGCGCTGCCATCATCCAAGGTATACCTACGCTGCCATCATCCAAGGTATACCTGCGCTGCCATCATCCAAGGTATACCTACGCTGCCATCATCCAAGGTATACCTGCGCTGCCATCATCCAAGGTATACCTACGCTGCCATCATCCAAGGTATACCTACGCTGCCATCATCCAAGGTATACCTGCGCTGCCATCATCCAAGGTATACCTGCGCTGCCATCATCCAAGGTATACCTGCGCTGCCATCATCCAAGGTATACCTGCGCTGCCATCATCCAAGGTATACCTACGCTGCCATCATCCAAGGTATACCTGCGCTGCCATCATCCAAGGTATACCTACGCTGCCATCATCCAAGGTATACCTGCGCTGCCATCATCCAAGGTATACCTACGCTGCCATCATCCAAGGTATACCTGCGCTGCCATCATCCAAGGTATACCTACGCTGCCATCATCCAAGGTATACCTGCGCTGCCATCATCCAAGGTATACCTGCGCTGCCATCATCCAAGGAATACCTGCGCTGCCATCATCCAAGGTATACCTGCGCTGCCATCATCCAAGGTATACCTGCGCTGCCATCATCCAAGGTATACCTACGCTGCCATCATCCAAGTATACCTGCGCTGCCATCATCCAAGGTATACCTACGCTGCCATCATCCAAGGTATACCTGCGCTGCCATCATCCAAGGTATACCTGCGCTGCCATCATCCAACGTATACCTGCGCTGCCATCATCCAAGGTATACCTACGCTGCCATCATCCAAGGTATACCTGCGCTGCCATCATCCAAGGTATACCTGCGCTGCCATCATCCAAGGTATACCTGCGCTGCCATCATCCAAGGTATACCTGCGCTGCCATCATCCAAGGTATACCTACGCTGCCATCATCCAAGGTATACCTGCGCTGCCATCATCCAAGGCATACCTGCGCTGCCATCATCCAAGGTATACCTGCGCTGCCATCATCCAAGGTATACCTGCGCTGCCATCATCCAAGGTATACCTGCGCTGCCATCATCCAAGGTATACCTGCGCTGCCATCATCCAAGGTATACCTGCGCTGCCATCATCCAAGGTATACCTGCGCTGCCATCATCCAAGGTATACCTACGCTGCCATCCAAGGTATACCTGCGCTGCCATCATCCAAGGTATACCTGCGCTACCATCATCCAAGGTATACCTGCGCTGCCATCCAAGGTATACCTGCGCTGCCATCATCCAAGGTATAACTGCGCTGCCATCATCCAAGGTATACCTGCGCTGCCATCATCCAAGGTATACCTACGCTGCCATCATCCAAGGTATACCTGCGCTGCCATCATCCAAGGTATACCTACGCTGCCATCATCCAAGGTATACCTGCGCTGCCATCATCCAAGGTATACCTACGCTGCCATCATCCAAGGTATACCTGCGCTGCCATCATCCAAGGTATACCTACGCTGCCATCATCCAAGGTATACCTGCGCTGCCATCATCCAAGGTATACCTACGCTGCCATCATCCAAGGTATACCTGCGCTGCCATCATCCAAGGTATACCTGCGCTGCCATCATCCAAGGTATACCTGCGCTGCCATCATCCAAGGTATACCTACGCTGCCATCATCCAAGGTATACCTGCGCTGCCATCATCAAAGGTATACCTGCGCTGCCATCATCCAAGGTATACCTACGCTGCCATCATCCAAGGTATACCTGCGCTGCCATCATCCAAGGTATACCTGCGCTGCCATCATCCAAGGTATACCTGCGCTGCCATCATCCAAGGTATACCTCGCTGCCATCATCCAAGGTATACCTGCGCTGCCATCATCCAAGGTATACCTGCGCTGCCATCATCCAAGGTATACCTGCGCTGCCATCATCCAAGGTATACCTGCGCTGCATCATCAAGGTATACCTAGCGGGTGCCATCATCCAAGGTATACCTACGCTGCCATCATCCAAGGTATACTTGCGCTTGCCATCATCCAAGGTATACCTGCGCTGCCATCATCCAAGTATACCTGCGCTGCCATCATCCAAGGTATACCTGCGCTGCCATCATCCAAGGTATACTTACACTGCCATCATCCAAGGTATACCTGCGCTGCCATCATCCAAGTATACCTCCTGCCATCATCCAAGTATACCTGCGCTGCCATCATCCAAGGATACCTGCGCTGCCATCATCCAAGGTATACCTCGCTGCCATCACCAAGGTATACCTGCGCGCCATCATCCAAGTATACCTACGCTGCCATCATCCAAGGTATACCGTACGCTGCCATCCATCCAAGGTATACTGCGCTGCCATCATCCAGGTATACCTGCGCTGCCATCATCCAGTATACCTGCGCTGCCATCCAAGGATACCTGCGCTGCCATCATCCAGGTATACCTGCGCTGCCATCATCCAAGGTATACCTGCGCTCCATCATCCAAGGTATACCTACGCTGCCATCATCCCAAGTATACCTACGCTGCCATCATCCAAGGTATACCTCGCTGCCATCATCCAAGGTATACCTGCGCTGCCATCATCCAAAGTATACCTGCGCTGCCATCATCCAAGGTATACCTGCGCTGCCATCATCCAAGGTATACCTACGCTGCCATCATCCAAGTATACCTGCGCTGCCATCATCCAAGGTATCCTGCGCTGCCATCATCCAAGGTATACTACGCTGCCATCATCCAAGTATACCTACGCTGCCATCATCCAGTATACCTGCGCTGCCATCATCCAAGGTATACCTGCGCTGCCATCATCCAAGGTGTACCTGCGCTTTCCATCATCCAAGGTGTACCTGCGCTGCCTCATCCAAGGTATACCTGCGCTGCCATCATCCAAGTATACCTGCGCTGCCATCATCCAGTATACCTGCCGCTGCCATCATCCAAGGTATACCTGCGCTGCCATCATCCAAGGTACATGCGCTGCCATCATCAAGGTGTACCTGCGCTGCCATCATCCAAGGTATACCTGCGCTGCCATCATCCAAGGTATACCTACCGCTGCCATCATCCAAGTATACCTGCGCTGCCATCATCCAAGGTATACCTACGCTGCCATCATCCAAGGTGTACCTGCGCTGCCATCATCCAAGGTATACCTGCGCTGCCATCATCCAAGGTATACCTGCGCTGCCATCATCCAAGTTATACCTGCGCTGCCATCATCCAGGTATACCTCGCTGCCATCATCCAAGGTATACCTGCGCTGCCATCATCCAAGGTATACCTGCGCTGCCATCATCCAAGGTATACCTGCGCTGCCATCATCCAAGGTATACCTGCGCTGCCATCATCCAAGGTATACCTACGCTGCCATCATCCAAGGTATACCTACGCTGCCATCATCCAAGGTATACCTGCGCTGCCATCATCCAAGGTATACCTGCGCTGCCATCATCCAAGTATACCTGCGCTGCCATCATCCAGGTATACCTGCGCTGCCATCATCCAAGGTATACCTGCGCTGCCATCATCCAAGGTGTACCTGCGCTGCCATCATCCAAGGTATACCTGCGCTGCCATCATCCAAGGTATACCTACGCTGCCATCATCCAAGGTATACCTGCGCTGCCATCATCCAAGGTATACCTGCGCTGCCATCATCCAAGGTATACCTTTACTTCTTGACTCTCAGAAGTTTGGGGGAAAAATTAACGTGTTATATTTTTTCCTGTTTTTCCTGATGTTATTGTTGAATTTTCTTCTTGTCTCTTATTTCCCTCATTTTCCTCTTTCTCTTCCCTTTTCCTTGGTCTTTACCTCCCTTCATGCCCCCTGCCACCCTCCCTTCCCCCTGCCACCCTGCCACCTTCTCTTCATGACCCCTGCCACCCTCCCCTTTATGACCCCTTTCCACCCTCCCTCCCCCCTGCTAACCCTGCCACCCTCCCTCCCCCTGCTACCCTGCCACCCTCCCTCCCCCCTGCTACCCTGCCACCCTCCCTCCCCCTGCTACCCTCCCACCCTCCCTTCATGCCCCCTGCCACCCTGCCACCTTCCTTCATTACCCCTGCCACCCCCCTCCCTTCATGCCCCCCTCCACCCTCCCTCCCCCCTGCCACTCACCCTCCATGCCCCCTGCCACCCTGCCACATTCCCTCCCTTCATGCCCCCTGCCACTCTCCCCCTACCACCCTCCCTCCCTTCATGCACCCTGCCACCCTCCCTCCCCTTCATGCACCCTGCCACCCTCCCTCCCTTCATGCACCCTGCCACCCTCCCTCCCTTCATGCACCCTGCCACCCTCCCTCCCTTCATGCACCCTGCCTCCCTCCCTTCATGCACCCTGCCACCCTCCCTCCCTTCATGCACCCTGCCACCCTCCCTCCCTCCATTCCCCCTGCCACCCACCCTTCATGCCCCTACCAACCTCCATTCATGACCCCTGCCACCCTCCCTTCATGGCCCCCTGCCACCCTCCATGCTCCATGCCACTCTTCCTCCCTTCATGCCCCCTGCCACCCTTTCTCCCTCCATTCCCCCTGCCACCCTCCCTTCATGCCCCTACCAACCTCCATTCATGACCCCTGCCACCCTCCCTTCATGGCCCCCTGCCACCCTCCATGCTCCATGCCACTCTTCCTCCCTTCATGCCCCCTGCCACCCTCCCTCCATGCCCCCTGCCACCCTCCCTCCATGCCCCCTGCCACCCTCCCTCCATGCCCCCTGCCACCCTCACTTCCTTCATTCCCCCTGCCACCCTCCATGCCCCCTGCCACCCCTCCCTCCATGCCCCCTGCCACCCTCCCTTCATGACCCCTGCCACCCTCCTTCCATGCCCCCCTGCCACCCTCACTCCATGCCCCCTGCCACCCTCTCTTTATGCCCCCTGCCACCCTACCTTCATGCCCCCTGCCACCCTCCCTCCATGCCTCCTGCCACCCTCACTCCCTTCATGCCCCCTACCACCCTCCCTTCATGACCCCTGCCACACTCCCTTCATGACCCCCTGCCACCCTCCCTTCATGCCCCCTGCCACCCTCCCTCCCTTCATGCCCCCTGCCACCCTCCCCCTACCACCCTCCCTTCATGCCCCCTGCCACCCTCTCTCCCTTCATGCACCCTGCCACCCTCCATGCCCCTGCCACCCTCCCTCCCTTCATGCCCCCTGCCACCCTTCCTCCCTCCATTCCCCTGCCACCCTCCCTTCATGCCCCTACTACCATCCCTTCATGACCCCTGCCACCCTCCCTTCATGGCCCCCTGCCACCCTCCCTTCATGCTCCATGCCACTCTTCCTCCCTTCATGCCCCTGCCATCCTTCCTTAATGCCCCCTGCCACCCTTCATGCCCCCTGCCACCCTTCATGCCCCCTGCCACCCTCCCTCCCTTCATGCCCCTGCCACCCTTCCTTCCTTCATGACCCCTGCCACCCTCCCTCCCTTCATGCCCCTTGCCACCCTCCCTCCCTTCATGCCCCCTGCCACCCTCCTTCCCTCCATGCCCCCTGCCACCCTCCCTTCTTGACCCCTGTCACCCTCCCTTCATGCCCCCTGCCATCCTCACTCTCTTCATGCCCCCTGCCACCCTCCATGCCCCCTGCTACCCTCACTCTTTTCATGACCCCTGCCACCCTCCCTTCATGCCCCCTACCACCCTCCTTCCCTCCATGCCCCCTGCCACCCTCCCTTCATGACCCCTGTCACCCTCCCTTCATGCCCCCTGCCACCCTCACTCTCTTCATGCCCCCTGCCACCCTCCATGCCCCCTGCCACCCTCCCTCCCTTCATGCCCTTGCCACCCTCACCCCTACCACCCTCCCTTCATGCCCCCTGCCACCCTCCTCTCCCTTCATGCACCCTGCCACCCTCCATGCCCCTGCCACCCTCCCTCCCTTCATGCCCCCCTGCCACCCTTCCTCCATTCCCCTGCCACCCTCCCTTCATGCCCCTACTAAACCCTCCCTTCCATGACCCCTGCCACCCTCCCTTCATGGCCCCCTGCCACCCTCCCTTCATGCTCCATGCCACTCTTCCTCCCTTCATGCCCCTGCCACCCTTCCTTAATGCCCCCTGCCACCCTTCATGCCCCCTGCCACCCTCCCTCCCCCGTGCCACCCTCCCTCCCTTCATGCCCCTGCCACCCTTCCTTCCTTCATGACCCCTGCCACCCTCCCTCCCATCATGCCCCCTGCCACCCTCCTTCCCTCCATGCCCCCTGCCACCCTCCCTTCATGACCCCTGTCACCCTCCCTTCATGCCCCCTGCCACCCTCACTCTTTTCATGCCCCCTGCCACCCTCCATGCCCCCTGCCACCCTCACTCCCTTCATGCCCCCTGCCACCCTCCATGCCCCCTGCCACCCTCACTCCCTTCATGACCCCTGCCACCCTCCCTCCATGCCCCCCTGCCACCCTCACACCCTTCATGCCCCCTGCCACCCTCTATGCCCCCTGCCACCCTACTTTCATGCCCCTTGCCACCCTCACTCCCTTCATGCCCCCTGCCACCCTCCCTTCATGGCCCCCTGCCACCCTCCCTTCATGCCCCATGCCACCCTTCCTCCCTTCATGCCCCTGCCACCCTTCCTTAATGCCCCCTGCCACCCTCTCTTCATGACCCCTGCCACCCTCCCTCCATGCCCCCTGCCACCCTCACTCCCTTCATGCCCCCTGCTACCCTCCCTTCATGCCCTCTGCCACCCTCCCTCCATGCCCCCTGCCACCCTCACTCCATGACCCCTGCCACCCTCCCTCCATGCCCCCTGCCACCCTCACTCCATGCCCCCTGCCACCCTCCCTTCATACCCCCTTCCATCCTCCCTTCCATGTCCTCTATCACCTCCCTCCCTCCCTCCCTCCCTCCCCCCCTCCCCCCTCCCCCCTCCCCCCTACCATGGTTCACCTGTTCAGGTATTTTTTTATATCTTCGTAAAAGGTGACAGATCCTGGGAAAAATTTCTTTTCATTTTCCCTGCTCTTCCTTCCTCTTCCTTCTCTTCCTCTGCCTTCTCTCCTTCCCTTTTCACTTCCTCTTTCTTCTCTTCTTCGTCCTCTTCCTCAGTTCAATTAATATCTTCTTTCCTTCTCATTGTTCGTTTCTCAACATTCCTATTTTCTCTATTCCTCATTTATCAATTTTCTCAATTGTACTGCCTGTCTCCCAGATGTCTTCTCTCTCCTCCCTCTCTCCTACTTCCTCTCTCCTACTTCCTCTCCCTCCCTCTCTCCTACTTCCTCTCTCCTACTTCCTCTCCCTCCTCTTCTCCTTTATCTCCCTCTTCACTTCTGTAGATATATCCTCCCTTTGTGCTCCCTCTTCTCTGACTCCCTGCTGACGTAAATTTTTGTCTCCCTTTTTCCAGAGATCTCTTTCTTAGGCGCCCTGTGCTGAGTATAAATGGTTTTGGCTGGGTATCAACACCCTGGGCTGGGTATAGTTGTCCTGGGCTGTGTATAAGTGTCCTCGGCTGTGTATAAATGCCCTGGGCTGGGTATCAGTACCCTGAGCTGAGTATATGTGCCCTGGGCTGGGTATCAGTGTCCTGGGCTGGGTATCAGTAACCCGTGCTGGGCACAAGTCTCCTGTGCTGGGTATCAGTACCATGGGATGGGTATCAGTACCCTTGGATGCGCATCTATACCCTGGGCTGGATATCAGCACCCTGGGTTGCTACCAGCACTCTGGGCCGGCTATCAGCACCCTGGGTTGCGAATCTGCACCCTAGGCTGGGTATCAGTATTCTGGGTTGGATATCAGTGCCACGGGCTGGGTATTAGCACCCTGGGATGGGCATCAGTACTCTGGAATGGGTATCAGTACTCTGGAATGGGTATCAGCACCCTGGGCTGCCTATCAGCACTCTGGGCCGGCTGTCAGCACTCTGGGATAGGTATCAGCACCCTGGGATGGGTATCACTACCCTGGGCTGGCTATCAGCACCCTGAGCTGGCTATCAGTGACCTGGGATGGGTATCAGTGACCTGGGATGGCTATCAGTGACCTGGGATGGGTATCAGTGACCTGGGATGGGTATCAGTGACCTGGGATGGGTATCAGTGACCTGGGATGGGTATCAGTGACCTGGGATGGGTATCAGTACAGGAGAGAGAGGGTCAGGTGGATTGCTTATTTTTGGACTGTAAGAAAGCATTCGATACAGTATCCCAGAAGTGACTGACACAAGAGCTAGAGTAACTGACAGGAATTACAGGGAATGTTACTACAGTGGACCAAGGAATACTTAACAAGGAAATAATTAGTTACTATCAGAAGATGTAAGGATGGGCGAGTGTGACGAGTGGGGTTCCACAAGGATCGCCACTTGTTCCATTTCTGTTTCTTGTGTGAGAGAAGAAATCGAGTCAGACGTGTCTCTGGTTCTCAGATTACGTGAAATTAACGATAATTTTTAGTGGGAAGGTCAGATTGTACTGAATGAAGACCAGACCAGCTCCTTTAGTGAATTTAATGATCTGAATACAAGGAGGAACAGAGCAGCAAGATTACACATGGATCTGGTCAAGCTGCAGGATTGACCTGACAAGTGGCTGTTAGAATTTAACCCCAGCATGTGCATTGTTATAAATATCGGGGAAAGGTAAATATGACCTGAAACACTGCACAGGCTCAGAGGTCAAGTGCTACAAACCTCCCTGGAAGATAACGACCTCAGGGTAAGCTTATTTTCTCAGCATTTCTCCTGAGAGACATCCACAGAGTAACGGAGGCAGCCAACCAGACTGGTAAATTTCAGAGCAACTTTCCGGATCATCAGCAAGAAAGCATTCACACCTTATACACCTCGTACACGGTGCTTGTCTGGTTTATCTTAGAGTATGCAGCACAAGTGTGGAACCCACATCAGATACAGCATGTCAAGAAGATGGAAAAAGTGCAAAGGTTAGCAACGAGACTAGTCCCAGAGCTGAGGAGTATGACCTGTGAGGAAAGTCAAGAGAAGTTAAACCCGACGACACTAGAGGACAGAAGTGCCAGAGGGGAAATGATTACGACGTACAAAATACTGAAACGAAGTGCTAGGATAGGCAAAGTCTAAGAGGCGGATCTCAGGTTTACAAGGGCACAGCTGGCACTTAAATCACAGGTATATCAAGGGGATGTTAGGAAACACTTCTTCACCCAGTCAGGAAGTGGAACGACCTAGACACCGAAGTGGTAGAGGCAGAATCCATACACAGATTCAAGAATAGGTATGATAGATCTCACGCAGCCAAGAGTGGTTGAACCAGGAGCTGAGTCTCGATCCTGGAAACATAATTAATTAACCATGTAATTAGTAATATGTGGTAAATAGGTAATGAGAAATAGGTAACTCAGCAGCCGTCCATCGTTAGAGGCGCCGTCCAACACAGGTAACAACTTTTCCCACCTGTCCATCATTCCACCGGTCTGTTACACCTGTCCATCGTTCCACCTCTCCATCGTTCCACCTGTCCATCGTTCCACCTGTCCATTCCACCTGTCCATCGTTCCACCTGTCCATTCCACCTGTCCATCGTTCCACCTGTCCATTATTCCACCTGTCTACCATTCCATCTATCAATCATTCCACCTGAACGGAAGGAGGTGACACCAGGGATATCTTACCAAAGGACTACAGACCGAGGCACACAGTAGGCATCCCCACAGGACTAGCGAGCGAGGCACACAGGCAGCAGGTATCCCCACAGGACTAGCGAGCGAGGCACACAGGCAGCAGGTATCCCCACAGGACTACCGACCGAGGCACACAGGCAGCAGGTATCCCCGTCCCCCTTCATCTCTGCTGTGTTCGCAGCAGTTTTTCCCTCTAGGAGGGTGGCAATAGCAAGCAGCAGTAGGATATACAACGCCTCCACAACGCAACCCGGAGTTAACGTCACTACACAATAGTTCCAGGTTGTGATTAACGACAGAGACCACTAGTTTAAATTTTTTTTACCTCTAATGTTATGTAGATTAATTTTAATATTTATGGTTATATCTTACAAACACACACACACACACACACACACACACACACACACACACACACACACACACACACACACACACACACCAATGGTCACTAGAGGTTGTAGTGATGGTAATAGTAGGGGTAGTAATAGTGGTGGTAGTGGAGATTCACGAATCTTCTGGTGTTGACACTAAGGCTGTTATTTACCTGCCAAAGCCAATAATTCTCGCCTTAAAGACATCAAAAAAATATGGGAGGATAGTGAATAATGGGAAACAGATTTTTATTAAAATAATACAAGACCTGTGGGCGACCTGTGGACGACCTCTGCTCCTTTACTCCGCCTCCACTCTCCCCCACAGTGTCAACAGACCACACCTCTGTTGTTACCTAGATCCTGTTTTTGCAACAGAAACAGCAGCAGCAACAACAACAGTAGTAGCAACAGCAGCAGCAGCAACAACAGTAGTAGCAACAGCAGCAGCAGCAACAACAGTAGAAGCAGCAGCGGCAGCATCAACACCAGGAGCAGTAACAGGGGCAGCAAAAACAGCAGCAGTAACAGCAAGAACAGGAACAAGAATAACTATAGCAACAACAGAAACAGCAACAGAAACAACAGCAACAGGATCAGCAGCAGAAACAACAGCAACAGGATCAGCAGCAGAAACAACAGCAACAACAGGATCAACAGGAGCAGCAGCAGCAGCAACAGCAACATCAACATGAATAACAGCCGTAGCAGAAGCAACAACAGGAATAACAACAACAGAGATGGGTTTTGTGATCTGTTGTGATACAAACGCACCGTTTATATTCCTGTTTGCGTTTACAAATGTGTTTTTTATAAGTTTGGTTTTGGCGCACCTTTGCTTGTTGGTACACAGGTACAAGCTAGATTAAGGCTTTGTTTTGTCAGCTTCACATCTTATTTCCATACCAAGGTCCCTCTGCACAAAGGTATTTATATTCAAAGGTCACTATACACAGAGTCATCTATACAAAAGGTCTGTGTACAGAAAGATTTCTATATACAGAGGTATCTACACTCAGGGGTTAATATACACAAAGGTCCCTATGCACAAATGTTACTGCACACAAAGGTCTATATACACAAAGGTCACTATACACAAAGGCCACTATACAGTGTCATTATACATAAAGGTCACTATACACAAAGATGACTATACACAAAGGTCAATATACACAAAGATCTCTATACACAAAAGTCACTATACACAAAGATCTCTTCACAAAGAACTCTATACATAAAGGTCACTATACACAAAGGTCACTACACAAAGATCTCTATACACAAAGGTCACTATACACAAAGATCTCTATACACAAAGGTCACTATACACAAAGATCTCTATACACAAAAGTCACTATACACAAAGATCACTATACACAAAGATCTCTATACACAAAGGTCACTATACACAAAGATCTCTATACACAAAGAACTCTATACATAAAGGTCACTATACACAAAGGTCACTACACAAAGATCTCTATACACAAAGGTCACTATACACAAAGATCTCTATACACAAAGAACTCTATACATAAAGGTCACTATACACAAAGGTCACTACACAAAGATCTCTATACACAAAGGTCACTATACACAAAGATCTCTATACACAAAGGTCACTATACACAAAGATCTCTATACACAAAAGTCACTATACACAAAGATCACTATACACAAAGATCTCTATACACAAAGGTCACTATACACAAAGATCTCTATACACAAAGAACTCTATACATAAAGGTCACTATACACAAAGGTCACTACACAAAGATCTCTATACACAAAGGTCACTATACACAAAGATCTCTATACACAAAGAACTCTATACATAAAGGTCACTATACACAAAGGTCACTACACAAAGATCTCTATACACAAAGGTCACTATACACAAAGATCTCTATACACAAAGGTCACTATACACAAAGATCTCTATACACAAAGGTCACTATACATAAAGATCTCTATACACAAAGGTCACTATACGCAAAGGTCACTATACACAACGATCACTATACACAAAGGTCACTATACACAAAGGTTTCAATACAAGGACTCTATACAAAAAATCTTTCAACACCAAAATATCTATACACAAAATTCCCAATACATAAATCTTATTAGACGTCGTCACTATAGAGCTGGACAGCAATAATGATTCTATCCTGGAGGCTGGATAGAGGATAGGAGATCTGGAGGTTGTGAATATAACATCCCTGGAGGCTGGATGAAGGATAGGAGGTCTGGAGTCATGAATGATTCATCTCTGGATGTGATGTTCATCACAAATTCATAAAATAATCTTCAGGGCTCAGAGAGGCGAGATATGAAGGATGTTGATGGAGATCACAGCATCCTTAAGTGTGTGTGTGTGTGTGCTTGTGTGTGTACTCGCCTAGTTGTGGTTTTAGGTGGTCGATTCACAGCTCCTGGATCCGCCTCATCACTCGTCGATACTAGGTCCATTCTCTCCCTGCTCCGTGAGCCTTATCATACCTCTTCTTAAAACTATGTATGGATCCTCCCTCCACTACTTCAATCTACAAATTGTTCCTCTTCCTGACTATAACTGAAGAAATACCTCCTAACATCCCAGTGACTTATCTGAGTTTTCAACTTCCAGTTAACCCTTGTTGTTGTCCCAACTCTGAAACATTCCGTCCCTGTCCACTGTCAATTCATTTCGGTATTTGTAATTATCATGTTATCCCTCCTGTCCCCTAATGTCGTAGATTGATATCTCTCAACCTCTCCTCGTAGGACAAATCCCTGAGCTCCGGGACTAGTCTTGTTGCAGACCTTTGCACTTATTCTAATTTTTTGACGTGTTTGACCACTTGTGGGTTCCATACTGGTGCTGCATACTCCAACATGAGCCTGACGTACACGTGTACAGTGTCTTCAATGACTCCTTACTTAGAGGTCGAGACGCTTAGGTTTGCCAGGCGCCCATATGTTTCAGCAGTTATCTGGTTGATGTGCGCCTCAGGAGATGTGCTGGGTATGATGCTCACCCCAAGATCCTTTTCCTTGAGTGACTTTTGCAGCCATTGACATACTAGGCTGTACTCCGTCTGCGGTATTCTTTGTCCTTCCCAAGCTTTATGACTTTGCATTTGCTGGGGTTAAACTCTAGGAGCCATTTGTCTGACCAGGCTTGCAGTCTGTCCAGATTTTCTTGTAAGCTTACCTGGTCCTCATCCACTTGCATTTTTCTAGTTAGCTTCACATCGTCTGCAAACAGGAATACCTCTGAAACTATCCCTTCTGTCATGTCATTCACACATACTAGAAATAGCACAGAATCTAGGACTGACCCTTGTGAAACCCCACTCGACACATGTACCCACTCTGACACCTTGTCACGTTCCAACACACGTTGTTTCGTTCCTGTTAGTATTTTCTGATCCACTGCAGTACTTTCCCTATTATTCCTGCCTGCTCCTCTAGCTTTTCAACCAGTGTACTGTGTGGTACTGTATCTAAAGCCTTCTTACAGTGCAAGAAGATGCAGTCTACCCATCCCTTTCTCTTTCCTGTCTGAATTCTGTTACCTTATCGTAGAACTCCAGTAGGTTTGTGATGCAGAATTTCCTTTCCCTGATGCTGTGCTGATTGTCATGTATCAGCCCAATCCTTCCTAGGTGCTCCACTACTCTTCTCCTGATAATCTTCAACATAACATTGCACACTATACATGTCAGCGACACTGGTCTGTAGTTTAGTGCAGCCTGTCTCCTTTCTTAAATATCGGGACTACATTTGCTGTCTTCCACACCTCAGGCAGTTGTCCTATTTCAACAGATATATTGAAGATTATTGTAAGCGGCGCACACAGTGCATCTGCTCCCTCTCCCAGGACCTAAGGAGAGATGTTATCTGGGCCCACCGCCTTTTGAGGTATCTAGTTCATCTAGCAGTTACTTCACTTCCTCCTCGGTTGAATGCGGTGTGTCCAGCACTTGCTGGTTCACCCTACTCCCTTGTTTTGCTGGAAACCTCTCTGTCTCTACTGTGAATACCTTCCTAAATCTTGAGCTGAGCTTCTCGCATACTTCCTGGTGAATGTGCACGCGCATTCACCTATTATATATACTCAAATATATGTGATTCCAGGGGTCGAGTCACAGCTGCTGGCCCCGCCTCATCGCTGTCCGCTACTAAGTCCATTCTCTCCCTTCTCCATGAGCTTTATCATATCTCCTGACAACTCTAAGGCTAAAAAAAACTACTTCCTAACATCCCCATGACTCTTCTGAGTTCTTTGTGACTCCTTATTGCTGTGTCTCATCTCTGAAACATCTTGGCCCTGTCCACTTTGTCAATTCCTTTCAGTATTTTGTACGTTGTTATCATGTCCTTCTATCCCTCCTGTCCTCCAGAGTCCTCAGGCTGAGCTCCCTTGCCATCTCCTTAGCTCCCATAGATCCAGGACTAGTCTTGTTACAATTTTTTGCACTTTATTTAATTTCTTGACGTGTTTGACCAAGTGTGGGTTTCTTACTGGTGTTGCGTGTGTGTGTGTGTGTGTGTGTGTGTGTGTGTGTGTGTGTGTGTGTGTGTGTGTGTGTAACTACAAGACCAACAGTTGACCCTCCAAACTTCGCTAAACTTTGCCACACTTCGCCAAACTTAGGTCATTGCCTAAGCAAGCTGTCGAGGGAGTAGGTCGCACCATTAACAACTTCATGTAGGCTTCAGTGAAGAAAAACTGGTGTGTAGCTTCCTACTTATGGTTGCCAGGGTGTCGAGTCGATGCCTCCAGCCTTCACCTCACTGGATTCACACGTTCCTGCGCCTCCTAGAAGGACCCCTGTCATGCCTATCCTTAAAACTGGGTATGATGTTGGCTGCCCCCACCTTCCCTGAGGCTGAAGCTATTCCTTACATCTCTCAACCTCGTCTGATTTCCTATCTTTGTCCTGGTGTGCTCCAGATTTCCCATTTTTATGTTGTGCTCCTGAGTTCCCATCTTTGTCCTGTTGTGTTCCTGATTTCCCATCTTTGTCCTGTTGTGCTCCTGATTTCCCATTTTTATGTTGTGCTCCTGATTTCCCATCTTTGTCCTGTTGTGCTCCTGATTTCCCATTTTTATGTTGTGCTCCTGATTTCCCATCTTTGTCCTGTTGTGTTCCTGATTTCCCATCTTTGTCTTGTTGTGTTCCTGATTTCCCATCTTTGTCTTGTTGTGCTCCAGATTTCCCATCTTTGTCCAAATTTTCCTCTCCTATCAGATCTCTAGATATCTTATATGTTGTTATCATATCTCCTCTGATTCTGGTTCAGCTCCTTGTAGGTCACCTCTCAGCTCCGGGACAAATTTTGTTGCAAACTAAGAAACATTTTATAGTTTATTTGCTTAAGTAGGTGTGGGCTCCAAGCGGGGTCTGTGTACTCTAGGGCAGGCCTGACCTATGTCATGAACTCACTTAATATTGCAGGGGTTGAGTCTCAGCTCCTGGCCCTGGCTCTTGGCGCCTGTTGGATTTACGGCCTCCTAGCCTCGTGGACCAGGAGAGGGCTACATGCGGGCACTTCATGCTCTAGGATACCTTGAATTATTTCATTTGAGGTTCTTACACGCCTCCTCCAATCTGCAAAGTTGATGTATGTTGCAGATATTGCTATATTGACACCCACCTTCACCCCAGCGACGTATTAGGTGTTGTAGTTGCAGTAAGTAACCTTTGTTCAAGCTGTACTCCGTCACCAGTCTTTTCTCCTTGAATTATTTCATTTGAGGTTCTTACACGCCTCCTCCAATCTGCAAAGTTGATGTATGTTGCAGATATTGCTATATTGACACCCACCTTCACCCCAGCGACGTATTAGGTGTTGTAGTTGCAGTAAGTAACCTTTGTTCAAGCTGTACTCCGTCACCAGTCTTTTCTCCTTGAATTATTTCATTTGAGGTTCTTACACGCCTCCTCCAATCTGCAAAGTTGATGTATGTTGCAGATATTGCTATATTGACACCCACCTTCACCCCAGCGACGTATTAGGTGTTGTAGTTGCAGTAAGTAACCGTTGTTCAAGCTGTACCCCGTCAACAGTCTTTTCTCCACTTTCAATAAGTATAGTTTTGTATTTGCTGGGACTGATTTCTACTACCCATATGTCTGACCAACCTTGTAGACTGACGAAGTCTTCTTGCAGTCCTTTCATGTCTTCGGATCTTTTATTCCCCTCATTAATTTAACATCTGTAATCAAGGAAAAAATAAATGTTTATGTGGTTTATAGTCTTCAGGAATACGACACAATAAGTGTCCGGGGACCGAGACTGTTAAATAGCCTCCCAACAGGCATTACGGGAATTACTACTAGATTCATGGCTGCCTTCATGAGGGAGCTGGACAGATACTTAGTGACCGATCATCCGGGCTGTGGTTCGTACCTTGGACTACGTGCGGCCAGCAGTAACAGCCTGGTTGATCAGGCCCTGATCCACCGGGAGGGTTGGTCATGGACTGGGCCACGGAGGCGTTGACCCCCGGAACACCCCTCCAGGTAGAACAGGTGCCAGTACTGATAATTATGGGACCCCTCCTGTCATCTCTGCCCTCCCTGACATCATCTCTCTGACCCTCACTACATTCTTAGGTATTCTGTCATCCTTTGCTATACCTTCCCAGTTATCCCAGTCTTTGCTATACCTTCCCAGTTATCCCAGTCCTTGCTATACCTTCACAGTTATCCCAGTCCTTGCTATACCTTCCCAGTTATCCCAGTCCTTGCTATACCTTCCCAGTTATCCCAGTCCTTGCTATACCTTCCCAGTTATCCCAGTCTTTGCTATACCTTCCCAGTTATCCCAGTCTTTGCTATACCTTCCCAGTTATCCCAGTCCTTGCTATACCTTCACAGTTATCCCAGTCTTTGCTATACCTTCCCAGTTATCCCAGTCTTTGCTATACCTTCCCAGTTATCCCAGTCTTTGCTATACCTTCCCAGTTATCCCAGTCTTTGCTATACCTTCCCAGTTATCCCAGTCTTTGCTATACCTTCCCAGTTATCCCAGTCTTTGCTATACCTTCCCAGTTATCCCAGTCTTTGCTATACCTTCCCAGTTATCCCAGTCTTTGCTATACCTTCCCAGTTATCCCAGTCTTTGCTATACCTTCAAAGTTATCCCAGTCTTCGCCTGTAGTTAATGAAATAAAATACCAGATATATTAAGCAAATTTCCTAAATTTGCTTGTAACAGATAAGTGAACTGTAGATATAAATCCAGATGTGCTCCTGTAAACTCTTTCGGGCACTAGTTCCTAGACCTTTTGTGTA
>NC_069487.1:13029437-13036937 GCF_026875155.1 Cherax quadricarinatus | reverse complement strand
GTTACATCCTACCTAACAACATAACTAAGTCAAATAATATAAAGCAATACATTTACGATTTAGCTATTATCGCAAATATAAGCAATATAAAATTATATGAAAAGGTAATATACATTATATATATACATAATCATTGCAACCCATTCAGGGGTTGCAACAGGTAATGGATGAAAATTTTGGTGCTAAAACCAGTCCTCCAAACATTGAGTATCCATTTGTATCCCAACTGGTGAAGAATTATGAGGAACTAAAGACATAGTTTGTTAATGGAACAGACGAGATCCTCCATAAATCAGGATGATGAGATGATATGAGGTTTTTGTACCAACACAAGTGTTTCGATCCTGTAAAGAAAATGGTCACTTTCCTTCGATTAACTTTCAGAAAATTCCAAACATCAGCAATGCGAGGTGGAATTCAAGAGCCATTCTATCTATTCTTGTATTCATTCTTATACCTACAAGATGGAAGACTTTGGAGAAGATATACAGATTCATTCCATACACAATGTACATGTACAGTGTTCATGTGCAATGAAAATGACTTCAAGAATTTGTCAGAAACCTTACGAAAAAGCACTGAACTCATTGAAAAACCACTGGAAGCAGGAGCCGTCCGCACTCAATATACCAAGGAGTAATAAGTGCGCTGAACGACACCATATTACAGAATGGATATAAATGACTCACGAAATCGTAATGACACGATTGCAAACAAACCATACCAAGGGCGGGATTTGAACCCGCGGTCAGAGACTCTCTGACCGCGGGTTCAAACCCCGCCCGTGGTATGGTTTATGGATATAAATGCTCTGGAAAACGTACAGAGGAGGATGATAAAGTTGATCCCATGTATCAGAAATTTTCCCTATGAGGATAGACTGAGGGCCTTGAATCTGCACTCTCTAGAAAGGCGTAGAATTAGGGGGGATATGATCGAGGTGTATAAATGGAAAACAGGAATAAATAAAGGGGATGTAAATAGCGTGCTGAAAATATCTAGCCAAGACAGGACTCGAAGCAATGGTTTCAATTGGAAAAATTCAGATTCAGGAAAGATATAGAAAAGCACTGGTTTGATAATAGAGTTGTGGATGAGTGGAACAAACTCCTGAGTACAGTTATAGAGGCTAAAACGTTGTGTAGTTTTAAAAATAGGTTAGATAAATACGTGAGTGGGTGTGGGTGAGTGTGAGTTGAACCTGACTAGCTTGTGCTACTAGGTCTGACGCCTTGCTCCTTCCTTAACTGGGAGTGACCTGACTAGGTGGGTCATTGGGCTGATTGGGGGGGTGGAGAAACATGGACATGCTTCGCATGGGTCAGTAGGCCTGTTGCAGTGTTCCTTCTTTCTCATGTTCTTAACGTGCAATCAAAGTTATGCAAGAACTGTATGCTGCCTCCAAAAACAAAAATAAATTGCAACTTCCGTTTATTCTAAACAATAAATAGTAATATATGTACAAACATGATAATGATGTAAGCTGTTTTATTTATTATTATTACTACTACTACTACTACTACATGCAATATGCATTCAACTTACTTGTTGTTACTCGCAATTTTCATTCAGGGGAGACATTTTCTAAAAAGATATTGAAATGAAAGGTCATTTCTTTGCTTTTAGGCAAAAGTTCATCTGAGTAAGGTACAGGAAAAATATATATATATATATATATATACAAAATACTGAAGTTTAGGTGATGACACATTGGTGAGTTTGTCCACTCTTAAATATTCAGAACTTCATGCTTTTCCTCTGTGCTGGGACGTGTCCCCAGGATGCACTAGGTGTTACCCCTTTGAACTGCAACACTGAGACGCAGGAACAGGGAACTAGCTGCTCTGGGATCCTTAGTTGCCCTGATGATGATTGTTTTTGCCTAGTTGCTTAAGGAATGGAACATGGAACAAAATGTGATCTTGTTCCAAGAGTTGAGGGGTCTCTGGTACTGTGGAGCAAACGTGTAGTGATAAGTTCATTGTACTTTCTAGACTTCAGTAACTCCCTGAAACTGGCAGCACCATTGTCAGTAAGAGATATACTTGTGTCAGCCATTGTGAATGTACATCACCACCGCCTGTTTACCGTCTGTCCAGGTTTACAGGGTAATTCCCTCTGGAAACTGTAAGCTGCCATCTTATCTGCATAGTTGGGGCGGATTCCTTATTGCTAGGCATCCTTCTGTTGCAAGGCTCCTCTTTATGATAGCCTCATCATAACTGCAATCTTTCCTGCAAATCTTCAGAGCAACACCAATACAAATGATCTGCGGGTCGAGGCATGTGCCAAGAGAGGAATTTGTGATGGCCAATGAAAAATCCCCAGCATGAGGGGCTCTCACTGCCAGAAAGCAAGCTCCTCCCTTCCCCAACACACACTCAAGCATTGTTAAGGCTATATTCTCCCCTCTCCAACTATTTCAGAATGACTGTTGTTAGTTGTTAGTGGGAACTGGTCTGGTTGAGGAGCCTGAGAGAGAATATACCAGAGTTAGACTCCGTTAATAAACACTGGATAGTGATCAACATTGTCTCTGAGGTTCTGGTCGCCAACCTCGAGGACGGGAATGCTGAGATTGCAAACTGTGATGCCTTGCGGACACCTCTGCCTTAGTCTCACTGTAAATGTACTTTGCATACGACATCATATATATATATATATATATATATATATATATATATATATATATATATATATATATATATATATATATATATATATATATAATAGTGAGTATGAAGAGAAGAGGATGAGAAGAACAGGGGAAAAAGACAAGGAAGAGCCTAAATAAAGTAAAAGAAGGAAGATGATAGAAGGGAAAGCAGAGGGGAAAATGGAGAACACGAAAGCTAGAAGGATCGTAAACAAAGGTGAAGAAGGAAGAGGATCGAATGAAGAGGCGGAGGGAAGTGGGGAAAGAGGAAGAATAGGAGAATGATTGAAAGAATGGAGGAAGAAGAGAAAATGGAAGAGGAGAAAGAAGAAAAAGATTAAGATGGAGAGAAAGAGGAAGAAGAGAGAATTACATGGGAGTTTATGAGAAAGACAGCAGAGAACCAGTACTGGTGACTGGTGTCTGGTGACTGGTGTCTGGTGACTGGTGTCTGGTGAAACTGGTGATTCTTGACTGTGACTGGTGTCTGATGGTGACTGGTGTCTGATGACTGGTATCTGATGACTGGTGTCTGGTGATTGGTGTCTGGTGTCTGATGACTGGTGGATGGTGTCTGATGACTGGTGACTGGTGTCTGATGACTGGTGACTGGTATCTGATGACTGGTGACTGGTGTCTGGTGATGGTTCTGGTACTGGTGTCTTGATGATGGTGGATGGGTGTCTGATGACTGGTGTCTGATGACTGGTGTCTGTGACTGGTGTCTGATGACTGGTGTCTAGTGACTGGTGTCTGATGACTGGTGTCTGGTGACTGGTGTCTGGTGACTGGTTTTTCTCTGATGACTGGTGGGGACTGGTGTCTGATGACTGGTGTCTGGTGACTGGTGTCTGTGTGGACTGGTGTCTGATGACTGGTGACTGGTGTCTGATGACTGGTGACTGGTGTCTGATGACTGGTGTCTGATGACTGGTGTCTGATGACTGGTGTCTGGTGACTGGTGTCTGGTGACTGGTGTCTGGTGACTGGTGTCTGATGACTGGTGTCTGTGTTGATGACTGGTGTCTGATGACTGGTTCTGATACTGTGTCTGGTGATGGTGTCTGGTGACTGGTGTTATACTGGTGTCTGATGACTGGGTCTGGTGTCTGATGACTGGGTGACTGGTGGTTCTGATGACTGGTGTCTGATGACTGGTGTCTGATGACTGGTGTCTGGTGACTGGTGTCTGATGACTGGTGTCTGATGACTGGTGTCTGATGGCTGGTGTCTGGTGACTGGTGTCTGGTGTCTGATGACTGGTGTCTGATGACTGGTGTCTGATGACTGGTGTCTGGTGACTGGTGTCTGGTATCTGATGACTGGTGTCTGGTGTCTGATGACTGGTGTCTGATGACTGGTGTCTGATGACTGTGTTGATGACTGGTGTCTGATGACTGTGTCTGATGCTGGTGTCTGATGACTGGTGTCTGATGACTGGTGTCTGATGACTGGTGTCTGATGACTGGTGTCTGATGACTGGTGTCTGATGACTGGTGTCTGATGACTGGTGTCTGATGGTGTTGGTGACTGGTGTCGGTGCTGGTGTCTGATGACTGGTGGCTGGTGTCTGATTGACTGGTGTCTGGTGACTGGTTCTGTGACTGGTGTCTGATGACTGGTGTCTGGTATCTGATGACTGGTGTCTGGTGTCTGATGACTGGTGTCTGATGACTGGTGTCTGATGACTGGTGTCTGATGACTGGTGTCTGATGACTGATGTCTGATGACTGGTGTCTGATGACTGGTGTCTGATGACTGGTATCTGATGACTGGTGTCTGATGACTGGTGTCTGATGACTGGTGTCTGATGACTGGTGTCTGATGACTGGTGTCCGGTGACTGGTGTCTGGTGACTGGTGTCTGGTGGCTGGTGTCTGATGACTGGTGGCTGGTGTCTGATGACTGGGGACTGGTGTCTGGTGACTGGTGTCTGATGACTGGTGTCTGATGACTGGTGTCTGGTGTCTGATGACTGGTGTCTGATGACTGGTGTCTGATGACTGGTGTCTGATGACTGGTGTCTGATGACTGGTGTCTGATGACTGGTGTCTGATGACTGGTGTCTGATGACGGGTGACTGGTGTCTGGTGACTGGTGTCTGGTGACTGGTGTCTGGTGACTGGTGTCTGGTGAAAAGTGTATGGTGACTGGTGTCTGGTGTCTGGTGACTGGTGTCTGGTGACTGATGGCTTGTGTCTGGTGAAAGGTGTCTGGTGACTGATGACTGCTGTCTAGTGATTGGTGACTGGTGAAAGGTGTGTTGGTGACTGGTGTCTGGTGACTGGAATCTGCTGACTGATGGCTGGTGTCTGGTGACTAGAATCTGGTGACTGATGGCTGGTGACTGGTATCTGGTGACTGGTACCAGACAGATTTTGCTAGGTAGAAATAATCTTTATTTCTGCAAGTACATGATTCAACTTGTACAGACCATAGCTGACATCAGTGACATACTGTATAGAAAGCCCCTGGTTATGCAGAGCATTTCGGGTAAAATAGGTCAATTTTGTCCCCAGGATGCCACCCACACTAGTCGACTAATAACCGGGTACCTACTTACTGCTAGGTGAAAAGTGACAGCAGGTGTCTTAAGGAACCACGCTCAGGTACCTCTGAGATGGTTCCTCGTGGCCACACCAAGTTGTGTGGAGGCCACACCAAGTTGTGTGGTGGCCACACCAAGTTGTGTGGCGGCCACACCAAGTTGTGTGGTGGCTACACCAAATTGTGTGGTGACCACACCAAGCTGTGTGGTGACCACACCAAGCTGTGTGGTGACCACACCAAGCTGTGTGGTTACCAAACCAAGCTGTGTGGTGACCACACCAAGCTGTGTGGTGACCACCATTTTATATTCATGTTTAAAACTTGTCATTCTGTGAATGACTTTGTAGGTGACAAAGGAAGATGAGAAGAGGAAGAGGAGGAAGAAGAGAAGGAAAAGGAGAAAGATGAGGAAGAGGAGAATATGAAAAAGAGGAGGAGTAAGAATAGAAAAAAAGAAAGGGATAAAGAGGAAGAGAAGAAAGACTAAAAGAGGAAGATAAAAAAATATAGGAAAACATAAAGGGATAAGAAGGAAGAGGAATAGAAAGTGGAGGAAAAGAGGAAAAGTGGAAAATAGGAGAAAAGGAAAAAAAAGAGGATAAAGAGTAAGAAAGAGAGGAAGAAGAGGAAAATAATCAAGAGAAGAGAAAAGAGTAGAAAGAGGAATAAGAGGGGAAAGAGTAGGAAGAGGAATAAAGGCAGGAAAGACTGCCACCATCATGGTAGTTACCATCAACTAGAAAATCAGGAAGAATGGACAAAGTTTTAGGAAATGTTTAGGTAAATCAGAAGAGAAGATCAGACATTCCTGGTGCCTCTTAACTGCCTGGGAATGGTGCCATCTCCATAACTGGAATGGTGCCACCATGAAGGAAGCGGTGCCTTCTTTATGACTGGAATGGTGCCACCATTGGAAGGTTGCCGTGATTGGAATGGTGCCATGATTAGAGTGATGCCATGATTGGAAGGGTGCCGTGATGACTGGAATGGTACCACCTCCATGACTGGAATGGTGCCATTGAGGGGAATCGTGCCACCTACATGACTTGAATGGTGCCATTATGGAAATAGTGCCATTATGGAAATGGTGCCATTATGGAAATTGTGCCATTCTACAACTGGAATGGTGCCACTATGGAAATGCCGTCTTCATAACTGGAATGGGGCCATTATGGAAATAATGCCGTCACCATAACTAGAATGGAACCATTATGACGAGACTGGTGCCGTAGTGCCAAGAACAGCATCTGCTCTATGACAAGAATGGTGCCATTGTGACTGGAATTGTGCCATCCCGAAGCGCCGGGATAATGCCACGGTGACGGGAATCGTACTAGAGCTGGAGTAGCGACAGAAATAATGCGACTAAGGCGGGAATAGATATAAGAATGGTGCCACCTTATCGAGAGAGGATGTGAGTGGTGCCACCATGGCTAGAAGAGTGGGAATAGTGCCATTACGGCAATAAGTGATGGGAGTAGTGCCGCCATGGCGAGAGGAATGATGGGAATGGTTTATCCATGGCGAGAAGAATAATGGAAATGGCAGAAACGGTGCCATGGCTGGAATGGTGCCACTATAGTAGGAAGGGTGCCACTATTGCAAGAAGGGTGTCGTGACAGAAATGGAGTCATTGTGGCAGGAATGGTGCCAATGTGGCAGGAATGGTGCCACAATGGCAGGAAGGGTGCCACTATGGCAAGAAGGGTGCCACTATGGCAGGAAGGGTACCACGATGGTAGGAAGGGTGCTACTATGGTAGGAAGAGTACCACGATGGTAGGAAGGGTACCACTAGGTCAGGAAGGGTGCCACTATGGTAGGAATGGTGCCACTATGGCAGGAAGGGTGCCACTATGGTAGAAAGAGTGCCACTATGGTAGAAAAAGTGCCACTATGGTAGAAATTTTGCCACTATGGTAGGAATTTTGCCACTATGGTAGGAAGGGAGCCACTGTGGCAGGAATGGTGCCACTATGGCGGTAATGGTGGCACTGAGTGCCAGAGAATTCGGGAATCATTCTCAGTATCTTCAAAAATCTCTTTTTTTTGTATAACACTTTTTCTTCTTGATGGTGGTAGTGGTGGTGGTAGTGGTGGTAATGGTGGTAGTAGTGGTGGTAATGGTGGAAGTGGTGGTAGTGGTGGTGGTAGTAGTGGTGGTGGTAGTGGTGGTAATGGTGGTAGTAGTGGTGGGTAATGGTGGTAGTAGTGGTGGTGGTGGTAGTAGTAGTGGTAATGGTGGTAGTGGTGGTGGTAATGGTGGTAGTAGTGGTAATGGTGGTAGTGGTGGTG
>NC_069487.1:12999437-13024437 GCF_026875155.1 Cherax quadricarinatus | reverse complement strand
AGGTCATGACTGTTCTCCTGTCACAGTGTACCTGTGTGTTGAGGTCAGGTCATGACTGTTCTCCTGTCACAGTGTACGTGTGTACTGAGGTCAGGTCATGACTGTTCTCCTGTCACAGTGTACCTGTGTGTTGAGGTCAGGTCATGACTGTTCTCCTGTCACAGTGTACGTGTGTACTGAGGTCAGGTCATGACTGTTCTCCTGTCACAGTGTACCTGTGTATTGAGATCAGGTCATGACTGTTCTCCTGTCACAGTGTACCTGTGTGTTGAGGTCAGGTCATGACTGTTGTCACAGTATACCTGTCAACTATCTTTTGTTGTGGTGCGACAAAGAACAGTATTAATATTAATGTTATCTGCTGTAAAACATGACTGATAGCTTTTGTTATCCGCAGAGACCCTTTTATTTGGTGTTGTAATTCACTCAAGACACTCCAGCTGATTTTATTGTCACGCAAAAAAATTCGTTCGTTTTTACTGAGGAGGTCGAACCAACGGTCCGGAGTATGCGATGGTGTTTTGATGCACAGGAAACCAGTCTCCTGACGGACCGGGTTACCGATTCGTCGTCCTTCTTCTTCCTCGGATTAAGCCCTGGTCTTCTTCGGTCTTTATGAATGGTCCTGACGAGATCCATGGCATTTTTTTTTAGTTTTTTCAAAGGGTCTTCAAATTTGTATTATTTTCGTTTCGAAATTATTGTCATGGGCCAGACCAATGGGCCACGCCAGTGAGTCACACCAGTGGGCCACACCAGTGGGCCACACCAGTGGGCCACACCAGTGGGCCACACCAGTGGGCCACACCAGTGGGCCACACCAGTGGGCACTATAAAGGCTCTTAAGAAAACTGCGAAATTTATTGTCGAATGCACTACCAGCCAGGTGCTGCTGGTTGTTACCACCATTCATGGTGGGTGGTAGTGGTGGTTCATGATGGTGGGTGGTAGTGGTGGTTCATATTTTTTCCGCCAGGTTTTTTTGGGTGGTTTTTTCCCAAAACCCTGGGGGGGGTTTATTGGGCCCCGAAATAAATTGGTTTGTTTTTAAGGGGGGTGTGGTGGGAGTTGGGGCGTGGTGGTTTTTCAAGGGGGGAAAGTTTCCGAGGGGGGTTGGTTTTTTGGGTTTTCTTCGTCCTTTTTGGGGTTTCTGGGTGTTATGTTTTTTGGGTCGGCAAATTTTTTTAAATTTTTGGGGGTTCAAAATTTTTTTTTTTTCGTTTGGTTTTATTTGTATGGGGAATTGGGGGTGGTAAAAGGGGCCCGGGGGGGATGTGGGCAAAGGGGGAAAAGGGGGGCCCCAAGGGGGGAAAGGGGGGGCTTTTTTTTAAGTGGCTTTGGTTTTATGTTCCGGGGGGTTTTTTGGTTTAGGGGGTTAATTGGGGGGTTTTTTTTGGGGGGGTTTGGTATTTGGGGCAATGGGGGTGGTAGTGGGGAGTGGGGGTGGAAAGTGTGGCAAGGGTGGGTGGAGTGGGCATATGGTGGGTGGTATGTGGTTCATATGGTGGGGGGGGGTGGGTGGTTATTTGGTGGGGGTAGTGGGGTCAGGGTGGGGGTAGTGGGGGTTCATGAGGTGGGTGGGGGGTGGTTCTTTATGGGGGGGGTATGGTGGTTCATGAGGTGGGTGGTAGTGTGGTTCATGTGGTGGGTGGTATTTGGGTTTCATGATGGGGGGTGGTAGGGGTGGTTCTGATGGTGGGTGGTATTTGGGGGTTTCTTGGGTGGGGGTTGTGTGGTTCATGATGGTGGGTGGAGTGGGGGTTCAGTGGGGGGTGGTAGTGGTGGTTCATGATGGTGGGTGGTGTGGGGGTTCATGATGGGGGGGGTGGTAGTGGGGTTTCATGATGGGGGGGTGGTTGTGGGGTTCATGTGGTGGGTGGTGTGTGGTTCATTTTTGGGGGATTTTTTTGGTGGGTGGTAGTTGGTTTGAGGGGGGTGGTAGTGGTGGTTCATGAGGTGGGTGTTGGGGTGGTTCATGATGTGGGGGTAGGGTGGTTCATGATGGTGGGTGGTAGGGGTGTTAGGTGGGGGGTGGGTAGTGGTGGTTCTATGGGGGGTTGGTAGTGGGGGTTTCATGATGGTGGGTGGTAGTGTGGTTCATGATGGTGGGTGGTAGGGGTTTCATGTGGGGGGGTGTGTGGTTCATGTGGTGGGTGGGTAGTGTGGTTATGATGGTGGGTGGTAGTGGGGGTTTCAGTGGTGGGTGGTAGTGGGGTTCATGATGGTGGGGGGTAGTTGTGGTTCTGATGGTGGGTGGTAGTGTGGTTCATGATGGTGGGTGGTAGTGTGGTTCATGATGGTGGGTGGTAGTGTTGGTTCATGTGGGGGGGTGGTGTGTGGTTTATGTTGGTGGGTGGTTCGTGGTGGGTGGTTTTTATGATGGGGGGTTTGGTAGTTGGTTCATGATGGTGGGTGGTAGGGGTGGTTCATGATGGTGGGGGTTGTTGGTTCATGATGGTGGGTGGTAGTGGGGGTTTATGATGGGGGGGGTAGGGGTGGTTCATGATGGGGGTGGTAGTGGTGGTTCATGAGGTGGGGGGTAGTGGTGGTTCTGATGGTGGGGGGTAGTGTGGTTCAGATGGTGGGTGGGGTAGGGTTGGTTCATGAGGTGGGTTATTGGTTATATTTGGGGGGGTTTGTGGGGTTCATGATGGGGGGGGATGGGGTTTGGGGGGGGGGTGGGTTCATGATGGTGGGTGGTAGGGGGGTTATGATGGTGGGGGTGTGTGGTTCTAGGGTGGGTGGTAGTGGGGTTTCATGTGGGGGGGTAGGTGGTTCATGATGGTGGGTGGTTTTTGGTGGTTCATGATGGTGGGGGTAGTGGTGGTTCATGTGGTGGGTGGTTTTTGGGGTTCTTGTGGTGGGTGTAGTGTGGTTCTGATGGTGGGTGGTATGTGGTTCATGTTGGTGGGGTGGTGTGGTGGTTATGATGGTGGGGGGTAGTGTGGTTCATATGGTGGGGGTGGTGTGGGGTTCATGGGTGGGGGGGGTGTGTGGTTGATGGTGGGTGGTGGGGTGGTTCATGATGGGGGGGGTATGGGGTTCATGTGGGGGGGGGTTTTTGGTTCTGATGGTGGGTGGTAGGTGGTTCAGATGGTGGGGGTAGTGGGGGGGTTCATGATGGTGGGTGGTAGTGGTGGTTCATGATGGGGGGTTGGGTGTGTGGTTCAGATGGTGGGTGGTAGTGTGGTTCATGATGGTGGGGGGTAGTGGGGTTTCTGAGGGGGTGGGAGTGGGTTCAGTGGTGGGTGGTAGGGGGTGGTTTCATGATGGTGGGGGGTAGGTGGTTCATGATGGGGGGTGGTAGTGGGTTCATGTGGTGGGTGGTTAGTGGGGTTTCTGTGGTGGGGGGGTGGTGGTTCATGATGGTGGGGGGGGTAGTGTTTTTCATGGGTGGGGGGGTAGGTGGTTCTGATGGTGGGTGGTAGGGGTTCATATGGGGGGGGTAGTGTGGTCAGATGGGGGGTTTGGTAGTTGGTTCATGTGGTGGGGATGGGGGTTATGATGGTGGGGTGGTAGTGGGGTTTATGATGGGGGGGTGGTAGGGGTGGTTATGATGGTGGGTGTAGTGTGGTTCAGATGGTGGGGGGTTTGTGTGGTTATGGGGTTGGGGGTTTATGGTGGCATGATGGTGGGTGGTAGTGGGGTTCTGTGGTGGGTGGTAGTGTGGTTCATGTGGTGGGTGGTAGTGGGGTTCATGATGGTGGGTGGTAGTGGGGGGTTCATGAGGGGGTGGTAGTGTGGTTTGATGGGGGGTGGTAGTGGGGGTTTCATGAGGGTGGGTGGTATGTGTTCATGATGGGGGGGGGTTAGGGGTGGTTAGATGGGGGTGGTAGTGGGGGTTCGATGGTGGGGGGTTTAGGGGTGGTTATGATGGGGGGGGGTAGTGGGGTTCATGAGGTGGGTGGTGTGTGGTTCATGTTGGTGGGGGGTTTTTAGTGTGGTTTCGGGATGGGGGTGGTGGGGTGGTTCTGATGGTGGGTGGTTAGGGTTGGTTCATGGGGGGGGTAGTGTGGTTTGATGGTGGGTGGTTAGTGGGGTTTCATGATGGTGGGTGGTAGTGTGGTTTCATGTGGTGGGTGTGTGTGGTTCAGTGGTGGGGGGTTTAGTGTGGTTTGAGGTGGGTGTAGTTGGTTCTGATGGTGGGTGGTAGTGTGGTTTCATGATGGGGGGGGGTAGTGTGGTTCAGATGGTGGGGGGTAGTGTGGTTTTGTGGTGGGGGGTAGGGGTGGTTCATGAGGTGGGTGGAGTGGGGGTTATGTGGGGGGTGGTAGTGTGGTTATGTGGGGGTGGTAGTGTGGTTCATGGGGGGGTGGTAGTGTGGTTATGATGGTGGGTGGAGGGGGTGGTTTATGAGGGGTGGGTGGTGGGGGGTTCATGTGGTGGGTGGTAGTGGGGGTTTATGATGGGGGGTGGTAGGGGGTTCATGAGGGGTGGGGGGTAGTGTGGTTCTGATGGGGGTGGTAGGGGTGGTTCATGTGGTGGGTGGTAGGGGTGGTTATATGGTGGGGGGTTTGTGGTTCATGAGGGTGGGTGGTGGGGTGGTTCAGATGGTGGGTGGTAGGGGTGGTTCATGAGGGTGGGTGGTAGGGGTGGTTCATGTGGTGGGGGTAGTGGGTTCATGATGGTGGGGGGTAGGGGGTTCATGTGGGGGGGGGGAGGGGTGGTTCAGATGGTGGGTGGTGTGTGGTTCATGATGGTGGGGGGTAGTGTGGTTCATGATGGGGGGTGGTAGTGTGGTTCATGATGGGGGTGGAGTGGTGGTTCATGTGGTGGGTGGTAGGGGTGGTTCATGATGGGGGGGTGGTTGGGGGGTTCATGATGGGGGGGGGTAGTGTGGTTCATGATGGTGGGTGGTAGTGGGGGTTTATGTGGTGGGTGGTAGTTGGTTCATGATGGGGGGTTGTAGGGTGGTTCATGATGGTGGGGGGTAGGGGTGGTTCATGATGGTGGGTTTTTGTGTGGTTA
The DNA here is from genome assembly GCF_026875155.1 of Cherax quadricarinatus. NCBI lineage: Eukaryota > Metazoa > Arthropoda > Malacostraca > Decapoda > Parastacidae > Cherax > Cherax quadricarinatus. The sequence continues at coordinate 13,019,469 of NC_069487.1, read as the reverse complement.
TGTGGTGGGTGGTAGTGGGTTCATGATGGGGGTGGTAGTGGTGGTTTCATGTGGTGGGGGGTAGGGGGTGGTTATATGGTGGGGGGTAGTGGGGTTTCTGATGGTGGGGGTAGTGTGGTTCTGATGGTGGGGGGTTGTGGTGGTTCATGATGGTGGGTGGTGGGGGGTTTCATGAGGGTGGGTGGTAGTGTGGTTCTGATGGGGGTGGTAGTGTGGTTCATGATGGTGGGTGGTAGTGGTGGTTTGATGGGGGTGGTGTGTGGTTCATGTGGTGGGGGGTTTAGTGTGGTTCTGTGGTGGGGGGTAGTTGGTTTTTATGGTGGGTGGTGTGGGGGTTTAGTGGTGGGGGGTTAGTTGGGGTTCATGATGGTGGGTGGTAGTGTGGTTCATGATGGTGGGGGGTAGGGTGGTTCATGTGGTGGGGGTATGTGGTTATGAGGGGTGGGTGGATGGGGTTCATGTGGGGGGGGGGGTAGGGGTGGTTCATGTTGGTGGGTGGTAGTTTTGGTTCATGTGGTGGGTGGAGGTGGTTCTGATGGGGGGTGGTAGGGGGGTTTAGTGGGGGGGGATTTTCATGTGGTGGGTGGTGTTGGTTCATGGTGGGGGTGTGTGGTTCTGGGGGTGGGTGGTTTTTGGGGGGTGGTTTTCGGGGAGGGGGGGGGTTTAGGGGTGGTCATGAGGTGGGGGGGTGTGTTTGGTTTCATGATGGTGGGTGGTTGGGGGTTTCAGATGGGGGTGGTTGTGTGGTTCATGATGGTGGGGGGTGTGTGGTTATATGGGGGGGGTAGTGTGGTTCTGATGGGGGGGGTAGTGTGGTTCTGATGGTGGGGGTATGGGGTTCATGATGGTGGGTGGTAGTGTGGTTTGATGGGGGGGGGTAGTGTGGTTCATGTGGTGGGTGGTAGTGTGGTTCATGGGTGGGGGGTTGTGTGGTTCGATGGTGGGTGGTAGTGTGGTTCATGATGGGGGGGGGTTTGGGTGGTTCATGAGGTGGGTGTAGTGTGGTCATGATGGTGGGGGGTAGGGGGTGGTTGATGGTGGGGGTAGTGGGGTTTCTGTGGTGGGTGGTGTGTGGTTCATGATGGTGGGTGGTTTTTAGAGGTGGGGGGGGGTGGTTATGATGGTGGGTGGTAGTGGGGGTCATGTGGTGGGGGGTAGTGGGGTTTTCATAGGGTGGGTGGTAGTGGGTTCAGATGGTGGGTGGTAGTGGTGGTTCATGATGGGGGTGGGAGTGGTGGTTCATGTGGTGGGGGGTGTGTGGTTCATTGGTGGGGGGTGTAGGGTGGTTCTGATGGTGGGTGGTAGTGGGGTTTCTTTGGGTGGGGGGTTGGGTAGGGGGGGATTTTCATGTGGTGGGGGGTAGTGGTGGTTCATGATGGTGGGTGGTAAGTGTGGTTCGATGGTGGTTGGTAGTGGGTTCATGATGGTGGGTGGTGGGTGGTTCATGATGGTGGGTGGTAGTGTGGTTCAGGGGAGGTGGGTGGTAGTGGGGTTCATGATGTGGGGGGTAGTGGGTTCATGATGGTGGGTGGTGTGGGGTTCATGATGGTGGGGGGTAGTGGGGTTCTGTGGTGGGGGGTAGTTGGTTAATGATGGTGGGGGGTAGTGTGGTTCTGATGGTGGGTGGTAGTGTGGTTCTGAGGGTGGGGTAGTGTGGCATGATGGGGGGTGGTAGTGTGGTTTTTGATGGGGGGTGGTGTGGTGGTTTCATGATGGTGGGTGATGTTGGTTCATGGGGTGGGGGGGTAGTGGGTTATGTGGTGGGTTTTTAGGGTGGTTATGATGGTGGGTGGTAGTGGTGGTTCATGATGGTGGGTGGTGTGGGGTTTCATGAGGTGGGTGGTAGTGGGGGTTCATGATGGGGGGTTTGGTAGGTGGTTCATGATGGTGGGGGGGGAGGGGGTTCATGATGGTGGATGTAGTGGTGGTTCTGTGGGGGGTGGTAGTGGTGGTTATATGGTGGGTGGTATGTGGTTCATGATGGTGGGTGGTAGTGGGGTTCATGATGGTGGGGGGTTTTGTGGTGGTTCATGATGGTGGGTGGTAGGGGGTTTCATGATGGGGGTGGTGTGGGTTCATGATGGTGGGTGGTAGTGTGGTTCTGAGGGTGGGTGGTGTGTGGGTTTTGATGGTGGGGGGTGGGGTTCATGTGGTGGGTAAAAGTGTGGTTTATGTGGTGGGTGGTATTTGTGGTTCTGATGGTGGGTGGTTGTGGGGTTTATGTTTGGGGGGGTAGGGGTGGTTAGTGGTGGGTGATTGGGGGTTTCATGTGGTGGTGGTAGTGGGGTTTCATGATGGGGGGGGTTGGGGTGGTTCATTGTGGGGTGGTAGTGTGGTTCATGATGGTGGGTGGTAGTGTGGTTTCATGTGGTGGGGGGTGTGGGGGTTTCGATGGTGGGTGGTAGTGGTGGTTTTTGATGGTGGGTGGTAGTTTTTTTTGGATGGTGGGTGGTTTAGTGGGGGCTGATGGGGGTGGTAGTGTGGTTCATGATGGGGGGTGGTAGTGGGGTTCTGAGGGGTGGATGGAGGGGTGGTTCATGTGGGGGTGGTAGGTGGTTCATGATGGGGGGGTAGTGTGGTTCATGATGGTGGGGGGTTGTGTGGTTCATGTGGTGGGTGGTAGTGGTGGTTCTGATGGTGGGGGGTATGGGTTCATGATGGGGGGGGTGTGTGGTTCATGAGGGGTGGGTGGAGTGATGGTTCTGATGGTGGGGGGTAGGGGGTTCATGAGGTGGGGTAGGGTGGTTCTGATGGTGGGTGGTAGTGTGGTTCATGATGGTGGGTGGTAGTGTGGTTTGTGGTGGGTGGTAGTGTGGTTATGAGGTGGGTGTAGGGGTTCTGATGGTGGGTGGTAGGGGGTTTATGATTTTGGGGGGGGTTTTGGGGGGGTGGTTATGATGGTGGGTGTAGGGGGTCATGATGGGGGGGGTGGTAGTGTGGTTCATGATGGGGGGGGGTAGGGGGTGGTTCATGATGGTGGGTGGTAGTGGGGGTTTAGTGGTGGGGGTAGGGGTGGTCATGATGGTGGGTGGTAGTGTGGTTCTGAGGGTGGGGGGTTGTGTGGTTTCATGAGGGGGGTGGTAGGGTGGTTCATGATGGTGGGGGTAGGGGTGGTTCTGATGGTGGGGGGTAGTGGGTTCATGATGGTGGGTGGTAGTGGGGTTCATGATGGTGGGTGGTAGTGTGGTTCATTGGGTGGGTGGTAGTGTGGTTCTGATGGTGGTGGTAGGGGTTTTGGTTTTCATGATGGTGGGGGTGTGGGGTTCAGATGGTGGGTGGTAGTGTGGTTCAGGGATGGTGGGGGGGGTTAGTGTGGTTCATGTTTGTGGGTGGTATGTGGTTCAGGGGTGGGTGGTAGTGTGGTTCATGGGGGGGTGGGGGGTAGTGGGGTTTTCATGATGGGTGGGTGGTAGTGTGGTTCATGATGGGGGGTGGTAGTGGGGGTTTCATGATGGTGGGGGGGTTGGTGGTTATGATGGTGGGGGGTTTGTGGTGGTTCATGAGGGTGGGTGGTAGTGTGGTTCATTGGTGGGGGGTTTTAGTGGGGTTTCATGATGGTGGGGGGTTGGGTGTGGTTCATGAGGGTGGGGGGGTAGTGGGTTTATGATGGTGGGTGTGTGTGGTTCATGATGGGGGGTTTGGTTTAGTGTGGTTCATGATGGTTGGGGGGTAGTGGGTTCTGATGGTGGGGGGTAGTGTGGTTCATGATGGGGTGATGTGTGGTTCATGAGGGTGGGTGGTGTGTGGTTCATGGGGTGGGTGAATTTGGGGTCATGATGGTGGGTGGTAGTTTGGTTCATGATGGGGGGTTGGTAGGGGTGGTCTGTGGTGGGTGGTGTGGTGGGTTCATGTGGTGGGTGGTGTGTTGGTTCATGAGGTGGGTGGTAGTGGGGTTTAATGTGGTGGTGGTAGTGTGGTTCATGAGGTGGGGGGTAGTGTGGTTCATGTGGTGGGTGGTAGTGGGTTCATGATGGTGGGTGGTGTGTGGTTCATGATGGTGGGGGTTTTAGTGTGGTTCAGATGGTGGGTGGTAGTGTGGTTCATGATGGGGGGTGGTAGTGTGGTTCATGATGGTGGGTGGTAGTGGGGTTTCATGTGGTGGTGGTAGTGTGGTTCATGTGGGGTGTAGTGGTGGTCATGATGGTAGGGTGGTGTGTGGTTCTTTAGGTGGGTGGTCAGGGGGTTTTCATGATGGTGGGTGGTAGTTTGGTTCTTTGATGGTGGGGGTCGTGGTGGTTCATGATGGTGGGTGGTAGTGTGGTTCATGATGGTGGGTGGTTGGTGGTTCATGATGGGGGTAAGTTGGTTCATGATGGTGGGGTAGTGGTTCATGATGGGGGTGTGTTGTGGTGGTTCATGATGGTGGGGTTATGTGGTTCTTGGTTTGTGTTGTTCATGTTGGGTGTAGTGTGGTTTCATTATGGTGGTTGAGAGTGATTGGTTCATTTTTTTATTGTTCAATTGGGTGTAAATGTTGGGTTTATTTTGGTTTTGTTCTATTGGGTATGGGGTCAGATTGGGTGGTAGTGGGGGTTCATGGTGGTGAAAAGGTGGTTCAATGTGGGTTAGTGGTGGCATATGGGGTGTAGTGGCATATGTGGTTATTTTAACCTAAAATTTATGGTGGTTCATGAGGTGGGTGGTAGTAGGGGGTTCATGGTGGTGGGTGGTATGGGGGTTCATGATGGTGGGGGGTAGTGGTGGTTCATGATGGTGGTGGTAGTGGTGGTTTCCCATGATGGTGGGTGGTAGTGTGGTTCATATGTGATGGTAGGGGGTTTTAGGTGGGGGGAGTGGTGGTTCTTTGATGGTGGTTGGTAGTGTGGTTCATGATGGTGGGTTGGAAAGTGTGGTTAATGATGGTGGGTGTGTGTTGTTCATGGTGGTGGTGGTTAGTGTGGTTCATGATGGTGGGTGGTAGGGGTGGGATCATGATGGTGGGTGGTAGTGTGGGTCATGAGGGTGGGGGGGTAGTGGTGGTTCATGATGGTGGGGGGTTTAGGGGTGGTTCATGATGGTGGGTGGTTGGGTCATGTGGGGTGGTAGTGTTTCATGATGGTGGGTGGTTTAGTGTGGTTCATGATGGTGGGTGGTAGTGGTGGTTCATGTGGTGGGGGGGAGTGGTGGTTCATGATGGTGGGTGGTAGTGTGGTTATGTTTGGTGGTTTATTTTCGATGGTGGGTGGTAGTGTGGTTCATGTGGTGGGTGGTAGTGGTGGTTCATGATGGTGGGGGTGGTGTTTGGTCATGATGGTGGGGTGTAGGGGTGGTTCATGATGGTGGGTGGTGTTTGGTTTATGATGGTGGGTGGTAGTGTGTTCATGATGGTGGGTTAGTGGTGGTTCATGATGGTGGGTGGTAGTGTGGTTCATGTGGTGGGTGGTAGTGTGGTTCATGATGGTGGGTGGTAGTGGTGGTTTGTTGATTGGTTCATGATGGTGGGTGGGTAGTGGGGGTTTTTCATGTTTGGTGGGTGGTAGTGTGGTTCATGATGGTGGGTGGTAGTGTGGTTCATGATGGTGGGTGGTAGGGGTGGTTCATGATGGGGGGTGGTAGTGTGGGTTCATGATGGTGGGTGGTAGTGTGGTTCATGATGGTGGGTGGTAGTGTTGGTTCATGATGGTGGTTGGTAGTGTGGGTCATGATGGTGGGTGGTAGTGGGGTTTTCATGATGGTGGTGGTAGTGGTGGTTCATGATGGTGGGTGGTAGTGTGGGTTTCTGTGGTGGGTGGTGTGTGGTTCATGATGGTGGGTGGTAGTTGGTGGTTCATGTGGTGGGTGGTAAGTGTGGTTCATGATGGTGGGTGGTAGGGGTGGTCATGATGGTGGGTGGTAGTGTGGTTCATGATGGTGGGTGGTAGTGGTGGTTCATGATGGTGGGTGGTAGTGGTGGTTCATGATGGTGGGTGGTAGTGTGGTTCATGATGGGGGGGTGTGTAGTGTGGGTTCATGATGGTGGGTGGTAGTGTGGTTCATGATGGTGGGTGGTTAGTGTGGTTCATGATGGTGGGGGGTTTGGGGTGGTTCATGATGGTGGGTGGTAGTGGGTTCATGATGGTGGGTGGTAGTGTGGTTCATGATGGTGGGTGGTAGTGGTGGTTCATGATGGTGGGTGGTAGTGTGGTTCATGATGGTGGGTGGTAGTGTGGTTCATGATGGTGGGTGGTAGTGTGGTTCATGATGGTGGGTGGTAGGGGTGGTTCATGATGGTGGGTGTTTAGTGGTGGTTTCATGATGGGGGGTGGGTAGGGGTGGTTCATGATGGTGGGTGGTAGTGGTGGTTCATGATGGGGGGTAGTGGTGGTTCATGATAGTGGGTGGTAGTTGTGGTTCATGATGGTGGGTGGTAGTTTGGTTCATGATGGGGGGTTAGTGGTGGTTTATAGGTGGGTGGTAGTGGTGGTTCATGATGGTGGGTGGTAGTGTGGTTCATGATGGGGGGTTTGGTATTGGTGGTTCATGAGGGTGGGTGGTAGTGGTGGTTCATGATGGGGGGTTTGGTTGTGTGGTTCTGATGGTGGGTTGTAGTGGTGTTCATGATGGTGGGGGTTGGTTTATTTGTGGTTCATGATGGGGGGTGTAGTGGTGGTTCATGATGGTGGTTTTGGTGGTTCATGATGTGGGTGTATGGTGGTTATGTGGTGGGGGGTGGGGTGGTCATGATGGTGGGTGGTTGTGTGGTTTCATGATGGTGGGTGGTGTGGGTTCATGTTGGTGGGTTGGTAGTGTGGTTATGATGGTGGGTGGTAGTGGTGGTTCATGATGGGGGGTGGGTAGTGGTGGTTCATGATGGGGGTAGTGGTGGTTTCATGATGGTGGGTGGTAGTGTGGTTCATGATGGTGGTAGTGGGGGTTTCATGATAGTGGGTGGTAGTTGGGGTTCATGATGGTGGGTGGTAGTGGTGGTTCATGATGGTGGGGGGGTTTAGTGGTGGTTCATGATGGTGGTAGTGGTGGTTCATGATGTGGGTGGTAGTTGTGGTTCATGATGGTGGGTGGTTAGTGGTGGTTAGTGGTCGTGGTTGTGGTGGTTCATGATGAGTGGGTGGTAGTGGTGGTTCATTGATGGTGGGTGGTAGTGGTGGTTCATGATGGGGGGTTTGGTAGTGTGGTTCATGATGGGGGGTGGTTAGTGTGGTTCATGATGGTGGGGTGGTAGTGTGGTTCATGATGGTGGGTGGTAGTGGTGGTTCATGATGGTGGGTGGTAGTGGTGGTTCATGATGGTGGGTGGTAGTGTGGTTCATGATGGTGGGTGGTAGTGTGGTTCATGATGGTGGGTGGTAGTGTGGTTCATGATGGTGGGTGGTAGTGTGGTTCATGATGGTGGGTGGTAGTGTGGTTCATGATGGTGGGTGGTAGTGGTGGTTCATGATGGTGGGTGGTAGTGGTGGTTCATGATGGTGGGTGGTAGTGTGGTTCATGATGGGTGGGTGGTAGTGGTGGTTTCATGATGGTGGTTAGTGCTGGTTCATGATAGAGGGTGGTAGTTGTGGTTCATGATGGTGGGTGGTAGTGGTGGTTCATGATGGTGGTAGTGGTGGTTCATGATAGTGGGTGGTAGTGGTGGTTCATGATGGTGGGTGGTAGTGGTGGTTCATGATGGTGGTAGTGGTGGTTCATGATGGGTGGGTGGTAGTGGTGGTTCATGATAGGGGGTTTGGTAGGGGTTTGGTTCATGATGGTGGGTGGTAGGGGATGGTTCATGATGGTGGGTGGTAGTGGTGGTTCATGATGGTGGTAGTGGTGGTTGCTCCTGCGCGCCTCTCTCCAACATGCAAAATAAAAGGGGAAAAATCACTATTTCTTGAAGATCTTAAAGTAGGTGGATTACGAGGCGTGAGAGGGATTTCTCTCTCTCTCTCTCTGTCTCTCAGAGAGAGAGAGAGAGAGGGGAGAGGGGAGAGAGAGGTTACCAAGGGATTTCCTGTATGATAAACTTTTCCCATCGTTTTGATATCGTAATGGAAGTAAACACACACACACACACACACACACACACACACACACACACACACAATCAATCAATCTGGAGAATGAATTAGTAGAGGCAGGAACCGTACATAGCCTTAAGAAGAGCTACGATAACGCCTTTGGAGCAGGAAGGGAGTGGACCAAGTAACGATCAGCTAAGAGGCGGGGCCAAGAGCAGCGAATCGACCCCTAAAACCACAAATATAGTGAATGTAAACACGCAGGTGACCATACAAGACTGAACTTGGAGTACCTTGTAAAGGTGAACGTAATATGTAGAAAGGTAGGCGGAGAGTGTGAGAATCCTGACTCTAGAATAGCTAACTTTGAGATGAGTCCTGAATGTAGTCAAGTTGGATAGAGATTTGAATGGGATGTCAGCGGATGTGACGATGGTGTACTTAGAGGGAAAACGCACGAAAACAGAGGAGAACGTCATACCAAGGAGATGATGTAGAAATAAGAAAGAGACACAGAGAGGCAGAAGAGGAAAGTGTCAAATCATGTCACAGACCGGGCCGCGGGGGCGTTGACCCCCGGACTCTCTCCAGGTAAACTCCAGAGTCGTGGGCAGATTAATCTGAAGCGAATTTGCTAGAGTGAAGAGAAAGACTGTGTTAATATTTTGAGATTAACATTGCAGCCGAGGCCAAGTCTGAACCAAAACTGCTTCACAGCCAAATCAGAGGAAAAACGACAGTAAAGGACCTGGTAATTCGACTGAAGAAGGATGGAGAGTGCCCACGAACAACGAGAGGGAGGTCTGTGAAGAAATATTGAAACGATGTGAAGAGGTCTCACTGGTGTCTGGGGCGGTACCAAAGAGTCTAGAGGACAAGGTAATACGACAGGTAATGGTTACCGTTCACACAGCAAGGAGGACAAGTAAAAAAACTTTCGATGGAGCTGGATATATCGAGAGCAATGAAACCTCACAACATGTCAACACGGTTTCTCCCAGAGGGAACAGCAGCACTGCCTCAGTAACTAAGGTTTATGAAGAAGCAGGGAATATGGGACATACCAGAGATCAGGAAGACAGTTCCGATATTAAAGAAGGAAGACAGACAGGTGGTATTGAATTACAGAGCAGTTTCTCAGGTATGCATACTTTGCAAGGTAATGGAGAAAATTATCAGAAGAATGGTAGAGCACTTGCAGAAAAAGAAACACCAAGCATTAAGAGATGACAAAATAACAAAAGTTAATCATGAGAGTGACGGGCATATTGCATTTTCTTAGACTTCAAAAAGGCACATGTATAGTATCCCACAAGAGACAGGACCAAAATTTGAGGTGCAGGCAGGAATAACAGGGAACGTACTCCAGTGGATGAAAGAGTACCTTAACGGAAGGAAGCCAAGACTTCAGGAAAGAAACGTCAGAATGGCGAAGATTAACTAGCAGAGCTCTATAAGGATCAGTATTAGAATTAGTACTGTTTTTGGTATATGTAAACGACATAACCAGATCAACATAATACTCGCTGAAGCAAATGCATGACTGGTAAATTTAAATTCAGCCTTCAGTACCTTGAACAAGAAGGTGTTGACGACCCTTTACACGGCATGTGTCAGGTCCACCTTGGAGTATGCAGCACCATATGGAGCCCACTACGAAAAAGCTGGTAAAATGCAAAGAAACGCAACGAGAGAAGTCACAGAGCTGAGACGACTTAGGAAGACTAGAGGAGCTATGTTTCTGACATTAGAGGACACAAGGAATAAGGGTGACATAATTGATAGTAGAAAATACTGAGAAGAATTGACAGTGCGAGTCTGAGAGGCGAGTCTAAGGTACACAAAGTCACGACTGGAAACTAAAAATACAGATGAGTCACAGGAATGTCAGGAAATATTACTTTAGCTTTAGAGTGGTAAGGAAGTGGAATGACCTACAGAGTAAAGCGATAAAGGCAGGAGCCATACATAGCTTTAAGAATAGGTATGACTGGGCTCACGCAGCCAGAAAAGAGTTAACCCAGTAGTGGTTAGTGTAAAGACCGGGTTAGGACTCGACCCTTGAAACCACAAATAGGTAAGCGCGTGCGTGCGCGCGCGCGCACATACACATACACTGGAATGGATCAGGGAATAAGTGACAGGAAGGAAACAACGTGTGATGGTACGAGACGAGGTGTCAGAGTGCGTTCATGTGTCGAGCGGGGTTCCACAAGGGTCAGTCCTAGGCCTGTGTGCTCTTTCTTGTACATGTGAATGACATGACGGAAGGGATAGTCAGAGGTGTCCCTGTTCGCAGGATGATGTGAAACTAATGAGGAGAATACAAGCTGACGAAGATCATTAAGCCTAGAAAGGGATCTGGATAGACTGCAAGCTGGTCTGACAAATGTCTCCTGAAGTTTAACTCCAGCAAGTGCCAAGTTAGGCAGCTTGAGGAGGGACAAAGGAGACCGCAGACAGAGTACAGCCTAAGAACGTCAGAGGCTGAAAAACTCAAGCAAAAGGATCTTGGGTGTGAACATCATACCCAGCACATCTCCTGAGGTCGCACATCAACCAAATAACTGCTGCAGCATACACACAAACCTGAAACAGCATATCGATATCTAATCTACGTAAGGAGTCGTTCACGACGCTGTACACAGTGTACGTTAGGCCCATATGGAGTATACAGCACCAGTATGGATCCCACACCTGGTCAAGCACGTCAAGAAATTAGAGATGTGCAGAGGTTTGCAACAAGACTAGTCGCGGAGCTAACGAGTTTGTCCTACGAGGAGAGGTTAAGAGAAATGAACCTGACGACACTGGAAAACAGGAGGGAGAGGAGTTGACAAGATTGATAGGGACAGAATGTTCCAGATATGTGACACAGCAGCAAGGGGTTACAACTGGAAGTTGAAAACTCACACGAGTCACAGGAATGTCAGTCATAGGGTTGTCAGGAAGTGGAACAATCTGGTGAGTGATGTAGTGGAGGCAGGATCCATACACAGCTTTAGGAAGAGTGATAAAGCGCATGGAGCAGGGAGAGTGTGGACCTAGTAGCGACCAGTGAAGAGGCGGGGCCAAGAGCTGTGACTCGACCCCTGCAACCACGTAAAGGTGAGTACACACACCAACACCTTAACTTCCTTTAATGGCAGCATTAACAACGTCCGCACCCAATTAAGAGTGTGGAGGTCGAGCCTGCGAGCAGACGAGCACTGGAGCCTAATAAAAGTCTCAAAACAACGACACTGGATCCTACTTTAAATTGTCTGAACACTTGTGTAAATTGAATATAAATCTGAGATTGTGTGTGTGTGTGTGTGTGTGTGTGTGTGTGTGTGTGTGTGTGTGTGTGTGTGTGTGTGTTTTACACCGGCCAGTGTGTGGTTTACGAGGAAGTTTTTTTTGGTAATCTTGTTATTTTTCGTTCTGGGAGAGTTTGAGAGGCTGTTATTGTTATTATCGCTGTTATTATTGGTAAAGAGGTTGGTGACGTCACCAGGTCAGAGCATGCGCACTGCGAAGGAAATATTTTTTTGGTAAATACCTTAGCAGGGTAGGCGCAGCGCCCCCCCCCCTCCTCTTCCAGTAGTCTTTGAGGAATTATTTCTTTTTTACCTTACTGGGAAATGTCTTTAGCTTGCAGAGTCAGTCAAATACAGAAGGAGTAGTAATAATGAAATAAATGACGTCGTCAGTCCATCTGCCTTATCTACCTTAGAGAAAAATTATTTGAGGTGGTCAGTCTCTCAGCCTGGAGAAGAGGTCAGTTCCATGGTCTGGAACAAGGTGGTCAGTCTCTCAGCCTGGAGAAGAGTTCAGTGCCATGGTCTGGAACAAGGTGGTCAGTCCCTCAGCCTGCAGAAGAGGTCGGCTCCATGGTCTGGAACAAGGTAGTCAGTCCCTCAGCCTGGAGAAGAGGTCAGTTCCATGGTCTGGAACAAGGTAGTCAGTCCCTCAGCCTGGAGAAGAGGTCAGTTCCATGGTCTGGAACAAGGTAGTCAGTCCCTCAGCCTGGAGAAGAGGTCAGTTCCATGGTCTGGAACAAGGTGGTCAGTCATCTCTCAGCCTGGAGAAGATGTTCAGTTGCTATGGTCTGGAACAAGGTGGTCAGTCCCTCAGCCTGCAGAAGAGGTCGGCTCCATGGTCTGGAACAAGGTAGTCAGTCCCTCAGCCTGGAGAAGAGGTCAGCTCCATTGTCTGGAACAAGGTGGTCAGTCCCTCAGCCTGCAGAAGAGGTCGGCTCCATGGTCTGGAACAAGGTAGTCAGTCCCTCAGCCTGGAGAAGAGGTCAGTTCCATGGTCTGGAACAAGGAAGTCAGTCCCTCGGCATGGAGAAGAGGTCAGCTCCATTGTCTGGAACAAGGTGGTCAGTCTCTCAGCCTGGAGAAGAGTTCAGTGCCATGGTCTGGAACAAGGTGGTCAGTCCCTCAGCCTGCAGAAGAGGTCGGCTCCATGGTCTGGAACAAGGTGGTCAGTCCCTCCGCCTGGAGAAGAGGTCAGTTCCATGGTCTGGAACAAGGTGGTCAGTCCCTCAGCCAGGAAAAGAGGTCAGTTCCATGGTCTGGAACAAGGTGGTCAGTCCCTCAGCCTGGAGAAGAGTTCAGTTCCATGGTCTGGAACGATATGAACTCTTCTCCAGGCTGAGGGACTGATTACGTCATCTTTATTTCATTACCACTGCTTCCTCTGTATTTGACTGAAGAAGCCTACTGTGTAAGCGAAACGTTTCATCAATAATTATACCCAGTGTAGACAGTCTTAAGCCTGTTGAGAGGCGGGAAACGGGTATTCAAGGGCACAGAGAGAAGCCACCGGGATGTCAGGAAGTATTTGTTCAGTCTCAGTTTAGTGAAGAAGTGGAATTATTTAGACCAAGAATTGTTAGCGACAGACTCCATGCATAGTTTTAGGAACAGGTACGATAGATCCCCCATGAGGCTATGAGGAAGTGACACTGGCGAACTGGAAGATGGTAAGTCAAGCTGGGCCAGGAGTTGAGCCTCGACCCCTGCAACTACACACAGGAAAATACATACGCACACACACACACAGCGAGGATAATACACATATTTTCCCTCTATTTCAATTTCCAGTCTTTTTATCCCCAAACAGCAAGAAAAATAGGGAAGTGACGCTGGGAATATTTAAGCATGTTGGTGTGTCTTGAGTATATAGAGAAGCTGTTTTTGTGTGTGTCTGTGGTAACGCAGACTCCCACCGCCATGACATACGCCGACACTGACGCCAGGATCTGAACTGACCTGACCAACACTTGTTGGTCAGGTCAGTTCAGTTCTTGGATACTCGTCAAGTCAATTCGAAAACAGTAGGGGGGGGAAGGGGAAAGAGTAGGGAAAAGAGAAGGAAATAAAGGATGGGATAGGTTTTCTCGTATAATTGAATATATCAGCAATGTGCTGCTGGACTATGTGATAGTTACACAGTTGGAACACCCACATTGTACAAGCTGTGTCCTCACATGTGAGGACACATGAATGTGCCACCAGACTGTCTGATTAGAATTTGCCACCGAAGTGGATGGCAGCGCTAAAGTATGTGGATGCATAAAAGGCCTAGGAACTAGGCTCAATAATTGGACAATTAAGCACATAGTGTTCAAGATAGTGACCATAGTGCTGGCCAAATACTTTGTATTTGGTTTGATCATAATCTGTGTGTCTGTCAAACTACCAGAAGTACTTGTAACCAAGCCTAAGCCTGGCCACTACAACAACAGTCAGTACTTGTAACCAAGCCTAAGCCTGGCCACTACAACATCAGTCAGTACAGTACTTGTAACCAAGCCTAAGCCTGGCCACTACATCAGTCAGTACTTGTAACCAAGCCTAAGCCTGGCCACTACAACATCAGTCAGTACAGTACTTGTAACCAAGCCTAAGCCTGGCCACTACAACATCAGTCAGTACTTGTAACCAAGCCTAAGCCTGGCCACTACAACATCAGTCAGTACTTGTAACCAAGCCTAAGCCTGACCACTACAGCATGTGTCAGTACTTGTAACCAAGCCTAAGCCTGGCCACTACAACATCAGTCAGTGTTTACATTACAAGTTGCTCCATAAACGTACTTATCTACGTTCATTTTATAGTGGGTATAGATTTACTCAGGCTTCTAATTGCATTCCTATAACACTCAGTTTCATTATTTACTTCTCTGCTAATTTTATTCCTAATGCTAGGCACAGATATATAAAGTTATTATCTACATTCTCCTTCAGGTAATCTTCTTGGCTAACATATCAACTTTATCATGAAGGAGTAATCCAATTTGTGACGGAATCCATAACATTATTTTTTTTATTATCACACTGGCCGATTCCCACCAAGGCAGGGTGGCCCGAAAAAGAAAAACTTTCACCATCATTCACTCCATCACTGTCTTGCCAGAATGGTGCTTTACACTACAGTTCAATTGTACATTAATTCATTTTCCAGGATTTTTGAGTATCTATATCTGGCTTCTCCAGTGAGCATGTTGTTAGTCATTATGTTATGACATAGTATTAATTATAGAGTCAAGCTCAGTGTCATAAGTTAACTTTAGCTCCATTAGGATGGCAAACAATTCAGTTTACAGTGCAGACGCCCAGTTGTTAATTCTTATTCATAACTCAACAAAGTTCCTATTGTTCTTAACTAGAGAGGTGGCAACAAGAGCAGATGCATCCCTGCCAGTAGACTCCTGCTTAGATCAATCACTCTATATTTTGTGATCTATTATTATTATCAGTTAAACCAGAAATTTCTTGAGTAGATGCCGTTGATGGTGGATTAAGGAAAGTATTACTAATGATGAGCTTCTTGGGAGGGGCTTGCATGTATGTGATATTAAGTGAACACATTTTCCATGGTGGGGTGAGATGCTCTTGTTGTCTACAGTGATACAGTTCATGCAGGTTATAAAGCTTGATGTAATTGCATGTTTTCATAGTGGCAGTGTCTGGTTCATATCTGAGCATTCTAATACCTCGTACGGTGTTAATCTCAATAATCCTATAACTGATACTAGAAATACCAAGCTCCTTCCTCACATTAAGAACCTTGGTAGATGTGGGACAGCCAAGAATAATTCTGAGAGCCTCCTTTTGCATAACTCCAAGGGTCAGAGAGAACTTTCTCTAGCTAATATCAACATGGGAGCAACATAATCAATTAAGGACCTAACATAGGCTATGTACACCATTTTCATTATTCTCATATTAGCACCATAGTTGGGGTTGTAGCCAGCAACATTAACACCATAGTTGGGGTTGTAGCAGAACATTAGCACCATAGTTGGGGTTGTAGCCAGCAACATTAGCACCATAGTTGGGGTTGTAGCCAGCAACATTAGCACCATAGTTGGGTTGTAGGCAGCAACATTAGCACCATAGTTGGGGTTGTAGCCAGCAACATTAGCACCATAGTTGGGGTTGTAGCCAGCAACATTAGCACCATAGTTGGGGTTGTAGCCAGCAACATTAGCACCATAGTTGGGGTTGTAGCCAGCAACATTAGCACCATAGCTGGGTTTGTAGCCAGCAACATTAGCATCATAGCTGGGGTTGTAGCCAGCAACATTAGCACCATAGTTGGGGTTGTAGCCAGCAACGTTTAGCACCATAGTTGGGGTTGTAGCCAGCAACATAAGCACCATAGTTGGGGGTTGTAGCCAGCAACATTAGCACCATAATTGGGGTTGTAGCCAGCAACATTAGCACCATAATTGGGGTTGTAGCCAGCAACATTAGCACCATAGTTGGGGTTGTAGCCAGCAACATTAGCACCATAGTTGGGGTTGTAGCCAGCAACATTAGCACCATAGTTAGGGTTGTAGCCAGCAACATTAGCACCATAGTTGGGGGTTGTAGCCAGCAACATTAGCACCATAGTTGGGGGTTGTAGCCAGCAACATTAGCACCATAATTGGGGTTGTAGCCAGCAACATTAGCACCATAGTTGGGGTTGCAGCCAGCAACATTAGCACCATAGTTGGGGTTGTAGCCAGCAACATTAGCACCATAGTTGGGGTTGTAGCCAGCAACATTAGCACCATAGTTGGGGGTTGTAGCCAGCAACATTAGCACCATAGTTGGGGGTTGTAGCCAGCAACATTAGCACCATAATTGGGGTTGTAGCCAGCAACATTAGCACCATAGTTGGGGTTGTAGCCAGCAACATTAGCACCATAGCTGGGTTTGTAGCCAGCAACATTAGCACCATAGCTGGGGTTGTAGCCAGCAACATTAGCACCATAGTTGGGGTTGTAGCCAGCAACATTAGCACCATAGTTGGGGTTGTAGCCAGCAACATAAGCACCATAGTTGGGGTTGTAGCCAGCAACATTAGCACCATAGTTAGGGTTGTAGCCAGCAACATTAGCACCATAGTTGGGGTTGTAGCCAGCAACATTAGCACCATAGTTGGGGGTTGTAGCCAGCAACATTAGCACCATAGTTGGGGTTGTAGCCAGCAACATTAGCACCATAGTTGGGGTTGTAGCCAGCAACATTAGCCCATAGTTGGGGTTGTAGCCAGAAACATTAGCACCATAGTTGGGGTTGTAGCCAGCAACATTAGCACCATAGTTGGGGGTTGTAGCCAGCAACATTAGCACCATAGTTGGGGGTTGTAGCCAGCAACATTAGCACCATAATTGGGGGTTGTAGCCAGCAACATTAGCACCATAGTTGGGGTTGTAGCCAGCAACTTTTAGCACCATAGCTGGGTTTGTAGCCAGCAACATTAGCACCATAGCTGAGGTTGTAGCCAGCAACATTAGCACCATAGTTGGGGTTGTAGCCAGCAACATTAGCACCATAGTTGGGGTTGTAGCCAGCAACATTAGCACCATAGTTGGGGTTGTAGCCAGCAACATTAGCACCATAGTTGGGGTTGTAGCCAGCAACATTAGCACCATAGCTGGGGGTTGTAGCCAGCAACATTAGCACCATAGTTGGGGGTTGTAGCCAGCAACATTAGCACCATAGTTGGGGTTGTAGCCAGCAACATTAGCACCATAGTTGGGGTTGTAGCCAGCAACATTAGCACCATAGTTGGGGTTGTAGCCAGCAACATTAACACCATAGTTGGGGTTGTAGCCAGCAACATTAGCACCATAGTTGGGGTTGTAGCCAGCAACATTAGCACCATAGTTGGGGTTGTAGCCAGCAACATTAGCACCATAGCTGGGTTTGTAGCCAGCAACATTAGCACCATAGCTGGGGTTGTAGCCAGCAACATTAGCACCATAGTTGGGGTTATAGCCAGCAACATTAGCACCATAGTTGGGGTTGTAGCCAGCAACATTAGCACCATAGTTGGGGGTTGTAGCCAGCAACATTAGCACCATAGTTGGGGTTGTAGCCAGCAACATTAGCACCATAGTAGGGGTTGTAGCCAGCAACAGCTTTGAGAGCATTTAACCTATCTATGCATTTCTTGTTTAGTTGTGGTAAAGTGGATTTATTAAAGGGTACATCTACACCAAGGTATCTGTAGGATTTAACGTAGCTAATGTTTTTACCCTGGAAGCAGATGGGTGGGGAATGTCGTTTGCTTGTCAATATCTTTGTTTTAGATGAAGATATGATTACAAACTGCCTGAACTTCAACTGTCTAAGGATACATGAAGGTGGTATAGAGGTCACCATATTTCCTGCCAATTGTCGTTACCTTGACTTACCTGAAATTCATTTTCGTCTCACCAGCGTTACGTAGTTCACTTATTTTTTCAGGATGGTGTGGCACCTCACCTGCCTACAGTATATAAGCCACTTCTTCGCGCACATGCTGTATTCTTTTCGAGATTGGTGGACTGATTACATCGACTCAAGACTGAGGGACTGATTACCTCAAACTTCTCCTCTCCTCCATTTTCCTTTATATGGACTGATGAAGCCACTGTGTGGCGAAACATTTCCTCATTAAAGATTCCCAAGTGTTGCACATGTGTCTAATTTATCAACTTGTCGATTCTCTGAACTATTTATTTACAACTCACACACTGAAGATTAAACGAGACGTTTCGGTCCATCTTACACTATTATGAAGATAATCGCTGGTTGATGACGGTTCACAATCGACAGAAACGCTGAATAATGACGATGCGCAGTATCTGGACTAACTGGGAAGTGTAGCAGTATTGTTACCTATGTTCTACCTCATGACCCTTGTGAGTTTAGCGCTTGGTTATGATTGCAATGATAATAATATACAAATTCAGCCAAGTGATTATTATTTGTTGTAGCGGCCTCGTATTAACTGCTGCGTTTACGTATTTTCATGTTGATTTAAAATTAAGACATTGACATCGTTCTTCCCTCTTAAGTCAACTTGGCCGGTGCTATGACTCAGGATTAGTGTGTAAGTCGAGTCGTTCCAGCGGTGTCCGGAATAATTCATCTCGGATTTCACGGTCAATGAACCTTACAATTCTCCAGGAACGTGGTTACTTTAGACTGCTTCCCCAAGGCTTTTTACTTCCTGAAAGAGGACCGCTAGTTCCCTGTCCTCCTAAGTCTCTCACTTCCTGGAATAGAACTTCAGGTTTCCGGGTCCTGGAAATTTCGTGTTCTGGAGGAGGGCGAGTACTCTGTCCCCCGTAAACTGGTCGCTGAGGTTGGAATGCAGGTTTGTGTCTCTTGAAGTCTTCATTTTCTGGAAGAGTACAAATTCCTTACCACTGTAAATCTCACTTCCTCAAGCAGGTCAGAATGTTATTAGGTCTTGCTTCTGTGAGTAGGTCAGCATGTTTCGTGTTCTTGCAAGTCTCTCACTTTCTGGAAGAGGACACTGGCTCTAGGTCCTTGGAAATCTCTCAGTTTCTTACTGAAAAACACTGCTTCCAAAAATCAGTCACTGTTTCCAACAGTGTTCAACCAGGAACAAACTTCTAAC
This sequence comes from Cherax quadricarinatus, assembly GCF_026875155.1. Classification (NCBI taxonomy): domain Eukaryota; kingdom Metazoa; phylum Arthropoda; class Malacostraca; order Decapoda; family Parastacidae; genus Cherax; species Cherax quadricarinatus. The sequence goes on along the minus strand of NC_069487.1, from coordinate 13,000,641 downwards.
AGACACTGAGCTTTAAACTAGCCTTTGACACGCCTATTTACTCTACAAAACAGCTTACGAGGCAGCCATCTGTATCTAATTTTAACTCCTCATGAAGTGTAGACATCAACATTGATGTACCTACCAACCGAAAATAGCCGCTGGAAAGGTTGTGTGAGGCATCTCAACTTAATACATAAAGAGCGTTTCAGTCATCCTTCTATGCAAGAACTTTACTGGAAAGTCAAGGAAGGAAAATAAAATGTTTGTCAGCTCTTAAAAAAACCCATCTTCTCCCCGAAACAGCTCTCCTAAACCACCAAATGACTTCCAGGACAGCCATCCTCTGGAACAAGGTCACTTCCATCACTAAGAATTTTTTCCAGACCACTTCCTTCAGCCCGACTCACTTCAGCATTTCAAGGAAAAGGTGATCTAATCTAGCCGCACGAAGGGATTTCTTATTCCCAGCAGTGTAAATTTTCTTTGGCTAATTGGATTGAGTAGACCAGCTTCCAGCAGGCAGCATTCTTCAGGCCTGTGGAATGTAATTTTCGCTGTCAGCAGTCAGTGCTATCGAACTTAGTCGCTGGAAGATCCGTTGTGCTTCCAGAAGACCTGTCCAGGTTTACTGCTTGAACGAAAGCATTTCCAGCATTCAGAGTTCTTGAAACTGGTCACTAGAGGGAGCTGCCATGCTTCCAGCAAGAACTGTCCAGGTTTACTGCTTGAAACTAAGCACTTCCAGCAGCAAGTAGTCTCGAGGCTATCTGGTGAAGCTGCTTCTTCCAGCAGGGAGTATTCTCCAGACTGGCCGACTCTGGAAGCTTTTGTCCCTCCGGCAGCAAGAGTTTTCCAGGTCAACTGCTTGAGTCGACCCACTTGCAGCAGCAAGTGGTCTTCAGGCTGAGCGCCGGAATGGCTTTTGTACTTCCTGGCCTCTTTGCACCACAACTGAGCCTCGTAAAAAAAAGAAAAAACATGTGCTTTTATTTTCTTGTTTTGGTGGGAATCCATTTTACAGAAGGTCTGCGGGAAGTGGTTTTCATCCAGGTTACTCTGTGTATGAATCATTCTAGAGACAAAAACACGGAAGATGACGTTGTTCTGTGAGTTTCTGTTTCCGTGTGGGTTATTACTGAGCATCGGCAAGTGTTCATTGTACTTCTATAAGTAATAGACGACACATTTCACTTGTACTTCACTACAATCCTCGTAGTTTCAC
>NC_069487.1:12931937-12996937 GCF_026875155.1 Cherax quadricarinatus | reverse complement strand
TCTTGTATGTCTTTTTCTCCGGCTTAATTAATGCAGTTTGGGTTCTTTTCGTAAGAGTTTGCTACCGACTTCTGGCAACCATCCAGCTATGGTGTTACCCAGTGACTCTCATTTGTACTGCAACAGCTGTTGTTCTGTAAGGCTATTCCTGCAAGCGTGTTCCATGAGTGAATGTGGTTTCGTTAAATTCTCCCCTTCAGTTCATGATTACTGCTGGAATTCATGATGAATGTTATACCTAGGAAACGTGCAAGTATTGTAGCTATTACAAAACAGGCTGATTTGAGTATTAGATCACTAAATATTTGAGCTAGTAACGTCAACTGTTGGCTGGATTCTGAAGAGAGTTGATGACACTGGTGATTGTGGAGCGCTGCGTCGAGGAATATGTGGAAGAGAATGCAAGACAACACCTCACGATGACAAGGTTATCGTAAGAAATAGTGTGACGGATCCCAAGAAAACCAGCAAAGATATACAGAGAGATTTGGCTTCAGTTGGTGTAAATGTTGATTCTTCAACTGTTCGACAAAGGCTCCTTGAAGTTGGCAAAACTGCCAGAAAACTAGTAAAGAAACAATTATGGACTGCTGCTATGAAGAAAAAGCGGTTGTAGTGGGCACTCGATCATAAGGGATCGACGACAGATGAATGGAGAAAAGTTATATTTTCAAATGTGGTATATTTTGAACTATATGGGTACAGATCAGTGAAAGTCAGACGGAGCAAAGGCCAACCTCTTTGGAATGGACACATTCACAAGTGCCAAAACACCCACCTAAGATGTTTTAGGGTAGTTTTACTGCTAAAGGCCCTGGACGGTTTGTTATTGTTGAGGGAACGATGAACGTGGCAAAAACAAGGAAATCCTGGCAACTCGTTTGCTTCCCATTGTGGATAGAGTCTTTCCTGATGGAGAAGGCATTTTCCAGTAGGATCTTGCTTCATGCCACACTTCGAGAAAAGTCTTCTTTCAACAAACTAGCCGCATCCCACCGAGGCAGGGTGGCCCGAAAAGAAAAACGAAGGTTTCTCTTTTATAATTTTAGTAATATACACAGGAGAAGGGGTTACTAGCCTCTTGCTCCCGCCATTTTAGTCGCTTATTACGATACGCATGACTTACGGAGGAAGAATTCTGTTCCACTTCCCCATGGAGTTCCAGAAAATGCTGACATTCGAAGAGAGTGGGCTAAGTGTTTTAAACTGGCCTGGAAACTCTCCTGACCTCAACCCAGTTGAGACTCTGTGAGCAATAACCAAACACAGGATAGCTAAACAGTACTGTTCAGCTGTAGAGAAAGTAACTAATGTTATTAGGACCTGATACCACGACGAAGAACTTATCAAATGTGTTCAACACTGGACGATTCTCTACCAGTGTGTGTAACAGTGCTATTATTAAATCAGTTATCTAGCATTTGGGACCCGTTCTGTTTACAGAGAACGTTAACAGTGTAGTATGTGGCCCGTTTCTGTTCATAAGTAATATCAACGGTATGCTATGTGAGCCATGTCTGTTTGCAAAATCAACAGTGTTATGCTATGTTATGTTACATTGGCTTCCATGTTGGGTTGATAATTCGTAATAAACACACACATACTCTCTCACTCTCTCTCACTCTCTCTCTCTCTCTCTCTCTCTCTCTCTCTCTGTCTCTCTCTCTGTCTCTCTCTCTGTCTCTCTCTCTGTCTCTCTCTCTGTCTTCTTCTCTCTCTCTCTCTCTCTCTCTCTCTCCTCTCTCTCTCCACTTCTCTCTCCTCTCCTCTCTCTCTCCCCTCTCTTTTCTCTCCCCCCTTTCTCACAATTAATTCTTAACAGGTCGAGGGAAAAATTCATTTAAAGTTACGTGGCGGAAACTCAAGAATTAACTTAATTTCGAAACATCGGGTACAACGAGAATTTATTTTGAATTTATATTTTTTTACTATTTCGCATTTTTATGATATTTTAAATAATCGATTTTGAATAAATGATTGGTGAAGGCGATTATTTTTTTTTAATAGAGATAATTTCTCTCTCTCTCTCTCTCTCTCTCTCTCTCTCTCTCTCTCTCTCTTCTCTCTCTCTCTCTCTCTCTCTCTCTCTCCTCTCACGTTTTCTCACACTCTTTCTCTCCCACTTTCTCTTTCTCCCGCTCTCTCTTTCTATCGGTCTCTCTCAAAGGTAAATATTGCTAAACCCATTATGTAACACAAAGTGTGATTGGTCTAAAGTCATTTGAATGCGTAATTCTCCTTCCCATTGGCTGACGACCAAGAGAAACATCAGTGTTATGTGAATGGTGATTGGCCGAAGGGTAATTAAATCGGTAACATCTCTTCCTGTTTGCCAGAGACCAAAATAGGGAAAGTATCTGACATGCTTTCTCTGAGATGATATGCATGTTGTTCTCCTCCCCGTCGTATCTTTTCTCCGTGTATTTTGCTTTCTAATAAGCTCCACCAACATAGCATATAGGAGGTGGCAGGGGAAGAAAATGTTCAGGTTAGGGGAGAAACCTACGTTTTCCCTGAAGTACGTTTATTCCCTTCCCTGAGGCTGTGGGTCCCCAGTCAGTCCAGAGGTGATACCTCCATATATTTTTATATATATATATATATTATATATATATATATATATATATATATATATATTATATTATATATAAGAAAATTGCTCTCACCATCATTCACACACAATCACTGTCTTTGCAAAGGCGCTCGGATACGACAGTCTAAACGTCACTCTTAACAGCCAATATCCCAAACCCCCCCTTTAAAGTGCAGGCATTGTACTTTCCCACCTCCAGGACTCAAGTCCGACTAACCGGTCTCCCTGAATCCCTTAACAAAATATTACCCTGCTCACACTCCAACAGCTCGTCAGGTCCCAAAAAGCGTTCGTCTCCATTCACTCCTAACACACTCACACATGTCTGCTGCATGTCCAAGCCCCTTGCACACAAAACCTCTTTTACCCCTCTCCCTCCATCCTTTCCTAGGACGACCCCCTACCCCTCCTTCCCTCCACTACAGATTTATACAGCCTCCAAGTCCTCCTATTTTGTTCCATTCTCTCTAAATAACCAAACCACTTCAACACCTCTCTTCAGCCCCCTGAATAATATTTTAGTAACTCCACACCTCCTACTAATTTCCACACTACGAATTCGCTGCATAATATTTACACCACACATTGCTCTTAGACTTTTCCACTGCCTACAGCCGCCTACTTGCTGCAGCATTTACCACCCAAGCTTCACAACCACATAAGAGTGTTGGTACCACTATACTCTCGTATATTCCCTTTGCCTCCATTGATAATGTTTATTTTTTTTTTTGCCTCCACATATACCTCAATGCACCACTCACCTTTTTCCCTTCATCAATTCTATGGTTAACCTCATCCTTCATAAATCCATCCGCTGACACGTCAACTCCCAAATATCTGAACACATTCACTTTTTCCATACTCCCTCCAATGCGATATCCATTTTTTTTTCTTTACCCAACTCTTTGATACCATCACAACCTTACTCTTATCTATGTTCATTTTTCAACTTCCTTTACACACCCAAACTCCTCCACTAACTTTTGCAACTTTTCTTTAGAATTTCCCAAAAGCACAGTATCATTAGCAAAAAGTAACTGTGTAAACTCCCATTTTGTATTTGATATCTCATAATTTAATCCCACCCCTCTCCCGAACACCCTAGCATTTACTTCCTTTACAACCCCATCTATAAATATATTAAACAACCATGGTGACATTACACATCCCTGTCTAAGACCTACTTTTACCGGGAAGTATTCTCCCTCTCTTCTACACACCCTAACCTGAGCTTCACTATCCTCATAAAAACTCTTTACAGCATTTGGTAAGTTACTGCCTATTCAATTCGTCCTTTATAAACCCATATATTATATATATATATATATATATATAATATATATATATATATATATATATATATATATTATATTAAAAGAAGCGCAAGTTTAATTTGGCCTAATCTAACTATATTTTAGACAACTTTACAATAATTTAATAATAAACAGACACAATGAAATATATTTTTTTCGTTAGGTTCAGAATGATTTTTGAGATACATGGTTATATTCACTTGAAAACTCCTAGAGGGACTAGTACCAAACTTGCACACGAAAAATCACTCCCTATGAAAGCAAAAGACTCGGCAGACGATGCAACATCCCCGCGATGAAAAGCAGGGGCGCTGCTAGCACGATAAGAGACAACACTAAGTGTTAGGGGCCCAAGACTGTTCAACTGCCTTCCAGCATACATAAGAGAGATTACCAATAGACCCCTGGCTGTCTTCATGAAGGCTCTGGACAGGCACCTAAAGTCAGTACCTGACCAGCCGGGCTGTGGCTCGTACGTCGGGTTGCGTGCGGCCAACAGTAACAGCCTGGTTGATCAGGCCCTGATCCACCAAAAGGCCTGGTCACAGACCGGGCCGCGCGGGCGTTGACCCGCGAAACCCTCTCCAGGTATACTCCAAGTATGCATAAATTTTCGCTTGCCTTATTCGGCAAGAAGAGCGTTGCTATTTAAGCCAAAATCGCAAGTTTTACCCATTCGGCACGAGACATATATATATATATATATATATATATATATATATATATATATATATATAATATAATATATTATATGGAATAAGGGTAGGATGTAAGAAGTGGGTTATAGTAACTGCTCATTAACTGCAAACAATTTTATGGTAAATAACCAAACAGGAAACTCATATCGGTCACATATTTATCACGTGTGACGTATCTGTCACATATTTATTACATATCTCCCTTGTCTTTGTTACCTGCATCGTCAACTGACACTTCTGTTGTCACAATAAAACATCTGGAAAAATGCCAGTGAAAACGTCAGAGATTCAAGGGATGTGAAGGAGAAATTGTAACTACAGACCTTGATCTATATTGATCTTAGAAATGTCTATAAATAGCTTTTTTTTTTTACCAGTGGCTTATGGTTTCTTATTTCGGGCGAGTTTCACATTACGATGAATGTCTTACACCAGTAGCAAGGCTTTGGATTCACCATAGATCAAAATTGTGATGGGCCGGTGACGTGTGGTGTTTATGACCTGTAGAAGTGTTCCCGTGATCTATCAAAATGTTCATACCATTCCCTGAATGTATATGTCATGATCGGACAGTTATGTATTGTAATGTGCTCATAAATAGCTGATGCTGGACAGTGGAACAACAATGTCTCCATTAGAAATAAGTCACTTTGACTTTATTTTGGGGTTTTCCTAGATAATTTACACACATGATGAATTAAACGCATGTTCAGCATCTGGTATCTCTATTATAGAAGTTTTCGCCATCCAGTAACTTTATCAATACAAATTCAAAGATATAAGTATATATAGTTCTTCTGTCTTCCAATTATATCCTTGATTTTCTGTAAAGTAAAAGGACACAAGTGCAACTAATGTGACATTTATTGTGGCAACGTTTCACTCTCCAGGAGCTTTATCAAGGTTGATAAAGCTCCTGGAGAGCGAAACGTTGTCACAATAAATGTCACATTAGTTGCACTTGTGTCCTTTTACTTTACATATTGTCGGTAATTCTACCTTGATTTTCTGTTGATAAAACCACTGGTTGGCGAAACGTCTACAATAAAGATACCCAGATGTTACACATGTATCTAATTCCTCATCTTGTCAGTACTGTATACCATACATGCTCAATTTACACACAATGTTACTATGTATGATAATTGTGCTTATGTATACCTGTACCTAATGCGATGTAATGGTTTAGAAAACCGACAAGTTGAAGAATGAGACTTTTTATGTAACATTTTAGAATCTTTACTGAGGAAACGATTCGCCAGCCAGTGGTTTCTTCGGTCCATTATAGACAAGAACAGAGAAAGTTGAGGAGGAGTTTGAGGTAATCATTCCCTCAGCCTAGAGTTGATGTGTTAAGTCACATTAACTGCAGGCTGAGGGAATGATTACCTCAAGCTACTCTTCATCTTTCTCCGTTCTTTGTATTGGACTGAAGAAGTCACTGGCTGGCGAAACGTTTTCTCAAAGATTCCCAAATATTGCACAAGTTTTCATTCTTCAGAGATCCTGATGAACCAGTCGATAGATCGATAGATGATCCAGAGGACGAAGTGGAACTGCAACTGTGAGATAGAAAATCCACACTTTTACGTTTTTCTGGCTAATTCCCCTGTACGTCTCCACCAGAAGCCTGCACTACGACGTTTCAGTCAATCCTGGACCACTGTCTAGTCACAAGCAAAACGTCGCTACGAAATTTCTGTCGTAAGTGCGAGGTTTCGGGAGAATTGTCCCAGCCCGACGGTATTGTGACTATATAGAGTAAAACCATCGTATCCGTAGATTCGGTTTCCACTGTTTTAGTTATTCACGGTTTACTATGGCCCGAAAATAACATTTAATGGCTCCAGAGCTCAAAAGTAGTGGTGCTGGCAGTTGTTCATACCCTAAGAGAAGCTTCGAAGAGCTTCCGAGAAGTGAAAAGTGCAAATTCTCAACTAATTGTGTGTAATTTATCAACTAAACTTTATCATAGGTGTATGCCCGAAATGCCTAGCCATGCTAAGCGTTCTAGTGGTACACTCTGTAATCACAATTTTACTACATGTAAACCAAACAATAACCAAATTTCTGTAAACTCAGCATTGTAATCCTTATAGAGAATAAACTTTGAATTTGAATTTGAATATGTAAACGAGAAACGACGACACTATAGAGTTCGCCACTATCCGCGGTTTCGGGTATCCACGGTAGGTGTTGGAACATAATTTCCCCGCGGATACCGGGGGACTACGGTGCTCTTTCCCGGACATATACCAGTCACGGGTTTCTGTCGCACTATATCCTCTTAGAATAAAAATACATAATTACTGTTTATATACACCTTTCAGGGAATTATAACTAATCTAAATTCTCATGATGATAAATTAGACACACGTGCAACTCTTGGGTATCTTTATTAAGGAAACGTTTCGCCACACAGTGGCTTCATCAGTCCATACACAGGAGAAACTTGAAGAACAGGAGGAGAATGAGGTATTCAGTCCCTCAACCTTGAGTCGATGTGGTCAGTCCATCAGTCCATCAGTCATCAAGATTGATGGACTGACCACATCGACTCAAGGTTGAGGGACTGATTACCTCATTCTCCTCCTGTTCAAGTTTCTCCTGTGTATGGACTGATGAAGCCACTGTGTGGCGAAACGTTTCCTTAATAAAGATACCCAAGAGTTGCACATGTGTCTAATTTATCAAAGTGTTGGTTCTGTGAACCATTCATCTAAATTCTCATGTTTACAACGAAAAAAAAAACGATACCCATCGAAGAACTGAGTAAGGATCTTCGTTACTTAATATAAGACTGACTTCTCAATTATTTTTTTCTGATTCAGGACTATAAAACGAAATCTTTAGGTATGAAAAAACGAGGTTAATTTCTATTATTTTTTTTATTTGACCCCAATAAGTACCGTCTCTGGTCCCTCCCAGTCGTGGCTGAAGGATGTTTGCAGGGTTCAGCGCCCTTCCCCCGCAGCCCTGTCCCAGACCAGGCCTCACAAAGAACACAGTAACAATAGACAAGACACGGTAAATTAACATACGGTTATAACTATGACCATAATTTTTAAAGGGGTGAACCGGTAAGCCAGCCGAAGGCCTCGGTCAGATGACCAAAAGCTCCAAAGGCGAGTCATCATCTAAGACTCGCGTCAGGAAACACTTTTCCTGTTTCCTGACGAACCTAACCTAACCTAACGGTACAATATTAATGTATCCAATAATTACAAAATTTCTAACTTCAGGTTAAACTACGATCCCTGTATATATACGTGGTTTTGAAATACCTGTAAGGTGTCGGTAGATAAATAAGTGGTTTAAATACGTAAACCTGTTTGTTTCACGTCAAAGAAAAATTTAATACCTAAAATGGAATTAAAACGACTTTTGGGTGTATATCGTATACACTGATAGATCTCGTCTTAATCCTTGTCTCTTCTTCTCTCGTAACTCTTGCTTTCACTCTATCTTCTTAATACCTATATATATATTAAATATATATTTTATTATATATATATATATAGATCTATGTACATATGTTATATATATATATTATCATCAGAAGGTGTTCGCAGTGACCACTAGCTCCGCTTCTCTTCTGCTTGGCAGTAAGAGAACTAACTTCCAGCCTACGCAGCGAGCTCAACATCTGGTACCTGGATGATGGCACTCTGGCAGGTACTGAAAAGTCCCTGGTAGGGGACCTACAACTGGTGAAAACACAGGGAGAAGACTTGGGACTCATCCTCAATCCCTCCAAGTGTGAAATCATCACAGCGAACCAGGAAATAATCAATGCTGTGCGAAGAATCCTCCCAGAAGTCTCTACTACCACTCCATCCAACAGTACCCTCCTGGGAGCACCGCTGGGTCACCAGGCCATCGACACAGTCCTCAGGACAAATTGAATGACCTGATGAGAATGGAGGAGAGAATAAGCAATCTTGATGCCCATGATGCTCTGTATCTCCTCACAAGGTGCCTTACTATTCCAAGACTCACTCACTTCCTGAGGTGTGCACCCTCTTTTGACAACCCAACACTCGACGAATATGACGCACACCTGAGGTCAACCCTTAAGAAGGCACTGAACCTGTCACTAGAGGATCAGCAATGGGATCGGGCAACCCTCCCAGTGCGACTGGGAGGTATAGGGTGCGCAAAGCAACGCATGTTGCTTTACCTGCTTTTCTGTCTTCGTGTTTGGCTTCCAGTGCATTAGTCAAGAAGATTGTTCCCGAACGCTTGAGAGACGTGGTAGGAGCTCAAGACCCCAGGTTTACTGAAGCAGCGATTCGGTGGGACACCCTTACAGATTCCTCCAGTAGACCAGCTCCTCCCAAAGAACACAAACAGTCCCACTGGGACAAACCGATCATGGAAAAAATCGCCAACACAATGCTCTCCAATGCCTCAGGAAAGTACAAAGCTCGTCTCCTGGCAGTGAAGGCACCACACTCAGGAGATTTCCTGTTATCTGTTCCCAATTCCTCCTTGGGCACTCGACTAGACCCACAGGCCATTCGGATTGGTGTTGCTCTTCGCCTAGCCGCCCCCATCCTCACCGAACATAGGAGTATTTGCGGCAGGGCGACAGCTGATCAATTCGAACTTCATGGTCTCGTGTGTCACACAGCAGAAGGGAAGTATGCCAGGCATGAGGAGGTCAATGACATCATAAAGAGAAGCCTCGCCACAGCCCGTTGCCCAGCTCAACGGGAACCCCAAGTGCAGAGGTCTGACGGAAGTCAAAAGCGTCCTGATGGAGCCACTATGCTACCTTGGACGGATGGAAAGCAGATTGCCTGGGACTACACATGTGCCGCCACATTGGCAGACACCTACTTGCCATACTCCGTGGTGGAAGGGGGTGGAGCTGCCAGCCACAGGGAGACCCAGAAGATCCACAAATATGAAGACCTTCCCCCTTGCTATAACTTCATCCCAATAGGGTCGGAGACCCTTGGAGCATGGGGCAAGTGTGCTCTAAAGTTCCTAATAGAGCTGGGTGAAAAGCTCATCATAGAAACCAAGGACCACAGGGCGACCAGCTTCCTCTTTCAGAGACTCAGTGTTGCAATCCAGAGAGGAAATGCCTGCAGCATTCTGGGCACGCGGCCCACCGCCGGGGAGCTGGACGAAGTATTCGAGATGTAGCGCTGAGTCACCTATGTTGTTTTACTTTCTATCGTATTTTTTGTGAATGTTTTGTCAATGTATTTTGTCTTTAAATAAAATATACATAAAATATAGGGGGTGGTAGGAGAAAATTCTCAAACGGCTTCAGGAAGGACCTTGAGTTTTCCCTGAAGCAAGTTTATTCTTTTCTCTGAGGATGAGGGTCCCTATTACAGTTCTAGAGGTGGTACCTCCCTATATTATATATATATATATATATATATATAATATAGATAGTACCACTCTTAAACTGTCATAGGGACCCTTTATCTCAGAGAAAAGAATAAACTTGCTTAGGGAAAACTATAAGTTTCTCCCTGAAGCTGTTCGAGAATTTTCTCTACCACCTATATTTCAAGTATGTTTTATTTAAAGACAAAATACATTGCAAATATCACAAAAATAAAAATAATTAAAACAACATATAATCAGAGCAACACTCGATACTTCGTCACTTCCTGGACGAAAGAGAAAAATTGCAGCAGGCTGTTGGCCCATACTAGGGCATGTCCTTACCAATCCATCCCATAACAAAACATTTGCCAACCCAATTTCAATCACCAAGAAATAATAGGTCTCAGAGAACTCTCAATCTTTGCAAGCTCCACTACAAATCGAACCCCCTTCTCCCATATATTTAGTCCACCTAAATTGAAACTAACCCAAAGTACATTTCCCAGCCATCAATAACCCAAAATACTGAGAACTGTTCCACTCATCAACTACCCTATTTCCAAACTAATACTTTCCTATATCCTTTCTAAATCTAAACTTGTCAAATTTGAATCCATTACTGCGGGTTCTCTCTTGGAGAGACATCCTCAAGACCTTATTAATATCCCCTTTATTAATACCCATCTTCCACTTATACACTTCGATCAGGTCTACCCATTGAGACATGTATATACAGAGAGACATAAACCTCTGAGTGTATATGAACTAATAGACATACACCCCTTACTGTGTATGCACTGATAGACATACACTTAGTGTATATACACTGACAGACATACACCTCTCAGTGTATACACACTGACACTGAGACCCATAACACTACCTCTCAGTGTATACACACTGACTTACACCTCTGTGTATATACACTGACATACATAAACCTAGTGTATATACACTGAGACACCTCTCAGTGTATATACACTGACATACACCTCTGTGTATATACACTGACATACAACCTAGTGTATATACACCGACAGACATACACTTCTCAGTGTATATACACTGACATACACCTCAGTGAATATTTCCTTGTATCAGCTGCATTTCCTGGTCAGCCACCTGATAATCGATCAGGACAAATAACTTTTAGGTGAAATAGTATTTAGGGTCATAGTTCAACAGTGGTCCAGGACCATGGAACTCACCACAGTAGTCCAGGGAAATGGATCTCACCCACAGTGGTCCAGGACCATGAAACTCACCCACAGTGTTCCAGGACCATGGAACTCACCACAGTGGTCCAGGACCATGGAACTCGCCACAGTGGTCCAGGGCCATGGAACTCACAACAGTAGTCCAGGGAAATGGATCTGACCCACAGTAGTCTAGGGAAATGGATCTCACCCACAGTGTTCCAGGACCATGGAACTCGCCACAGTGGTCCAGGGCCATGGAACTCACCACAGTGGTCCAGAGCCATGGAACTCACCCACAGTGTTCCAGGACCATGGAACTCGCTACAGTAGTGCAGGACCATGGAACTCGCCCACAGTGGTCCAGGACCATGGAACTCACCACCGTGGTCCCGGACCATGAATCTCACCACAATGGTCCCAGACCATGGAACTCACCACAATGGTCCCAGACCATGGAACTCACCACAGTAGTCCAGGACCATGGCACTCACCACAGTGTCCCAGGACCATGGCACTCACCACAGTGGCAGACCATGGAATTCACCACAGTAGTCCAGGACCATGGCACTCACCACAGTGGTCCCGGACCATGGAACTCACCACAGTAGTCCAGGACCATGGCACTCACCACAGTGGTCCCGGACCATGGAACTCACCACAGTAGTCCAGGACCATGGCACCACAGTGGTCCCGGACCATGGCACTCGCCACTGTGGTCCCAGACCATGGAACTCACCACAGTAGTCCCAGGACCATGGCACTCACCACAGTGGTCCCGGACCATGGAACTCACCACAGTAGTCCCGGACCATGGCACTCACCACAGTGGTCCCGGACCATGGAACTCACCACAGTAGTCCAGGGCCATGGAATTCACCACAGTGGTCACGGACCATGGAACTCACCACAGTGGTCCCGGACCATGTCGACTCTAAGATTCCTCAGCAGGAGTCTATATAATAATTCTGTTGGACCATTTTCACTGTTTTTCAAAACAGGAGAAATGTTCACTGTTATTAAAATGGGAAAACATATTTTATCAAAACAAGGAAAGTAGGCCTATCAAAACACAAAGTAGGCCTCTTTTTTTTATCAAAATAGAGAAAGGCCTCATCAAAAAGGGAAAGTAGGCCATTTATTTTTCCTCAAAATCAAATCGCCTGCCTCAGAAAAAAAAAAAGGGATAAAATAAACACGGCTGAACTTTGAATATTTTTACATATATACAAGAAAAAAATCTATAATAAAGAAAATACAGTACACGAAAGTCAAAAAAAAAATCCCAGAAGATTAAAAAAATTGTATAAGCGAAGTCATGAAAAAAAACAGCCAATAGAGAAAGACACACACGAAAGATTTAAAAGAACACGTTTTGAACACGTTTTTGAACATGTTTTGAACACGTTTTGAACATGCTGAGGTGTGGAGACTTACCCTCCAAACCGCGTCGTAGTGCGTTTGAGGTTAAGAAGGACATACAGCCCAGCGGCATGGAACCAGAGAATCGGAGAGGGAAAAAAAAGAAATATACCGGGTTTGTATGTAGGGGTGTATAGTTGGGGTCTATACACGTGTATAGCTGTGGCCTATACAACTGTGGAATTGTATTATTATGGTTTGTACAAGTGTATAGTTGGGACTATACAAGTGTATAGTTGGGACTATACAACTGTGATATTCTGTAATAATGGTCTGTACAAATGTATAGCTGGGTTCTATACACATGTATAGATGTGGCCTATATAGTTGTACAATTGTAATTTATACAAGTGCATGACTGTGATTTATACAAGTGTATAGCTTCAATCTATACAGGTATGTATCTTGATATATACAAGTGTATATGTGGATCTATACAAATGCATAGCTATGGATTTATACAAGAGTAACGATGAAATCTATACAGATGCATAGCTGGTATCTACACAAATGTATAGATAGATTTTATGCAAGTGCATATATATATATATATATATATTATATATATATATATATATATATATATATATATATATATATATATATATATATATATATATATATATAAAATTGTACATTAGTGAGTTCTTGTTACAATTTTTTAATATTTTTGTTTCCTATTCTTTGACTTTGACTTTGACTTTGGTTTTGACTTCCTCAAAATGACGGTATGAGACGAACTGTTCAAACAGATTTCTTTTCTCCCGTGAGTTGAAATTTTAGAATTATCTGATATTGTTTTGGAAGGTTATATTGTGGATTTGTAGGTGAGGGAATAAATCTGCCAGAGGATTTTGGGTGATTTGAGTAGATTTTGTAATCCGTCTTGCCGAGAAAGAGATCCCACACGGGTTTAGAGCTTCGCAAAGCGCGCTGATGAGAGAAAGAGAGAGAGAAAGAGAGTGAAAGAGAGTGAAAGAGAGAGAGAGAGAGAGAGAGAGAGAGAGAGAGGAGAGAGAGAGAGAGAGAGAGAGAGCATCTACAAGTTATCAAAATTCTAAGATAATTTCTAGACGATACAGATAAAGGTATCTTTTTTTTAAGCTTAATCCGTGTGTGATGTATGGCCCATACGGATTTAGCGGTTTTTGTATGCGAATGCGGTATATAAAGCTTTATCGGAAAGCAAGTTATTTTTTATTTTTTGTATTTTTTTTTTTTACAAAAAGGCAGGTCGAAGAGATGCCAATTAACGTAAATATAGAAGCGTGCATTTAAAACCATCATTTTTCTCAAAAGTATCGGAGGAATAATGACTAATTGTACACCTGTACACCTGTTTGAACAGCCGTCTTACAATGGTAATGTACTACAAGTAACGGCATCTGTTTTTAACTTATACACCTGACATCATGCACAAGAAAGTCATCAAAACATCAAGATTTTTATGTGGAAAATTTATGCATTATTAAATGGGTCGACTTTAGAGGGTTTAAGAACGTCATACAGGAGGGTCGTAGAAGGGTACTCACCCATGGCGACTTGTCGGCGCTCTCTTCGGAGTCTCAGTAGAGGCCTTGAAATACTTCGATGCCGGAGTCGACAGCGTCCTCAGACTACCTCCCCCCCCGAAGAGCTATTTACTTCGATGCTGGATCACTCGAAGAATTGTAAGAGAAGAGCCTCCGGGAGGTGCTCGAGGATTCTCTCCCAATTTTTACCTCTCGTGATAAGATGTTGAGGTTAAATATGAAAACAGAAAACGATTCGCTTTTTTTCTTAACACCTTTTTTTCCGCGGTTTCAAAATGGGTTGTCTTAACAATAGTTCCCGTAGCAAAAGTCTGATAGTAACAACGATCGTGGCAAAGGTTTCACCGTAACAACGACCATAGCACAGGTCTAACTGCACATTACTGGAACAGAAAATTTGTTTTTTAAAGAGATGAAAACAGTTTCAGACTCTAGGTTCTCACATGAGAGCAACTGTGTTCCGGCAAAGAACAACGCCTCTAGGGAATGCGACGCTGTAGAAGACAAAACAGCCGCTACCAACGTAGGGCTTGACACAGGCTGTCCTGGTGGCGGCAGCAACAACAGAACACTGAGGCCTCTAGGGAACACAATGAAGTCTGCAGAGTGATGTCAGCAGCAGCAGCAGAGCCGATGCAGTTTCCATCCACTCATAGCGTGATACTTCATTAAATTTGCCTCCCTGGGGTACAGTTGGCCCTCTCTAGCGCTGGTCGCTGCCTACCTCCTCACTTGAAACCACTGCCCTCTGCACAAGGGGAAATTTCTGCTACTTCCCTTTTTTAATTTTGTAGGGAGTAGGGAGCTATAAACCGTTCTTCATCGATTCTTGTTTATTTTACGCTTCGCATTTGACGGGGTTTCTGATTTTTAAAATGTTTCTTTTTGAATATATATTGTTTGTTATCGAGCCAAGGGTCAAGTGGAGTGGGATTTATTGATCATATACCAGGTCGCAGTGGCCTTGTTTGACCCAGCATATGACGGGTCACGGTGTGAGCACCAGCGTTGCTGTTCAGTTCAGTAACGGGGCCAGTAGAGGGCGGCTCCGTGTCCCCAGGTGAGCACAACGGCAAGTTTCGTGCTGCCTTCGCCGTGCCGGGAGGAGTTAGACGTCTGTGGCACCTTCACAGACTCGAGCACTACCACCCGTCTCAGTTACACAATGCCGGGTCACGTACTTGGCCCTCGACGAGAGTCACTTGAGAATAATTAACCAGAGAGCGGGCAACTCTTGGTGGTCACACACGCCATTTGATGTGGCTCTTCCCATCAAGAAATGAACGTTCTCTTGCTTCCCACATCAACACATCGACGACTGTGGCACTAGAGGCACTGCTACCACTCTTTAAGACTCTGGCCTCCCACGTAAAGAGCCAACAGAGGTGCCAAGCTCTAGAGAGTGAGAGCAACGCACCTCACACACACGACCAGAGCAGCGTCGCCGACCACACTGAGGCAAGTCGTAGCTACTGGCTGCCACTATCAGGCTCTTCTCTGCCCTGCGCACCTATCCTATTCCATGCACTGATCCTTTCCCCTATCCTTCCCTAGTTTAGAGCCAGGAGAGGGTTTAGACAGGTATCCAGGGGTGGGAGGGGTCGTGGGGTTGATGATTGTGGTGGGAGGTTGGTTTGAATGGATTGTTATCGTTGCTCTGACAGCTTGTGTTCACGACTAGTGGGTTCCTCAGGTAAGACTTCAATCTCACCACCAAGACCATACAAGACGACTATCCCCCTCCCCCCAGCCTCACTACTACTACCATGTTAAACGACCCCCTCCTCCTTCCCTCACCCTCACTACTACCATGTTAGACGACCACTTCATTCCCTCAACCTCACTACCAGCATCATGCAAGACGACCCCCCCCCCCTTCCCTCAACCTTTAAAGTTCTTTTATCTCTACGACAAAGGAGAAAAAACAGTTTTGTTGATCAGACAGCGTTTCATAGACTGAACCCTAAGTGTCATATTGTTGATGGCACACAATACCTTCAGGCAGAAGGTAACGTTTCGTCTGCACAAAAAACTTCTTCAGGGGAATACGAGGGAATACAAGACTGGAGACGCCAGAGGTAGATCCGACAAGAAGCTGTGTTGTAGAAGCTTTTGTTAAGCTTTTGTTATGTTTGAGGTTTTTTTTTATTTCCACAATCCTGCGTTTTGGTGGAACCTCAAATATCGAACTTTCTTCGGTCCAGAAGTCTGTTCGACTGCCTTTACCGAATGAATTTATTCCCATCAGGAATAATGTAAATTAGATTAGTCCATTTCAGACCCTTAAAAATACACTTATAAAAGCACTTACAAAAATACACTTACATAATTGGTTGTGTTGGGAGCAGTTCGATTTTTGAGGTTCCACTGTATCATCATCTTGGACAATGAATCGACAGTAGCCTGAGCTTGCTACCATCTGCAGCTCATAAGACTGCCATCCCCACGAGCCCTTTTAGGGCGGGGCAGATGGCAGACCAGAGGCCTAGCTTCTCCCTACGAGCCCCGTGAGGGCGGGGAATGTGGCTAGGCCTGGGGACAGTTGGTCCCAAAGATGAGGGGGTACTTGTACCTCCTCCCATGGGAGACTTAGGTCTCAGACACTCCCTAAAGAGGGAGCCAAGGCCGGGCCACCATTACTTGGAAAAGACCCGGGCCGGGAGAGTACCGGCGAATAAAAAAAAAAATGAATCGACACCATGCCTAACCCTTCTAGGGTAGGGTAAGTGCCTGAGCCCGAGCCTTTAGCTCATAAGACTGTCATTCCCATTCGCCCCCTTGGGGCGGGGATGACAGACCAGAGAGGCCTAGCTTGTGGCTAGGCCTGGGGACAGTTGGTCCCAAAGATGAGGAGGTACTTGTGCCTCCTCCCATGGGAGACTTAGGTCTCAGACACTCCCTAAAGAGGGAGCCAAGGCCGGGCCACCACTTGGACAAGGCCCGGGCCGGGAGAATACCGGCTAATCTTTAACTAACTAACTAACTAACTAACAATGAGCCGTGAGTCACTGTGATTGATGAGGTGATTGTGGAAGCCTGTGTGGTAAATACGGCGTTGTTCAGGTGGCGCCTTGGTTAGGTTAGGTAAGGTTCGTCAGGAAACAGGACATGTGTTTCCTGACGCGGGTCTTAGTCAGTTGACCCGCCGTTGGTGCTTTGGGTCATCTGACCGGAGCCTTCCGCTGGCTCACCGGTCCACCCTTTTAAAAATTATGGTCATAGTTATAGCCATCGTTCTGCTGGCGTATTGGTGGTCAGAAATGCATGTGTATGTGTGTGAGGGAGGGGGGGGGCTCTTGATGTTTCTCTCACAGATATTCGGCAATAACCGCTGCAGGGGATCATGTAAACCCCTACCGTGGTTTGGACTTGTTAGTGGCGTCCCTTCCTGGTGATGGCCTTGATTGTAGTGGAGGCAGTGATGCGGATACTTGGAATTTAGTGGTGGAGAGAGTGCCGGAGACGGGTTTAACAACAGAGTTGTTAGGAAGGACTGTGTATATTTTCTCGGTTGCGTGTCCTCTAGGACCTAGAGTCTAGGTGAATTGAAGATATGTGCAAGACGTCTGCAATATCCGATGAAATGAAGATGGTGAAGGTTACAAGAGCATTCACTGTTTTTCAAGGAATTCACTGCTGTAGATATGGAGGTCTTGTAGGAAGAGGCCAATGAAGATGCCAAGTTTAGCTTTGATATCATGTTGTGAAGAGGAGATCGTATTGCTTGGTGGCTTTATTGTAGGCTTTAAAATGTTTCTGATCAGATTAGCGGAGAACATCGAGTTAAGGAAGAGTACCATCGACTTCTTCAAGCATGAATTAGACTGCTGGGTCGACCTAGTTGAGCTTGTGTTGGAGTGCTGGGACGCTGGATCCTCTAGGAGCTATGATGAGAATGTAAACATATGATAGTTACAGTGTACTGCTAGACTATTCTATATCATAGCACGACATTTATATATATATATATATATAATATATATATATATATATATATATATATATATATATATATATATATATATAATATATATATATATATATTATATATATATATATGCAATAAGATCACAGTAAACAGGTGATTTCAGAATATGCAAAACAACCACTCTGAAAGAATAGAAAAATTCCAAGCGCTTTCGTGATAATGTGAGTAGTCACGAAGCGCTTGGAATTTTTCTATTCTTTCAGAGTGGTTGTTTGCATATTCTGAAATCACCTGTTTTACTGTGATCTTATTGCATATATATATATAATATATATATATATAATATATAGTAGGTTGGTAGACAGCAACCACCCAGGGAAGTACTACCGTCCTGCCAGATGACTGTGAAACAAAAACCTGTAATTGTTTTGCATGATGGTAGGATTGCTGGTTTCTTTTTCTGTCTCATAAACACGCTAAGATAACAGGGATATCTTGCTACTCCTACTAACACTTTGGTCACACTTCACAGACACGCACATGCATATATATATATACATACATCTAGGTTTTTCTCCTTTTTCTAAATAGCTCTTGTTCTTTTTTTATTTCTTCTATTGTCCATGGGAAGTGGAAAAGAATCTTTCCTCCGTAAGCCATGCGTGTCGTATGAGGCGACTAAAATGCCGGGAGCAATGGGCTAGTAACCCCTTCTCCTGTATACAATTACTAAAAAAGAGAAGAAGAAAAACTTTATAAAACTGGGTTGCTTAAATGTGCGTGGATGTAGTGCGGATGACAAGAAACAGATGATTGCTGATGTTATGAATGAAAAGAAGTTGGATGTCCTGGCCCTAAGCGAAACAAAGCTGAAGGGGGTAGGAGAGTTTCAGTGGGGGGAAATAAATGGGATTAAATCTGGAGTATCTGAGAGAGTTAGAGCAAAGGAAGGGGTAGCAGTAATGTTAAATGATCAGTTATGGAAGGAGAAAAGAGAAAAATGAATGTGTAAATTCAAGAATTATGTGGATTAAAGTAAAGGTTGGATGCGAGAAGTGGGTCATAATAAGCGTGTATGCACCTGGAGAAGAGAGGAATGCAGAGGAGAGAGAGAGATTTTGGGAGATGTTAAGTGAATGTATAGGAGGCTTTGAACCAAGTGAGAGAGTAATTGTGGTAGGGGACCTGAATGCTAAAGTAGGAGAAACTTTTAGAGAGGGTGTGGTAGGTAAGTTTGGGGTGCCAGGTGTAAATGATAATGGGAGCCCTTTGATTGAACTTTGTATAGAAAGGGGTTTTAGTTATAGGTAATACATATTTAAGAAAAAGAGGATAAATAAGTATACACGATATGATGTAGGGCGAAATGACAGTAGTTTGTTGGATTATGTATTGGTAGATAAAAGACTGTTGAGTAGACTTCAGGATGTACATGTTTATAGAGGGGCCACAGAAAATATCAGATCACTTTCTAGTTGTAGCTACACTGAGAGTAAAAGGTAGATGGGATACAAGGAGAATAGAAGCATCAGGGAAGAGAGAGGTGAAGGTTTTATAAACTAAAAGAGGAGCAGTTAGGGTAAGATATAAACAGCTATTGGGGGATAGATGGGCTAATGAAGCATAGGCAATGGGGTTGAAGAGGTATGGGGTAGGTTTAAAAATGTAGTGTTAGAGTCTTTCAGCAGAAGTTTGTGGTTACAGAAAGTGGTGCAGGAGGAAGAGGAGCGATTGGTGGAATGATGATGTAAAGAGAGTAGTAAGGGAGAAAAAGTTAGCATATGAGAAGTTTTTACAAAGTAGAAGTGATGCAAGGAGGGAAGAGTATATGGAGAAAAGAGAGAGGTTAAGAGAGTGGTGAAGCAATGTAAAAAGAGAGCAAATGAGAGAGTGGGTGAGATGTTATCAACAAATTTGTTGAAAATAAGAAAAAGTTTGGAGTGAGATTAACAAGTTAAGAAAGCCTAGAGAACAAATGGATTTGTCAGTTAAAAATAGGAGAGGAGAGTTATTAAATGGAGAGTTAGAGGTATTGGGAAGATGGAAGGAATATTTTGAGGAATTGTTAAATGTTGATGAAGATAGGGAAGCTGTGATTTCGTGTATAGGGCAAGGAGGAATAACATCTTGTAGGAGTGAGGAAGAGCCAGTTGTGAGTGTGGGGGGAAATTCGTGAGGCAGTAGGTAAAATGAAAGGGGTAATGGCAGCCGGGATTGATGGGATAAAGATAGAAATGTTAAAAGCAGGTGGGGATATAGTTTTGGAGTGGTTGGTGCAATTGTTTAATAAATGTATGGAAGAGGGTAAGGTACCTAGGGATTGGCAGAGAGCATGCATAGTTCCTTTGTATAAAGGCAAAGGGGATAAAAGAGAGTGCAAAAATTATAGGGGATAAGTCTGTTGAGTGTACCTGGTAAAGTGTATGGTAGAGTTATAATTGAAAGAATTTTAAAAGTAAGACGGAGAATAGGATAGCAGATGAACAAGGAGGCATTTAGGAAAGGTAGGGGGTGTGTGGACCAGGTGTTTACAGTGAAACATATAAGTGAACAGTATTTAGATAAGGCTAAAGAGGTCTTTGTGGCATTTATGGATTTGGAAAAGGCGTATGACAGGGTGGATAGGGGGGGAATGTGGCAGATGTTGCAAGTGTATGGTGTAGGAGGTAGGTTACTGAAAGCAGTGAAGAGTTTTTACGAGGATAGTGAGGCTCAAGTTAGAGTAATGTAGGAAAGAGGAAATTTTTCCCAGTAAAAGTAGGCCTTAGACAAGGATGTGTGATGTCACCGTGGTTGTTTAATATATTTATAGATGGGGTTGTAAGAGAAGTAAATGCGAGGGTCTTGGCAAGAGGCGTGGAGTTAAAAGATAAAGAATCACACACAAAGTGGGAGTTGTCACAGCTGCTCTTTGCTGATGACACTGTGCTCTTGGAGATTCTGAAGAGAAGTTGCAGAGATTGGTGATGAATTTGGTAGGGTGTGCAAAAGAAGAAAATTAAAGGTGAATACAGGAAAGAGTAGGTTATGAGGATAACAAAAAGATTAGGTGATGAAAGATTGAATATCAGATTGGAGGGAGAGAGTATGGAGGAGGTGAACGTATTCAGATATTTGGGAGTGGACGTGTCAGCGGATGGGTCTATGAAAGATGAGGTGAATCATAGAATTGATGAGGGAAAAAGAGTGAGTGGTGCACTTAGGAGTCTGTGGAGACAAAGAACTTTGTCCTTGGAGGCAAGAGGGGAATGTATGAGAGTATAGTTTTACCAACGCTCTTATATGGGTGTGATGTGAGGCGTGGGTGATGAATGTTGCAGCGAGGAGAAGGCTGGAGGCAGTGGAGATGTCATGTCTGAGGGCAATGTGTGGTGTGAATATAATGCAGAGAATTCGTAGTTTGGAAGTTAGGAGGAGGTGCGGGATTACCAAAACTGTTGTCCAGAGGGCTGAGGAAGGTTGTTGAGGTGGTTCGGACATGTAGAGAGAATGGAGCGAAACAGAATGACTTCAAGAGTGTATCAGTCTGTAGTGGAAGGAAGGCGGGTAGGGTCGGCCAAGGAAGGGTTGGAGGGAGGGGTAAAGGAGGTTTTGTGTGCGAGGGGCTTGGACTTCCAGCAGGCATGCTTGAGCGTGTTTGATAGGAGTAATGGAGACAAATGGTTTTTAATACTTGACGTGCTGTTGGAGTGTGAGCAAAGTAACATTTATGAAGGGATTCAGGGAAACCGGCAGGCTGGACTTGAGTCCTGGAGATGGGAAGTACAGTGGCCTGCACTCTGAAGGAGGGGTGTTAATGTTGCAGTTTAAAAACTGTAGTGTAAAGCACCCTCTGGCAAGACAGTGATGGAGTGAATGATGGTGAAAGTTTTTCTTTTTCGGGCCACCCTGCCTTGGTGGGAATCGGCCGGTGTGATAAAAAAAAAAAAAAAAAAAAAAAATATAAATATATAATAATATATATATTATATATATATATAATATATAATATATATATATATATATATATATATATATATATATATATAAATATATATATATATATATATATATTATATATTATATTATATATATAATATAAATAATATATAATATATATATATAATATATATAAAATATATATATATATATATATATATATATATATATATAATATATATTATAATATATATATATATAATATATATATATATATATAATATATAATATATATAGTGTGTGAGTGTGTTGTGCCGAATAGGGCAGACTTATACTGACAAGAAAGTGGCAGTCACTCAAATAACCAAGCATTACCACAGTGGTATTCAGAAAAGCATCTCTGAATGCACAACATGTCGAATCTTGAAGTGGATAAGATTTTTTGGATTTTTAACCTTGAGGGTTAACCACCCAGGATAACCCAAGAAAGTCAGTGTGTCATCGATCACTGTGTCTTATTTCCATTAGGGTCCTTCAATCTTGTGTCCCAAGATACGACCCACACCAGTCAACTAACACCCAGATACCTACTTCTAGGTGAACAGGGTCAGCAGGCATAAGGAAACATGCCCAGTGTTTCCATCTATGCCAGAGATCGAACCTTGAACACTTAGTGTGTGAAGTGAGAGCGTTGCCAACCGAGCTACAGCAGCAGAAGACCGCACTGGGTTTCACTCCTGACAGCTAAGAACAGGAAACCGAAGCTGCAGTAATCACTGACTCACCAAAATTGAACAGTTAAAGATTGGCGAAGACGTCGCCTGGTCTGACAAATCGCGATTTCTGCTGCAACATGCAGATAGCACGGTCAGAATTTGGTGTAAACATTAGCGATTCATAGCTCCTGGCCCCACCTCTTCGCTAGTCATTGCTAGGTCAGCTCTCTCCTTGTTCCAGGAGCCTCATCGCACCTCGTCTTAAAGCTGTGTCTTATTCTTGCCGCCACTCTCCAGATTGCGTGTATGTGTGTGGGTACTCACCTATTTGTACTCGCCTATTTGTAGGTGCAGAGGTCGATTCACAGCTCCTGGCCCCGCCTGTTCGCCAGTCGTTACTAGGTCAACTCTCACTCTTCCCTCTCCAAGAGCCTTATCGCACCTCATCTTAAAGCTATGTATTAATCTTGCCTTACTGCATCACTCTCCAGATTGCTTCACTTTCTGGCAACTCTGTGACTTAAGAAATGCCTCCTCACATCCCTGTGACTCATCTGAATCTTCAACTTCCAGTTGTGACCCCTTGTTGCTGTGTCCCATCTTATTTATGTCCTGTCTTTCTTCTGGGTGTGTGTGTACTCACCTCACCTATTTGTACTCACCTATTTGTGGTTGCAGGGGTCGAGTCCTAGCTCCTGGCCCCGCCTCTTCACCGGTTGCTACTAGGCCCTCTCTCTCCCCGCTCCATGAGCTTTATCAAACCTCGTCTTAAAACTGTGGGATGGGTTTTTTGCCTCCCCTACGTTTTATTTCTAGGCTATTCCACTGGGGCCCTTCAACTCTATGACTGAAGAAAAACTTCCCTACTATTTTCTCTGAAATCATTTGTGTGTGTGTGTGTACTTTACCTAATTGTGGTTGCAGGGGGTCCAGACCAGCTCCTGGCCCCGTGGGGTGTTGTTCGCGTGGGGGTGTGCGTGTGTGGGGGTTTTGTGATGGTGACAATATACAAGGTTTTTTCCCGCTTTATTCATCCTTTAAGAATCTCATAGAGTAAATTTTGGACCGTTACGTCCTATGGGGCTGCCGGGTTTGGGCCCCATATACTTGCCGTTTGGGCCCCATAACAGGGACCAAACCCCCCACAACGGAAGAAAGCCATGAGAGAGAAATCTCTTAGGATGAAAGAATTAACACAGGGGCAAAAATCTGGGCATCTTTTTCTGTTTTAGACATTTTCGCCCACAAACGACTTTTTTCATACAATACATGGACTTGGGTCTGAAGACAAGGGAAAAATGTACAGAAAACGAAAAACAATAATCAGTCCCTCAGCCTGGGGGCGGGGTTGCGCACCGAAGTCTTTAAAAAAACTGAAGCCCCAGGCAGGAAGATTGTTCTTTTTATTACCCGGCGTTTTAAACAGGGGCAAACAGTTGAAGGTATTGTCACTGGAAGGGGAGACTTTTCCCCTTTGGGAAATGGTGTTGCCCAAAGGGAAAACGGAGCAGGTTTTGGGAAGTAAAGGGGTTTTGGGGGTAACCAAAAGGGGGGGTGGTACTGGGCAATGGGTGACCAAAGGGTGGTGGGATACTAACACAAGAAACAATAAAAAAAGTTTTTCTTTTGAGGATTTCCGAAGGGTGTTGAAAGGTCTTTTTAGACGGATGTCTAAAAGGGTGTTTACGTTTCTTTTTGACGGATGTCTGAAATTTGGGACGTTTTTTTTTAGCTTCCCGGGGTTTTTACAACCATCACACTCTAGTTTTCTCCTAAATACTGTACTGAGAGAAAGGAGTGGGATGGAGTGGTAAAAGGGTGGAGGAGGAGGACAGTAGGTTTGGGGGCAGGAAAAAGGGGTAGGTGGGGCGAGGAAGAGGAGTAGGTAAGGAGGGAAAAGTAAATAAGGGGGTGGAAGAAGAGGTCGTAAGGGGGTGGGGGTAGAGGGGGAAAGAACAAGAAAAGGTAGTGGTGTCAGGGGGGGAGGGGGGGGGTTATTTGGGGGGTTGGGGCTGGGGGGGGGGGAAAAGGGGAAAGAGGAAGGGGGCGGTTTTACAAGAAAAAGGAGGAAATACAAGTTTTGTGATGTTCCCGAGAGAAGGGGAGAGAGAGAGGGGAGGGGGGGCCTTCTGGCCACGCCCCCAGGGCGGGACAGACCCGCCCACCTCACCTTGAGGGAGCAAAAACCCCGCACAACACACCACACACACACAAAACACCCCACACACCACACACACACACACAACACACACACAACTGGGAAAATGATGTAGTTTAGGCAGGGAAAACCCTGCACAGTTTTTTAAAACGAGGTATGATACACTCAATTTAGCAAGGGAAAAACAGGATCTAGTAGCACCAGTGAAAAAGGGAGGGCCAGGAGCTGGTCCGGGCCCCTGCAACCACAATTAGGGGGATTTCGTACACACACACACACACACACACACAAAACAAAACCACCCCACACACACAACACACAACACAAAACACACACACACAACCCCACACACACACTCACACACACAACACACACACACAAAACAAAACAACCACACAACCCCACACACACCACCCCAAAAACCACACACAAAAAACACACACACAAAACACACACACAAACAAAACACACAAAACACAAAACCCCACACACAAACACACCACACCCCACACACCCCACACACACAACAACAAAACCCCACGACAATGTCCTTTCTTTTATTGGCTTATAACTGGGGGGGTTTCCCCCCCTTTTTCCCCTCCCCACCCCCCTTTGTTTTTCTCCCCCTCCCCTTTCTTTTTTCCTTTTTCTTCCCCCCTCCCCCATTTCCCCCTTGTCTTCCCCCCCCCTCCCCCCTTTCTTTGGTTTTGGGGGGGCCCCCCTCCCCCCGCCCCCAAAAACCCTCTTTTCCCCCCCCCCCTGCCCCCCTTTCGTCTTTCCCCCCCCCCTCCTCCTTTGGTTTGTTTTCCCCCCCCCCCCTCCTCCTTGCTCCCCCTCCCCCTGTCTCCTTGTCTCCCCTCCCCCAGAGAGGATGGGGGGCCTCTCAACCTTGATTGATATTTTTAAATTTCGGCAAAAGTTTCGCCACACACAGGCTTATCAGTTTCCCCAAAAAAAAAAGAATACGGGAAAAATTAGAATAGTATTAAACAATCCCCTCCCTCAAACCCCCCTTTGAATTTACCACTTTTCTCTCTTTTGGGCCGATAATCACTGTGTGGCGTAAAAATTTTTTTCAGTAAAGTTTCCCAAGTGTTGCAACCCTGTGTCTAATTTTTCAACTTTTCGCTTCTCTGAACCATTTTTTCTACATTCGGGTTATTGGGGAAAACAAAATGACCTGAGTGTCCACCCCTTTTACCTTGTTTTTTCACTTTTTTGCAAGACAGGAAAACTGGTTTTCGTGAAAGGCCCGAAAACGGTTTTTCGTAGGCAGGGAAACTGTTTACGTGAGGCAGGGAAACTGTTTTCGTGAGGCAGGGAAACTGTTTACGTGAGGCAGGAAAACTGTTTACGTGAGGCAGGGAAACTGTTTACGTGAGGCAGGGAAACTGTTTACGTGAGGCAGGGAAACTGTTTACGTGAGGCAGGAAAACTGTTTACGTGAGGCAGGAAAACTGTTTACGTGAGGCAGGGAAACTGTTTACGTGAGGCAGGAAAACTGTTTACGTGAGCAGGAAAACTGTTTGCGTGAGGCAGGAAAACTGTTTACGTGAGGCAGGGAAACTGTTTACGTGGCAGGAAAATGTTTACGTGTGAGGAGGAAAACTGTTTACGTGAGGCAGGAAAACTGTTTACGTGAGGCAGGACATTTGTCTACGAGGTGTAGAATAGAGGGTGTTTGTGGGTTTTGACTGGTTAGGTTAGGTTACGTTACGTTAGGTTAGGTTAGGTTAGTGATCCAAGTCCAGTTATTAATGGCAGCCGGGCTAGAAACCTGCCATCTCATTCTTAGTTACCTCTATCACACACACGGTCAGTGGGTCTCTGGTGGAGGCACTCAGGTAGACCTTTTACACGTGGCCCCAAGGTACATAGAATGCGGAGTTTACACTACTTCAGGGTACTTACGTTGAGTGTGGAGGGACGCTGTGGGCGTGGTAAACAGAGATAAACCATACCACGGGCGGGGTTAGAACCTGCGATCAGAGAGTCTCAGAACTCCAGACTCTCTGATCGCGGGTTCTAACCCCGCCCGTGGTATGGTTTGTTTGCAATCGTGTCATTACGATTTTATGAGTCAACCTGAGATACCTGTATGAGTCGCGTATAACCACCTGGTACAGTAACGAAAAATCTGTCATTGCGGTGAAAGTATCTAATTCGCGTCGTAATGTTATCGACAGTTTAGAATACTTCACTACACATCTTAGGGTAAGTTGTCCTCCGGTTGTGTGACTGGAGTAGGCGCCGCCGGGAGGATGGTCAGGCACTCATGGAGGCTCTAACAAGTACCTATTCCCTATAACTGTAGAGGCTGGGAAGTGTTATAGTTATTAAGCTATGTCTAACTCTAACTTAGCTTAACTACTTATAAGTAGTGTAAAACGACCACTGTGAAAGAATAATGAAATTCCAATCGCTTTCGTGACTACTACTAACATTGATAATGTGAGTAGTCATGAAAGCGCTTGGAATTTCATTATTCTTTCACAGTGGTTGTTTTGCATATTCTGAAATAACCTGTTTACTGTGATCTTATTGCATAAGTAGTAGTGTATAATACATTAGCCTATGGAGGCTTCAGTACTAGATTCAGAGTGTATAAAGAATGTGGCATCCGCTCATAGGCATAGGCTGGGTCTGTCGTCCTCCTCTTCCGTCCCCTTAACTTAGGGAAATCATGATACGTGATTTTCCACACTTCGTGAGGTAGGAAAATTGTCTGCGTAAAACAGGAAAAAATCGTGATGCGGGGTGGGGGAAACGTCTTTGTGAGGCAGCAAAACTAGTTTCGTGTGTCAGAAAAAATTTCCTCAGATTGATGATATTTTCTTGAATTCACGAAAATTTCCCTCACAAGACATGACAAAAAATATAATTTAATTTTCCTTCATATAATCCTAAATTACTGGAAATTTTTAAGAATTTTTTTTGTCTCTTCCTTGATCCTCTCTTCCAACTTTTCCCGTCAGTGGGAACAGTGGAAGTCCCTTGACTTGTATTCTTTGGAATGCAGGCGAGAAAGATACATCATAATATACACTTATAAATTTAACCTTAGAGGAACTAGTCCCAAATCTGCACACGGAAATCACTCCCTACGAAGCAAAAGACTCGACATGCAGTGCAACATCCCCCCAATGAAAATCAGGGACGCCATGAGTACACTGAGAGACAACACAAGTGTCAAGGGCCCAAGACTGTTGGACTGCTTCCCAGAGTACATAAGGGGGATTACCAGTAGACCTCTAGCTGTTTTCAAGGAGAAGATGGACAGGCACCTAAAATCAGTACCTGACTAGTTGGGCTGTAGTTCATATGTCGGTTTGCGTGTGACCAGCAATAACAGCCTCGTTGATCAGGCCCTGATCCACCGTGAGCCCTAGTTATAGACCGAGCTGCAGTAGCGTCGGCCCCTGGAACAGCCTCCAGGTATACCCTTCCCCCTTCACCCTCACATCCCCCCCCCCCCCCAAGTCGAAACAAGTTACTGAACTTTTAAAATGAGTGGCTATGCTAATTTTCTAACTTTGCGCCAAAACTAACATAGCAACTTAATCTAGCTTTGTTAGAAACTCATGCAATTGACTTAGGTTCCATAGGGGCATCGCTCCCCCCCCCCACCCGAGGCTATTTCTCTATGTGCAGGGAGGTTGCAAGCCAGCCAGTCATGGGATCTAAGAGCGTTTAAGTGACGCCCAATCCCCAGCAAGACATTGAACTTGAAGATGACACATGTACAACAGTTGATGCAACGTTTCGCCTACACAGTAGGCTTCTTCCGTTAAATACAGAGGGAGCAGTAGTAAAGAAATAATGATATAATCAGTCCATCAACCCTGGAGAAAAAGTATTTGAGGAGGTCAGTCCCTCAGTCTGGGGAAGAGTTCATCTCCATGGTCTGGAACGATATCGTTCCAGACCATGGTTTAGCCGAGCAGTTTTAGTCTAGAAAAGAAGGTTAGTGCGCTCCGAGAGGTGCACGCAGACTTAAAGCATGAGCATGGCAAGGCTAAGTTTATCAGTTAAAAGAACGGAGAGAGAAGCTTTTACACTGACCAAAGCTCGGAATGAGGCTCTGCACAAGTATAATGCCTTGGCTAAAGAGCACAAGAGTGAACGGAAACTCATGAAAAGGTAGCCAAAACTCACGCAAAGATTCCGTTTCGCAACGGCTTCTTGGTGAACGAGGTGGAGAGACTGCAGGAGGAAATAGAAGAGAGAGCTCCCGAGTGTTGTTCAGGACTCGGAACGTAACCTTAACGAGCTGGATGGT
This sequence comes from Cherax quadricarinatus, assembly GCF_026875155.1. Lineage (NCBI taxonomy): Eukaryota > Metazoa > Arthropoda > Malacostraca > Decapoda > Parastacidae > Cherax > Cherax quadricarinatus. The sequence continues at coordinate 12,967,835 of NC_069487.1, read as the reverse complement.
GCTCGCTTCGCCCACATGAAGTTACAGGCGAAGTGGCTGAAAGCCGCTAAGTCTTTCAAACGGAGTGCGAAGGAAATGACTGATAAAGTAAAATACTATAACTCGCTGGCAAACTCGAGACAGAACGAGCTGGACGGTCTTCACTCTGCTCTCGACGGAAAGACATCATCGCTGAACTCACCATAAAGAACGAGGATTTCTCCAAGGCATCCGGTCGGAGCCGGGAAACCCAGAACGAGTGCAAGAATAACTACGACGCCCTCTACCACAAGTCCCGCAGCAATAGGAAAAATCTCCAAGGGTCTCCAGTGTGAGCGGGGCGCGTGTTCTTCAACGGTGTTCCAAAATGGAACTGGTCTCTGAGCCTAGACTCCCACCCTCTGTGTATGGGACTTCCGCGCTAGAAAAAAAATTTCCTCAGGGAATCGTCAACCCTTTTGACATTTTTCTTTTGTTTCGCTGCTAAAGTGGTCCACCAGACTGTTGGTGCTGTTGGTCTAAAAGTCCACACAACCACAACCTGGAGAGTGTAGTCTGGTCTGAAACCCATTATATTGTAGTCCCAGTTCTTTAGTTATCTAACTCTTTACTTATCTTGTCGTTTGGTTTCTTATCCATCAATGTCATTTTGGTTTCAGTTTAGTTAGCTAGTATAATATCTTGGAAGGTACTCAGTTTTCTAATTTTAGATAACTATATTGCACACGTTAATTAGCTAACGTGTGCAGCTACCTATTTAAGCAGCTTCCTAGCTAGCTAGCTGGCCAAGATCGTGTCAACAAGACTGTGCTGGCCAGTATTTTAAGTAAGGCATTTCTTCAGATTTTTGCCCGGTGATATGGTAACCAGTGAGGCCGGCTTCCGTGACGTCTAAGTTCAACATTTGCAAAGTTCAACATCTTCTACAATGTTCAGTATCCTCTGCAGTATTAGTAAGCCAAAACTTGTCACTGAAGAGACACTTTGGCGTTGGGTTGCACTCTCTTACGTAGTATTGTTGCATCAGGCATCCCACCTTCTCGTGGTGACCTTACACACATCTCTCTTGGCGGAGAGGGAGTGGCACTATTTGGAGTTTTAGTCAGAACGGATTTTTAGTTTGTTGGTTTGTATATATGGGTTCTAAAGAGGGGAGGAAAAACAAAGGTGCCCTTTGAGCTTAAAGTTGCACAAAAGTGCTAGTGTACTTGAGTGTGACTTTTATATAGTGAATAGTTCACTTTGTCATGTGATAAAATGAACGACAGTGATTGCACAGTCGTCATGATTCATGGTTCTAGCCGGTTATGCAGCCAGTGTGTGCTGGGAGCGGATGTTCTTCATGAGAGGTGAGACTTCTGGCTTTCAGGAATCATTGGTGGATAGTGTTTCTGAGGCTGTTGTGGTTGCAGGGAGTGATACTGTTAATAACATTTTGATTGATTTTTATATGAAGCTCCAGGGGGTGGAGGGGTAAGCTCTCTAACCACCGCAGGGAGCTACTGAGCTCCGTTGTGTTTCAGTCCTCTTCTGGTGTTAGCAAGAACGTGAGTGGATGTTAGATAAATGGACACAGGTGCAACAAATGTGACATTTTATGTGGCAATGTTTCGGGAGCTTTGTTAAGCCATTCCAAACATTAGTTGCATCTGTGTCCATTTATCTAACATCCTGTCGGTAATTTTACTATTATTACCAACATGAGTTGAGATGCACCCTGGGAAGGAGCCTCGTATCAGAATTAATAACCGCGGAGTGAACACCGCCGCCAACTCCACACGTAAACATACTCTGAAACCTTCCGTTACAGTTCCACTGAAAAAAATGGAAAATGTCGTTCTCATCAACACTGTGGAACTATTAAAGAAGAGTTGGGACGTGTGGAAACGTGCAAATCGTAAAATTAGAGTAACAGACACAGCCATTGTCACAGTAAGTCATCAACCCATAGCCACCGGTACAGAAACTGATATAAATGAAAATCGCCTCCAATTTCTAAGTTCCAGAAACAATACAGTATTTTTCTCCTTCACTATTTTCAACAACACAATGCCAGAAACCCCTTCGAGCACGACCTTGCCACTTAAACATTCCCTCTACCATTGAAAACATTTTTAAAGGTGGCCTCTTTCCACTAAATAAACAGCAATATAAAACCACTTACCTAATTCCACTGAGCTACCAACAAACTGGACACTAAACACCAACAACACGATATTTCCACCTGGTAGAGGCAAGAGGAACACTGGGACGTTGATTCCCATAAGCAACTGCAGTGACAACAAACATCACTGAATCAACACAACTGTGACTCCTCATCACAGCTCGTGCAGTCATCGGGAGAAGAAGCTTGTAAGCAGACTGCATGTACATTGAAAAAGGTATAAAATACCGACAAGTTATGTTCTTAAGAGACAAATGCAACAGTTGGGTATCTTTATTGTCGAAACGTTTCGCCTACACAGTAGACTTTGTAGTGAAATACAGAGGCAGCAGGTGTAGTAGTGAAATGATGATATAATCAGTCAGTCAACCTTGGAGAAATAGTATTTGAGTTGGTCAGTCCCTCAGCCTGGAGAATAGTTCAGCTCCACGGTATCTACCTGGAGTTCATTACCTTTGTAACTAGTTCAGCTATCATAACTTTGGGGTCCAGTTCCTGGACCTATTATGTACCTTTGTAATCTTTTGACTACCGCCCACAGAATGGGTATGGGGTGCATAATAAAGATATTAAACTTAAGCTCCACGGTCTGAAATATCGTTCCAAACCCAGCGTCCCGGTGGGCACTGATACTCATGGCCACACAGCTGATTTAATCCGGATTCATTAAGCTCATTCCCAATAAAGAAGGTAAAGGAGACTAAAAATTATTCGTTGGTACTTAGTTTCCCGACTGCTGAGGGTAAGCTGGAAGCTGCTGAGCCCTCCGTACCTTCCTGTTTTCCTTTTGATTTCGTGGTTTTTGAATCAGTCAAGATCCTGCCTAGGGTAACTGTGGTTGTGGAGAAATCAGAGCGCGCCTTCTCTGTCATGGTTGTTGACCATGTTCATGAGCTAAATTCTACATCAGTAGAAGGTGATGGTGTGGGCTATGGGGCTGACAGAACACCCAGCAACTCAGCATTGCTGGATGGTATCTGGTATTGAGATGGCGCGTAAAAGTCAAGAATTTGAGAAATTCAACTGATAACAGATGGGACATAGATGGCCGTCACCATGAACACAGTACGTACAGATGACATCCGCAAAAACATGTGAAATCACTGTTACAAACCGTGGTGGAGATGGAAAATCCATTCAGTGAAAAGAACAGTGTCCTGGAGAGTAGAGAGATTGCAGAGCCAGCGTGTCAAAGATAGTGAAGATTGAGAAACTTGGAATTGACCAATACGAGACGTATACCAACGAGAGACTTGTAATTAAGTAAACAGCTACAACTGATATTCCTGGAGAATGACTGCTCCCTATTCTCCAGACTTTGTCTCCCAGATACACAATGGTGATCTGGATGATTTCTTTCAGCACGAAAATTATGCCTTGCCGCCATCACTGTCGAAGATGAGGATCCTCAGAGCCGGGAACAGATTCGCCTTTTTTTTGTATTTCTTGAAACAGCTCAGGCAAGTTAAAGACAAATTCTTTAGTTTAGCATAGCAGGTTATCATTGCTGATGCTGCTGTCATTGCCAACATAACGCAGCCTGGAGTTGAAAAAAAAGTGTTTTAAGATTATGACATTCATGGTTTCCTTCCATACATAAAATCACAGCTTTATATATGGCAGAAACATGTTGAACTATCAACCCAGGTTCCTAAAAACCGGCAGGAATTTCTGCGCTTTGATGAGAACAAAGTCGAGTTGTTTGCCTTGCTGGAGTGATGGCTGGAGGCAGTGACACTGACAAAGTCATCACAACACAAAACCTATGTCCTTTGTGTAATTGCGAAGATGTTAAGGGACTGACTCCATGCTCACATGAAGAGGCAAACACACTCATCTTACCATACTTCCATTATGCTGTGTAAGAATAGTATAGCGAAGCGCTAATACGAACACTTGACACCGATGTTGTAGTCTTGACCATAACATCAGCACAGTGCCTAAATAACTCACGAAATCGGATCGACACGATCGCTAACAAACCATATCACGGGCGGGGATAGAACCCGCGATCAGAGTCATATAATCCAGACCGACACGCTAGCCGTTTCCAATGATGTATAAATATACCTAGTTGGACGAACCTTGTTGTAGCCATATATTACAATATATAAAAGAAATATTCTTAAAAGGTTAATGGACTAGTTACATCATCGTTACTTCTCTATTACACCTGCTGCCTCTGTATCAGACTGAAGAAGCCTACTGAGTACGACAAACTTGTCAACAAAGATAGCAAGAACTCTGGGTCCTAATCGGTATATTGCCGATGTTCCACATATTTACTTGGTGTGAACCCATGTCACTTTTTTTGTAGCAAGAGACAATTGGACTGCATTGGATACCTGGAGTGTTTCTGGTGATGTCACCTCTGTATTCTGAGTCTTAGGTGGCAAGTCAAACCCACAGTCAGTAGAGGAACGACTGCAACCACTGAGCAACTTCTTGTCTTGCTATGTGACGGCACCAGCAGTGAGAAATGTGCTAGTGTGATAAGCAACTTTCCAGAAAGGTAGAGGATTCGGTAGCGTTTTCCCTACCCAGGACGTACTCAATCAACGTACCAGTGACCAGCCTACCATGCTGATCACTGTTGGGCTCAAATGGCCTTTACTCTACAGGTTTCCATCACCAAGTGAATGACGGTGGCAGGAGAGGGTGACGAGGGTGGCAAGAGAGTAGCGAGGGTGGCAGGAGAGTAGCGAGGGCGGAGGAGAGGGTGGCGAGGGTGGCTGGTACCCTTAATGAAGAACACTACCAGACGCTACACAAGACTATAAGGGACCGAGACCACATGTGACTGCAAGAAGGGTCGCCCAGGACACTAAAAGTGATAATTTTCAGTGTACCGCTGTATACCCCCCATAGCCGGGCTCTGGCAGTTAAAAAAAAGCTCTGAACTCATCAAAGACACTTTGTACCGAGGGAACAAAACAGTCCCATTTAAACATTCCTTTAAGAAAAAAATCTTTTATGTTTAACAGGCCCATTAATAACAGTTGTATTAAACTTCAAATTCATCACTAATCATCATTAGTGATTATCTTTTCCGTATAAAATTTTATATATTGTAATACACGAAATTTTTATACGACTCACTGTTGAGTTAAACTGAAAAAAAATAATTTTTTTTTCAAAATGACTTGTACAAAAAAAAATCTTTGTAGCCAAAAATGTTGACTGATGTTCGACCAACTTTAAGTTTCATGTTGTTATTGCCGTTTATTTACCTGTTTGCTACCTGGAGGGGTGTTCCAGGGGTCAACGCCCCCGCGGTCCAGTCCTTGACCAGGCCTCCCGGTGGATCAGGGCCTGATTAACCAGGTTGTTACTGCTGGACACACATAGTCCAACGTACGAACCTCAGCCCGGCTGATCAGGTACTGACTTTAAGTACTCTGAGTATGAGGGGAAATAAACGAGGAGAGAGAGAGAGAGAGAGAGAGAGAGAGAGAGAGAGAGAGAGAGAGAGAGAGAGAGAGAGAGAGAGAAAGTATGAAAGAGATCCATAGTGAAAGGTAAAGAAAGAGTGGGAGAGTGAGCGAGAGGCAGAGAAAGTAATGTAGTGCAAAAAACAAGAAAGAGAATAAGAGAGAGCGATGATAACAGAGGGAAAGAGAGAGAGAGAGAGAGAGAGAGAGAGAAAGTACAAAAGGTGGGCTATGGGTGTGGTCTGGTGTATCTTGCTTGTGTTGGGGTGCTTGGTAGAGTTCTGCGGCCCACCCCCGCCCACGCCCACGCCTCGACCTACCCACCCACCCACTACGTTGTTCTCTCCGTGTTCCCCAACACCCCCCACTTTCCCCCCCTTCCCCTCCTTCCCCTCCCCCTTACTCGAGTATTGACTGGCCAACACCACCTGGTGGTGCTGGTAGTGGTGATTGTTGTAGTGGTGGTGAGGTGAGCAATGTTGCTAGTTGGGGGTGATTGAACTGGTAGTGATTCGTAAGTGATGCTAGTAGCACTTGATTGTGGTAGTACCAGTAGTAGTAGTGGTGGTTGGTGAAGCTAGTTGCTTGTAGCAGTTGTGGTGGTGGTGCGAAACGTTGAACGACGTTTTGTACAATAATGCTAGAGCAGACCTTCAGGATTCATGCACACGATTCTAGCTAGTCACTGAGAATAGTTCTGAAGTGTATGATAAGACTATCTTCCATGCATGGATAAAACTATTCTAACCTAGAGTACACTTACGTAAAAAAAAAATCCTGGACCCTTTCTGTTCAATAAACCCGCTGTATACAGGATCTGAAACCACTTTTAAACACACTGTAAAAAGTAAAATCCTTTTACTGAATACAAAAAAAAAGTGTAAGAGAATCTGAATCCACTTTTGTAGAGTATAAACCACCTCAGGGTGTTCCAACTCCACCTTGAGGGATCCAATCAGTCTGCTGGGAAAAAAACAGAAGAAGAATTGAGTTGATCCTACCTGGAGATTACGGGCCCACTGAGTCCTATTTGACCCCATCCTTACCGGATTGATCCCTCTTCTTCCCGGGAGACTGCAGGAGCCCCTATCCCCTCTATCCAGGGGTGTACTGACGCAAGAGATACTAAGAATCCAAGTTTTGGGCTATTCCTTCCAGTTTCATGTTCTTGGAATGATGGAGTGGGTGAGAAGAAAAAAGGATGATGGAGGGGATATGGAATGGAGAGAGAGGGGAAGAGGGAGGAAGGACTCTCTCTCTCTCTCTCTCTCTCTCTCTCTCTCTCTCTCTCTCTCTCTCTCTCTCTCTCTCTCTCTCTCTCTCTCTCTCTCTCTCTCTCTCTCTCTCTCTCTCTCTCCCTCTCTCTCCCTCTCTCTCTCTCCCTACCTAACCATCCTCTTATTTTATCTCAAAATAACACACACACACACACTATATTATATATATATATATTATATATATATATATATATATATATATATATATATATATATATATAATAAACACTGATATCTGGCTGAAGGAGACTCTAACCTACGAACCTTAGAACAAGGTACGCAGTGCTATACCAGTCTCACCACACTGGAAAATACCTTGGCGTGTAGCTAGCGCTGCACGTTGATCCAAGGCAGCCAGCTTTCAGGGAGAAGGCTTACAGCTTTTCATCTCATCCCCTGCATGCATCAGCCTTACTAGAGAATTTTAACAATGCAAGGAATTCGCAAGAGCAGGCGAAATATGCACAAACACTGATCTCTGGCTGATGCATGCAGGGGATGAGATGAAAAGTTGTAAGCCTTCTCCCTGAAAGCTGGCTGCCTTGGATCAACGTGTAGCGCTAGCTACATGCCAAGGTATTGTCCAGTGTGGGTAGATTGGTATAGCACTGCGTACCTTGTTCCAAGGTTCGTAGGTTCGAGTCTCCTTCAGCCAGAGATCAGTGTTTTATATATATATATATATATATATATATATATAGGGAGGAGTAGATGTAAAATAGAAAGAGACAGGCGCTCCCTTTACAGGCGACGAAAAAGAATAACAGAGCGGCTAAAAGAGGCCAATATATCTGAAATGCGTAGGGAGACACTGGTCAGAGAAATAGCAAACATCGAACTTAAGCTAAAGGAATCTTATATGAGTCAGGAATCGCGGGAAGAACTAAAAGCCATAAATGAAATCGAAAGAAACGCAAAGTATTTCTTCTCCTATGCCAAATCAAAGTCGAGAACAACGTCCAGTATTGGGCCCCTACTTAAACAAGATGGGTGCTACACAGATGACAGCAAGGAAATGAGTGAGCTACTCAAGTCCCAATATGACTCGGTTTTTAGCATGCCGCTAACCAGACTGAGAGTCGAAGATCAAAATTAATTTTTTATATGAGAGCCACAGAATTTGGTAAACACAAGCCTATCTGATGTTATCCTGACGCCAAATGACTTCGAACAGGCGATAAATGACATGCCCATGCACTCTGCCCCAGGGCCAGACTCATGGAACTCCGTGTTCATCAAGAACTGCAAGAAGCCCCTATCACGAGCTTTTACCATCCTATGGAGAGGAAGCATGGACACGGGGGTCGTCTCACAGTTACTAAAAACAACAGACATAGCCCCACTCCTCAAAGGCGGCAGTAAAGCAATAGCAAAGAACTACAGACCGATAGCACTAACATCTCGTATCATAAAATCTTTGAAAGGGTCCTAAGAAACAAGATCGCCACCCATCTAGAAATCCATCAATTACACAACCCAGGGCAACATGGGTTTCGAGCAGGTCGCTCCTGTCCGTCCCAACTACTGGATCACTACGACAAGGTCCTAGATGCACTAGAAGACAAAAAGAATGCAGATGTAACATACACAGACTTTGCAAAAGCCTTCGACAAGTGTGACCATGGTGTAATAGCGCACAAAATGCGTGCTAAAGGAATAACAGGAAAAGTTGGTAGATGGATCTATAATTTCCTCACAAACAGAACACAAAGAGTAGTAGTCAACAGAGTAAAGTCAGAGGCGGCTACGGTGAAAAGCTGTTCCACAAGGCACAGTGCTCGCTCCCATCTTGTTTCTCATCCTCTTATCTGACATAGACAAGGATGTCAGCCACAGCACCGTGTCTTCCTTTGCAGATGACACCCGAATCTGCATGACAGTGTCTGCCATTGCAGACACTGCAAGGCTCCAGGCGGACACCAACCAAATCTTTCAATGGGCTGCAGAAAACAATATGAAGTTCAACGATGAGAAATTTCAATTACTCCGATATGGTAAACACGAGGAAATTAAAACTTCATCAGAGTACAAAATAAATTCCGGCCACAAAATAGAGCGAAAAACCAACGTCAAAGACCTGGGAGTGATCATGTCGGAGGATCTCACCTTCAAGGACCATAACATTATATCAATCGCAGCTGCTAGAAAAATGACAGGATGGATAATGAGAACCTTCAAAACTAGGGATGCCAAGCCCATGATGACACTCATCAGGTCGCTTGTTCTGTCTAGGCTGGAATATTGCTGCACACTAACAGCACCTTTCAAAGTAGGTGAAATTGCTGACCTAGAAAATGTACAGAGAACCTTCACAGAGCGCATAACGGAGATAAAACACCTCAATTACTGGGAGTGCTTAAAGTTCCTGAACCTGTATTCCCTGGAACGCAGGCGGGAGAGATACATGATTATATACACCTGGAAAATCCTAGAGGGACTAGTACCGAACTTGCACACGAAAATCACTCACAACGAAAGCAAAAGACTTGGCAGACGATGCAACATCCCCCCAATGAAAAGCAGGGGTGTCACTAGCACGTTAGGAGACAATACAATAAGTGTCAGGGGCCCGAGACTGTTCAACTGCCTCCCAGCATACATAAGGGGGATCACCAATAGACCCCTGGCAGTCTTCAAGCTGGCACTGGACAAGCACCTAAAGTCGGTACCTGACCAGCCAGGCTGTGGCTCGTACGTTGGATTGCGTACAGCCAGCAGTGACAGCCTGGTTGATCAGGCTCTGATGCACTAGGAGGCCTGGTCACAGACAGGGCCGCGGGGGCGTTGACCCCCGGAACTCTCTCCAGGTAAACTCCAGGTAATATATATATATATATATATATAATATATATATATATATATATATATATATATATTATATATATATATATTATATATATAATGTGTGCGTGTGTGGGAGTATCGGGATAGATGGAGGGAATATTTTGAGGAACTGTTAAATGTTGTTGAAGATAGGGAAGCTGTGATTACGTGCATTGGGCAGGGAGGTATAACATCTTGTAGGAATGGCTCGTGGCCTGTTAGCAAAGCTCTCGCTTCACACTCTGAATGTCCAGGTTCAATTCCCGGCAAGGGTGGAAACATTGGGCGAGTTTCCTTACACCTATTGTCCATGTTCACCCATCAGTAAAAATGGGTACCTGGATGTCAGTCGACTGGTGTGGGTTGCATCCTGAGAAAAAATTGACCTAATTTACCCGAAATGCTCTGCATAATAAAGGGCTTTCTATACAGTAGTATGTCATTGATGTCAGCTAGGACTGTATACCTTGTACATGTACTTGTAGAAATAAAGATATATTGTTATTATTATTTTTATTAAAGAGTGTGGGGAGGTGCACGAGACAGTGAGCAGAATAAAAGGGAGTAACGCAGCTGGGATTGATGGGATAAAGACAGAAATGTTAAAGCAGGTGGGGATATAGTTTTGGAATGGTTGGTGCTTTATTTAATAACTATGGAAGAGGAGAAGGTACCTAGGGATTGGCAGAGAGCATGCATAGCTCCTTTGAATAAAGGCAAAGGGGACAAGAGAGTAAAACTTATAGGGAAACAAGCTTGTTGAGTATACGTGGTAAAGTGTATGGTAGAGTTATTATTGAAAGAATTGAGAGTAAGACGGAAAACAGGATTGCAGATGAACAGGAGGAAAGGCGGGGTAGGGGTCAGCCTAGAGAAGGTTGGAGGGATGGTAAAGGAGGTTTCGTGTGACAGGGGCTTGGACTTCCAGCAAGCATGCATGAGCATGTTTGATAATGAATGGAGACAAATGGTTTTTAGGACTTGACGTGCTGTTGGAGTGTGAAAAAGGTAACATGAAGGGATTCGGGGAAACTAGCAGGCCAGACTTGAGTCCTGGAGATGGGAAGTACAGTGCCAGCACTCTGAAAGATCACGCATCCAGCAGAGCTAAATGTTAGTCCTTGAGATACTACTGCCACGAGTGTCCTCGGATCACATGAAAAACATCTAGCTCTGCTGGATGCATGATCTTTGTAGGATCGCTGGCTCAGTGGTAAGGTGACAAGTACGTTGTGTTGTCTCTTGAGGCGGGACAATGTGTCGCAGAGTCGAGCCTTGGCCTGCTGCAGTTTGGTAAATGATTCATAGTCACTTGTTTTGTGATTTCATTGCCATATATTATTTATTTTTATTAACACATCGGCCGATTCCCACAAAGGCAGGGTGGCCCGAAAAAGAAAAACTTTCACCATCATTCACTCCATCACTGTCTTGCCAGAAGGGTGCTTTACACTACAGTTTTTAAACTGCAACATTAACACCCCTCCTTCAGAGTGCAGGCACTGTACTTCCCATCTCCAGGACTCAAGTTCGGCCTGCCGGTTTCCCTGAACCCCTTCATAAATGTTACTTTGCTCACACTCCAACAGCACGTCAAGTATTAAAAACCATTTGTCTCCATTCACTCCTGTCAAACACGCTCACGCATGCCTGTTGGAAGTCCAAGCCCCTCACACACAAAACCTCCTTTACCCCCTCCCTCCAACCTTTCCTAGGCTGACCCCTACCCCGTCTTCCCTCCACTACAGATTTATACACTAACTTCCATGGGGCTAACTTCCATGGGGCTAACTTCCATGGGGCTAACTTCCATGGGGGTAACTAGTATGGGGTTAGTTCGTAGCGGTATTGTGAGGTACATATGTGAAGTAAGGAAGGCTGTTGTTAGAGTCCTTACAGTGAGAAGATGAAGATGTGTGTGTCTGTACTTACCAGTTTGTTGTTGCAGGGGTCGAATCACAGCTACTGGCCCCGCCTTTTCGCTAATCTCTACTAGATTCATTTTCTCTCCTTGCTCCAAGAGCTTTATCGTGTGTGTGTGTGTGTGTGTGTGTGTGGGGTTTTGTGTGTTTTTTTTGTACTCCCTGTTGAGGTTCCAGGGGTCGAGTCCTAGCTCCTGGCCCCGCCTCTTCACTGGTAGCTACTAGGTCAGTGTCCCTGAACCGTGAGCTTTATCATACCTCTGTTTAAAGCTATGTATGGATCCTGCCTCCACTACATCGCTTTCCCAACTATTCCATTTCCCTGACTACTCTGTGGCTGAAGAAATACTTCCAAAACATCCCTGTGATTCATCTGTGTCTTCAACTTCTAACTGTGACCCCTTGTTGCTCTGTCCCATCTCTGGAACATCGTGTGTGTTGTTGGGTTGTGTGTTGTGTGTGTGTGTGTGTGTGTTTTGTGTGGTGTGTGTGTGTGTGTGTGTGTGTGGTGTGTGTGTGTGTGTGTGTGGTGTGTGGTGTGTGTGTGTGTGTGTGTGTGTGGTGTGTGTGTGTGTGTGGGGGTGTGTGGGTGCATGTGTATACTCACCTAGTTGACTCACCTAGTTGAGGTTGCAGGGGTCGAGTCCGAGCTCCGGGGCCCCCCCCTCTTCACTGATCGCTACTAGGTCACTCTCCCTGAACCTAAGCTTTATCATACCTCTGCTTAAAGCTATGTATGGATCCTGCCTCCACTACATCGCTTCCCAAACTATTCCACTTACTGACTACTCTGTGGCTGAAGAAATACTTCCTAAATCCCTTTGATTCATCTGTGTCTTCAACTTCCAACTGTGTCCTCTTGTTACTGTGTCCATCTCTGGAACATCCTGTCTTTGCCCCACCTTGTCAATTCCTCTCAGTATTTTGCATGTCGTTATCATGTCCCCCCTATCTCTCCTGTCCTCCATGTCGTCAGGTTGATTTCCCTTAATCTCTTCCCGTAGGACATACCCCTTAGCTCCGGGACTAGTCTTGTTGCAAACCTTTGCACTTTCTCTAGTTTCTTTACGTACTTGGCTAGGTGTGGGTTCCAAACTGGTGCCGCATACTCCAATATGGGCCTAACATACACGGTGTACAGGGTCCTGAACGATTCCTTATTAAGATGTCGGGAATGCTGTTCTGAGGTTTGCTAGGCGCCCATATGCTGCAGCAGTTATTTGGTTGATGTGCGCTTCAGGAGATGTGCCTGGTGTTATACTCACCCCAAGATCTTTTTCCTTTAGTGAGGTTTGTAGTCTTGGCCCCCTAGACTGTACTCCGTCTGCGGTCTTCTTTGCCCTTCCCCAATCTTCATGACTTTGCACTTGGTGGGATTGAACTCCAGGAGCCAATTGCTGGACCAGGTCGGGCAGCCTGTCCAGATCCCTTTGTAGTTCTGCCGGGTCTCGATCGAGTGAATTCTTCTCATCAACTTCACGTCATCTGCAAACAGGGACACCTCAAGTCTATTCCTTCCGTCATGTCGTTCACAAATACCAGAAACAGCACTGGTCCTAGGACTGCCCCCTGTGGGACCCCGCTGGTCACAGGTGCCCATCTGACACCTCGCCACGTACCATGACTCGCTGCTGTCTTCCTGACAAATATTCCCTGATCCATTGTAGTGCCTTCCCTGTTATCCCTGCTTGGTCCTCCAGTTTTTGCACCAATCTCTTGTGTGGAACTGTGTCAAAACGCCTTCTTGCAGTCCAAGAATATGCAATCCACCCACGCCTCTCTTTTCTTGTCTTACTGCTGTCACCATGTCATAGAACTCCAGTAGGTTTGTGCACAGGATTTCCCGCCTGAAACCATGTTGGGTGCTGTTGATGAGATCATTCTTTCTAGGTGTTCCAACCACTCTTCTCCTGATAATCTTCTCCATGATTTTGCATACTATACATGTCAGTGACACTGGTCTGTAGTTTAATGCTCATGTCTGTCTCCTTTTTTAAAGATTGGGACTACATTTGCTGTCTTTTATGCCCCAGGCAATCTCCTGTTTCGATAGATGTGTTGAATATTGTTGTTAGGGTAAACATAGCGCCTCTGCTCCCTCTCTCAATACCCATGGGAGATGTTATCTGGCCCCATTGCCTTTGAGGTTTTCTAGCTCACTCAGAAGCCCTCTTCACTTCTTCCTCGGTTGTGTGCACTGTGTCCAGCACTTGGTGGTGTGCCCCACCTCTCCGTCTTTCTGGAGTCCCTTCTGTCTCCTCTGTGAACACTTCTTTGAATCTCTTGTTGAGTTCCTCACATACTTCACGGTCATTTCTTGTTGTCTCTCACTCCTTCCTTCCTTAGCCTGATTACCTGGTCCTTGACTGTTGTTTTCCCTCCTGATGTGGCTGTACAACAGTTTCGGGTCAGATTTGGCTTTCGCTATGTGTGTGTGTGTGTTGTGTGTGTGTGTGTGTGTGTGTGGTGTGTTGTGGTGTTTTGTGTGTGTGTGTGTGTGTGTGTGTGTGTGTGTGGTGTATGTGTTTGTGTGTGTATGTGTGTGTGTGTGTGTGTGTGTGTGGTGTGTGTTGTGTGTGTGTGGTTGTGTGTGTGTGTGTGTGTGTGTGTGTGGTTGTGTGTGTGTGTGTTTGTGTGTGGTGTGTTGTGTGTGTGTGGTGTGTGTGTGTTGGGGTTTCGTATGTGTGTGTGTGTGTGTGTGTGGTTGTGTGTGTGTGTGTGTGGTGTATGTGTGTGTGTGGTGTATGTGTGTGTGTGTGGTGTGTGTGTGTGGTGTGTGTGTGTGTGGGTGTATGTGTGTGGTATATGTGTGTGTGTGGGGGTGTGTGGTGTGTGTGTGTGTATGTGTGTGTGTGTGGGTGGTGTTTTGTGTGTGGTGTGTGTATGTGTGTGGTGTGTGTGTGTGTGGTGTGTGTGTGTGTGTGTGTGTGTGTGTGTGTGTGTGTGTGTGTGTGTGGGGGTGTGTGTGTGGTGTGGTATGTGTGTGGTGTGTGTGTGTGTGTGGTGGGGTGTGGGGTGTGTGTGTGTGTGTGGTGTGTGTGGTGTGTGTGTGTGTGGTGTGTTATGTGTTTTGTGTATGTGTGTGTGTGGTGGTGTGTGTGGTGTGTTATGTGTGTTGTGTGTGTGTGTGTGTGGTGTGTGTGTGTGTGTGTGTATGTGTGTGGTGTGTGTGTGTGTGTGTGGTGTGTGTGTGTGTGTGTGTGTGTGTGTGTGTGTGTGTGTAAAACACCCGAGACAAAATAGAAGAACGAAAATATCTGAATATTTTCGTTCACAATACATTCTTCCGAAATACTTCCATTCTATTTTTTTCACTTCGATATTTTTGTTATTTTCGATCATGTGTGTGGGATGATACACAAATAACCCTGCACATAGGAGATTGAAACCTATGATGACGCTTCGTTCCGACTTGGACCATTAACTAGTTAATGGGGGGGCTAGTCACTGGTCCAATTCTGACCACTGACAAGTCCCCTATTGTGGAATTTACTAATCTAATAATAATAATAATATCTCTATTTCTACAAGTACATGTACAAGGTATACAATCCTAGCTGACATCAGTGACATACTACTATATAGAAAGCATGTTGCTATGCAGAGCATTTCGGGCAAATTAGGTCAGTTTTGTTCCAGGATGCGACCCCCACCAGTCGACTAACACCCAGGTACCCATTTTATACTGATGGTTGAACAGGAACAGCAAGTGTCTTATGGAAACACGTCCCTAATGTTTTCCAGCCGTACCGGGGATTCGAACTCCGGATCTCAATATGTGAGCTGAGTGCCCTAGCGATTAAGCTGCGGGATACCGAAGGTTAAAGTATTAATCTCTCTCTTTCTCTCTCTCTCTCTGTCTCTCTGTCTCTCTCTCTCTCTGTCTCTCTGTCTCTCTCTCTCTATCTCTGTCTCTCTCTCTGTCTCTCTGTCTCCGTCTCTCTCTCTCTGTCTCTCTGTCTCTGTCTCTGTCCTCTCTCTGTCTCTCTGTCTCTCTGTCTCTGTCTCTCTGTCTCTCTGTCTCTCTCTGTCTCTCTCTCTCTCTCTCACCTTGGTTAATGATACTTCGACATGACACGCCATCTGTGGAAATGAGAGAGAGAGGGGGGGAGGGGGGCACAAGGGTGCACTGCAGTAGAACGAAGCAGTTTCAGAGGATATTAGTAATTAATCGTTAACCTTGTTAATGGTTCTTTGGCACGCCCACTCCCTGGGGTTATTAGTGTACAGCTGACCCACCCCCTTACTCAAACCCACCCTCAACCCTCCCATTAGCCCACCCTTAGCCCCCTTGCCAACATCCACAACACCCACCTTCAACCCAGCAAAACCGCAAACCTAAACTAACATTAATGGAACATTCAGATTTCCAGACCATTTGGGAAGACGGCCTCCAGAAGTGTTGCTTCCGCTAGTGACCACTGAGTCTTCCAGTTTTCCAGCCTTCCAGTCTTTCAGTCTTCTAGTCTTCTAGTCTTCCAGTCTTTCAGTTTTCCGATGGAGATAGATGGTATAAAATACCGACACGATGGAAAAATAAACACAAATATAGTATACTGTGATCCCTTGATAAAGCCCACTGTGTGAGCTATACGTAATCGATAAATTATCGCATTATACAGTGGAACCTCGGTACTCGAACCTCATTCGTTCCAGAAGGCTTTTCGAGTGCCGATCTGTTCGAGTACTGAACGAATTTTTCCCAACCAATTTTCTTTTTTGTTGGCTGTTATCGCTAATCTTCTTAGACACGATGGTGACTTACACAAATAATAAAAAAATGCGAAGAAACACGAAACGGTCGACTACCGAGTGATTTTTTTACCAAAGTGTTCGAATGCCGAATTGTTTGAGTAGGGAGCTGTTCGAGTACCGAGGCTCCACTGTACTCCTTCCAGTCTTCCACTAAACACTTCATTGCCAGTGTAACTTGCTTAGCAAACACGAATCTGGGTATAGAGTTACTGGTAGATCATCAGTAATTACTCCTAAGGGATCACTGCCCCCTAACCTGGTCTCATACTAGACTTCCTAGTTGCTGGCCTGATCCATTAGGCTGTTGGTGTAAAATAGACACAATGCCTCTTCGATGTTATTATACAGGTCGTAAAAAAAAAACATTTTTATGAATTAAATGTTAATTTTTCATTGAAATTTACAAGTTTAGGTATTTTTTGCTCATTCTGGCACACGTTTGGCTTCTTCGAGACGTGAAGCAAAAATGGAGTTCCGACCGCAGCTGGAGAAGTTGAAGTTCTTCGAGCGAAAGTCGGAATTATACACAAATGACCCACACACATAGGAGAGAGAAAGGTTTATGACGACGTTTCGGTCCGTCTTGTACCATTGGCAGGCCACACAGGCAGAGGATTAATGTTCAAGTAGGTTTGCCAGGACGGGTCCTGGCCCAGGTCGTCTGCATGTTGTGACCCGGCAGAGGCTCCCGAAGAAGTGTCAGAGTATATACACGTAATGTACCGTTTACAGTCCTATGGCAGGGGCACGGCGAGCATTACCTGGAGTTTACCTGGAGAGGGTTTCGGGGGCCAACGCCCCCGAGGCCCGATCTGAGACCAGGCCTCATGGTGGATCAGGATCTGATCAACTAGGCTGTTACTGCTGGCCGCACGCAAGCTGACGTACGAACCACAGTCCGGCTGGTCAGGTACTGACTTTAGGTGCCTGTCCAGTGCCTTCTTGAAGACAGCCAGGGGTTTATTGATAATCCCCCTTATATATGCTGGGAGGCAATTAAACAGTCTTGGGCCCCGGACACTTGTTGTGTTGTCTCTCAGTGTACTCATGGCACCCCTGCTTTTCATCGGGGGAATGTTGCATCCCCTGCAGAGTCTTTTGCTTTCATATGGAGTGATTTTCGTGTGCAGGTTTGGTACCAATTCCTCCAAGACCTTCCAAGTGTATATTATCATGTATCTCGCCTGCGTTCGAGGGAATACAGATCAAGGACATTCACCCGTTCCCAGTAGTTTAGGTGCCTTATCGCACTTATGTATGCCATGAAAGTTCTTTGTACACTCTCCAGGTCTGTGTAGTACCATTTACAGCCCAGTGGCGGGGAAGCCCTATGACAAGGGCGTGGTGTAAGTTTATTCAGGTATATACAAATAGTTACATTGATTATCATACATAGCAGCATGTGTGTAAAGAACCTGGAATAACCCAAAAAAAAGTCATATAGAGTACCGCTTACTGCCCTATGGCGGGGGCAGCCTTACAACAAGGACACGGTGAGTCAACGCCATCTGAGCCGTTCCTAGCACTCAGGCCGCAGCCCGAGTGAGCGAGCAACGAGTGAGTATATATAGGCGAGGACAGAGACGGGAGAAAGAGATGGAAAAAATAGTGGTAGTGGTAATGCTGGCAGTGGAAGTAGTAGAAATAGTAGTTGTAGTAAAAAGTAGAGGGAGTAGGCTGACACCTAGGATAAGATCGATAGCGTTTTACGGGGGTAAAGGTTGGCCGATGCCAAATTAACCCATCATCACCTTTCTTAACGTTGCCGCACGGGCTGGTCAACCAGCTACCAGCGTTTTCCATGGGAAAGTTTACAGGGACCTGCCGCTACAACGGAAATTCGAGCATTCCAAAGATACCATAAGACATAGCATGTTATGACCTACTTCCACTGGGGAATCCCGCCTGCCAGTGACAATGCCTTCGTCTGCTATACGTCCCTCACCTGACGCTGATATAAAAGCAACAGTCTTACTGTCTGTGCTTCAGATTCCTCAAGACTACGGCGCTCTTCGCCTGCTCGAAGGCTGAGGGACTGATTACCTCATCTTTTGTATATAGCTCTACATTCTTTTGTGTATAGTTCTACATTCTTGTATTGATAAAGCCAGTGGATGTCGAAACGTCTATAAATAAAGATACCCAGATGTTGCAATGTGTCTTATTCTTCACCTTCATGTTATGACACATAGCTTTCAACAGTAGGGACCAATGGGCCTGCTCAGTGTTCCTTCATTTTTATGTTAACCGTGCAGAGGACATCCTATCCCGTTATCTTGTGCTGAAAGCTCTCCCGGATGTCCTCGAGCTCAGCTCCTGGAGAAGATAATATCCTTTCCTCATTTATGCTGAGTCTTCCCTCGTGTAGTGATGTCGTTTTGGCAGTTTTCAGTGCCAGCTGCCCTGGAGGCTGGAAGTGTTCGCTTCCTATGTCATCCCTGGATGCGACACCCATCTCACTTGCTTCTTTCAGGGCGAGGAGTTGTGTCACTCGCCAGGCCTTCTCACTCTCCCCTACCTTAATCTAAGGGCCTCTGATTCGCAGTCCTCCAAGGCTCTGCTGTTTGCCCATTCTCGGTCCCTCAGACTGCCCACCTCGGTCCCTCAGCCTGCCTACCTCGGTCCCTCAGTCTGCCCACCTCGGTCCCTCAGTCTGCCTACCTCGGTCCTTCAGTGTGCCCACCTCGGTCCCTCAGTCTGCCTACCTCAGTCCTTCAGTCTGCCCACCTCGGTCCTTCAGTCTGCTGCTCGTCAAGTGGACGCAGCATAATCTGTTATACTTTCTTCGAACACGTATTGTGTAGATTAACAATGCCAGGTAACTGTAATATGAGAAACAATTTTAATTGTATAGATGTAAACAAACCCAGCGATGTCTAGTACATGTAGAAATAAGGGTTATTATTATAAAGAACACTGTTACCTATAAGTTGTTTATCGTGCACCCGTGTTCGTCCCATGACAAGTAGCATGCACCCATGCTCGTCCCATGACAAGTAGCATGAACCCATGCTCGTCCCATGACAAGTAGCGTGCACCCATGCTCGTCCCATGACAGTAGGCGTGCACCATGCTCGTCCCATGACAAGTAGCATGCACCCATGCTCGTCCCATGACAAGTAGCATGCACCCATGCTCATCCCATGACAAGTAGCATGCACCCATGCTCGTCCCATGACAAGTAGCATGCACCCATGCTCGTCCCATGACAAGTAGCATGCACCCATGCTCGTCCCATGGCAAGTAGCGTGTACCCATGCTCACCCCATGACAAGTAGCATGCACCCATGCTCACCCCATGACAAGTAGCATGCACCCATGCTCGTCCCTTGGCAAGTAGCGTGCACCCATGCTCACCCCATGACAAGTAGCATGCACCCATGCTCGTCCCATGACTAGCGTGTACCCATGCTCGTCCCATGACAAGTAGCATGCACCCATGCTCGTCCCATGACAAGTAGCGTGCACCCATGCTCGTCCCATGACAAGTAGCGTGCACCCATGCTCGTCCCATGACAAGTAGCGTGCACCCATGCTCGCCCCATGACAAGTAGCGTGCACCCATGCTCGTCCCATGACAAGTAGCATGCACCCATGCTCGTCCCATGACAAGTAGCGTGCACCCATGCTCACCCCATGACAAGTAGCATGCACCCATGCTCGTCCCATGACAAGTAGCGTGCACCCATGCTCATCCCATGACAAGTAGCATGCACCCATGCTCATCCCATGACAAGTAGCATGCACCCATGCTCGTCCCATGACAAGCAGCGTGCACCCATGCTTGTCCCATGACAAATAGCATGCACCCATGCTCGTCCCATGGCAAATAGCGTGCACCCATGCTCGTCCCATGACAAGTAGCGTGCACCCATGCTCATCCATGACAAGTAGCATGCACCATGCTCGTCCCCATGACAAGTAGCGTGTACCATGCTCGTCCCATGACAAGTAGCATGCACCCATGCTCACCCCATGACAAGTAGCGTGCACCCATTCTCATCCCATGACAAGTAGCGTGCACCCATGCTCATCCCATGACAAGTAGCGTGCACCCATGCTCATCCCATGACAAGTAGCGTGCACCCATGCTCATCCCATGACAAGTAGCATGCACCCATGCTCATCCCATGACAAGTAGCGTGCACCCATGCTCATCCCATGACAAGTAGCATGCACCCATGCTCATCCCATGACAAGTAGCATGCACCCATGCTCATCCCATGACAAGTAGCGTGCACCCATGCTCATCCTATGACTAGCGTGCACCCATGTTCATCCCATGACAAGTAGCATGCACCCCTGCTCATCCCATGACTAGCGTGCACCCATGTTCATCCCATGACAAGTAGCGTGCACCCATGCTCATCCCATGACTAGCGTGCACCCATGCTCATCCCATGACAATTAGCGTGTACCCATGCTCGTCCCATGACAAGTAGCATGCACCCATGCTCACCCCATGACAAGTAGCGTGCACCCATGCTCATCCCATGACAAGTAGCGTGCACCCATGCTCATCCCATGACAAGTAGCGTGCACCCATGCTCATCCCATGACAACTAGCGTGCACCCATGCTCATCCCATGACAAGTAGCGTGCACCCATGCTCATCCCATGACAAGTAGCGTGCACCCATGCTCACCCCATGACAAGTAGCGTGCACCCATGCTCATCCCATGACAAGTAGCATGCACCCATGCTCATCCTCATGACAATGTAGCATGCACCATGCTCATCCCATGACAAGTAGCATGCACCCATGTCATCCCATGACAAGTAGCATGCACCCATGCTCGTCCCCATGACAAGTAGCGTGCACCCATGCTCACCCATGATCAAGTAGCGTGCACCCTGCTTCATCCCATGACAAGTAGCATGCACCCATGCTCATCCCATGACAAGTAGCATGCACCCATGCTCATCCCATGACAAGTAGCATGCACCCATGCTCATCCCATGACAAGTAGCATGCACCCATGCTCGTCCCATGACAAGTAGCGTGCACCCATGCTCATCCCATGACAAGTAGCATGCACCCATGCTCATCCCATGACAAGTAGCATGCACCCATGCTCATCCCATGACAAGTAGCATGCACCCATGCTCATCCCATGACAAGAAGCGTGCACCAATGCTCGTCCCATGACAAGTAGCGTGCACCCATGCTCATCCCATGACAAGTAGCGTGCACCCATGCTCATCCCTGACAAGTAGCGTGCACCATGCTCACCCATGACAAGTAGCGTGCACCCATGCTCATCCCATGACAAGTAGCGTGCACCCATGCTCGTCCCATGACAAGTAGCATGCACCCATGCTCGTCCCTGACAAGTAGCATGCACCCATGCTCATCCATGACAAGTAGCGTGCACCATGCTCATCCATGACAAGTAGCGTGCACCATGCTCGTCCCATGACAGTAGCATGCACCCATTCTCACCATGACATAGTAGCATGCACCCATGCTGTCCCATGACAAGTAGCATGCACCATACTCGTCCCATGACAAGTAGCATGCACCCATGCTCGTCCCATGGCAAGTAGCGTGCACCCATGCTCACCCCATGACAAGTAGCATGCACCCATGCTCGTCCATGACAAGTGCGTGCACCCATGTCGTCCCATGACAAGTAGGCGTGCACATGCTCATCCATGACAAGTACATGCCCATGCTCGTCCTATGACAAGTAGCGTGCACCCATGTCATCCATGACAAGTAGCGTGCACCCATGCTCACCCCATGACAAGTAACATGCACCCATGCTCGTCCTATGACAAGTAGCGTGCACCCATGCTCACCCCATGACAAGTAGCGTGCACCCATGCTCACCCCATGGCAAGTAGCGTGCACCCATGCTCGTCTCATGACAAGTAGCATGCACCCATGCTCACCCCATGACAAGTAGCGTGCACCCATGCTCACCCCATGACAAGTAGCGTGCACCCATGCTCACCCCATGGCAAGTAGCATGCACCCATGCTCACCCCATGACAAGTAGCGTGCACCCATGCTCACCCCATGACAAGTAGCATGCACCCATGCTCACCCCATGACAAGTAGCGTGCACCCATGCTCGTCCCATGACAAGTAGCGTGCACCCATGCTCGTCCCATGACAAGTAGTGTGCACCATGCTCGTCCCATGACAAGTGCGTGCACCATGCTCACCCCATGACAAGTAGCGTGCACCCATGTCGTCCCATGACAGTAGCGTGCACCCATGCTCGTCCCATGACAAGTAGCGTGCACCCATGCTCACCCCATGACAAGTAGCGTGCACCCATGCTCGTCCCATGACAAGTAGCGTGCACCCATGCTCATCCCATGACAAGTAGCGTGCACCCAGCTCGTCCCATGACAGTAGCGTGCACCCATGCTCATCCATGGACAAGTAGCGTGCACCATGCTCGTCCATGACAAGTGCGTGCACCATGCTCATCCATGACAAGTAGCGTGCACCCATGCTCGTCCATGACAGTTAGCGTGCACCATGTCATCCCATGACAAGTAGCGTGCACCATTGTCACACCATGACAAGTAGCGTGCACACTTCATCCCATGACAGTAGCGTGCACCCATGCTCGTCCTGACAAGTAGCATGCACCCATGCTCGTCCCATGACAAGTAGCGTGCACCCATGCTCTTCCCATGACAAGTAGCGTGCAACCTATGCTCGTCCATGACAAGTAGCGTGCACCCATGCTCATCCATGACAAATAGCGTGCACCATGCTCATCCCATGACAAGTAGCGTGCACCAAGCTATCCATGACAAGTAGCGTGCACCCATGCTCATCCCATGACAAGTAGCGTGACCCATGCTGTCCCATGACCAGTAGGGTGCACCCATGCTCGTCCCATGACAAGTAGCATGCACCCATGCTCGTCCCATGACAAGTAGCGTGCACCCATGCTCGTCCCATGACAAGTAGCGTGCACCCATGCTCGTCCCATGACAAGTAGCATGCACCCATGCTCGTCCCATGACAAGTAGCGTGCACCCATGCTCGTCATGACAAGTAGCGTTTCACCCATGCTCGTCCCATGACAAGTAGCGTGCACCCATGCTCGTCCCATGACAAGTAGCGTGCACCCATGCTCGTTTCCCCTGACAAGTAGCATTTCACCCCTGCTCGTCCATGACAAGTAGCGTGACCCCTGCTCGTCCCATGACAAGTAGTGTGCACCCATGCTCGTCCCATGACAAGTAGCGTGCACCCATGCTCACCCCATGACAAGTAGCGTGCACCCATGCTCGTCCCATGACAAGTAGCGTGCACCCATGCTCGTCCCATGACAAGTAGCGTGCACCCATGCTCACCCCATGACAAGTAGCGTGCACCCATGCTCGTCTGATGAGCAGTAGCACAAACAATAGGATTACAGAGGTCATGATGAGCCGTTATCAGATAACACTGAACATTGTTACATCACATACATCATACAACAAATACTTTGTATAGATAATGTACACAAAACAATATGGAGATAAAATTTGAAAGAAAATAATAAGGGGAGGCCTGGTCAAGGACTAGGCTGGGGGCGTCGACCCCAGGAACTCCCTCCATTACAAACACTGGGTTTACCTCGTTAAAAATCAATTCTTTGATCTTGCTATTACAGTGAAGTGGTTTACCATATCTTGTATGTAAGGTTTACATGGGGGTGTCTCTGAAGGGCTGGATATTTGGACACTGAGATATAATAATCCTCCAGTGTATGGTCCTGTTTCTGTCCACACACTTCGTATTTTGTCACCGACATCTTCATGCAAACCTTTCTTCATGGTACTCTGCCTTGACAAAAAAAAACTGAAAGACAGACTGTAAATCACCCAGAACAAAATGGTAAGATTCATCCTGGACCTGGGACCAAGAGAACATGTAATCCAGGATGAATTACATCAATTGGATATGCTGAATGTTGAAGACAGAGTAAAACAACTGAAGTTAAATCAAGTTTATAAAATTGCTCCCAGTGTCCAGAATATGTTGCTGCCAATTTTGTCAAGTCTGGGAACCAAAACAATCATAGTACTAGGGGGAGAGAACACAATTTTGTAGTAGCCACAGTCAGTGGCCAGGCTTCAAACACCTTTTATTGTACAGCAATAAAGGAATGGAACAGACTGCCTGCACATGTCAAGCCAGTCATAACATGAGCCAGTTCAAGATGAGAGCCAAAAGGTACCTAATGACTTTAGCGACAGAAAGGGAGGAGAATGAAATTTAATTATTTTTTTAGCTAACATATATGTAAATATAAACTTATTTTACCTTACTCCTAGTATATCTCCTATACAGTATAATAAAAAGATGGAATATTCTTTACAGTATAATAATGAGATATTAAAAGGACCCCAGTGGAAATAACTCATTTTGTCTAACATTTTTGGGTTGTCCCAGGTTCTCTACACATATGCTGCTATATATGATGAAACTCTATTTGTGTATACCTGAATAAACTTACTTGCCAAAGATACTTATTGCCTAACCTTAGTCTAGAAAACCCAAAATTATACTCTACCTTCTCTGTATTTAATGTTTATTTAGCTAATTCATCATCTTTGTCAACCTCCTGGAGGTCTATGTGAGAAGGAATCTTCAAAAACTTAAATATAATCCCTTTCTTAATTTATGTATATCTGTGCCAGCTTCAGACACAAGCATAATACACAACAAAAAAGCATAATACCATAACTGGAACAATACACAAATAACCCGCACACAGAGAGGAGCTTACGACAACATTTCGGTCCGACTTGGACCATTTACAAAGTCGCACTGTCTCGTGCGTAAAGCATGTCACAGTCAGGTGTTAGGGTATTTAGAGCAAGTAATTAGGAAAGAGTCAGTTACAATTACACTGAGTGCGGTCGTAGTTTTCACAAGTTTGAGAACAAGTATGTCAAACATTTCAATTTGTAAGGCGGAAGCCTACTTATTACTTCTACAACACCTCTGTATTATAGGTGTTATGGTGGCCCTTGGCTCGGTAGATATGTTTCCTAACACCTGCTGTCCTTGTTCACCTAGCAGTAAGTAGGTACCTGGGTGTTAGTCAACTGGTGTGGATCGCATCCTGGGAATCACGATTGAACGACCACAATGGCAATAAGACAGACGTGTTCTTAGTCAGAGAAATAGAGCCAGGGCTTAACACAGCAACTAAGGCGATCGTGGGGCAGACTTGAGAAGAGGAATAGCAGGGACTGTTACATCGAACTTGTGGTAGTTGAATTCAAATTCTAAGTTTATTCTCTATAAGGATTACAATGCTGAGTTTTCAGAATTTGGTTATTGTGTGGTTTACATGTAGTAAAATAATTACAGAGTGTACCACTAGAACACCTAGCATGGCTAGGCACTTCAGGCAGACTTAGATTAAATCTTAAGTTTAAAATATTTTTTTTTTTATATTTTATTGAAAACTTACATGGTACCAAAATATAGACATAAAAACTGTTTTTGTCAAAAGACAAGAAAACAAAACTTACACAATTTATAATCTCACCACAAAATATACCTAATCCATTGAACTAAACCCTTACACTATAGTATCTCTCTCTCAATCCCTTTCAATGTGCAGGATGATAAACCCTTGCAGCCACATAATAGTGGTAACCCCCCTTTTCATGTACTTAGCCTGAAACAATGTGCATATATACACATGACATGACAAAAGTGTATAACCTAAATCAAAAAGAATCATGTTATTTTTTGACAGTTAGTACATACAAACTAACTGATCTTAGCATTTACTAACTTACATTTTATAAAAGTTATATATAAATAAAAACTAACAAACAACTAACAAAATATGAAAAATTGTTCAAATAAATGGACCAACAATAACTTTTACACAATACAAAACGTCAAAAAATCTTATGCTAAATATAAAAGTTTTATACAATGTTAGATTCAGTACTAAGTCTAATTATACACTTCATGCAAACTTATAGATGTATTATGCTTTAAATCTAAAGCCATTTAAACAATGTTCCAGAGCAGTATCAGACTTACTCTGTCATGCACTAAGTTACACAATATAACTTATGGCTCCTAACAAAAAATGTAACGGGCAGTACTACCTCAATCATGAACAAAACCAACCTGGCAAAAGACACTTCAGAAAGCCACCCCCTGCCATCCCTGACCCCATGCTTCTGTATTAAAAAAAAAAACACAAACTCACGTCCCTTCCATGCTCAAGTTCGTACCTGACGTCGAAAGTCATAAAACCCCTGTCTCAACCAAATGTCACCAGTTCACCCCCCTACGCCCCCCCCTTTCTAACGACTTTACACCCATATGCTCCACTACCACACACTTTTATTCCACCTTCCATCCTCCACTAATCTCAAAAAAGAACAAAAATGCCAGTTTAGGGAGAACCAGCCCAATCCAGCTCTAAACTACACCCAACCCTAACATTACACCTACGATAGATTACGATAACCCAGGGAAAACTATTTACCCCAACCTCCCATATAGTAGCCTATTTCTGCATACTGTACGATACACACTCGCCGCAAGCGCCGCACCTATATTCACCCCCACCTCCCGCATGCACAAGACACATACAAAAAATCTGCCACTATATACATCACTGCCTCCGAATGTCCTTGGAAACCCTCCCACATCGAAATGCAAAGCCCTCAAGTCGAAATGTTTCTTCCCCCCCCCACTATACCCAGAACTCCGCTAACCATGCCCTTACAAAACCCAAGGTTTCACAAAAATATATGGCATGAAAAGCCGTCTCCTCTTCCTCACAATGCAAACAAGTGCCAGCACTACATAAACCATTCTATATAACACTGACCTTGTAGCTAGAATTCCCATAAAGAATCTATAAACACTTCACGAACCTTGGCTTTAATCTGATCTTCCGAAAGTCTTCCAAATGCCCCTCCAATCTACATTGGGTATGTAGCTACTCCCTGTATCACTGTACCTGCCTACCTATTCCCTCCAAGCCTACTTACCCTTACTTTTTTGCTTCCCTTACTGCCAACAAATTTCGCACCATATCTTCACACTCCAGTAGTTCCTTTCCCTTCCACCATTTTCGCACATCCTTCATGACCTCTCCACCTTCTACCCCTCCCCTCCCACCCTCAAGTATCGCTGCTTCACATACACTGCCTTCACTCGTGTGTCCAAAGGTATAAGACCCAGCCCACCTGCCGCACGCCCATCGTCACACCTCCTTCCGTAGCCATGGCTTCCCATAACCCCACACATACCTCAAAACACCCTCTCCAGTTCCTGAATATCACACGACCTCAGGGGATATATTTCTGCCACGCCCCACACTTTACTGTACACAAGTGTATTTACTACCACCACCCTCTGCTGCAATGTTATATCCCCAGCCCTCCACCCGCGCATCCTACCATCGCTCTACTCACTACTTCTTTGGAATTTATTCTCTGTGCCTCCCAGCGTCCGCCATATACACAACCCCACATATCTTAATTCTATCCACTACGTTCCACCCATACTGTTCCCCCAAACCCCCCCCACCCACGTGCCTACTTCTAATAACTTTGACTTTGCTCCATTAACCCTCATCCCTGTCGCCCACCAAAAAATCTCTATTATACGTCCCACATTCCCCAATCCTATTTCCCTCCAACCAAAACTGTGGTGTCATCCACATACCCCACAATACCACATCTCCAGGACCCACCTCTCCCTGTTCCCACACTCCTTCTCTATAAGCCTATAAAAAGGGTCCTGCATGCATGCAAAGAGGATTTGAGACAAGGGGCAACCCTGTCGCAAACCCATCCCCATCTGCACTGGCAACCCTAACTTCCCATTAACCTGAACCCTGACCGTTGCAGGCGTATAAAAAGTAGTCGCCAGCGCACAATCTCATCACCAAAACCCGTTTTTTCAAAATACACCAAACATATGTCTATCTACACTGTCATAAGCCTGCTTCCAATCAATCCCCAAGATCCCCCCCGTTGTCTACCCTCCACAAAATCCTTAATTCTTCCATGCCCCTCACGCATACTTCGACCTGGAATCCCACACTGTCTCTATGTAGGACTCGGTCAAGCACCTTTTTCATACGGTTACCTTAAAACCTTCGCAAAAACTTTATAATCTGCACAATGAGGGAGATCGCCCTAAAAGCACCCAAGGTCTTCCCCCCCCTCCCTTTATAGACCAAAACTACTACCCCGTGCCCTGCGATTCCCCAACACTCCCCTTTCCTTCATACAGTTAAAACAACCGGACCGACATTCTTCATACAATCCCAATGTGTAATATAGAAATATTAGGAATTCCATCATGCCCGGCGCTTTTCCCTACTCAAGCCCATTATCGCCTCCTCCACCTCCTCCTCACTGATCCTACCCTCTATTACCGCCCTCTCCTCCTCCCCTAAAAAACCTCGAATTCCTTCTCCCAGAATCTCTCCCTCCTCTCTCCACCTCCTCTGCTTAAAATTCTCCCTAAACCAATAATCAGCATAATGCTCTTCCATCGGTGGTACTAAGTACCTGCCCCACCTATATCCCACCACCCCTTTACACGCCTCTAATCCATAATCGTGGTCATCTGTTGCCTATTCCTAAATCTCCTCAAAACACATCCTGACGGTTTGTCACCCCATAGAACCTCCTCTAAACCTTCCTCACACGTATCGCATCAAAACGAGAGTTTGTATATCCCTCATCTTCCCCTTAAAACCTTATTTCTCATGTCTAGCCCCCCTCCCCTTCATAACAATCATTTAGCTGCCCTCTAAATATTTCTGTAAACCATACCTCCACCTCGCTCATCCCATCCTCTATGTGGTAATAGTCCCTAATCTGCAATTTAGCGTGCTTCTCCCACCATTCCAAAACATCCTCCTCTTCATTGCGAGCTCCCATAGTTGCTTCACCATTCCCTAAAAAACAACCCCTCTCCTCCTGGAGTAGCCTCACATTCATTTTCCAATAACCCACATACCTACGAACCATCCTTCCATGCCATCTCTGCCAAAATGGCACGATGGTCCGAAAAACCTAAATCTATCGTCATTACACGTTCTACTGTTATATTCGAGTTATATATATACGATCAACCTGGCAGCATAACCCTCGCAGAAACGTGTGCTCTACTTTCCACCCATGCCCCTGACTATGTCATAAACCCCTGATCCCTCAACAAATCCTCAATACCCCAAGCACACACCCTGCCCTCATCGGTTCACATCCTTATTCCTGATTACACAATTCCAATCCCCACCTATTATAGAAAACCATTGGTAAACCCCGCATGTAGAAAGCAAAACCTCCCTTACAAAATTCACCTTAAACCCAGTATGTTACTATCTGCCGGCATATATATCCCAGAAAACATACTCTAATCTCGCCCATATCCCTTCCACCTCCACCCTCCCCTCCCCTCCCTCTTCCCACTTGAGCATGTGAATGGGCTGGACTCCCTCACTGCCACTGCCACCCCACCTTTAATTTCCTGAAACTACCAACATACATCTAAAAACCGTTCAGCCTCAACTCTCTGCCATACTTGAAATTGTGTTCTTGAATAAAACACACATCAATATTAAAACGCCGCAAAACATCCTCCAACCATACTCGTTTACCGTCAGCTCTAAGGCCATTCACGTTTATCGTTAGACACTTAAAGATTCAGAAAGGGTGGCTTTCCTCTATGTCTCTGGTTCCTGTCTGTTCCACTTTTTGCTGCTTCTGTCTTTTCTCGTACACTCTTTCCCGCCTGTACCCCTCCCCCCCCCCTGTACACTACTCCGCCCTTTCTTAATCACTCCTGCCCACGTCTTCGTCCTGTACGCTGAGCTGGTGTTATAACCTCCTCATCCGACGAGCCTCCAGCCCTCTTTCTAGATGTGCCCTCATTTCCATATCAGTATTTCCATTGCCCTTGTGCACCTCAGCTTCACCTGTATCAACTGCAACATGCCAGGCTCTGACACCAGAGGCTCTGGAATTGCTCAATCAAGTCCTTCTCAACGTCAGAATGCTCCTGTCTGTAGCTGGGTTCTCTCCGCAGGCACGTCAGGAAAGACTTAATCATCTCCTGTAGGGGCGTAGATAACTCCTGTGGAGCACGGTCTCTCCCACCCCACAGGCTGCTGCTCAACTCCCGGGCCCGCTTGCGGGGGAATATCCGAAGCCACTGGTAGTGTCACACAATTCTCCAACACGCCCTCCACTTCGTCCGCCCAATTACCTTTGCCTGCCGCACTCAAATTCTTCGGTAGAGGTTCCGCCTGAGACTCCGTGGCTACTTGCCGCTCCCAAGGCCGCGGCGCTGCTGCTCTACCACATCCGCCGCCATGTGGTCAAAAGGCCGCACAGGCGACACGTCTTTCGTTGTCCCGCGTAGGTCACGTACAGCTGTGTCCTAAAATCCTCCAGGACAACATACGATGGAATAGGTCTTCTTAAAGACATCTTGACGGTGTAAGATCCAGCCGGCAACCCTTCATAGATTCCCTCCGTCCATCGAACTAAAGTAATGTCATGCACCTCACCATATCTTTGAAATGTCTCTCTGATATCTACATCGTCTGCCATCGAAAGGAACGTTGCGGATCCTCACCCAGGTGTAGTATTTTGAGGCATCCCGCAGGCGTACCTCCAGACCAGATGATACGGTGATGTTCTTCTCCTGGTACTGAGTCACCGTCCTTTCATATGCCTCCACTGTGCAGAACTTTATGAAGATTCGTGATGATCCATTAAGTGCTATTCCGTGTAAGTCTTCAACATCAATGCCAAACGTGTCCCGTATAATCGTTGGTAATAAAACAGGGGCATTCGTGGGGTATATTGCCCCTTTAACAAGGTCAACACACACGGTGTTGCTCCTCCTGCGGTAGCTGGCAGCCATCTTGGTGAAAACAGGAAGTTGCGCACCAGAGAAAGCAAGAGCTGTTTGCGCAGTGCGTCCACTCAGCCCGAAAGCGAAGAGGACAATGATATTACAAAATTATGAGGTATGTTGGTATTATGGCTAAGTGACTAAATACTAGTTTGTGAGTTTAGCAATGTGAATGCTTTTGTTTTGGCACTATACATAGTTTCAGTATTGGAGTATCACAGGCCAACTTATGACTAGTTAAGATTGAAGTCTTGAATCTTGAGTAGCTGGCAGCAGGCTAGGTCACATCAGAGGGTAGAACACATATGGGAGTTATAGGAGTAACTGAGGAGGCAGGTTAGCAATGGAGCCATTTTCGAACTTTTAGAAGCTGTTCCTAGATAGGTGGTATAATTTAGCCTTGTCACTGAAGGCGAAACGTAGAGGCTTGATGAACTCAAGAACTTGGGTGAGTGAAGTGAAGCGGTGATTCACAGGCATACTTGACTGTTCCAACACCGAGGCTTTTGTAGAGTTCAGTACAGGTCATGGTGTCAGTATTTGAAGGAGAATTGTAGAAGGTAAGATTTTCCCATGAGGGTTTACTGGAGTCGTCGCTATTTTCCTCTTCTGGAGTGGACTCATTGGGCGAATCTACAATGGTGGTAGCAGGTGACTGAGGGTCGACAGGAGCAATGGTGAGGTGTAATGGTTGTGTAACAGCAGGCTGGGAGACGGTGGTTGAGGCAGCATGATCAACGTTGTCACCGGTGGAAGTGGTTATAGAAGTTACAGCAGCAGTTGCTTGGGCAGGAGACAGGTCTGCAGGTGCAGTAAAGTTCAGGGAGTTGGGAAGGATCTTGAGGATGTCTGCTGAAGGTGTGGAGTCCGGAAAATTGAAGGCATGTTGTTCAGACGGAATAGTTCGTTAATAGTGGTGCTGAAAGTGCCGGGGTTTGCTGCGTTTGCAAGGTGTGCATACACCATGCAGTACAGCACCTTGGGGGAAGCACCGTCGGGGAGTGGAGAGAGGGAGTTGCTGGGCTATGGTGCCTGTAGATTAGCTTGTAGAGTCTTGGTGGTGTCGGTTTGTGGTTTGGTTATTGCAGCGTATGTCGGTGTATTGGAAGTGTTCTTCGGAACTTTAGTTTTCTTCAATATGATTTCTTTCCTGAGTGGGCACTTAGCTGCAAGGGTATGATGATTACCCTTGCAGTTAAGACATGTTGGTGCTGTAGTAATGGTCCAGGATCTGAAATCGTGTCCATCATTCCCACATTTTGAACAAAACTTCTTATCCTTGATGGGGCAGTCCTTGGTGGTGTGTTTATAGGAGTAGCAGGTCCTGCAGTGGGAGTTGTATGTGAAACGTTCTTGTTCTATATGACTAGGGTGAATGTGGTAATATGAGATGGCCAGACCGTCCGAGAGAGCTTGGGCAGCCATGGAGATGTCTGAGAATGTAATCTTTAGCATCGATGAGGCGTTGGGGATCTTGGAGATTCCGTCTACCGAGGCCCAGGTGTTTTGTTCCTCAATAGATGTCTTCAGTACTTCAGTAGACAGAGAGGTGACGATATTGTCTAGTCTTTTCACAAAGACCGAACGTTTCGACTTCAAGAATGGAGACTGGGATAGAGTGAATTGTTGTGTTTGTAGGGTCCTGACTGAAGAGTCGTCCATTAGTTTTGATGCTTCCTTGTAGTCTGTGCAGACGACAATGAAAGAGTCCTTCAGAGAGTGGATTGCCGTAAATTTGACCTGCAGGCAGGTCTTAACGGCGGTAGCTAAAGCTAACTTCGAGAAGTCATTTATTGCACCATTCACAGGCTTGATTTTCACACGATGCGACAGCATTGTGAAAAGGATGTGACGTTTGTAGAATATAAATTCCCCACCCCGGGGGGGTCGAAGAGAGGCTTCTTGAGTGTAGAGCAACTGTGTGAGCGGACAGAGCTCGAGGGACCAGGCAAGCAAGCAAGCAAGCAAGCAACAAAAAGGAGAGCAGGATGGGTATATATAGGCAGGAGGTGGTGGTAGTAGTAGTGGGGAGGTAGTAAGGGTAGGAGGGGGCAGTCAAATACTAAGAAAGAGGAGCACTGCAAGGGAGCTGGTGCCCACAGAGGGTAAGAGCAAGAACACCGAGGAGAGGGAACAAATAAATAAATAAATAAAAAAGGAACAAATACACAGGGCTGAAGAAAGACAACCCAAAGGAGAAAAAGGAAAGAGGAAAGGGGAAGAGGGAGAAGAAAAAAGGAGGAATCAGGTTAGGTCACGAGTGTTCTGAAGTTTGGAGCATTTTACAATGTAGTGGGAGAGGAAGGCATCTATATAGAGAAAGCCAGGACTACGATTCATACAAGGAAAGTTGTGTATTAGGGAGGATTCAACCAGACGGCGACTGTTAAAGTTGGAAGTAGGGAAGCCAGTTTTAGCAGAAGACCAGTCAATAGGATGGCTCCTCTCTTCTATATGCGGGTTATCTGTGTATTGTTCCAGTCACGGTATTGTGCCTTTTTTTTTTTTTTGTTATTTAAGACAGTCCTCGATGATGTAATGACTTTCTTGGGTTACCTTGGGTGACTAACCCACCAGGTTAAAAATCCCAACAAACCTAATCAGACTAGTTTACAATAACAGGACTTCATGACCTCCCACTGCCAGGGTTAAGGGAACCATCACGTGATAATATTCTCTACCCTAAGGTCGTGTATGTGTTACAAAGCATTGAGTTTAGAAAGTAATTGACGTTGAGGATTGTGCATGATTAATTTCTTGGGAGAATATGTAGACATAGTGTTATCAGAAGCTGTTATCTGCCAGGGTGGCTGTTTACCTGGACCTGGAGAGAGTTCCGGGGGTCAACGCCCCCGCGGCCCGGTCTGTGACCAGGCCTCCTGGTGGATCAGAGCCTGATCAACCAGGCTGTTGCTGCTGGCTGCACGCAAACCCACGTACGAGCCACAGCCCGGCTGATCAGGAACTGACTTTAGGTGCTTGTCCAGTGCCAGCTTGAAGACTGCCAGGGGTCTGTTGGTAATCCCCCTTATGTGTCCTGGGAGGCAGTTGAACAGTCTCGGGCCCCTGACACTTATTGTATGGTCTCTTAACGTGCTAGTGACACCCCTGCTTTTCATTGGGGGGATGGTGCATCGTCTGCCAAGTCTTTTGCTTTCGTTAGTGAGTGATTTTCGTGTGCAAGTTCGGTACTAGTCCCTCTAGGATTTTCCAGGTGTATATAATCATGTATCTCTCCCTCCTGCGTTCCAGGGAATACAGGTTTAGAAACCTCAAGCGCTCCCAGTAATTGAGGTGTTTTATCTCCGTTATGCGCGCCGTGAAAGTTCTCTGTACATTTTCTAGGTCGGCAATTTCACCTGCCTTGAAAGGTGCTGTTAGTGTGCAGCAATATTCCAGCCTAGATAGAACAAGTGACCTGAAGAGTGTCATCATGGGCTTGGCCTCCCTAGTTTTGAAGGTTCTCGTTATCCATCCTGTCATTTTTCTAGCAGATGCGATTGATACAATGTTATGGTCCTTGAAGGTGAGATCCTCCGACATGATCACCCCCAGGTTGTAATTGCTGTTACTTCCTAACATGATGCTGTAGATGTAGTCCAGACATTTTATGTGTGTGGCTGTTATTTGAATCCATATTGATTCACTTGTCCTGTGAATTATATGTTCAAGTAATTTTTAAAGACAACATTGTTTTGATCACTAGATAAGTTTGTCCTGTCATGACACTGATTTCACGTATTCCATCAGCAACACTAGTTATACCTAATTATTTCCTTATATTAAGTATTTTGGTAGTAATCAGACAGCCCAGAATAATTCTCAGAGCTTCATTTTGTGTTTCGAGTCTTCAATGGTTCTACTGTGTTGTAGGATTAAAACTAGTGCATGGTAATGTATCAACCAACTTATACATTGTTGGTTAATTATATTCACAGTTATCACTGTCCGTGGAACAATGCTTTGCATATTAGTGGCTTTTTTGTGCCTACCAATGTATTATTACAGGTAAACTGCATTATTTGTATTGCATAAGGAATAAAAATTGTATCATAGTACCTGGTAGATGATGAAAAGAGGGCACAAAGTTGGCTTACCATTGACCTTTAATTTTTAATGGTCTGCTTGTACGGTTACCATTGTAACTGCTAAACACTTGGGTCTTTTTTGAAAAAATTGTATGTTCAAGATTATCACAGACTGTCTGTATATGATATATGGTTTGCATTTCGTGATGCGTTTTATTATGCACGGCGCCCAGTAGCCAGATCACTAAAACTCTTGCTGCACACGGCGAGGGCCTGCGTTCGATTCCCAGCGAGGGTAGAAACATTGGGCGTGTTTCTTTTCACCCATCAGTAAAATGGGTACCTACGAGTTAGTCGACTGGTGTGGGTCGCATCCTGGGACAGGGACCTAATTTGCCAGAAGTGCTCAGCATAACAAGGGGCTCTCTATATAGTAGTCTGTATAGCCCTTGTGGCTTAGCGCTTCTTTTTTATTATAATCTATATAGTAGTACGTCAATGATGTCTGCTAGGCCTATGTAACATGTACATGTAGTAAATAAAGATATAGTTGCCCGAAGTGCTCTGCATTACCTGGGGTTTCCTGTAGTGTGCTACTCATGTCAGCTACCCTCGCTGTTGCTGCAGCCAGCAGCAACAGC
>NC_069487.1:12893717-12931437 GCF_026875155.1 Cherax quadricarinatus | reverse complement strand
CCATCTCACCGCATCATCACAAAGGGTCAGGTGTTTGTAAGTTGACCGCGAGTGTAATCTCTTCTTATATGCCTTCTGCTGCTCTTTTATTTTTGCAGAACCTTGATAATGTGAGAAATCATGAAAGCGCTGGGAAATTCACTATTTTCTCACAGTGGGTGTTTTGCAATTATATATATATATTATATATATATAATATATATATATATATATATATATATATTATATATTATATATATATGTATATTATATATATATAATGTGTGTGTGTGTATGAGAGAGAGAGAGCGAGAGAGAGAGAGAGAGAGAGAGAGAGAGAGAGAGAGAGAGAGAGAGAGAGAGAGAGAGAGAGAGAGAGAGAGAGAGAGAGAAAACAATAATCTAGTTAGTTTCGTGACAAACATTGAACACGGAGAGAGAGTGAACATTGCGTTATCACCGGCGTTATCACCAGCGTTATCATCATCCTAGTTCAAACCTTTCCCAAGCCAACGACCTCGTTTAATTACCGCCTCTGGTGGTTCACAGGCGGTTAACGAGCAGTCTGCGAGGTAGACGGTTGGTGGAGGGAAGGAGGGAAGAAGGGAAAGTGGAAGGAGGAAGGAAGGGAAAGTGGAAGAGGGAGGAAGGGAAAGTGAAGGGAGAGTGTGAGAAAGGGAAAAGTGGAGGGAGTGAGGGAGGGAAAGTGGAGGTAGAGAGTGAGTGAGGGAAAGTAAAGGTAGGGAGTGAGGGAGGGAAAGTAAAGGTAGAGAGTGAGGGAGGGAAAGTGGAGGTAGAGAGTGAGGGAGGGAAAGTGGAGGTAGAGAGTGAGGAGGGAAAGTGGAGGTAGAGAGTGAGGGAGGGAAAGTGGAGGTAGACAGTGAGGGAGGGAAAGTGGAGGTAGAGAGTGAGGGAGGGAAAGTGGAGGTAGAGAGTGAGGGAGGGAAAGTGGAGGTAGAGAGTGAGGGAGGGAAAGTGGAGGTAGAGAGTGAGGGAGGGAAAGTGGAGGTAGAGAGTGAGGGAGGGAAAGTGGAGGTAGAGAGTGAGGGAGGGAAAGTGGAGGGAGAGAGTGAGGAGGGAAGTGAGGTAGAGAATGAGGAGGAAATGAGTAGTGATTGAGGGAGGAAAGTGAGGTTAGTGAGTGAGGGAGGGAAAGTGGAGGTAAGAGTGAGAGGGAAAGTGGAGGTAAGAGTGAGTGGAGGGAAATGAGTAGTGTGAGGAGGGGTGGAGAAGAGTGAATGGGTATGAGTGAGGAAAAGTGAGTAGAGAGGAGGAGGAAATTGGAGGTAAGAGTGAGGGAGAAAGTGGAGTTAGTGGTGAGGAGGAAATGGGGGAGTGAGGAGGGAAATGCAAAAAAGAGGATCAAAGGTCGATTGAAATTTTTAAGTGAATCATTGTTACTGGTGAGAATAATTGTTACTGGTGAGAATAACTGTTACTGGTGAGAATAATTGTTACTGGTGAGAATAACTGTTACTGGTGAGAATAATTATTACTGGTGAGAACTACAATATTGTTACTGTGATGATGGAGAATAATTGTTACTGGTGAGAATAACTGTTACTGGTGAGAATAATTATTACTGGTGAGAATAATTGTTACTGGTGAGAATAATTGTTACTGGTGAGAATAATTGTTACTGATGAGAATAACTGTTACTGGTGAGAATAATTGTTACTGGTGAGAATAACTGTTACTGGTGAGAATAATTGTTACTGATGAGAATAATTGTTACTGGTGAGAATAATTGTTACTGGTGAGAATAATTGTTACTGGTGAGAATAATTGTTACTGGTGAGAATAATTTTACGGTGAGAATAATTGTTACTGGTGAGAATAATTGTTACTGGTGAGAATAATTGTTACTGTGAGAATAATTGTTACTGGTGAGGATCAATGTTACTGGTGAGGATCATTGTTACTGGTGAGAATAACTGTTACTGGTGAGAATAATTGTTACTGATGAGAATAATTGTTACTGGTGAGGATCATTGTTACTAGTGAGAATAATTGTTACTGGTGAGAATCTATGTTACTGGTGAGGATCATTGTTACTAGTGAGAATATTTGTTACTGGTGAGGATCATTGTTACTAGTGAGAATAATTGTTACTGGTGAGGATCATTGTTACTAGTGAGAATAATTGTTACTGGTGAGGATCATTGTTACTGGTGAGGATCATTGTTACTGGTGAGAATAAATATTAC
The DNA here is from genome assembly GCF_026875155.1 of Cherax quadricarinatus. Taxonomy (NCBI): domain Eukaryota; kingdom Metazoa; phylum Arthropoda; class Malacostraca; order Decapoda; family Parastacidae; genus Cherax; species Cherax quadricarinatus. Next base: position 12,929,251 of record NC_069487.1, on the reverse strand, counting down.
TGGTGAGAATAATTGTTACTGTGAGGATCATTGCTACTGGTGAAAATCATTGTTACTGCTGAGGATCACTGTTACTGGTGAGGATCATTGTTACTGGTGAGAATCATTGTTACTGGTGAGAATCGTTGCTACTGGTGAGAATCATTGTTACTGGTGAGAATCATTGTTACTGGTGAGAATCATTGTTACTGGTGAGGATCATTGTTACTGGTGAGAATCATTGTTACTGGTACGTTTAGGGGATCATTGTTATTGGTGAGGATCATTGTTACTGGTGAGAATCATTGTTACTGGTGAGGATCATTGTTACTGGTGAGAATCATTGCTACTGGTGAGGATCATTGTTACTGGTGAGAATCATTGTTACTGGTGAGAATCATTGTTACTGGTGAGAATCATTGTTACTGGTGATCATTGTTACTGGTGAGAATCATTGTTACTGGTGAGAATCTTTGTTACTGGTGAGAATCATTGCTAATGGTGATCATTGTTACTGGTGAGAATCATTGTTACTGGTGAGAATCATTGTTACTGGTGAGAATCATTGTTACTGGTGAGAATCATTGTTACTGGTGAGAATCATTGTTACTTGTGATCATTGTTACTGGTGAGGATCATTGTTACTGGTGAGAATCATTGTTTCTGGTGAGCATCATTGTTACTGAAGAGAATCATTGCTACTGGTGAGAATCATTGTTACTGGTGAGAATCATTGCTACTGGTGAGAATCATTGTTACTGGTGAGAATCATTGCTATTGGTGATCATTGTTACTGGTGAGAATCATTGCTACTGGTGATCATTGTTAATGGTGAGAATCATTGTTACTGGTGAGAATCATTGTTACTGGTGAGAATCACTGTTACTGGTGAGAATCATTGTTACTGGTGAGAATCATTGTTACTGGTGAGAATCATTGTTACTGGTGATCATTGTTACTGGTGAGAATCATTGTTACTGGTGAGAATCATTGTACTGGTGAGGATCATTGTTACTGGTGAGATCATTGTTATGGGATCGTTGTTACTGGTGAGGATCATTGTTACTGGTGAGAATCATTGTTTCTGGTGAGAATCATTGCTACTGGTGAGGATCATTGTTGTGAGAATCGTTGCTACTGGTGAGAATCACTGTTACTGGTGAGAATCATTGTTACTGGTGAGAATCATTGTTACTGGTGAGAATCATTGTTACTGAAGAGAATCATTGCTACTGGTGAGAATCATTGTTACTGGTGAGAATCATTGTACTGGTGAGAATCATTGTTACTGGTGAGAATCATTGTTACTGGTGAGAATCATTGTTACTGGTGAGAATCATTGTTACTGAAGAGAATCATTGTTACTGAAGGATCATTGTACTGGTGAAAACATTGTTACTGGTGAGAATCAGTACAGTGAAATCATTGTTACTGGTGAGAATCATTGTTACTGAAGAGAATCATTGCTACTGGTGAGAATCATTGTTACTGGTGAGAATCATTGTTACTGGTTACCTGGAGGTTATTCCGGGGATCAACGCCCCCGCGGCCCGGTCCATGACCAGGCCTCCCGATGGATCAGGGCCTGATCAACTAGGCTGTTACTGCTGGCCGCACGCAGTCCAACGTACGAGCCACAGCCCGGCTTGTCCGGCACTGACTTTAGGTATCTGTCCAGCTCTCTCTTGAAGGCAGCCAGGGGCTTATTGGCAATTCTCCTAATGCTTGATGGGAGGCTGTTGAACAGTTTTTGGGCCCCGGACACTTATGGTGTTTTCCCTTAGTGTACCAATGGCGCCCCTACTTTTTATTGGGGGCATTTTGCATCGCCTGCCTAGTCTTTTACTTTCGTAGGGAGTGATTTCTGTGTGCAGATTTGGGACCATTCCTTCCAAGATTTTCCAAGTGTAGATTATGATATATCTCTCCCTCCTGCGTTCCAACGAGTACAAGTCAAGTGCTTCCAAGCGTTCCCAGTAGTTAAGGTGCTTGACAGAACTTATACTTGCAGTAAAGGATCTCTGTACACTCTCTAGATCTGCGATTTCACCTGCTTTGAAAGGAGAGATGTTAATGTACAGCAGTATTTCAGCCTAGAGAGAACAAGTGATTTGAAAAGGATCGTCATGGGCTTGGCATCTCTCGTTTTGAATGTTCTCATTATCCATCCTATCATTTTCTTTGCACGTGCGATCGTGGCACTGTTGTGATCATTGAAAGTGAGATCCTCAGACATTACTACTCCCAGGTCCCTTACTTTATTTTTCCGCTCTATTGTATGGCCGGAGTCAGTAGTACACTCTGTTCTAGTTATTATCTCCTCCAGTTTTCCATAACGGAGTAGTTGGAATTTGTCCTCATTGAACATCATATTGTTTACCGTTGCCCACTGGAAAACTTTGTTTATATCTTCTTGGAGGTTAACCGCGTCCTCAGCAGATGACAGCCTCATGCAGAGCCTAGTATCATCCGCAAAGGATGATACGGTGCTGTGATGTACATCTCTGTCTATGTCTGATATGAGGATAAGGAATAAGATGGGGGCGAGTACTGAGCCTTGTGGAACAGAGCTCTTCACTATGGCAGCCTCCGATTTAACTCTGTTGACCACTACTCTTTGTGTTTGATTTGTTAGGAAGTTGAAGATCCATCTCCCCACTTTCCCAGTTATTCCTTTAGCACGTATTTTATGGGCTATTACGCCAAGATCGCATTTGTCAAATGCTTTTGCAAAGTCTGTGTACATTACATCTGCATTCTGATTTTCTTCCAGTGCATCCAAGGCCATGTCATAGTGATCCAGTAGTTGTGAGAGGCAGGAGCGACCTGCCCTGAACCCATGTTGCCCTGGATTGTGCAGATTTTGGGAATCCAGGTGATTTGCAATCCTGCTTCTTAGCACTCTTTCCAAGATTTTTATGATGTGGGACGTCAGAGCTATTGGTCTATAGTTCTTAGCTAATGCTTTGCTGCCACCTTTATGGAGTGGGGCTATATCCGTTGTTTTAAGTGACTGTGGAATTTCACCCATGTCCAAGCTCCTCCTCCATAGTGTACTTAGGGCACGCGAGAGGGGTTTCTTGCAGTTCTTAATGAAAACAGAGTTTCACGAGTCCGGGCCCGGGGCTGAGTGCATAGGCATGTTGCCAATGGCTTTTTCGAAATCTATCGGAGTTAGGGTAATGTCGGAAATCTGGCATACATTTATGGAGTTTTGAGGCTCATTCATGAAGAAATCATTTGGGTCGTCGATCCTCAGACCGATTAGTGGTTCACTAAACACAGAGTCGTACTGGGATTTCAATATTTCACTCATTTCCTTGTTGTCTTCTGTGTAAGTCCCATCCTGTCTGGGTAAGGGCCCGATACTAGATGTGGTATTTGCCTTGTTTTTGGCATATGAAAAGAAATATTTTGAATTTCTTTCAGTTTCACTAATAGCTTTAAGCTCCTCCTGCCTCTCCTGGTTCCTGTAAGAGTCATTTAACTTAAGTTCGATAGTTTCCACTTCCCTGGTCAGCGCCTCCTTTCGTGTATCAGATATTCTAGCACTACTGAGGAGCTCAGTGATTCTTCGTCTTCTGTAGAGGGAGCGTCTTTCTCTCTCCAGTTTACTCCTGCTCTTCTTCTTTCTTAGGGGAATATGCCTAGAACATGCTTCGGCTGTCAGGAAGTTGATCCTTTCAAGGCACTGGTTTTGATCCATGTCATTTAAGACAGCTTCCCAACATGTTTCGTTTAGGACATGGTTTACCTGGTCCCAGTTGATGTTCTTGTTGTTGAAGTTGTATTTTGTGAAGACACCTTCACAGGTACATGCATTCTGCTGATCAGGACCCCTATGCATGTACGTCTGGACTTCGATTAGGTTGTGATCGGAATTAGTTGTTTTTGATATTCTTATGTCTCTTATCAGGTCCTCATTATTTATGAAGATAAGGTCAAGTGTGTTTTCTAGTCTTGTTGGCTCCACTATCTGCTGGCTTAAGGTGTGTTTTCGCAGAGACTTGGTAGCTCATGTGTGTGTGACCTTTCATCTGCGCTACCTTCGGGGATTGTTTCAGCTATAACATTATTTGCTACATTCTTCCATTTTGTATGCCTTAGGTTGAAATCACCAAGCAGTAAGATGTTTGGGGATGGAGCTGGAAGGTTTTCCAAACAGTAATCAATTTTCAGTAGCTGTTCCTTGAACTGTTGTGAGGTTGCATCTGGTGGCTTGTATACAACCACAATGACTAGGTTTTGGTTCTCGATCTTTATTGATAGAACTTCAACTACCTCATTTGTGGTGTTCAGCAACTCCGTGCAGATAAGGGACTCTTTGACATACAGGCCAACCCCCCCTTGTTGCCTGTTTTTTCTGTCGCATCTGAAAAGGTTGTAACCACTTATCCATATTTCACTGTCAAAGTGATCTTTTGTGCGAGTCTCTGTGAAGGCTGCAAACATTGCATTAGACTCCTCTAGAAGTCCACTGATAAAAGGTATTTTGTTGTTGGTGGATGACTTAAGGCCCTGTATATTAGCAAATATGAACGAGGTTGTATTCTGTGTTTGTTGGGGGGATTTTGTTATTGACATCAGTAGTTGTAATTCTGGAGGGCCATGGGTGGCCACTGGCTGCGCCTCCACTCCAACAAGGCTCCAAGGTGGACTATTTTTATTTTCTTCCATTTTCTTTTTTCGTTTCCTGCCACTAAAAAATCACCTGGAGTTGGTTTGTCGTAGCTACTATTGTTTGTCTTGTGGGGTCTGTGCCTCCTGGTCCCTTTTAGATGGTATGCAGGGCAGTCGATGTTGTAACACTGCTTCTGGATTACCGAGGAGTGGCACATTTTTGGGTGAAAGAAAGCACAGGAAGAAGAACGACACACTCCTTTAGACAGGAGGTCTCTACATTTTTTGGGTTGCTCAAAGTTGCATGTCCCATTTTTTCCCTGTTATTCCATGCTTACAGATGCCCAAAGCATAATATTTGCACAAATTCACCTTTGGTTGAGAATTGTTGGGAGGTGTGTTGTCAATTTCTGCAGGTTCTGGGACTGCACTATAATCCTCAGTACCCAAGTCAGGGCCACCCCGTCCTGGATTCCATCTACTTTCCCCTGTAGAGGAAGAAGGAGGAGACTCCTCTCCAACATCTGTACTGTGGGCCACGGTCTTGTGCAATGATGGTTGTATATTTACGGTTTTAGATGGTTGTATATTTACTGTTTTTGTGGTGGTTTTGGTAGTGTCCCTAGGAGAGTCTGGGCTGGCAGTAAGGCTGGGGGCTGGGTCTGGGTCAGCACTGGGGCTGGGGGCTGAGCCTGGGCCAGCGGCTAGGCCTAGGCCTGCACCAGCACTGTGGGTATTAGTGCTATGACTGGGGGAGCCTGGGCCAGCACCAGCACTGTGGGTATTAGTGCTATGACTGGGGGATGGGTCTGGCTTAGCACCATGTGGGTGACTAGATAGTTTCGAGTCATCTGTTGTGGTATGGACATTCTGCATTTTTTGATACACTATCTCTTGCTCCCATGTTTTATATATTTTTGGTAGACTATCCAAGAGGTCATCTTTGTTTTCTTGATTATTTTTATCATTTATTACTCTCCTTAGTACCTTTCTGATACCTGCCCAAAGTTCTACATCTTTATTGCACAACCAGAAGCACCTTGCTAGTTTTTTGAGGCTGTATTTAGTCTACTACAAGAGATATGGTGTTTGGAAGAGCATAGATTGCATGTGATTTTGGATTTCCTTCCAAGGATTTTTTTTACATGTCCCACAGATATGCTGGTGAGAATCATTGTTACTGGTGAGAATCGTTGCTACTGGTGAGAATCATTGTTACTGGTGAGAATCATTGCTACTGGTGAGAATCGTTGCTACTGGTGAGAATCGTTGCTACTGGTGAGAATCATTGTTACTGGTGAGAATCATTGCTACTGGTGAGGATCATTGTTACTGGTGAGAATCATTGCTACTGGTGAGAATCATTGCTACTGGTGAGGATCATCGTTACTGGTGAGGATCATGTTACTGGTGAGAATCATTGTACTGGTGAGAATCATTGCTACGGTGAGAATCATTGCTACTGGTGAGGAATCATGTTACTGGTGAGGATCATTGTTACTGGTGAGGATCATTGTACTGGTGAGATCATTGCTACTGGTGAGAATCATTGCTACTGGTGAGAATCATTGCTACTGGTGAGAATCATTGCTATTGGTGAGAATCATTGTTACTGGTGAGAATCATTGCTACTGGTGAGAATCATTGCTACTGGTGAGAATCATTGCTACTGGTGAGAATCATTGCTACTGGTGAGAATCATTGCTACTGGTGAGAATCATTGCTACTGGTGAGAATCATTGCTACTGGTGAGAATCATTGCTACTGGTGAGAATCATTGCTACTGGTGAGAATCATTGTTACTGGTGAGAATCATTGCTACTGGTGAGAATCATTGTTACTGGTGAGAATCATTGCTACTGGTGAGAATCATTGTCTACTGGTGAGATCATTGTTACTGGTGAGAATCATTGCTACTGGTGAGAATCATTGTTACTGGTGAGAATCATTGCTACTGGTGAGAATCATTGCTACTGGTGAGAATCATTGCTACTGGTGAGAATCATTGCTACTGGTGAGAATCATTGCTACTGGTGAGAATCATTGTCTATGGTGAGAATCATTGCTACTGGTGAGAATCATTGCTACTGGTGAGAATCATTGTTACTGGTGAGAATCATTGCTACTGGTGAGAATCATTGTTACTGGTGAGAATCATTGCTACTGGTGAGAATCATTGTTACTGGTGAGAATCATTGTTACTGGTGAGAATCATTGCTACTGGTGAGAATCAGTGTTACTGGTGAGAATCATTGTTACTGGTGAGAATCATTACTGGTGAGAATCATTGTTACTGGTGAGAATCATTGCTACTGGTGAGGATCATTGTTACTGGTGAGAATCATTGTTACTGGTGAGAATCATTGTTACTGGTGAGAATCATTGCTACTGGTGAGAATCATTGTTACTGGTGAGATCACTGTTACTGGTGAGATCATTTTACTGGTGAGAATCATTATTACTGGTGAGAATCATTGCTACTGGTGAGAATCATTGCTACTGGTGAGAATCATTGCTACTGGTGAGAATCATTGCTACTGGTGAGAATCATTGCTACTGGTGAGAATTATTGCTACTGGTGAGAATCATTGCTACTGGTGGATTTTGACTGGAATCATTGCTACTGGTGAGAATCATTGTTACTGGTGAGGATCATTGTTACTGGTGAGAATCATTCCCACGCACAGACAATTACTTTGACGATTGCTTTGTTTTCGTTTTTTTCACGAGTGTTTTCATTGCTTTGACGATCACGCTGATTGCTTTGTGGACGACTGTGGTGATTTCTAAGACTATATCTTTTTCAATGATTACTTTGACGATTGCTTCGATTGCGTCTACTGTTGCTTTATCGACTGTTTTGACTGCTTTGAATGCCTTGAGGACTGAAATAATTATTGCTTTGACTGCTTTGACGATTGCCATGACATTTGTCTGGAGTGCTTTGATTTCTTTGATGATTTTGACAATTAATTTGACCGCTTATCATACGTAGTAGAAAACCTTTATCATACGCAGCAAAGTGCCACTGTAGGCGAAACGGGCTGAGTGAAACGAGCCACTGAGTGAAACGGGCCACTGAGTAAAACGTGCCACTGTGGGCGAAACGTCCCTAGTAAAAAATAACAAGAGTAATATTTTATGAGAAAGATCTAAACACTAAAGGGCCATTTCCTTTCCCCTGAGGAATTTGATTCGGTTAGGTTTAATCCGAGGAAGGAGAAGGAAGGCTTCAATTCCTCGGATCAAGAGCCCTTCACCACCATTAAGGGAATAAATATTTTCTTTTTTTGAGGATAAAATTATAAAGGAAAATATTTAACAGAGATCTCGTATAATTACGCCAACGCGGCCTCGGGACCTCTTGGTCTCGTGGCCTCAGGCTTCCTCCTGATCAAAATCACACATTTATAAACCTCTGTGAGCAACTAGAGAATGCATCTCCTGCTAGGCTTCAAACTTTTTTGTAAATGCTGACGCGTTGTTCCTCGAAGGAAACTCTACCTCAATTTTAGGATTTTTAAGTTGTAATGTGCCAATTTTATCGCCACAAATTGGGTTCTGTGGAATAATTGGAAAATATCTCTCCCGATCAGAAATAAGTAAGTGTTCGACTTTAATGGGATATCCTAGAATAAATGGGCATAACGGACTTGTGTGTGTCGGCAAATGGTCTCAAGGTCACTATTAGGTTCCAAAAACCTTACGTTACTTAAGTTCAGATTGAAAAATTTTGTAAGTACAGTAGGGCCCCACTTTACGGCGTTTTGCCTTACGGCGTTCCGCTAATACGGCGATGTCATATCCTAAGCTGAAAAAATTAACCTGTGTGCTATTTCGTTTTCAGTGTTCGAAGAGCCCAATGCGGCTTATTATTATGTAAGATCACTGTGAATTGTCTGCAAAACCTTTAAAGCTGGTCAGTCTTATTTAGGGAAAAAGTTTGCACTGATTTTGGCTTGTGTTCGTTCCATTGTTTTGGAAAAAAAAAATGGAAAAAATTAAAATTCTGTTTTTTTTCTCATTCTTTAACAATGCAACTCCTGAGCGGCTTGGAACTTTATGTGCTTGTGTATTTTAAGATATTGTGTCTCAGATAGGAGAATTCCTGTACGGTTTAGTTTCAAACTGGTTGTTTTTCTGGAAGATCTGAATCACATTTGAAACATGAAGGTTCTAATTTGAGGTTTTTATTGAAGAAATTGGGTTGTTAGTTTCCATGTGATGACTTGTGAGCACCTCTTATGATTCGCATCTAATCTTCAACGTTAATACTTAATCAACATTACTAATGCGGCACTCTGCACTATTCCAATCGCGTGCATTGAGGCTCAGGGGACTGAGGTTGTGAGATTCAGGATACCTTTCTCGGCTCGCGCAGCAGACAATGTATATCTAGTATCCCAGGTATTTCCTCGGATATTTTTTTTCCTGAGGGATTATTTCTTCAGGGATTATTTCCTCGGGGATTATTTCCTCGGGGAAATTTTCCTCGGATTATTTCCTCAGGGGTGCAGTCAGATTTTTTTTACGTTACGTCCTGATACTAATAGACGCATTGTAACGAGAAGCTAAACAAATGTAAAACAATCTCTTCATATCTTGGGTTTCATTGCAATATTCAGATAAAATAGCATCAATAACATCAACAAACTCAAGAATTTACATACAAACTAAATACCAGTGTTGACGAGGTTATATATTTTGCTCCCTTGTAAACAATGTTCTGGAAAAATGTAGGAGAAACAGGATGAATTCTGAACACACGTGTCTATGAACACAATGGTGTTTTCCTCTACGTGATTGTGGTCATAATAAACATTTCGACAATTTTAAAACCGGTGCTGAAATCTGATAGACATAAGCAAAAGATAGACCCGATCTGAGATATTACAGAACAGAAATTGGGATAATCTTTTTCAAACACCTTGTATAAAAATAATCATTCTTCCTTGAATTAAATATTACTGCGTCAGTGTCAAAGATCAGCTTATAAATTTAATAGCAATACGATTAATTTGCTTCCAAGTCAACGTTTATCTTAAGAAGTTTGGCAATAGAGTTGTAAGGGGGAAGAATTAACAACGGAGGTTAAACTCTTGGTCAGGTCATGAAAGGTCAGGTGATGCATCTGAATAGGCTTTGTGATTTAGCTGATTCTATATATTTGATAAATTGTGATTTTTTATCAATTTGCTCCTGTGCAACCATATTCCAATTTACACACAACTACTGATATATACCTGAGAATGGAAGCAAACATATGGCGATCGAAAAACAAATAAAATGGCTTTATATATCTCTGTCTACCTTATCTTTCCAAATTGACAATAAGACATAAGGTATTGTCTTTCCATGCTGCCTGGGAGTCAGTCTTACACGATAACACACGTATGTTGATAGCAATGTTAATCTCAGTTATCCAAGACTTCCTTCTCCTCCTCCTCTTAAAATCTATATAAAACGCTTCAGTAAATGACTCTTCTTGTTTGGATTACTCGCTTTTTCTCTGTCTTTGCTTCGGTCTGTGTGTTTTTATTTTTCAGTTTACGTTTTATTTACTTCCTGGCTGCATGAATCGTGTTTTTTTTCCTCTCATTACTCCAGTTGCGTTTTTCATCACGCTAATTTCTGGCCCCTAATCGCGTCCACCTCAGCTCGCAGCACAGCACAGCACAGCACAGCTCAGCACAGCACAGCACAGCTCAGCACAGCATAGCACCTCAACTGAACTGATATCATTTACGTCTGTGCCTGCCAATGTGTTTATTAAATTATTCTTATATCTTTCAGCTTCCTGAATGACCATTACGAAACTTACTGCAAATAATATATATATATATATATATATATATATATATATATATATATATATATATATATATATATATATATATATATATATATAATATCGTGCCATTAAGCGGAACAGGCGAGTTTGGTCTACTTGGCCAGGGTGTCCTCTGCCGAATTAGCAGAATGAAAATTTGTTTTCTATCATAAATCAGAGAAATAAATCTAAATGTAACGACAAATATAAATATGTAATAGATATTATGTAATATTAAAAAAATTAATTTTTGATCTATGCTATACAAAGCGGAATTTTCTGTTAAAAAAATAGGTTGGTTAGTTTAGGTTTGGTCTTTAAAAATAAAATATTTTAATATAATTTGTCAACGAGAAATTATGATCATTCTTTCAGTGTTGTTTGGGAAAAGCTCCCGGTTATTAGGCACGTTATATATATATAGATATATATATATATATATATTGATATATATATATATGTTATTTTATATCTTTATATATTATATATCTATATATATATGCAATAAGATCACAGTAAACAGGTGATTTCAGATATGCAAACAACCACTCTGAAAGAAATAGAGAATTCCAGCGCTTTCGTGACTACTACATTATAAAGGAACTTGAAAGTAAAGCATCCACGGTAGCTATTTACGGAGGTCTGGCCAAGGCACCTCACTATCAGATCTCCACAACGGTTAAACACTTGAACGCGCCGACCCACCTTGGATAGGTCCTTTGCACTACTCACACAAACTATTGACCAAAGAAAATTTAAAAAATTTATTTTATTTGTCCAGTGTATTATTAAATTCTTCCCAATTCTATTATTATAAATGGATCTAATTTATATAAACCAAAGGAAATTTCATTATTCTTGTCAAAAACTGCTTTTTATGTAAAAAGATCAATTATATTTCCTGTCGCATCATGGACTTGCTTGATACTACTTCTCAATTTTTGATAATCAATGGAGGTTAAAATCTCTTACATGAATAAATAGAGCATTGGAATCTTGTCACTTCTAATGCTATATTTTGTTGTTTAATTCTTAGTTCGAGATTTTTCAGTTTGACCGTAAATAAACATTATCGCAAATTTTACAAGGAATCTTATAGACACATCCATCGCATTTTTGGGGGGAATTCTTTTACCGTCTCAAGATTTTTTGTATACAAACTTTAATATTAAAAGTCTTAAGAAAGTTAAATGCTTAGCCATTCTATAAACTTTACTGTTGAGTTTGAAAAAAATAACTCATTGCCTTTTCTAGATGTTTTTATTATTAAAGGGTAATAATGAATTCAAATTTAAATTCTTACAGAAAAACTACAAATACACTGTTCCTTGTCCCACTATTATTCTCGCATCAAGATAGAGTCTAATGTCTGTTTTTCTCATCTATGTTTTGAGAGCTTTACGAATTTGTAGTCCTGAGGTCATAGATGTGGAAATATCCAAAATTTATGACATAGGTAATGATTTAATTACCCAAGCAATGTTCATTGAAATAAATCTTTTAAGTTGCTTGAATACTTTTTACCATCAAAAAGGGAAAACCAGCCTTTTTCACTAAAAATAGTTGGTTCTCCCTTACCATGAAAATCTTGGTTGATATGCCTTCTCTTCTAAAAGACTTTTAATATAAAGTTGTATTCAAAAATCTTGATACAGTTAAAAAAATTTGATAAAGAATTCCCCCCAAACTGTGATGGATGTGTCTATAAGATTCCTTGGTAAAAATTTGCGATAAAGTTTATTACGGTTCAAACTAGGGTAAAAATCTCGAACTAAGATTAAACAACATAAAATATAGAACTCGAATGGACAAGATTCAATGCTTTATTTATTATGTAAGAGATTTTAAACCATCAAATTGATTTTCAAAAGTTGAGAAAGTAGTATCAAGCAAGTCCATGGTCCGACAGGAATATAATTGATCTTGTTTCATAAAAAAGCAGTTTTGACAATAATATGAATATTTCCTTTGTTTTTATAAATTAGATCCATTTATAATTAATAGAATTTGGGGAAAGAATTTAATAATACACTGGACAATAATAATTTTTAAATTTCTTGGGTAGAATAGTTTGTGGGAGAGTTGTGCAAAGGACCTATCCAAGTTGGGTCGGCGCGTGTCAGGGTTTTAACCGTTGTGGGATCTGATTAGTGAGGTGCTGGACAGAACCCCCTTATATAGCTTCCTTGGTTGCTTTACTTTCATAGTTCCTTGATAATGTGAATTAGTACGAAAGCGATTGGAATTTTCTCTATTCTTCTCAGAGTGGTTGTTTTGCATATATATATATTTATATATATATTTATTTATATATATATATATATATATATAATATAGATATATATATATATATATATATATATGCAATCAACCACTCTGAAAGAATAGAGAAATTTCCAAAGCGCTTTTCTATTCTTTCAGAGTGGTTGTTTTGCATATTTCTGTGAAATCACCTGTTTACTGGATCTTATTGCATATTAGATATATATATATAATATATATATATATATATATATATATATAGATTTATAATTATATTATATATAAATATATATATGGCGTGCCGACGATATGTAAAACTGGTCTTTAGCAAGAACTCATTTAAATTAAGTCCTTTCTACAAAATTTCATCTTATACGTTTAAAGATATATTTTTTCCATTAATGTTAATGTAAAATTTGTAATTTTGAACCAAAAGAATCTTCGAAAACTTACGTAACTTTCTTAATAAATAGAGCAATTTATTTTAACTTAACAACTAAATATATTTTAGCTTTGTTTCAATAATTTAATACTAAAACAAACACAGTGAAATAGATTTTTTTCGTTAGGTTCAGAATGGTTTTTTGGACGAAATTATTGCATACCACAAATTTTTTTCGCTTTGTCTTACATGGCAGATGAGCGTTTGCTATTTAGAAAGATCGCAAGTTCTGCATATTCGGCAACGACATATATATATATATATTATTTTATATATATATATATTCTAGGAGTTTTAATGTTGCAGTTTAATAAAAACTGTAGTGTAATGCACCCTTCTGGCAATACAGTGATGGAGTAAAATGATGGTGAAGTTTTTCTTTTTTCGGGCCACCCTGCTTGGAGGGAAATCGGCCGGTGTGATATTTAATATATATACATATATTTAATATTATATATATATATATATATATATTATATATAATAATATATATATGTAATGTAGTGTTGAATAGGTAAAAACTGATCAGTCAGCAAGAACTCATTTAATATAAAGTTCTTCCTAAAATGTTCTCATATACGTTTAAAGATATATATTTTTTCATTTATGTTAATGTAAAAATTAATAATTTTGTACCAAAAGGAACTTAGAAAACTTACCTAACCTTATTATAATAAGCGCAGTTTAATTTATCCAAATCCAGCTAAATATGTTGTAGATACGTTTACAATAATTTAAGTATTACACAAATATATTTTTTTTTTCGTTAGGTTCAGAATGATTTTTGCCAAATTATTGCATATAAAAATTTTCGCTCGTCTTACTCGGCAGAAATAGCGTTGCTGTTTAAGCCAAAATAGCAAGTTTTACCTATTCGCCACGACATATGTACATATATAATTTACATTCTTCAGTGTATATATTAATGCATATAAGACTGTCTCTTCAGTGTATAACTTGTCTTCATTTATAGAAAGCAAGGTTAATTTATAAGGCCATCATGCAAGTGAATGATTAATTCTCATGACACAATTCACACTTGACCTCTCCACTCTCTCTCTCTCTCTCTCTCTCTCTCCTCTCTCACTCTCACTCACTCTCTCGCTCTCACCTCACTACTCACTCACTCTCACTCTCTCTCCCTCACTCTCACTCACTCTCACTCTCACTCTCTCTCACTCTTCTCACTCACTCTCACTCACACTCACTCTCACTCTAATCACTCTCTCACTCTCTCTCACTCACTCTCTCGCTCTCCCTCTCACTCACACTCACTCTCTCCTCTTCCTCTCTCTCACTCTCATCTCACTCTCTCACTCTCTCACTCTCTCACTTCTCTCGCTCTCACTCACTTCACTCACTTCACTCTCAATCTCATCACTTCACTCCCTCTCACTCTCTCCCCCCCCCCCCTCACTCTCACTCTCTCACTCTCTTCACTCATCTCACTCTCTCATCTCACTCTCACTCTCACTCTCTACTCTCTCATCTCACTCTCTCTCACTCTCACTCACTCTCACTCTCTTCACTCTCTCTCACTCTCATCTCTCTCACTCATCTTTCTCACTCTCACTCCACTCGCACTCTACTCTCTCTCACTCTCTCACTTCACTCTCTCCTCACTCACTCTCACTCTCACTCTCTCTCTCTCACTCTCACTCTCACTCACTCTCACCTCCCTCTCTCACTCTCACTTCCTTCACTCTCACTCTCACTTCACTCTCACTCACTTCTATCTCACTCTCTCACTCTCACTTCCCACTCTCATTCCACTTCTCTCACTCTCTCTTGCATAGACGGAAGTAAAAGCAGCTCGAAGAAAAAACTCTACGGTCGCCCAATACCCAGGTTTCACTAGCTCCTGAAGCAGTCAAAATTCACTCTTTTTGCAACCAGCCACGGTTCATCTGCAACCAATCACGTTTCACTCTCTCTGCAACCGCTGCGTTTCACTTCTGATGCAAACACAGCTTGGCTTCAATTTTGTACCTTGATTATTTTTATTAACTATTGCTCTATTCATTATTACTATGTTTTTAATACCATGTTAATCATTGCCTCACAGCTATTATTTATTTTTTTTTCGAGTAACACCGTCCTTAAACAGCAGGTGTGTATAGACTACATAAAGTTACTTAACCCATCCAAAAAAAAATTACATCAGGAAGGCACTTGTCTTCATAGTGCCTTTTCAAATAAAGTTTCTTGTACCTCGGATGTAACTGCCTGGATAATATCTGATTTACGCTTGCTTAAATATTGGTGCACCGACAAGAACAGAGAACAGGAAGTAGGTGGTTATTAATTAATTTTTGTTTAAGAGAGCCGGGGGTTTTCGGGGTAATGTTGCTGAACTATTCAAATTTCTCTCGTTTTAGGAGCTGGGCTGTTGAAGGTGCAAGATCGTAGTGCAGAGCGTGCAACGCATAGCGAAGGTTGGGGAAGGAGAGAGCGGAGGGAAGGAAGAGAAGCATAGCGAGGAAGGAACAGCAGCATACCGCTGAAAATACAAATAGCATCGAATTAACTTGAGCATAGCCTAGGGGGTACAAGAGGCTAGCGCCAGAGAGTACATCGACATAAGCACTGAGAGTATATCAACACAGCGCAAAGAGTTGTACATCAACATAGCGCGGAGAGAGTACATCAAAACAAAGCACGAGTCCATCTTACCTAGCGCAGGATTTCGTACATGAACAAACGCAGGCAGGTGAAAAACAAACAGAATCGAAAGCACTGGAAGATAGGACACGTAGATTAGCACAGGGCTGAGAGAGCCCTTAGCGCAGGTAGAAGAGCAGAACCAAGGGCGCCAGCGTTAACGGAACGCATAATAGAAAACGGGAAGAACTTGGGCCGTTATTGATTTGTTGTGTCCTCTAGACCCAGAGTCGGCAGGAAAGCCACGGAAAATAAACGAATAAAATTAATAACAATGAGAAGGGTGACGGTGACAACTGCGGCAACAACTGTCGTTACCACACACACCACACACACACACACACACACACACACATAGCGCGCGCACACACCGTGCTAACACACACAACACACACACACACACACACACACACACACACACGGTAGTCCTCTCCAGAGACACGGAAGGCGTAGCCCGCCCCAACCTCCTTCCCCACGTGCCTCCACGCTGCCGGCAGGAGGTCGCCGCCGCCGGCCCGCCGCAAAACGCCGGCCCGCAGCTCACTAGCCCTAGGACATCGTAGGTCCTGCCCGGCGCCCTCAAACATTCCACCAACACCGCGACAGAACCAGTCCAAGATGACGATGGATGACAGCAAGGACTCTGCCACCTCGCCCATCATCACTCAGAGTCCACCACCGCCGCCCCTCACCCAACCTAACAGTGACGGCTTCAACATGAAGAAGGCAGGACAGAGACTCATTGATGCGGGTAAGTAGCGCAACATGCGCACCGCTATCCTCACTCCGCTCACGTTTTTTCTTGGTATCTTTCCGTTATCTTAGATACCTCACGTTTTCTCTTGATATCCCTTTGCTTTCTCTTAGTAACGTCATATTTTCTCTTAACCTTAAGTTTTCTCTTAGTAGTCTTCTGCTTTCTTTAAGTACTCTCCCGCTTTCTCTTAATACCCTCCCGTTTTCTCCTGACCTCACATTTTCTGTTAGTATCCTTTTGTTTTCCATAACATTTTCTCTTAGTACCTTCACTGTTTCTTTCAGAAACCTCTCGTTTTCTATTAACCTCAGGGTTTTTGTAGACCGCTCCCGTTTCTGTAGGCATAACCCATCACTTTTCTATAGTTATAAGCCTTCCTTTTTCTATAAGTAAATCCCCGTTTTCTCTAGGCATTCTTCCCTTTTCTGTTCACATTGACGTCCTGTTTCCTTTGTCTTCCACTTTCCCGTCGGCAATTCCCTCGCACTTTGTCTTTCGTTTTCTATTGACATTAACCTTCAGTTTTCTGTAGGTTTTTCCCATCTTTTATGAGAATTAACTTTTCGTTTTCTCTATGAATTTCATTCTTTTCTGTATGCCTTCCTCACATTTTCTGCAGATTGCTCTGTTTTCTGCGAACGTTCCTCCTGCCATTTTCTGTGAACGTCCTCTTCCTGTTTTTTGCAGACACCACCTCCCTGTTTTCTGTACTTATTCACCCCCGTTTTCTGTAGCCGTTCACTTTTCATTTTCTGTAGATAATCATCTACTCTAAGTGATAAGAAATTAATTGTACCAGGAAATGTCTCTTCTAAAAGAGGCTTAGAATAAATTTGTATCATGAAAAATATTGTCAAATATGCCTACACTAAACCTCACAGAAAGTACTTGGTTGAAAGTGAGCAACCACTTGGAAATAAATTAGAAATTTTTCTCTAAAGAACTATTATATTTCGATGCAGATAAAGACCATCTTCATTCTTTGTTTGGTTAAAGAAAAAATTCCCACTAAAGCCTATACAAAACAAAATACTCAGTTTATCTTGTATAAACAAAGGCGAAGCCTTTCTCCATAAAAATACATAGCGTCAGGTTTCCATACAAGGACGTAAATGCAGCTCAGTTAAGAAAAATGGTATTAGAATTGTTAACTTGTTATTAGCCTGTATACATGTGATAATTTATGTTATATTAGGTAGTAGGTTGGTAGACAGCAACCACCCAGGGAAGTACTACCGTCCTGCCAGATGACTGTGAAACAAAAACCTGTAACTGCTTTGCATGATGGTAGGATTGCTGGTTTCTTTTTCTGTCTCATAAACACGCTAAGATAACAGGGATATCTTGCTACTCCTACTTACACTTTGGTCACACTTCACAGACACGCACATGCATATATATATATATACATAAATCTAGGTTTTTCTCCTTTTTCTAAATAGCTTTGTTCTTTTTAATTTCTTCTATTGTCCATGGGGAAGTGGAAAAGAATTTTCCTCCGGTTAAGCCATGCGTGTCGTATGAGGCGACTAACTTGCCGGGAGCATGGGCTTAGAAACCCTTCTCCTGTATACATTACTAAAAAGAGAAGAAGAAAAACTTTATAAAACTGGGTTGCTTTAAATTGCGTGGATGTAGTGCGGATGGGACAAGAAAACAGATGATTGCTGATGTTATGAATGAAAAGAAGTTGGATGTCCTGGCCCTAAGCGAAAACAAAGCTGAAGGGGGTAGGAGAGTTTCAGTGGGGGGGAAATTAAATGGGATTAATATCTGGAAGTATCTGAGAGAGGTTAGAGCCAAGGAAGGGGTAGCCGTAATGTTAAATGAATCAGTTAGGAAGGAGAAAAGTGATATGAATGTGTAAATACAAGAAGTATGTGGGATTAAAAACAAAAGTAAAGGTTGGGATGCGAGAAGTGGGTCCTAAATAAGCGTGTATGCACCTGGAAGAGAGAGGGGATTGCAGAGGAGAGAAGAGAGAGTGATTTTGGGGAGATGTTAAGTGAAGTATAGGAGCTTTTTGAACCAAGTGAGAGGTAATTGTGGTAGGGGACTTGGAATGCATAAGTAGGAGAAACGTTTAGAGGGGTTTTTGGTAGGTAAGTTTGGGGTGCCAGGTGTTAATGATAATGGGAAGCCTTTGATTGACTTTGTCTATAGGAAAAGGGGTTTAGTTATAGGTAATACATTTTTAAGAAAAGAGGTTAAATAGTATACACGATATGATGTAGGGCGATAAATGACAGTAGTTTTGGATTATGATATTGGTAGATAAAAGATGTTGAGTAGATATTCAGGATGTACATGTTTATAGAGGGGCCACAGCTTTATCAGATCACTTTTAGTTTGTAGCTACACTGAGAGTAAAAGGTAGAAGATGGGATGATACAAGGAGAATAGAAGCATCAGGTAGAGAGAGGTGAAGGTTTAATAAAACTAAAGAGGAGGAGTTGGGTAAGATATAAAAGCTATTGGAGGATAGATGGGCTAATGAGAGCTAGCAATGGGGTCGAAGGGGTATGGGGTAGGTTTAAAAATGTGTGTTAGAGTGTTAAGCGAAGTTTGTGGTTACAGGAAAGTGGGTGCAGGAGGGATGTGGAGCGATTGTGGAATGATGAGGTAAAGAGAGTAGTAAGGAGAAAAAGTTAGCAGTATGAGGAAGTTTTTTACAAAGTAGAGAAGTAATGCAAGGAGGGAAGAGTATATGGAGAAAAGGGAGAGGTTAGAGAGTGGTGAATGAAGCAATGTAAAAAAGAGGAGCAATGAGAGAGTGGGTGAGATGTAATCACAAATTTTGTTAGAAAAATAGAAAACGTTTTTGGGTGAGATTAAACAAGTTAAGGGAAAGGCCTAGAGAAACAAAATTGATTTGTCAGTTTAAAAAATAGGAGAGGAGGAGTTATTAATTGGAGAGTTAGTGGTATTGGAAGATGGAAGGATTATTTTTGGAGGAATTGTAACTGTTGATGAAGGATAGGGAAAGCTTTGATTTCGTGTTGTATAGGGCAAGGAGGAATAACATTCTTGTAGGAGGTGAGAATGAGCCAGTTTGAGAGTGTGAGGAAGTTCGTGAGGCAGTAGGTAAAATGAAGGGGGTTAAAGGCAGCCGGGGAATTGGATGGGATAAAGAAAGAAATGTTAAAAGCAGGTGGGGATTAGAGTTTTGGAGTGGTTGGTGCAATTATTTAATAAATGTATGAAAGAGGGTAGGTACCTAGGGATTGGCAGAGAGGCATGCATTGTCCTTTGTATATTAAGGCAAAGGGGATAAAAGAGAGTGCAAAAAATTATAGGGGGGATAAGTCTGTGAGTGTACCTGGTAAAATGTATGGTATAGTGTTATAATTGAAAGAATTAAGAGTAAGACGGAGAAGACTAGTGATAGCAGATGAAACAAGGTGGCTTTAGAAGGGTAGGGGGGTGTGGACCAGGTGTTTACAGTGAAACATATAGTGAAACAGTATTTAGATATAGGCTAACGAGTCTTTGTGGCATTTATGGTTTGGAAAAGGCGTATGACAGGGTGGATAGGGAGGGCAAATGTGGCAGTTGTTGCAAGTGTATGGTGTAGGAGGTAGGTTACTGGAAAGCAGTGAAGAGTTTTTGACGAGGATAGTGAGGTCAAGTTAGAGTGTGTATGTAGGAGAGGGAAATTTTTTTCCCAGTTAAAAGTAGGCCTTAGACAAGGAAGGGTGATGTCACCGGGGTTGTTTAATATATTTATGATGGGGTTGTAAGAGAAGTAAATTGCGTGGGTCTTGGCAAGAGGCGAGGAGTTAAAAGATAAAGATCACACACAAAGTGGGAGTTGATCACAGCTGCTCTTTGCTGATGACACTGTGCTCTTGGGAGATTTCTGAAGAGAATTGCTAGAATGGTGAGAATTTGGTTGGGTGTGCAAAAGAAGAAAAATTTAAAGGTGAAAACCCACCCACCCATCCCCCCCCCCCCTAGGAAAGAGTAAAGGTTTTATGAGGATAACAATAAGATGAGGGTGATGAAAGATCTGAATATCAGATTTGGAGGGAGAGAGTATGGAGGAGGTGTAACGTATTCAGATATTTGGGAGTGGACGTGTCGGCGGATGGGTCTATGAAAGATGAGGTGAATCATTAGGAATTGATGAGGGGAAAAAGAGTGAGTGGTGCACCTTAGGGCGTCTGTGGAGGAGACAAAGAACTTTGTCCTTGGAGGCAAAGAGGGGAATGTATGAGAGTATGTTTTACCAACGCTCTTATATGGGTGTGAAGCGTGGGTGATGAATGTTGCAGCGAGGAGAAGGCTGGAGGCAGTGAGGGATGTCATGTCTGAGGGCAACAATGTGTGGTGTGAATATAATGCAGAGAATTGTTGTTTGGGAATTAGGAGGAGGTTGCGGATTACCAAAACTGTTTGTCCAGATGGCTAGAAGGGTGTTGAGGTGGTTCGGACATGTAGAGAGAATGGGCGCGAAAACAGAATGACTTTAAGGAGTGTATCAGTTGTAGTGGAAGGAAGGCGGGGTAGGGGTCGGCCTAGAAGGGTTGGAGGGCGAGGGGGGTAAGGGGTTTTGTGTGCGAGGGGCTTGGACTTCCCGCAGGCATGTCGTGAGCGTGTTTGATAGGAGTGAATGGAGACAAATGGTTTTTAACCTTGACGTGCTGTTGGAGTGTGAGCAAAGTAACATTTATGAAGGGATTCAGGGAAAACCGGCAGGCCGGAATTGAGTTCTGGAGAGGGGAAGTACAGTGCCCCTGCACTCTGAGGAGGGGTGTTATGTTGCAGTTTAAAAAACTGTATTAGGTAAAAGCTCACCCTTCTGGCAAGACAGTGATGGAGTGAATGATGGTGAAAGTTTTTCTTTTTCGGGGCCACCCTGCCTTGGTGGGAAGCGGCCGGTGTGATAATAAAAATAAGATAATATTAACAATGGTTAATATTTGATTTCTATTTCTCCCTCCACTGCTGACTCCTGCAGCCTGTAAGTATGATCATTCTGTTTAAGTCCTTCCCAATTCCAGTTCCTAAGCTGCACTCCACAGTTATGCATTGTATAGGGAACTATATATATATATATATATATATATATTATATATATAGATTTATATATCTATTATATATATATTATATATATATATATATATAATTTATATCTATATTGTAGTGTTGTTAGGCTGCTCAGTTTTCTCTGAAGATGTAAAATAAATGAATGGAAAAATTAAGCATTCAGACTATTAAACATTTAATTTTGCGCACACGCACACACACAACACACACACACACACACACACACACACACCACACACACACACACATTACACATGCACATACCACACACATGCAACTTACACAACACACACACTTGTGCAATACGGTCACAGTAAACCGGTGATATCACAAAATATGCAAAACATTCACTGTGGAATATACTGAACTTCCAAGCGCTTCTGTGATTTCTCACATTATCAAGAGAAACCACGAAAGCGCTGATAACTTCACAAGAATCAATAACCACACTGCGACTAGCCGAGGACTCAAACCCATGTCGTTTTGGCCCGACTCATGGCGAGCGAAAATCACATGACGCTCTAACCCAGAGGACCACCAAATCCTACAAGAATCAAGCACCCAGCAAAGCTAGGTGTTTTACCTTGATCCGAGGACATACGGTGGTGTGGGTGCCTCTGAGCTAATTTCATTGTATTCCCCGTTTGGTGTACAATAATATATATACTGCTCATGGAGGCTAGTGCATCAGACGGGGAATAGAATGAAATTAACTCAAAGGCACCCACACCACCGTAAGTCCTCGGACCAAGGTAAAACACCTAGCTCTGCTGAATTCTTGTAGGATCTGGTGGCCCTGTGGGTTAGAGCGTTATGTGATTTTCGCTCACCATGAGGCGGGACAAAATGACATGGGTTTGAGTCCTTGGCTAGTCGCAGTGTTGTTATTGATTAAATACCACTGTCCGTGGTTACAATATATATATTTATATATAGAGATATATTTATATATATATATATATATATATAAATATATATATTTTATATTATATATATATATTATATTATTATATTAGATATCACAAGGGAGAAACTGAGGGAAAACAAAAGAGCTCGGGGAGATTGTGATAAGCGTGATAAAATACGTGGGAGGAAATAATGTTGAAAAAGTTAAGGAAGATTGTAAAGAATATGGGTTGATAGGCACTGATGCAAAGTAAGAGGAGAGGAAAAGTTCCAGTGATTACTTTTAGATTGAAAGAAAATGAAGTGATAATCAATCAAAGTGAAGGAAAGGGAATTATATGATGGTCTAAGTGCGACGTGAGAAGGACACAAGAAATACACCAAGTTTTTTTTCTTCTTTTACAGTTATACTTGGCTGTTTTTATGGACGTGCATGCAGAGTACGAGCGTGGTGTGTGTGTGTGTGTGTGTGTGTGTGTGGTGTGTTGTGTGTGTGTGTGTGTGTGTGTAGTGTAAATGTGTGTGTGTGTGTGTCTGTGTGTCTGTGTTTTAAGTTGGACACTGCTGAAGGTGGTAATCAGTGCAGTACTAACAGAACAGATTGTACGAGATTGTAACTTGAACGCGTTTGTGAAGAAAGAGTAAATCAGGGGAGGAGCTGTGAACTCGACCCCAGCAACCACAACTAGGTGAGAGGAGGAGGAACAAAAGGCAACCGAGGAATACAAGGCTAAGAGGCAGTCGGAAAACGCAAATAATCCGAGTGGAAGTCTAGGTAGACAAGAGAGAATACACACAAAATATTATCAAGAAAGCCGACAAAAAACAGACCTAAAGTACTTTGTATTTCCCCCATTCTGCCGCTACTGGTCCCATCTCCCCATCACTGCTCACCTGCACACACTTCCCCACCACAGTGGATAATTAGCAGACCATGTACTTATGTGTACAAAGACAAAACAAGTGAAAGGCTTAATATTGTTTCACAAATATGTAACTAGGACAGTTAAACTACAGAGGTGAAAGCTGACACGCAAGCAGATATTGGAGGAACAGCGGGAACAAATGTGACAGAGCTGATTACTCATGTGATAAGACCTGAGGGATATCACAGTGAGGGAGACAAGAGGTGACGGGTTCTAAGGAGATTAGTAACCTTTGTCAGGGAGATTTCCGAAGTCGTATGGCAGTAAGACAACACTGGGAACTCAGGAATATAATTGATCATTTTAATTGTGGTAGATAATTATCAAACATATATCCCAGCCTCGCAAATTCTGTGGGATTAGTTACATACAGTTTGCTGCAAATCTCTCGATTTAGGTTTCGTTAGATTAATATTTGGTTCGGTTAGGCTATGGTTACGTTCAGTTAGTTTAGATTACGTTTAGTTAGGATATATTATCCTCAGTCAACGAGTTAAAGCCAATACATGACTACAAGGGAAAAATATCTAAAGGAGATAAAACATAGGTATCTTGAGCCAGTGATTGAAATATTCTACTCTTCAACTACCTGGAGCAGGAAGGAATGAGTTGAGAGGGTGAGACAGAGACAGGAGGAGGAAGAGAGGAGGGAGGGAGAGGAAAGAGGAGGAGGTGGGACGACGGAGAGTGGGAGAGGAGTCGGGGGAGGAGGTGGGGAGGAGGAGACGGGAGGAGGAGAGAGAGGGAGGAGAGAGATGAGGTGAGAGAGAGATTGAGGAGAGAGAGGAGAGAGAGAGAGCGAGATGAGAGAGAGAGAGAGAGAGGAGGAGAGATGAGGAGAGAGAGAGAGAGAGATAGGCCAGACACAGAAAGAGAGAGAGGACAAAGGAGAGAGAGAGAGGGAGAGATAGGGGAAGGAAGAGAGAGGAGAAAGAGAGGAGAAATAGAGAGAGGAGGAAAAGAGGAGGAGAGAGGGGAAGAGAGAGGGAGAGGAGAAAGCGAGGAAAGGGACAGAAGAGAGAGAGAGAAGAGAGCGACCCTGAAAACAGAATAGTAATAGAAATTAACAACAAAACCGCAGAACCAGTTGGGACGACTCTTGTTTGGGGCAGAGCCCAGTGGTTTTAACACACCCGCCCGCGAGCTTCAGGAATCTCACCATTCTATGGTTCGAACCCCAGCGTCTTGATATTTGACCAGGGATCTTATGTGAAGACTTCGTGACAATAGAGAGATGACAATCCGAAGAAGTGAAGAAGAGGAGTAATTATTCCCTGTCTTGCAGAAGTGTACACAAAAGAGTAGATGAGGTATCAGTCTCAGCCTTGCAGAGTGTACAGAAGGAGTAGATGAGGTAATCAGTCTTCAGCCAGAAGGAAGTGAACAGAGAGTAGTGAGTACAGTCCTTCAGCCTTGCAGAAGTGTACACAGAAGAGTAGATGAGGTAATCAGTCCTTCAGCCTTGCAGAAGTGTACACAGAAGAGTAGATGAGGTAATCAGTCCCTAAGTCATGGAGAGTATACACGTAACACAGTGGAAGATAAGGTTATCAGTCCTTTAGCTTGCAGAAGATAGAGACTAAGAAATATATGGTAGACATAGGGGGAAACTGGGAGGAACAGGGAGAGACTGGAAGACAGAGACTTGGAAACAGGAAAAGGGAGAATGGAAGACTCAGAGACGAAGGAGGGTTAAAGACAGAGAGGAGACAGATTGACAGGGAGGAGAGACTGGGAGGAGACCGGAGAGACCGCAGACCCAGGAGGAGTCAGAGGCTGAGGCAGCAGCTGCAGATTGACGGATGAGAACCTGAATTGAGTTAGAAGGAATGATGTTAAGTTGAGAATTCCTCTCTCTCTCTCTCTCTCTCTCTCTCGCTCTCTCCTTCCTCTCTCTAGCTCTCTCTCTCCTCTCTCTCTCTCTCTCTCTCTTCTCTTGTGTGTGTGTGTGTGTGTGTGTGTGTGTGTGTGGTGTGTGTGTGTGTGTGTGGGTGTGTGTGTGTGTGTTTGTGTGTGTGACTGATGCTACGAGGTCCATACAGAGACTGATGCTACGAGGTTCACACAGTGACTGATGCTACGAGGGTCACACAGTGACTGATGCTACGAGGTTCATACAGTGACTGATGCTGCGAGGTTCATACAGTGACTGGTGCTACAAGGTTCATACAAAAACTGATGCTACAATGTTCATACAGTGGCTGATGCTACGAGGTTCATACAGTGACTGGTGCTACAAGGTTCATACATTGACTGGTGCTACAAGGCTCATACAGTGACTGATGCTTCGAGGTTCATACAGGGACTGGTGCTGCAAGGTTCATACAGTGATTGATGCTACGAGGTTCATACATTGATGCTACAAGGTTCATACGGTGACTGGATACTACGAGTTCATTACAGTGATCCGATGTACAAGATTCATTACAGTATGATGCGACGGGTTCATACAGTGACTGATGCTACGAGGTTCATACAGCGATGCTACAAGGTTCATACGGTGACTGATACTACGAGGTTCATACAGTGACCGATGCCACAAGGTTCATACAGTGACTGATGCTACGAGGCTCATACAGTGACTGATGCTACGAGGTTTCATACAGCGAATCTACAAGGGTTCATACGGTGATCAGATACTACAAGGTTATACAATGGACTGCATGCTACGAGGTTCACACAGGGACTGGTGCTACAAGGTTCATACAGCTGATGCCTAACAAGGTTCAACAGTGACTGATTGCTACGAGGTTCATTACAGTGATGCTACAGTTCTACAGTGACTGGATGCTCCGAGGTTCATACAGGGATGGTGCTACAGGTCATACAGTGACTGATGATACGAGGTATACAGTGACTGATGTACGAGGTTCCATACTGTGACTGATGCTAACGAGGCTCATATGGACTGATGCTCGAGGTCATCTGGAGGCAGTTCTTACACGAAACACACGTATGTTGATAGCAATGTTAATCTCAGTTATCCAAGGACTTCTTCTCTCTCCTCTTAAAATCTATATAAAACGCTTCAGTAAATGATCTTCTTGTTTGGATGACTCGCGTTTTCTCTGTCTTTGCTCGGTCTGTGTGTTTTTATTTTTGTCAGTTTACGTTTTATTTTACTTCCTGGCTGCCATGAATCGTGTTTTTTTTCCTCTCATTACTCAAGTTTGCGTTTCATCACGCTAATTTCTGGCCCCTATCGCGTCCACCTCAGCTCGCAGCTCAGCCACAGCACAGCACCAGCACAGCACAGCTCAGCCTGCATAGCACCTAAATGAACTGATATCTTTACGTCTGTGCTGTCAATGTGTTTATTAAAACTTTTCTTATATCTTTCAGCTTCCTGGAATGGCATTACGAAAACTTACTGCAATATAATAATATATATATATATTATATTATATATATATATATATATTGTATATATATATTATATAAATATTATATATATTATATATATATAATATCGTGCCATTAAGCGGAACAGGCGAGTTTGTCTACATGGCCAGGGTGTCCTCTGCCGCTTAGCAGAATGAAAATTGTTTTCTATCATAACAGAGAATATAAATCTAAATGTAACGACAAATATAAATTTGTAATAGATATTAAGTAATATTAAAAAAATTAATTTTTGATCTATGCTATACAAAGCGGAATTTTCTGTTAAAAAAATAGGTTGGTTAGTTTAGGTTTGGTCTTTAAAAATAAAATATTTTAATATAATTTGTCAACGAGAAATTATGATCATTCTTTCAGTGTTGTTTGGGAAAAGCTCCCGGTTATTAGGCACGTTATATATATATAGATATATATATATATATATATTGATATATATATATATGTTATTTTATATCTTTATATATTATATATCTATATATATATGCAATAAGATCACAGTAAACAGGTGATTTCAGATATGCAAACAACCACTCTGAAAGAAATAGAGAATTCCAGCGCTTTCGTGACTACTACATTATAAAGGAACTTGAAAGTAAAGCATCCACGGTAGCTATTTACGGAGGTCTGGCCAAGGCACCTCACTATCAGATCTCCACAACGGTTAAACACTTGAACGCGCCGACCCACCTTGGATAGGTCCTTTGCACTACTCACACAAACTATTGACCAAAGAAAATTTAAAAAATTTATTTTATTTGTCCAGTGTATTATTAAATTCTTCCCAATTCTATTATTATAAATGGATCTAATTTATATAAACCAAAGGAAATTTCATTATTCTTGTCAAAAACTGCTTTTTATGTAAAAAGATCAATTATATTTCCTGTCGCATCATGGACTTGCTTGATACTACTTCTCAATTTTTGATAATCAATGGAGGTTAAAATCTCTTACATGAATAAATAGAGCATTGGAATCTTGTCACTTCTAATGCTATATTTTGTTGTTTAATTCTTAGTTCGAGATTTTTCAGTTTGACCGTAAATAAACATTATCGCAAATTTTACAAGGAATCTTATAGACACATCCATCGCATTTTTGGGGGGAATTCTTTTACCGTCTCAAGATTTTTTGTATACAAACTTTAATATTAAAAGTCTTAAGAAAGTTAAATGCTTAGCCATTCTATAAACTTTACTGTTGAGTTTGAAAAAAATAACTCATTGCCTTTTCTAGATGTTTTTATTATTAAAGGGTAATAATGAATTCAAATTTAAATTCTTACAGAAAAACTACAAATACACTGTTCCTTGTCCCACTATTATTCTCGCATCAAGATAGAGTCTAATGTCTGTTTTTCTCATCTATGTTTTGAGAGCTTTACGAATTTGTAGTCCTGAGGTCATAGATGTGGAAATATCCAAAATTTATGACATAGGTAATGATTTAATTACCCAAGCAATGTTCATTGAAATAAATCTTTTAAGTTGCTTGAATACTTTTTACCATCAAAAAGGGAAAACCAGCCTTTTTCACTAAAAATAGTTGGTTCTCCCTTACCATGAAAATCTTGGTTGATATGCCTTCTCTTCTAAAAGACTTTTAATATAAAGTTGTATTCAAAAATCTTGATACAGTTAAAAAAATTTGATAAAGAATTCCCCCCAAACTGTGATGGATGTGTCTATAAGATTCCTTGGTAAAAATTTGCGATAAAGTTTATTACGGTTCAAACTAGGGTAAAAATCTCGAACTAAGATTAAACAACATAAAATATAGAACTCGAATGGACAAGATTCAATGCTTTATTTATTATGTAAGAGATTTTAAACCATCAAATTGATTTTCAAAAGTTGAGAAAGTAGTATCAAGCAAGTCCATGGTCCGACAGGAATATAATTGATCTTGTTTCATAAAAAAGCAGTTTTGACAATAATATGAATATTTCCTTTGTTTTTATAAATTAGATCCATTTATAATTAATAGAATTTGGGGAAAGAATTTAATAATACACTGGACAATAATAATTTTTAAATTTCTTGGGTAGAATAGTTTGTGGGAGAGTTGTGCAAAGGACCTATCCAAGTTGGGTCGGCGCGTGTCAGGGTTTTAACCGTTGTGGGATCTGATTAGTGAGGTGCTGGACAGAACCCCCTTATATAGCTTCCTTGGTTGCTTTACTTTCATAGTTCCTTGATAATGTGAATTAGTACGAAAGCGATTGGAATTTTCTCTATTCTTCTCAGAGTGGTTGTTTTGCATATATATATATTTATATATATATTTATTTATATATATATATATATATATATAATATAGATATATATATATATATATATATATATGCAATCAACCACTCTGAAAGAATAGAGAAATTTCCAAAGCGCTTTTCTATTCTTTCAGAGTGGTTGTTTTGCATATTTCTGTGAAATCACCTGTTTACTGGATCTTATTGCATATTAGATATATATATATAATATATATATATATATATATATATATATAGATTTATAATTATATTATATATAAATATATATATGGCGTGCCGACGATATGTAAAACTGGTCTTTAGCAAGAACTCATTTAAATTAAGTCCTTTCTACAAAATTTCATCTTATACGTTTAAAGATATATTTTTTCCATTAATGTTAATGTAAAATTTGTAATTTTGAACCAAAAGAATCTTCGAAAACTTACGTAACTTTCTTAATAAATAGAGCAATTTATTTTAACTTAACAACTAAATATATTTTAGCTTTGTTTCAATAATTTAATACTAAAACAAACACAGTGAAATAGATTTTTTTCGTTAGGTTCAGAATGGTTTTTTGGACGAAATTATTGCATACCACAAATTTTTTTCGCTTTGTCTTACATGGCAGATGAGCGTTTGCTATTTAGAAAGATCGCAAGTTCTGCATATTCGGCAACGACATATATATATATATATTATTTTATATATATATATATTCTAGGAGTTTTAATGTTGCAGTTTAATAAAAACTGTAGTGTAATGCACCCTTCTGGCAATACAGTGATGGAGTAAAATGATGGTGAAGTTTTTCTTTTTTCGGGCCACCCTGCTTGGAGGGAAATCGGCCGGTGTGATATTTAATATATATACATATATTTAATATTATATATATATATATATATATATTATATATAATAATATATATATGTAATGTAGTGTTGAATAGGTAAAAACTGATCAGTCGCATGAACTCATTTAATATAAAGTTCTTCCTAAAATGTTCTCATATACGTTTAAAGATATATATTTTTTCATTTATGTTAATGTAAAAATTAATAATTTTGTACCAAAAGGAACTTAGAAAACTTACCTAACCTTATTATATAATGCGCAGTTTAATTTATCCAAATCCAGCTAAATATGTTGTAGATACGTTTACAATAATTTAAGTATTAACACAAATATATTTTTTTTTTCGTTAGGTTCAGAATGATTTTTGCAAAATTATTGCATATAATAATTTTTCGCTCTTCTTACTCGGCAGGTAAATAGACGTTGCTGTTTAAGCCAAAATAGCAAGTTTTACCTATTTCGCCCACGACATATGTACATATATAATTTACATTTCTTCAGTGTATATATTAATGCATATAAGACTGTCTCTTCAGTGTATAACTTGTCTTCATTTATAGAAAGCAAGGTTAATTTATAAGGCCATCATGCAAGTGAATGATTAATTCTCATGACACAATTCACACTTGACCTCTCCACTCTCTCTCTCTCTCTCTCTCTCTCTCCTCTCTCACTCTCACTCACTCTCTCGCTCTCACCTCACTACTCACTCACTCTCACTCTCTCTCCCTCACTCTCACTCACTCTCACTCTCACTCTCTCTCACTCTTCTCACTCACTCTCACTCACACTCACTCTCACTCTAATCACTCTCTCACTCTCTCTCACTCACTCTCTCGCTCTCCCTCTCACTCACACTCACTCTCTCCTCTTCCTCTCTCTCACTCTCATCTCACTCTCTCACTCTCTCACTCTCTCACTTCTCTCGCTCTCACTCACTTCACTCACTTCACTCTCAATCTCATCACTTCACTCCCTCTCACTCTCTCCCCCCCCCCCCTCACTCTCACTCTCTCACTCTCTTCACTCATCTCACTCTCTCATCTCACTCTCACTCTCACTCTCTACTCTCTCATCTCACTCTCTCTCACTCTCACTCACTCTCACTCTCTTCACTCTCTCTCACTCTCATCTCTCTCACTCATCTTTCTCACTCTCACTCCACTCGCACTCTACTCTCTCTCACTCTCTCACTTCACTCTCTCCTCACTCACTCTCACTCTCACTCTCTCTCTCTCACTCTCACTCTCACTCACTCTCACCTCCCTCTCTCACTCTCACTTCCTTCACTCTCACTCTCACTTCACTCTCACTCACTTCTATCTCACTCTCTCACTCTCACTTCCCACTCTCATTCCACTTCTCTCACTCTCTCTTGCATAGACGGAAGTAAAAGCAGCTCGAAGAAAAAACTCTACGGTCGCCCAATACCCAGGTTTCACTAGCTCCTGAAGCAGTCAAAATTCACTCTTTTTGCAACCAGCCACGGTTCATCTGCAACCAATCACGTTTCACTCTCTCTGCAACCGCTGCGTTTCACTTCTGATGCAAACACAGCTTGGCTTCAATTTTGTACCTTGATTATTTTTATTAACTATTGCTCTATTCATTATTACTATGTTTTTAATACCATGTTAATCATTGCCTCACAGCTATTATTTATTTTTTTTTCGAGTAACACCGTCCTTAAACAGCAGGTGTGTATAGACTACATAAAGTTACTTAACCCATCCAAAAAAAAATTACATCAGGAAGGCACTTGTCTTCATAGTGCCTTTTCAAATAAAGTTTCTTGTACCTCGGATGTAACTGCCTGGATAATATCTGATTTACGCTTGCTTAAATATTGGTGCACCGACAAGAACAGAGAACAGGAAGTAGGTGGTTATTAATTAATTTTTGTTTAAGAGAGCCGGGGGTTTTCGGGGTAATGTTGCTGAACTATTCAAATTTCTCTCGTTTTAGGAGCTGGGCTGTTGAAGGTGCAAGATCGTAGTGCAGAGCGTGCAACGCATAGCGAAGGTTGGGGAAGGAGAGAGCGGAGGGAAGGAAGAGAAGCATAGCGAGGAAGGAACAGCAGCATACCGCTGAAAATACAAATAGCATCGAATTAACTTGAGCATAGCCTAGGGGGTACAAGAGGCTAGCGCCAGAGAGTACATCGACATAAGCACTGAGAGTATATCAACACAGCGCAAAGAGTTGTACATCAACATAGCGCGGAGAGAGTACATCAAAACAAAGCACGAGTCCATCTTACCTAGCGCAGGATTTCGTACATGAACAAACGCAGG
The DNA here is from genome assembly GCF_026875155.1 of Cherax quadricarinatus. Taxonomy (NCBI): domain Eukaryota; kingdom Metazoa; phylum Arthropoda; class Malacostraca; order Decapoda; family Parastacidae; genus Cherax; species Cherax quadricarinatus. The sequence goes on along the minus strand of NC_069487.1, from coordinate 12,897,017 downwards.
CAGGTGAAAAACAAACAGAATCGAAAGCACTGGAAGATAGGACACGTAGATTAGCACAGGGCTGAGAGAGCCCTTAGCGCAGGTAGAAGAGCAGAACCAAGGGCGCCAGCGTTAACGGAACGCATAATAGAAAACGGGAAGAACTTGGGCCGTTATTGATTTGTTGTGTCCTCTAGACCCAGAGTCGGCAGGAAAGCCACGGAAAATAAACGAATAAAATTAATAACAATGAGAAGGGTGACGGTGACAACTGCGGCAACAACTGTCGTTACCACACACACCACACACACACACACACACACACACACATAGCGCGCGCACACACCGTGCTAACACACACAACACACACACACACACACACACACACACACACACGGTAGTCCTCTCCAGAGACACGGAAGGCGTAGCCCGCCCCAACCTCCTTCCCCACGTGCCTCCACGCTGCCGGCAGGAGGTCGCCGCCGCCGGCCCGCCGCAAAACGCCGGCCCGCAGCTCACTAGCCCTAGGACATCGTAGGTCCTGCCGGCGCCCTCAAAATTCACCAACCCGCGACAGAAACCAGTTCCAGATGACGATGGATGACAGAAGGGTCTCTGCCACCTCGCCCATCATCACTCAGAGTCCACCACCGCCGCCCCTCACCCAACCTAACAGTGACGGCTTCAACATGACGGAAGGCAGGACAGAGATCATTGATGCGGGTAAGTAGCGCAACATGCGCACCGCTATCCTCACTCCGCTCACGTTTTCTCTTGGTATCTTTCGTTTATCTTAGATACCTCACGTTTTTCTTTTATCCCTTTGCTTCTCTCTTAGTAACGTCATATTTTCTCTTAACCTTAAGTTTTCTCTTAGTAGTCTTCTGCTTTCTTTAAGTACTCTCCCGCTTTCTCTTAATACCCTCCCGTTTTCTCCTGACCTCACATTTTCTGTTAGTATCTTTTGTTTTCCATAACATTTTCTCTTAGTCCTTCACTGTTTCTTCAGAAACCTCTCGTTTTCTATTAACCTCAGGGTTTTTGTAGACCGCTCCCGTTTCTGTAGGCATAAACCCATACACTTTTTCTATAGTATAAGCCTTTCTTTTTCTATAAGTAAAATCCCCGTTTTATCTAGGAATTTTCCCTTTTCTGTTCACATTGACGTCCAGTTTCCCTTTGTCTTCCATTTTCCGTCGGCTATTCCCTAGGCACTATGTCTTTCGTTTTCTATTGACATTACCCTTCAGTTTTCTGTAGGTTTTTCCATCTTTTATGAGAATTATCTTTTCGTTTTCTCTATGAATTCATACAGGACTGGTGCTACAAGGTTCATACAGTGACTGGTGCTACAAGGTTCATACAGTGACTGGTGCTACGAGGTTCATATAGTGACTGGTGCTACAAGGTTCATTCAGTGATTGATGCTACAAGGTTCATACAGCGACTGATGCTACAAGGTTCATACAGTGACTGGTGCTACTAGGTTCATGCAGTGACTGGTGCTACGAGGTTCATTCAGTGATTGATGCTACAAGGTTCATGCAGTGACTGATGCTACAAGGTTCATGCAGTGACTGATGCTACAAGGTTCATACAGTGACTGATGCTACAAGGCTCATACAGTGACTGATGCTACGAGGTTCATACAGTGACTGATGCTACAAGGTTCATACAGTAACTGATGCTACAAGGTTCATACAGTGCCTGGTGCTACGAGGTTCATACAGTGACTGATGCTACGAGGTTCATACAGTGACTGATGCTATGAGGTTCATACAGTGACCGAGGCTACGAGGTTCATACAGTGACTGATGCTACAAGGTTAAAAGAAACAGATGGTATATAGCGGCGAGATTCAGCAGAGAGACGAGAGAGACGAGAGAGAGACGAGAGAGAGACGCGAGAGAGAGACGAGAGAAGACGGAGAGAGAGAGAGAGACAGAGAGAGACAAAGAGAGACAGAGTGAGAGAGAGAGAGAGACAGAGAGAAACAGAGAGAGACAGAGAGAGACAGAGAGAGACAGACTCTCTCAATCCTTAACCATAAAATAATAAATTAATTCTATTTACCAAAAAGTCTTTTGTTACATCCTCACTGAGCATGTTTGAGTCATTATGAATGTGTCACTGACAGTAGGTCTTATAAAAGGCAGTTTGGATCAAATTAAGCATCGGCTTAAATGGCCATTAGTGTTTACTGTCATTAGTATGTTAATTACTGGAGAGATGAATGAATCTCTTGCAATTGGTCGGTGTTTTAATTGCCTAGTGTTATGTTATATGGTGTGTGTGTGTGTGTGTGTGTGTGTGTGTGTGTAATCACCTAATTGTAGTCACCTAATTGTGGTTGCAGGGGTCGATATTCAGCTCCTGGCCCCGCCTCTTCACCTAGTGCTACTAGGTCCTCTCTGTCCCTGCTCCATGAGCTTTACAATACCTTATCTTAAAGCTATGTATGGTTCCTGCCTCCACTACCTCACTTGCTAGGCTATTCCACTTCCTGACAACTCTATGACTGAAGAATTACTTTCTAACATCTTTTTGACACATCTGGGTCTTCAACTTCCACTTCAACTTCAACTTCACTTGTTTCTGTTTCTCCTCTTTGGAACATCTTGTCTCTGTCCACCTTGTCTATTCCACGCAGTATTTTGTATGTTGTTATCATGTCTCCCCTAACCCTCCTGTCCTCCAGTGTCGTCAGTCCGATTTCCCTTAACCTTTCTTCATAGGACATTTCCCTCAGCTCTGGAGCTAACCTTGTCGCAAACCTTTGCACTTTCTCTAGTTTCTTGACGTGCTTGATCAAGTGTGGGTTCCAACAGGTTTGCGTGTGTGTGTGTGTGTGTGTGTGTGTGTGTGGGTGTGTGTGTGTGTGGTGTGTGTGTGTGTGTGTGTGTGTGTGGTGTGTGTGAGGTGTGTCGTAGGTGTGCAGTACGTGTGCGTACGTTGTTTGGATGTGTAATTATATTAATATAAAATATATATAAATATATATATATATATATATATATATATATATATATATATATATATATATATGTTTTGTCAATGTATTTTGTCTTTAAATAAAATATATATTAAATATAGGGGGTGGTAGGAGAAAATTCTCAAACAGCTTCAGGGAAACCAAGAGTTTTCCCTGAAGCAATTTATTCTTTTCTCTGAGGATGAGGGTCCCCAGCACAGTTCTAGAGGTGTATACAGATTACATATACATTATATTATATATATATATATATATATATAATATATATATAAAATATATATATATATATATATATAGTTTTACCATAAGTTTTCCAAAACTCTTATATG
>NC_069487.1:12854781-12893217 GCF_026875155.1 Cherax quadricarinatus | reverse complement strand
ACCTTCCTTTCTCAACCCACACCTTCCTTCCCCCTCAACCACAACTTCCCTTCCTCTCAACCCACACCCTTTCCCCTTCCTCTCAAAGCACAACCTTCCCTTCCTCTCAACCACAATCTTCCCTTCTCTCAGCCACAAAACCTTCCCTTCCTCTCAACCCACAACCTTCCCTTCCTCTCAACCCACAACCTTACCTTCCTCTCAACCCACAATCTTCCCTTCCTCTCAACCCACAACCTTCCCTTCCTCTCAACCCACAACCTTCCCTTCCTCTCAACCCACAACCTTCCCTTCCTCTCAACCCACAATCTTTCCTTCCTCTCAACCCACAACCTTCCCTTCCTCTCAACCCACAACCTTCCCTTCCTCTCAACCCACAACCTTCCCTTCCTCTCAACCCACAACCTTCCCTTCCTCTCAACCCACAACCTTCACCTTCCTCTAACCCAAAACCCTTTCCCCTTCCACTCAACCAAAACCTTCCCTTCCTCTCAACCTACAACCTTCCCTTCCCTCTCAACCCACAATTTTTCCCTTCCTCTCAACCCACAACCTTCCCTTCCTCTCAACCCACAACCTTCCCTTCCTCTAAAACCCAAAACCCTTTCCCCTTCCTCCCCAACCCACAACCTTACCTTTCTCTCAACCCACAATCTTCCCTTCCTCTCAACCCACAATCTTCCCTTTTCTTTTAAACCACAATCTTCCCTTTCTCTCAACCCCAACCTTCCCTTCCTCTCAACCCACAACCTTCCCTTCCTCTCATCCCACAACCTTCCCTTCCTCTCAATCCACAAACCTTCCCTTCCTCTTAACCCACAATATTCCCTTCTTCTCAACCCACAATCTCCCTTCCTTTCAACCCACAACCTTCCCTTTCCTCTCAACCCACAACCTTCCCTTCCTCTCAAAACCCCTAACCCTTTCCCCTTTCCCTTTCTCAACCCACAACCTTCCTTCGTCTACCTCTTTTCTTGTTCTAGTTTTTTCCATCTCATTCTTGTCATTCCTCTTATATGGGAAAAAAACAATTTTTTTTTTCGGCTTTTCCGATAGGTTTTAAAAATTTACGATGATGTAATATGCTTTTTTTCGATATTTCCTGGTTGCGAAATAGGGCATATCATTGTGTCATGATATGTTTAATGTTTCAGGGTTGCGAAATAGGACGCAACGTAGCCTTGTCGTGTTTCCGGGTTGTGAAATAGTGTATATCAACATATCCTCGTCGTGTATTCGGGTTGTGAAACATATCAACCTATTCTTGTCGTATTTCCGGGTTGCGATCCCGTGAAGGATTCTGATTGGCGTAATGGGTTTTAAAAGCACACTTGTCTGCTTATAGGCTGTAGCAAATTTCCTAACCCCCCCCTTTCTGAAATTGGGCCTAAGATCGTCCCTTCCGCCACCCGGTTGCCTCTCGGGTTCTCATGGTTGTTGGTGGGACCAGCCAGTCTGTTGGTGCTAACATTTTTAACGTAGGCACCACAGGAATTAACTTGAGAACTTATTTCAGTGCCCTGTTAAATACCGTCTCATTCTTCTTATTATTATTATTATTATTATTATTATTATTATTATTATTGGTTCGTTCTCGGACTAAGCCAGCGTTAAAACCTACAGAACTGGCTTGTTAGTTTTGATACAGACTTGCCATGGGTTCTAATCCAGCCCGTTTCGTGACCGTGAACTTATCCAGTTCTCTCTTGAAGACATCTGGATGTGTCGCTAAGGTCGGCTGTTTGAAGCGTTGAAGAGTCTTGGTCCTTCTACACTTATGAATGAAGGCACGGTCTTGAGCCGTGGCCCCTTTAAATTAACCTTACGTCGATTCCAGGGGTCAGCGCTCCCCTACCCGATCCCAGACCAGACCACCCAGTTCCTGTAATATATATATATATATATATAATATATATATAATATAGGTTGTGGTAGGAGAAAATTCTCAAAGAGCTTCAGGGAGAATCTTGAGTTTTCCCTGAAGCAAGTTTATTCTTTTCTCTGAGGATGAGGGTCCGTATAACAGTTCTAGAGGTGGTACCTCTCTATATTTTAAATCTTTCAACTCAGTCAGAAGGGATGCTGCTCTCCAAGCAGTTTATAGAAACTTCCCTTCCCTTTATCCCTTCATAGAATCGTGTTATAGTGTGACTTCCAAACTATTGTTTGGGGGGACCATGAAATTGACTCGTGTGAGGGCGTGCAACAGGGGGACCCTCTCGCCCCCTTTCTATTTTGTTTGGTCATTAAGGAAGTCACGGAGGCACTCTCCAGCGAGCTCAATATCTGGTTCCTGGACGACGGTACCCTAGCTGGCACAACAGAATCTCTCCTGGAGGGCATCAGTAAAAAAAAGACATGGAGAAAGCCCGGGCCTTTTTCTTTAAAAACCCCCCCAAATGTGAAATAGTTTTCTAACCAATCACAAGTTGATCCAGAATATTAGTACCGTTTTACCAGGAGCAGGCCATTGTCCAGCCAATAGCACTCTCCTCGGGTGCTCCTCTTGGGTCCAATGCCTCGATCTGATCCTAGGAAAAAAAAGTCTCAGACCTCCCGGGCGATTGAAACAGGATGAAAGACATTGACACAACACGATGCCTTCTACCTATCACCAGGGGCCTGTCAAAACCCCAAAAAATTACCTATTTTCTGAGATGCTCCCCAGCCTTCAGCAGTCCAAAAATCAAGGAATATGACTCTCTCCTGAAGGCCATGCTAGAGAGTGTATTGAATCTTTCCCTTGACGATGGACAGTGGTTGCAAGCCTCACTTCCGGTCAGGCTTGGAGGGCTAGGGGGTACGCAGATCCCCCCGATTGCTCTACCAGCTTTCCTATCCTCTTCCATTGCATGAAACGAGTTGATAAGACAAAATTTTTCCTGAAAACCCTCAGTGACTCAGCAGGAATAGAAGACCTACTATGTCATGCCATCACCGAATGGGGGACTCTTGCGCTTCCTTGGGGAGTTAAAAAGGGGGGGGAATTTTTTAATTTTTCAAAAAGCAATCTGAAGTTAAAATTCTTTCCCCCCTTACGTAAGTGGCCAAACAGGTTCGGGAGGGTAAAAGGGTAACCCCTTTTTTTCCCCTTTTTTTTTTCAAAAAAAACCGGGAATAGTCCTTTTCCGACACGGTTTCCAGCAAAAGATCTTTAGGCCATCAAAAATTGGGAAAAAAATTTGGGCCTCCACACCCAAAAAAGCCACTCTCCAAAAATAACGAACCAAAATTAACCCGTTTTTACCCGCCGAGCCAAAACCAAAGGGAACCTCTCCGGTGTTTTCCCTTTTTCCCGGGGGTTCCAAAAAAAATTCCCCAAGGGGCAAAAAAGCGACCCCGTCCTTAAACCCCTCCTTTTCATTTTCTGGTTGCTAATTCACAAAAAACTAAGGAAAAAATTTCCCCAAACCTCCCCTAGAAAGGGGAAAACTTTTCCCCAAAACAGGGTGGTAAAACCAAAATGGGTAGCACTTGGGAAAACCCTTTGCTCAGCTACCCCCCGAAGGGAGAGCCCCGACCCCTTGCCACAAAAAACCCAAAAACACCCCCCAATGGGACCCCAATCACCAAATGATGAATGGCCCTGGGGGGGGCCCCAATTTTCCCGGTTTTTCCACCCGGTGAACACAAAAAATTTCCTTTCCCAGGGGGGTTACAGGGGGCTCCCAAAATCCAAGGCAAGAAACTTAAAAACCCCCATTTTCCCCGTGGGGGGGGAAATTCAAAAATTAAGGGGTAAAAAATGGGCACATTTCCTTAAAAAAAGGGCGGGCATGGAAACCCCGGGCCCCAAGGGCCCCCTTTAAAAAGGGGTTAAGCGGGCCTCCAAGGGGAAATCTTCAAAAACCTACAAAACCCAGCAACCCCCCCAGGATAAACATTAACTTGGAAAATGAAATTAAAAAGTTTTTGGGTATAATTGGGCCAAGAATAAAAAATATATAAGGGGGGGGGAGGGAAAAGGGGGGGAGAAAAACATCATTTTCCCGGGGGGAAACCTTTTTTTTCTGGGTACGTTTTTTTTTCCAAAATAAAAAAGGGGGATAAGGGGATTTCAATTAATTATTTAAAATTTTTATTTTTTTAATAAATTAATTTTAATTAATTTATTTTTTTATTTTTTTTTTTTTAAAAATTTTATTTTTTATTAAAAATTTTAATAAATAAAAAATTAATTAAAAAAAATATAAAAAAAATATTTTAATTTATTTTTTTAATATTTTTAATATAAATTATTTATATATTTTATATAAAAATATAATATATTAAATATATAATAAAAATATAAAAAAAAAAAAAAAAAAAAAAAAAAAAAAAAAAAAAAAAAAAAAAAAAAAAAAAATTATAATATTATTTTATTTATATAATTTTATATATTATATTAAAATAAAAATTTTATATTATTATATTTATATATATATTTTTTTTATATATTATTTTATATATATATATTTTTTATATATTATTTATTTATATTTTTTTATATTTATATTATTTTAATATTTTTATATATAAAATTTTTTTATATATATATTTTATAATTTATAATATATATATATTATATTATTAAAAATATATTATTTTATATTTTAATAAAAATTATATTTAAAAATATTTTAAATATTATATATTAATTATATATAATATATATTAATTATATAATAATATATATTTTAAAAAAATTAAATATATATATAATATATATATATAAATAAATATATTATATATTTTATATATTTAATTTTTAATATATATTTATATATATATATATATAAAATATATTATAAAATTTTATATATATATATATATATTATAAAAATATATAATTTTTAAATATATATTAAAAAATAAAAAATATATATTATAAAAATTTTTTTATAATTATATTATATTATATATATTATTATAAAAATTTATATATAAAATATATATATAATATATAATTATTTATATATTTTATATTATATAAAAACTAATAAATTAAATTTTTATATATATTAAAATATTATATTATTTTAAATTTATTTATTAATAAAATTATATATATATTTATTTAATATTTTTTATATATATAATTATATATATATATATATATTTTATATATAATATAAAAATATTATATATTTATATATATTATATAAAATTATATAAATAATATTTTATATATTAATATATTTATTTTTTTATAATATTATATAAAATTTTATATTTTTTATAATTTTATATTTTATAAAATTTTTATTATTTAATAAATATAATTATATAATAATATTTTTTAAAAAAATATATATATTTTATATTATTATATTTTAAAAAATTGGAAGGGGGGGTATGACGGCCCGCAATATAGGGTAATTGTCAACGTGTAAAATTACCCCCCCCCTCTTTCACTTTGCGCTCCTTGTTTGGTGAGGGGTTTTATTTGGGGAAATTTGGGATCTTTTCCCCAGTTCCCCGAATTAAGCCTAAATGAATTCCACATCCCCCCCTCCCCAGGGCGCTGTATAATCCTTGGTTTAGCGTTTCCCCCTTAATTATTTATAAAATAATAATTTCACTTTGCGCTGTAAAAAACTTCATACTTTGGGTGGAGAAAAAGGGCATAAATTTTTGTGGATTCCCCGGTATTTTTCACCCCGGGGGGGTTACGCGGGTTTGAGGGAAGGAAAAGGTTGGGGGATGGAAGAAGGAAAGGTTGTGGGTTGAAGGAAAGGGGAAAGGTTGTGGGTTGAGGGTTGAAAATTATATAATTGACTTTTATGCTATCATATTCGATTTTTATCGATCCCTTTTTTTAAATGGTTAGAATTTTAATATTTTTTAAACCGATTACATTGTTTTGGTGTTTTATATTTATATATATATTTTAATAAAAATATATGTATATATATAAAAAAAAATTTTAAAATTTTTAAAAAATTTTTATATATAATATTTCACTGGATTTCAGTTTTAAATTTTAATTAAAAATTTCATATGAGATTCTATGAGGAATTTTTAAATTTTTAAAATATAGATTAGAACTAGTATATTTTTGAAAAATTTTTTTTTTTTTTTATTTTTTTTTATGAGTTTTGAGTATTAGTTTTTTTGTGTTTGTGGGTATTCCCTTATTGTAGTGTTTAAATACAGTATTACTGTATGTGGGTTTTTAATACAGTTTTACTTTTTGTAGTGTTTGTAGGATTTTGTATTGTATGTTTAATACAGATTATTATGTAGTTTTTTTAATACAGTATTACTGTATTGTAGTGTTTTTTACAGTTTTACGTTTGTGGTTTATACGTATTACTGTATTGTAGTGTTTAATACAGTTTACTGTATTGTGTGTTTAATACATATTACTTTTGTAGTTTTTAAAAATTCGTATTACTGTATTGTAGTGTTTAATACAGAAATTTACTGTATTGTAGTGTTTTTAATACGTTTACTGTATTGTAGTGTTTAATCAGTATTATGTATTGTAGTGTTTAATACAGTATTATGTTTTGTAGGTTTAGAGGTTTTACTGTATTTAGGTTTAATCAGTATTATTATTGTAGTTTAAATTTACAGTTTTACTGTTTGTGGGTTTTAATACGTATTACGTATTGTAGTGTTTAATACAGTTTACGTATTGTAGGTTTAGGGTATTACTGTTTGTTGTGTTTAATAAGTTTTTCGTATTGTGTGTTTATACAGTTTACTGTATTGTGTGTTTAAATACAGTATTAGTATTGGGGGTTTTTAAAATACAGTATTATGTATTGTGTGTTAATACAGTATTATGTATTGTGTTTTTAGTAGAGTATTACTGTATTGTAGTGTTTAATACAGTATTACTGTATTGTAGTGTTTAATACAGTATTACTGTATTGTAGTGTTTAATACAGTATTACTGTATTGTAGTGTTTAATACAGTATTACTGTATTGTAGTTTTTTAATACGTTTTATGTTTGTAGTGTTTAATACAGTATACTTTTTTGTAGTGTTTAGTAATATTAGTATTGTGTGTTTAGTACGTTTTACTGTTTTGTTTTTTTTATACAGTTTTACTGTATTGTAGTGTTTAAAACAGTATTATGTATTGTATGTTTAATAAGTTTACTGTATTGTAGTTTTTAGTAGAGTATTATGTATTGAGTGTTTAAAAAGTATTATGTATTGTAGTGTTTAATACGTTTACTGTATTGTAGTTTTAATAGAGTTACTGTTTGTAGTGTTTAATACGTTTCGTATTGAGTGTTTAATACAGTATTATGTTTTGTGTGTTTAATACAGTTTTACGTATTGTGTTTTAATACAGTATTACTTTTTTTTGAATTTTTAAATAGAGTATTACTGTTTGTAGGTTTAATAAGATTATTATTATGGGTTTTTTAATGAGTTTACTGTTTAAGTGTGAATACAGTATTACTGTATTTGTGTGAATACTTTATTACTTTTTTAGTGTGTAATCGTATTACTTTATTCTAGTGTGAAATACAGTTTTACTTTTTCTAGTGTGTAATACAGTATTACTTTATTCTGTGTGTAATACAGTATTACTTTTTCTAGTGTGTAATACAGTTTAAAATGTAAATTTTTATTTCCCCGAGTTAAAATAAAATTAATGATGTGCAGTTACAAAATTTAAAAAATTCTTTTTTTTAAATTGACTAAAAATACATTTTTCTTGGCGTTTTTTTATTATGTTTTTTTGTTTTATAGGAGTTTTTTTTGTTTAATGGGAAAAAAATTCCCTCATGTCGTTTTGAGAAATTTTTTGTGGCAGTTTATGGAATTTTTTTTGACATTTTTTATGGCTTTTAAATAGTTTTTTTAAAAAGTTTAATAAAAGATAAAAATGGAAAAATTTGTAACTTTCTGTACTGCAAAAAAATTTTTTTTTTGTTTGACGAATGTTTGAAAAAAATTTTTTAAAAATAAATTCAGTTATTTTGGAAATTTTTGTCGATTTAAAATTTTATGCCCTCGAACCCCTTGAGCTGGTTAAAATCTTATCCAGGGAGTCTGAGCTCCCTTACCTCGGGTTTAACCTGATCCCCCCCTTACTCCGGTACACTATTTTGACCCCTGGGGGTTTCCCCGCTTTAAAATTTAATCGTGGAAAATGTTTTTGAAATTAAAAAATACAATTTTTAGTGGATTTCTGGGGGGGCAGCCCCCCTTTCTTCCCCCCGGGGCCCCCGGCCCGACCGGGACCGGGTTGAGGTCTAGCAATCGGGCTGTTATTTTCTGCTGAAGTGTTGTGGAAATAAAATGCCAAAAAATAATACTGGAACAAATGGTTTTATTGGTAAAGAGAGTTGTAAAATGATTAATGATGAGTTAAAAAAAGTATTGAAGTGGTTTAAAAAGTATAAAGAAGGTTAAAAAATGTTTTGAAGATGAGTTGTAAAATGATTAAAGATGATTAAAAAATGTATTAAAGATGATTTTGAAAAATGTTTTAAAAGATGAGTTGAAAATGTATTAAAGATGAGTTGAAAAATTTTAAAGATGAGTGAAAATGTATTGAAGATGGTTAAAAAATGTATTGAAGATTAATGGAAACCCCTTTAATCAAAAAAAAAATTTAAAAAAATATCTTGAATAAGTAAAGCTGAAAAAAAATATCTTGATTTCTTAGTAAAAATAAATAAAAAAATCAATTAGTTAAGAAAAAGGAAAATATTTTTAATTAATAAAGAAAAAGGGAAAAATTTTTTTTAAAATTATAAAGTAAAGGGAAAGTACGTTTATTAGAAAAGATAAAGGAAAAATCTTTTAATTAGAAAAGAAAAGGAAAAATATCTTTTAATATTAAAGATAATGGAAAGTATCTTTTAATTTAGTAAAGATTAAGGGAAAAAATTTTTTTTTAATTAGTGAAGAAAAAGGAAAATATCTTTTAATTAGTAAAGTAAATGGAAAATATCGTTTAATTAGTAAAGAAAAGGGAAAAATCTTTTAATTAGTAAAGTAAAGGGAAAAAATTCGTTTAAATTAGTAAAGATAAATGGAAAATATCTTTAATTTATAAAAGATAATGGAAAAATATTTTTTAATTGTAAAGATAAATGGAAAAAATATTTTAAATTAGAAAAGATTAGGAAATTTCGTTAATTAGAAAGATTAATGGAAAATTCGTTTAATTAGTAAAGTTTAAGGGAAAAAATATCTTTTTAATTATAAAGTTAATGGAACGTACTTTTTTTTGAAAAAACTGGTTTATTTTCTTTTTTGCTGTGTTATAATTCGGGAAATTTTTGGTTTCGGGGAATTTTTTTTTGCAGGTCATGTGAACATTGGCCAATTATTTTAATTTAGAAATTATTTAGGGAAAATTTACAATTTTGCCCCATTGGTTTTAAAAAATTTTTCCTCTGAAAAAAATTATTGTAACTAAAAAAATTTGTAAAATTTTGGCATCTTGTAGAATGGTTGATTATTGAAATTAAGCAGATTATATTTTTTTTTTGGCTGGGTGGAATGTACAATAAAACTACGTTTTTAATAAAATTTTTAACTGGTTGATATTATTTTCGACAAATTATTTAGTAAAGTGCCAAAATTACATAGAAAGTAATTATATTTTCAATTATTTTGGGAATTATGGGGCAAAAAAGTTTAGAAAAGTGTTTTATTGTAATTATTCTGATGAATGATAATTGATGCCTTTATTTTGGAATAATTAAATTTTTTAATTTTTTGATTTTTTTTTTAAAAAAACATAAATGTGTTAAAATTTTTGTTATTTTTTTTATTATTAAAACATGGCCCATTCCCACCAAGGGAGGGGGCCCACCAAAGGGGGGGGCCCACCAAAAGGGGGGGGCCCACCAAGGCAGGGTGGCCCACCAAGGCAGGGTGGCCCACCCAAAGGAGGGTGGCCCCCAAGGGGGTGGCCCACCAAGGCAGGGTGGACAACCCACCAAGGCAGGGTGGGCCCCCCAGGCAGGGGGGCCCCCCAAGGCAGGGGGGCCCCCAAGGCAGGGTGGCCCCCAAGCGGGTGGCCCAAACCCAAAGCAGGGGGGGGGTGGCCCACCAAAGGGAGGGTGGCCCACCAAAGCAGGGGGGCCACCCAAGGCAGGGTGGGCCCACCAAGGCGGGTGGGCCACCAAAGGGGGGTGGCCCACCAAGGCAGGGGGCCCCCCCAAGGAGGGTGGCCCACCAAAGGCAGGGTGGCCCACCAAGGAGGGTGGGCCCCCCAAGGCGGGGGGCCCACCAAGGCAGGGTGGCCCACCAAGGCAGGGGGGCCCCCCAAGGCAGGGTGGCCCCCAAGGCAGGGGGGCCCCCCAAGGCAGGGGGGGGGTTTTGGGCGGGGGGCCCCCCAAGGGGGGCCCACCAAGGCAGGGTGGCCCACCAAGGGAGGGTGGCCCACCAAGGCGGGGGGGCCCCCCAAGGCAGGGTGGCCCACAAGGGAGGGTGGCCCACCAAGGCAGGGGGCCCCCCCAAGGCAGGGGGCCCACCAAGCAGGGTCCCCCCAAGGCAGGGTGGCCCCCCAAGGCAGGGGTCCCCCAAGGAGGGTGGCCCCCCAAGGCAGGGTGGCCCACCAAGGGGGGTGGCCCACCAAGGCAGGGTGGCCCACCAAAGGAGGTGGCCACCAAGGGAGGGGGCCCACCAAGGCAGGGTGGCCCCCAAGGCAGGGTGGCCACCAAGGCAGGGGGGCCCACCAAGGAGGGTGCCCACCAAGGCAGGGTGCCCACAAGCGGGTGGGGCCCCAAGGCAGGGTGGCCCACCAAGGCGGGTGGGGCCCCCCAAGGGAGGGGGCCCACCAAGCGGGTGGCCCCCAAGGCAGGGTGGCCACCAAGGCAGGGGGGCCCACCAGGCAGGGTGGCCCCCCAAGGAGGGTGGCCCCCCAAGGCAGGTGGCCCACCCAAAGGGAGGGGGGCCCCACCAAAGGGAGGGTGGCCCACCAAGGCGGGTGGGCCCCCCAAGGGAGGGTGGCCCACCCCCCACCAAAGGAGGGTGGCCCCCCAGGCGGGGGCACCAAGGCGGGTGGCCCACCAAGGGGTGGCCCACCCGGCAGGGTGGCCCACCCAAAGGGAGGGGGGCCCACCCAAAGGGAGGGTGGCCCCCCAAGGCGGGTGGCCCACCAAGGGGGGTGGCCCACCAAGGCAGGTGGCCCACCAAGCAGGGTGGCCCCCCAAGGCAGGGTGGGCCCCCCAAGGAGGGTGGCCCACCAAGCAGGGGGCCACCAAGGCAGGGTGGCCCACCAAGGCAGGGTGGCCACCAAGGGGGGGGCCCACCAAGGAGGGGGCCCCCAAGGCAGGGGGCCCCCCAAAGGCGGGTTGGCCACCCAAAGGGAGGGGGGCCCACCAAGGCAGGGTGGCCCCCCAACGGGGGCCCCCCCCCCCGCGGGGGGCCCCCACCCCCCCCCCCCCCCCCCCCCCCCCACCCCCACGGGGGGCCACCAAGGGAGGGGGGCCCAAACCAAGCAGGGGGGCCACCAAGGCAGGGGGCCCACCAAGGCAGGGTGGCCCCCCAAGGGGAGGGTGGCCCCCCCAAGGCAGGGTGGCCCCCCCAAGGCAGGGTGGCCACCAAGGAGGTGGCCCACCAAGGCAGGGTGGCCCCCCAAGGCAGGGTGGCCCACCAAGGCAGGGTGGCCCACCAAGGCAGGGTGGCCCACCAAGGGGGTGGCCCCCAACTCCCCCAACCCCCGGCAGGGTGGCCCCCCAAGGGGGGGTGGCCCACCAAGGAAAGGGTGGCCCCCCAAGGAGGGTGGCCACCAAGGCAGGGTGGCCCACCAAAGGGGGGTGGCCCCCCAAGGCGGGGGGGCCCACCAAGGCAGGGTGGCCCACCAAGGGAGGGTGGCCCCCAAGGCGGGTGGCCCCCAAGGCAGGGTGGGCCACCAAGGGAGGGTGGCCCACCAAGCAGGGTGGGCCCCCCAAAGGGGGGGGTGGCCACCAAGGGAGGGTGGCCCACCAAGGAGGGTGGCCCCCCAAGGCAGGGGCCCACCAAGGCAGGGGGCCACCAAGGCAGGGTGCCCCCCCAAGGCAGGGTGGCCACCAAGGGGGGTGGCCCCCAAGGGGCGGGTGGCCCACCCAAGGGGGGTGGCCCCCAAGGCGGGGTGGTCCCCCAAGGCGGGGTGGTCCCCAAGGGGGGCCACCCAAAGGGGGGTGGGCCACCAAGGCGGGGTGGCCCCCCAAAGGGGGGTGGCCCCCCAAAGGAGGGTGGCCCACCGGCGGGGTGGCCACCCCAAGCGGGTGGCCCACCAAGGGGGCCCCGGCGGGGCCCAACCAAGGCAGGGTGGCCCCCCCAAGGGAGGGTGGTCCCCCCAAGGCGGGGGGCCCCCCAAGGCGGGGTGGCCCAAAGGCGGGGGGCCCAACCCAAGGCGGGGTGGCCCACCAAGGCAGGGTGGGCCACCAAGGCGGGGGGGTCCCAACCCAAAGGCGGGGTGGGCCCACCAAGGCGGGTGGCCACAAGGGGGTGGTCCCCAAGGCGGGGGTGGTCCCCCAAGGCGGGTGGCCCCCCAAGGGGGTGGCCACCCCAAAGGGGGGGTGGCCCCCCCAAAGGGGGGTGGGCCCACCAAGGCGGGTGGTCCCCAAGGCGGGGGGGGGCCACCCAAGGCCCGGGGTGGCCCCAAGGCGGGGGGGCCCCCCCAAGGCGGGTGCCCCCCAAGGGAGGGGGTCCCCCAAAACGGGGTGGTCCCCCAAGGCGGGGGGGCCCACCAAGGCAGGGTGGCCCCCAAGGGAGGGTGGCCCCCCCAAGGCGGGGTGGCCACCCAAGGCGGGGGGGCCACCAAGGCGGGGTGGCCCCCAAGGCGGGGGGGCCCACCAAGGGGGGTGGCCCACCAAGGAGGGGGGGCCACCAAGGCGGGGGGGGGCCCACCAAGGAGGGTGGCCCCCCAAAGGGGGGTGGCCCCCCAAGGCGGGGGGCCCCCCAAGGCAGGGTGGCCCCAAAGGCGGGTGGCCCCCCAAAGGAGGGTGGCCCACCAAGGAGGGTGGCCCCCCAAGGCAGGGTGGCCCACCAAGGAGGGTGCCCACCAAGGAGGGGGTGCGTCCCCCCCAAGGCGGGGGGGCCCAAACCCAAGGCAGGGGGGCCCACCAAGGCCCGGGGGCCCACCAAGGCAGGGGGGACCAAAGGGGGGGTGGCCCACCAAGGCAGGGTGGGCCCACCAAAGGGAGGGGGGCCCACCAAGGCGGGGGCCCACCAAAGGGGGGTGGCCCCCCAAGGCAGGGTGGCCCACCAAGGCAGGGGGGCCCCCAAGGCAGGGGGGCCCCCCAAAGGGGGGTGGCCCACCAAGGCAGGGTGGCCCACCAAGGCAGGGGGGCCCCCCAAGGGAGGGTGGCCCACCCAAAGGCAGGGTGGCCCACCAAGGGAGGGGGGGGGGTCCCACCAAAGGGAGGGTGGCCCCCAAGGCGGGTGGCCCCCAAGGCAGGGTGGCCCCCCAAGGCAGGGTGGCCCACCAAAGGGAGGGTGGCCACCAAGGCAGGGTGGCCCCCCAAGGCGGGTGCCCACCAAGGAGGGTGGCCCCCCAAGGGAGGGGGCCCACCAAGGCGGGTGGCCCCCCAAGGGCCGGGGGCCCACCAAGGGAGGGTGCCCACCAAGGCAGGGGGGCCCCCAAGGAGGGTGGCCCCCCAAGGCAGGGGGGGCCCACCAAGGAGGGGGGCCCACCAAGGCAGGGTGGCCCCCCCAAGGCAGGGGGCCCCCAAGGGAGGGTGGCCCCCCCAAGGCAGGGTGCCCACCAAGGCGGGGGGCCCACCAAGGCAGGGGGCCACCAAGGAGGGGGGCCCAAAGGCAGGGTGGCCCCAAGGCAAAGGGGGGCCCCCCAAAGGGAGGGTGGCCCACCAAGGCAGGGTGGCCCACCAAAGGGGGCCAAAGGGGTGGCCCCACCAGGCAGGGTGGCCCCCCCAAGGCGGGTGGCCCACAAGGGAGGGTGGAAAACCCAAAGGCAGGGTGGCCCCCAAGGCAGGGTGGCCCCCCAAGGCAGGGGGGCCCAAAGGCAGGGTGGCCCCCAAGGCAGGGTGGCCCACCAAGGGAGGGTGGCCCACCAAGGCGGGTGGCCCCCAAGCAGGGGGGCCCCCACAAGGCAGGGTGGCCCACCAAGGAGGGTGGCCCCCCCCCAAAGGGAGGGGGGCCCACCAAAGGCAGGGGGCCCACCAAGGCAGGGGGCCCACCAAGGCCCCGGGGGGCCCCCAAGGCAGGGTGGCCCACCAAGGCAGGGGGCCCACCAAGGCAGGGTGGCCCACCAAGGCAGGGTGGCCCCCCAAGGCGGGTGGCCCCCAAAGGAGGGGGGCCCACCCAAGGAGGGGGGCCCCAACCCAAGGCAGGGGGGGCCCACCAAGGAGGGTGGCCCCCAAGGCAGGGTGGCCCACCAAGGCAGGGTGCCCCCCAAGGCGGGTGGCCACCAAGGCAGGGTGGCCACCAAAGGGAGGGTGGCCCCCCCAAGGCAGGGGGCCCACCAAGGGAGGGGGGCCCCCCAAAGGAGGGTTTGGCCCCCCAAGGCGGGGAAAAGGGGGGGCCCCCCCAAGCAGGGGGGCCCACCAAAGGGGGGCCCCCAAAAAGGGGGGCCCACCAAGGAGGGGGGGCCCACCAAGGCAGGGTGGCCCCCCCCAAGGCAGGGTGGCCCAAGGCAGGGTGGCCCCCCCAAGGCGGGTGGCCCACCAAAAAGGGGGGTGGCCCCACCAAGGCGGGGGGCCCCCCAAGGCAGGGTGGCCCCAAGGCAGGGTGGCCCACCAAGAGGGTGGCCCACCCCCAAAGGCAGGGTGGCCCCCCAAGGCAGGGTGGCCCACCAAGGGGGGTGGCCCCCCAAGGCAGGGGGCCCCCCAAGGCAGGGGGGCCCCCAAGGGGGGTGGCCCCCCAAAAGGGGGGTGGCCCCCCAAGGCAGGGTGGCCCACCCAAAGGCAGGGGGGCCCACCAAGGAGGGTGGCCCACAAGGCAGGGTGGCCCACCCAAAGGGAGGGTGGCCCACCCAAAGGGAGGGTGGCCCCCCAAGGCAGGGTGGCCCACCCAAAGGCAGGGTGGCCCCCAAGGCAGGGTGCCCACCAAAGGGGGTGGCCCCCCCAAGGCAGGGTGCCCCCAAGGAGGGTGGCCCACCAAAGGGAGGGTGGGCCCCCCAAGGCAGGGTGGCCCACCAAGGCGGGTGCCCCCCAAGGCAGGGGGCCCACCAAGGCAGGGTGGCCCACCAAGGGAGGGTGGGCCCCCCAAAGGGAGGGTGGCCCACCAAGGCGGGTGACCCACCAAGGCAGGGTGGCCCACCAAGGCGGGTGGCCCCCAAGGCAGGGGGGCCCACCAAGGCAGGGGGGCCCCCAAAGGGGGCCCCAGGTTGGCCCACCAAGGCAGGGGGGCCCCCCAAAGGGAGGGGGCCCACCAAAAGGCAGGGGGCCCCAAGCAGGGTGGCCCACCAAGGCAGGGTGGCCCACCAAAGGGAGGGTGGGCCCACCCGGCAGGGTGCCCACCAAGGGGGTGGGCCCCCCAAAGGAGGGTGGCCCCCAAAGGGGGGGGCCCCCCAAGGGAGGGGGGCCCCCCAAGGAGGGTGGCCCCCCCAAAGGCAGGGTGGCCCCCAAG
Organism: Cherax quadricarinatus; assembly: GCF_026875155.1. Taxonomy (NCBI): domain Eukaryota; kingdom Metazoa; phylum Arthropoda; class Malacostraca; order Decapoda; family Parastacidae; genus Cherax; species Cherax quadricarinatus. The sequence goes on along the minus strand of NC_069487.1, from coordinate 12,877,739 downwards.
CAGGGTGGCCACCAAAGGGGGGTGACCCACCAAGGGGGGTGCCCCAAGGGAGGGTCCACCAAGGCAGGGTGGCCCCCCAAGGAGGGTGGGGCCCACCAAAAGGGAGGGTGCCCCCCAAGGAGGGTGCCCACCAAGGCAGGGTGGCCACCAAGGCAGGGTGACCCCCCAAAGGGAGGGTGGCCCCCCAAGGGAGGGGGCCACCAAAGGCGGGTGCCCACCCAAAGGGGGTGGCCCCCCAAGGCAGGGGGACCCACCAAGGCAGGGGGCCCACCAAGGCAGGGGGGCCACCAAGGAGGGTGCCCAAACCCAAAGGGAGGGTGGCCACCAAGGGAGGGTGGCCACCAAAGGCAGGGGGCCCACCAAAGGGAGGGTGGCCCCCAAGGCGGGGACCCACCCAAGGAGGGGACCCCCCAAAGGAGGGTGACCCACCAAGGCGGGTGCCCACCCGGCAGGGTGGCCCACCAAGGCAGGGTGGCCCCCAAGGGAGGGTGACCCCCCAAGGGAGGGGCCCCCCAAGCAGGGTGACCCACCAAGGGAGGGTGGCCCCCCCCAAGGCAGGGTGGCCACAAGGCGGGGAAACCACCAAGGCGGGGAACCACCAAGGCAGGGTGACCCCCCAAGGGGAGGGTGGCCCCCCAAGGAAGGGGGGGCCCCCAAGGCAGGGGACCCCCAAGGCGGGTGCCCCCCAAGGCAGGGGACCCCCAAGGGAGGGTGACCCACCAAGAGGGTGGCCCCCCAAGGCAGGGTGCCCACCAAGGCAGGGTTTACCCCCCAAGGCAGGGTGACCCCCCCAAGGGAGGGGACCACCAAGGCGGGGGGGCCCACCAAGGCAGGGTGGCCACCAAGGCGGGGGGCCACCAAAAGGGAGGGTGACCCCCCCCAAGGCAGGGGGGGACCACCAAGGGCAGGGTGCCCCCCAAGGGGGGGTGCCCCCCCAAGGCAGGGTGACCCCAAGGCAGGGTGCCCACCAAGGAAAGGGGGACCCACCAAGGCAGGGGGTCCCCCCAAGGAGGGTGCCCCCCCGGCAGGGGGCCCACCAAGGGAGGGTGACCCCCCAAGGGGGGTGACCCACCAAGGGAGGGGACCCACCCGGGGGGGTGGCCCACCAAGGCAGGGTGACCCCCCAAAGGCAGGGTGACCCACCAAGGCAGGGTGACCCCCCAAGCAGGGTGACCCCCAAGGCGGGTGACCCACCAAAGGGGGGTGGCCCACCAAGGAGGGTGGCCACCAAACAGGGTGCCCCCCGGCAGGGTGCCCACCAAAAAGGGAGGGTGGCCCACCAAGGCAGGGTGGCCCACAAGGCAGGGTGGCCCCCCAAGGCAGGGTACCCACCAAGGCAGGGGGGCCCCCCAAAGGCAGGGTGACCCCACAAGGCAGGGTGCCCACCAAAGGGAGGGGGGCCCACCCGGCAGGGTCCCACCAAAAGGCAGGGGGCCCCCAAAGGGAGGGTGGCCCACCAAGGCGGGTGGCCCACCAAGGCGGGGGGCCCACCAAAGGGCGGGTGGCCCACCAAGGCAGGGTGGCCCCCCAAGGCAGGGTGACCCCCAAGGCAGGGGGCCCCCCAAGGGGGAGGGTGGCCCACCCAAGGAGGGTGGCCCACCCGGAGGGGGGGCCCCCACCAAGGCGGGGGCCCCCCAAGGAGGGGGGCCCACCAAAGGCAGGGTGGCCCCCCAAGGAGGGTGGCCCCCCAAGGCAGGGGGACCCACCAAGGCAGGGTGGCCCACCAAGGCAGGGTGGCCCCCCAAGGAGGGTGGCCCACCAAGGGAGGGGGGCCCAAAAAAGAAAAAACTTTTCACCAATCATTCAACCCTCACGCTTTGGGGTGCCACAAGAAATGCCCAAAAAACACCCTCCCAGGTGGCAAAGGGAGATTCCCACCAGGCCCGGGGCCCCGGCCCGGGTTTCCCCCTGCCCCCAAAAAATTTTTCCCACCAAAGGCAAAATTTAAAAACCCTCCAAACATACAAAAAAAGCAGGGGGTCCCCCCCCCCCAAACCCCTTTTCCCCCCCCCAACCCCAGGGGGACCCCACACCGCCTTCCCCCTCAGGAAAACCCCAAAAACAGTTTTCCCACCCAACATGCCCGAAAAAAAAACCCTTCCTCACCCTCACAAAAGTTTTGGATGCATTTTTCCCAAAAATACATTTTTTTTAAATTCCCCCCAAATCCCCTCAGATGAATCTTTCCCTCCCCCAGCCTTTTCCCGCGCCCTTTCCCTGAACCCTATAAAGGTTTTAAAATTTCTCAACACCCCCCCCCGCAACGTCCAAGTAAAAACCATTTTCCCCCACAATTATTTCACCCCTTTTAGAATCCGCGAAGTCCAACCCCTTTGAACCAAAACCCCCTCCAACCCCCCCCTTTCCCCCCCCCCTTATTCCAACTTTTTAACCCAAATTTTTTTTTATCCCAAATTCTTTTCCTTATTCACTTTTAATTTTCTTCTTTTGCATACCCTACCAAATTCACCCACCAATCTCTGCAACTTCTCTTCAGAATCTCCCAAGAGCACAAGTGTCATCAGCAAAGAGCAACTGTGACAACTCCCACTTTGTGTGATTCTTTATCTTTTAACTCCACGCCTCTTGCCAAGACCCTCGCATTTACTTCTCTTACAACCCCATCTATAAATATATTAAACAACCACGGTGACATCACACATCTTTGTCTAAGGCCTACTTTTACTGGGAAATAATTTCCCTCTTTCCTACATACTCTAACTTGAGCCTCACTATCCTCGTAAAAACTCTTCACTGCTTTCAGTAACCTACCTCCTACACCATACACCTGCAACATCTGCCACATTGCCCCCCCCATCCACCCTGTCATACGCCTTTTCCAAATCCATAAATGCCACAAAGACCTCTTTAGCCTTATCTAAATACTGTTCACTTATATGTTTCACTGTAAAACACCTGGTCCACACACCCCCTACCTTTCCTTAAGCTCCTTGTTCATCTGCTATCCTATTTTCCGTCTTACTCTTAATTCTTTCAATAATAACTCTACCATACACTTTACAGGTATACTCAACAGACTTATCCCCTATAATTTTTGCACTCTCTTATGTCCCTTTGCCTTTATACAAAGGAACTATGCATGCTTTCTGCCAATCCCTAGGTACCTTACTCTCTTCCATACATTTATTAAAAAATTGCACCAACCACTCCAAAAACTAAAATCCCACCTGCTTTTAACATTTCTATCTTTATCCCATCAATCTCGGCTGCCTTATCCCTTTCATTTTACCTACTGCTCACGAACTTCCCCACACTCACAACTGGCTCTTCCTCACTCCTACAAGATGTTATTCCTCCTTGCCCTATACACGAAATCACAGCTTCCCTAACTTCATCAACATTTAACAATTCTCAAAATATTCCCTCCATCTTCCAATACCTCTAACTCTCCATTTAATAACTCTCCTCTCCTATTTTTAACTGACAAATCCATTTTTTCTCTAGGCTTCCCTTAACTTGTTAATCTCACTCCAAAACTTTTTCTTATTTTCAACAAAATTTGTTGATAACATCTCATCCACTCTCTCATTTGCTCTCTTTTTACATTGCTTCACCACTCTCTTAACCTCTCTCTTTTCTCCATATACTCTTCCCTCCTTGCACCACTTCTACTTTGTAAAAACTTCTCATATGCTAACTTTTTCTCCCTTACTACTCTTTTACATCATCATTCCACCAATCGCTCCTCTTCCCTCCCGCACCCATTTTCTTGTAACCACAAACTTCTGCTGAACACTCTAACACTACATTTTTAAGCCTACCCCATACCTCTTCGACCCCATTGCCTATGCTCTCATTAGCCCATCTATCCTCCAATAGCTGTTTATATCTTACCCTAACTGCCTCCTCTTTTAGTTTATAAACCTTCATCTCTCTCTTCCCTGATGCGTCTATTCTCCTTGTATCCCATCTACCTTTTACTTATTGTTATTTTGTTAATATAATCTTTTAAAATTATTTTTGTATCATATAGTCATAATTGTATAATCTTATGTGCTGAATTATTTTGACATTTAGCTTATTTAAGTTCATTATAGTTTTCCTCGGATTAAATCTGGATTTTTATTCTCCCAGGCGCTTTGAGATCCCATATGGGTTTAGCGCTTCTCCGTGGGCCGCTTGCTAAGATTTATTTGGATTTTGTGTGTTTATTCTGACTAATGGTTTATTGCAAATGTTTTCCGGGTGTAACCGTTTTTTTTTTTTTTACTCTCGGGAAAGATCAGTGATTCTTCGTCTTCACTTGAGGAGGGAACGTCTCTCTAACTTGAAGTTGCTGCTGCTTCCTTTTTTTTTTTCTTCTCTTTCGTCATTTTCCAGAAAGTTTAGTGACTCTTCGTCTTCACTTGAAGAGGGAACGTCTCTAACCTGCATCTTTTTCCTCTTCTGTGTTACCCTTCTAATGGTGGTGGTTAGTGATAGTGGTGTTAGCTGGTGGAGGTGGTGGATGGTGGTTGTGGAGGTAGCTAGTGGTGGTGATATTGTTGGGTTGAATCCCAAGAGGCACTGGAAGAGGAGGATCGAATCCTCCTTCAGTTTAATGAATACATTACTCAGGCTGTGATGAATTGCTGCTCGCTGGGGGTGTTGACTCCTTTCTGTGTCCTTATATATCCTGTGATGATGGTGGTTGGTGGTAGTGATTGTGGTTGATGTGGTGGTTAGTGGCGATAGTGGTTGTGGTGATGGTGATGGTAGTAGTTATTGTGACAGCGATGGTTCAGATGGGGGTTGGTGGTGATACTGGTGATTGTGGTGATGGTGGTGGTTGGTTGTGGGTATTGATGGTGGCGAGGTAGGAACTAAAAGAACACTATAACAAGAACACAGCACTGTCCAACATGACAGTGCTGTGGAATATTTAGTTAATGACATTTCACTGCTTCCGTGATACTGACAGCAGACGCCCTCCTTTATCCTTTTCTCCTGTCAGCCCCTCCCTACTGTCTCCCCTTCCTCTTATCTCCCCCTCACTCCTGTCTCTCTTTTCTCCCTCCTTTCTCTCCTTCCCTCCTGTCTCCCCCTCCTAACTGTCTTATTCCCTCCTGTCTTCTCTTGTTCTCCAACCTATCTCTTCACCATTGTTCTTTGCTCACATCTCAGTTCGAGGCAGGAGAGATAGCAGAGCTGGAAAATATAAAGCTCGTTTAATGTCCGCATAGAGCCAATAAAGTATTTAAACTACTGTGAACACCTCAGGATACTGGGAATGTACTCAGGAGAGAGAGAGAGAGAGAGAAAGAGAGAGAGAGAGAGAAAGAGAGAAAGAGAGAAAGAGAGAAAGAGAGAGAGAGAGAGAGAGAGAGAGAGAGAGAGAGAGAGAGAGAGAGAATTTACAAACTACAATTACAATGTAGTGGAGTGAGAGATATGGTAAGAATAACGTACTGATATGAGATATGGTAAGAATAACGTACTGATGTGAGAGATATGGTAAGAATAACGTACTGATATGAGAGATATGGTAAGAATAACGTACTGATGTGAGAGATATGGTAAGAATAACGTACTGATATGAGAGATATGGTAAGAATAACGTACTGATGTGAGAGATATGGTAACAATAACGTACTGATGTGAGAGATATGGTAACAATAACGTACTGATGTGAGAGATATGGTAAGAATAACGTACTGATGTGAGAGATACGGTAACAATAACGTACTGATGTGAGAGATATGGTAACAATAACGTACTGATGTGAGAGATATGGTAACAATAACGTACTGATGTGAGAGATATGGTAACAATAACGTACTGATGTGAGAGATATGGTAACAATAACGTACTGATGTGAGAGTATTGGTAACAATAACGTACTGATGTGAGATATGGTAACAACGTACTGATGTGAGAGATATGGTAACAATAACGTACTGATGTGAGAGATATGGTAACAATAACGTACTGATGTGAGAGATATGGTAAGAATAACGTACTGATGTGAGAGATATGGTAACAATAACGTACTGATGTGAGAGATATGGTAACAATAACGTACTGATGTGAGAGATATGGTAACAACGTACTGATGTGAGAGATATGGTAACAATAACGTACTGATGTGAGAGATATGGTAACAATAACGTACTGATGTGAGAGATATGGTAACAATAACGTACTGATGTGAGAGATATGGTAACAATAACGTACTGATGTGAGATATGGTAACAACGTACTGATGTGAGAGATATGGTAACAATAACGTACTGATGTGAGAGATATGGTAACAATAACGTACTGATGTGAGAGATATGGTAACAATAACGTACTGATGTGAGAGATATGGTAACAATAACGTACTGATGTGAGAGATATGGTAACAATAAACGTACTGATGTGAGAGATATGGTAACAATAACGTACTGATGTGAGAGATATGGTAACAATAACGTACTGATGTGAGAGATATGGTAACAATAACGTACTGATGTGAGAGATATGGTAAGAATAACGTACTGATGTGAGAGATATGGTAACAATAACGTACTGAAGTGAGAAATATGGTAATAACGTACTGAAGTGAGAGATATGGTAAGAATAACGTACTGATGTGAGAGATATGGTAACAATAACGTACTGATGTGAGAGATATGGTAACAATAACGTACTGAAGTGAGAGATATGGTAATAACGTACTGAAGTGAGAGATATGGTAATAATGTACTGAAGTGAGAGAGATGGTAAGAATAACGTACTGAAGTGAGAGATATGGTAAGAATAACGTACTGAAGATATGGTAAGAATAACGTACTGAAGATATGGTAAGAATAACGTACTGAACCGAGAGATATGGTAAGAATAACGTACTGAAGTGAGAGATATGGTAAGAATAACGTACTGAAGATATGGTAAGAATAACGTACTGAACCGAGAGATATGGTAAGAATAACGTACTGAAGTGAGAGATATGGTAAGAATAACGTACTGAAGTGAGAAATATGGTAAGCATAACGCAGTGGAGTCCTCTCTTCTCACACCTGTTTTTTTATCTCATTTCCTCTCTTCTATCTTCCATCATTCTTCTCTCATCCACCACGTATTTTCATCCCCCATTCAACAACTGTTCCATCTTCTACCCTATTTTTCCCTGGAACTTTCCGAAAATGTCTCAAACTTTGCGCGGAATTTTTTTTTGGGGAAATTGTCTAAAACTTCATAAAAGTTAAAAGGGGGGTTTTTTTCCCCCCCTTCCGGTCCAAGGAAGATGGTTAAAGGGGTGTTTCAGAAGTTTTTTCTTTCAGCTGCTTTGGGTTAAAGGGGAGGATTTAAATGAGGGCCGGGGGGGGGGGGGGGAAATTTTTGGGCGTTTTGTCAGTAACAATCTGCGGGACAGATGACAGTTTTTTATTTTTTTTTTTATTAAGGTTTTATCTTCGGTGGGGGGGGGGGAGTTAAACTTTGTTGTTTTCTTCTTCTTCCTTCTGTGTGCCCCGCCCCTCCCCAATTTTTCCTCCCTCACCTCCCTCCTTTACCAACCTTTCTTCTCCAGTCGATTATCTTTTCTATCCCCCTTTCCTTCTTCCTCTTTTATCTTTTTTTTTCCATTCGCCTTCTTTGTCTTTCCCCTTTTTCCCTTTTCATTTCTTTTCCCCCTTTTTTTTTTCCCCCTTTTTCCCCTTTCCCATCCTTTCTTTTATTCTTTTCGCCCTCTTTCCTTTTTCCCTTTCTACCCTTTCTCTTCTCTTTCTTTATCTTAACCCTTTCCTTTTCCTCCCCTTTTTTTTCCTCTTTTCCCTCTTCGTATTTCCCCCCCTTTTTCTTTTCCCTTTTTTCTCTTATTTTTTCTTCTTTTCCATTCTTTCTTCCCCCCCTTTTAAAATCCCTTCCCCTCTTACTTCCCCCCCTTCTTCCTCTCGTTCTTCCCCCTTCCCCCTTGCTTTTTCTCTCCTTCAGTCTCTTCTGACAAAACAGGTTTGAAGTTCCTTAAAAAAATTTCGCAATTTTTTTTTGGTTCTTTTCTCGTTAGCAAAAAATTTTTTTCCCTAATTTGTCGATTTAGAGTTTAGCGTGGTGTGTTGGTGTGTGTTGGTGTGTGTGTGGTGTGTGTGTGTGTGTGTGTGTGTGGTGTGTGTGTGTGCGTGCGCGTGTTGTGTGGGTTATAATGTTGGTGGTCGGCAGAATGGATTATCGGAAGAACTTTTCGAATTCAGAGGCGAAAATTTTTTGGGGTTAGGCTTGTTTTTTATGTTCGTTTTGCCCCTTGTTCCCCTTGTTCACCTGTGCTCTCTTGCAGTTTTCACCTTTTCTTGACTTCTGTTCTCCACGTGTTCCCTGGTTTTTTTTCCGTTCCACGTGTTTTTCCTTCTTTCTTTATCTCTTTTTGCTGGGGCCAGTCTTTTAAACCCCTGAAAAAACTTTCACTGCTTTTAATATTTATTTTTATATATTATGTGTGTTGTGGTGTGTGTGTGGTGTGTGGGTGTTGGGTGTGTGTGTGTGGGGGTGTGTTTATAGAAGAGAAAACGTGATTTTGCTTTTTATATACTTTTTATTTTTATAGATGTTTTTTATAGGGGTTAAAATAAATTTTTTATTTACGAAATAGATCTGAAATTTTTTTATAGGGAAAATTTAAATTTTTCCCGGGGGGTAAATTTTTTGATCCTTGTGCTGATGTGTTTCCTGTGGGGTTTTATGTAACCCTGCGGACGCTGGCAGAAACACCTGGTTGACCAGTAATCAACAGTGAAGTTTTGACCGTGGGTTGACCCCAGGGCCCTTTGGGGAGGATTGGCCCCTTTTGGGATACAACCAGGGGGCCCCGGGTCCCAACCCTTTGCGCCTTTTGATACCTGCCCAAGGGTTGTTGGTTTGGAAATGTAGTCCAAAACCCCCCTGTGCTGGCAATTTAAATTTTTCCATTTAGCATTGATAATTTTTTCAAAGCTAAAATTTATCCAGTATAAATGCGAGTAATTAGTTGTGGGGGGGAAAAATAATAAATGTAATTGATATAAATCGGAGTTGGAACTGACAAGTATTGGTTCCATTTTGTTTTTGGTTTGTTGTGCTTTTATAAAAAAGGGGGAAGTGTGTGTGTTGTTTTGTGTTGTTGTTTGTTGTTGTGTTTGTTGTGTGTGGTGTGTGTTTGTGTGTGTGGTGTGTGTGTTTTGTGTGTGTGTTGTGTGTGTTGTGTGTGTGTTGTGTGCGGTGTGTGGTGGTTGTTGTTGTGTTGTGGTTTGTGTTGTATGTGTTTTGTGTGGTGTGGGGGTTTTTGGTTGTGTGTGGTGTTGGTGGTGGTGTGTTTTTGTGTGTTGTGTTGTGTGGTGTGTGTGGGGTTTGGTGTGTGTGTTGTGTTGTGGTGTGTGTGCGTGTGTGTTGTGTTTGTGTGGTGTGTGTGTGTGTGTGGTTGTGTTGTGTGTGGTGTGTGTTGTTGTGTGTGTGTGTGTGTGTGGTGGTGTGTGTGGTGTGTGTGTTATGGAGGTTTGTAAATAATACATTTTTAAAAACCTTTATAAAAAGAAACACTGAACACTACTTACTATTAGATACATATGTTTGGGGGTTAAAACATGCAAAAGTCAAATTATGTGCAAATTTTTATTAGTTGTAGAGCTCGAGTTTCATCCCTGTACCGAACTAAAAGGGGCGCTGGCTTTTCCTCTTGGATCCCCACTGAGGCGTACAAGAGAAAGGCGCGACTTTCAGTTGTACGGATGCCAAAAAACTACCTGGGGAAAGATTTTTTATAATTCAAATTAAGCGCTAAACCCAATGGGTTTTTCAGCACAAGACGTGGTGGGGTTTGATCGCCGTAGGCGATCTCAGCGGACGTGTTTCCCCTATTTGACTCGGATGGCCACCAGGGGGAGAGCCCCGTGGGGTTTTTCGCATCGCAATGAGAACATGCAGCATCAGTTTCCCGCTAATAGATTTCATGGGTTATTAAACCCAGTTTAAATTTTAAGGGAGGGGAATCCAGTCACCCTTAATCTTCTCAGGTATTGAGGAGGAGGTCTTGAGTTTGAGCTTTTATCATGGTTTTGAGCATTGGGAAAATAGTTTTTGTGGGGGAAAAGGAGAGGGACGGGATAGGTAAAAGGGGGTACGGGGAGGACTGGGGGGGATGAGGGGAAAACGGGAGAGAGGGAAAGGGAGAGAGGAATTTTCATGACCTTTTACTTTTTTTTTTGAATATCAAAATGGTATCAAACTGACATTTTGGAAGTAAATACACAGGCAACGTTGGGATCTTTATTCCGAAACGTTTCGTTGGTAGGGAAAAAGTTTCGGAATAAAAATGCTTACTGTTGCCGTGTGTCTGACTTACTCCTATTTTATAGGGTGGGGCAAAAAAGAATTTTCTGACATCTTGAAAACCCATCACTTAAAGTCCAAGACGTAAAAATGGGTCAAGACCTCACTACTGATTGCATGGCCAACCAGGCTGTTCTGCCCAAATCCGTTTATTACTAAACCCCAGGGATTAAGGTCAAAAATAAGGAACATACAGGAAAAACGTGAACATACAAGAACCGTGAACATACAAGAACACGTGAACATCAAAACACGTGAACATACAGAACACGTGAAAATACAAGAACACGTGAAATACAAAACACGGAACATCAAAAACCCGAAAAATACAAAAAACGGAACTAAAGAAAAAGTAAAATTTTAGGAGCAGTGAACAACAAAAACACAAAATCAAACATTTACCTCCTGGTAATTTTAAATTCCCTATAAAATATTTAGTGAAAACCTCAACGATTATAAAATATTAGATTGGGGTATAAAACAAAAAAATAAAAGAATTGATCTGGGACGGGCTCTTTTAGAATTTCGAACCGAAAAAAAGGTCACAGGCAGTGCTCTGAAACGGAAAAAATCCACATCTTTAAATTCTGGGGTTGATTACATCGATCCCGGGTTTAGGGATTGATTTCTTCAAAATTCTTCGATCTTTACCATTTTTTTGTTTAGGGCTATGAAGCCATGCGTGGCGAAACGTTTTGTAGTAAAGATTCCCAATGTTTTATAAAGTGACATGGCCTATTATATTATATTTGAGAAGTTTCGCCCCTCCAGTGATACAGTACAAAATCGGTGCTCTTCAACTCCCAAAGTTGAGGGGTGATTACCTCGTCTTTTGTGTTGTTCTACATCTTCACATGACCTTGTGTTTATAAAAACCCCTGGAGGGCAAAATCTCACAAAGTACCCAGATGTTGCACAGGTTTAAATTTTTCTCTCGTTTAGTTTTTTGATCAACGGGGTGTTGGACCGCACAACAGGTGCCCGGTGCGCAGATATTGTGTTGTGAGTGAATGGTAAAACGTTGTTTTGTTGTAATTGTTTTGGAAAAACAAATTTAAATGGCCAGTTTATAGAGGGCCCAAAAAAAAAAATCTGAATTCACTCCATATTTTTTAAGCTGAATTGTTCCATGTTACTTAGTTAGGCCAATTAAACTTGGCCTAAATAAAGTTGGACTGATAACTAGAACACGTTTGTGGTTTGTTACGTACGTTAGTTAATTACTATCGTGGTAGGGAGGGATTTGTTTGTCAGGAAAAAGGACAATTTTTTCCTGACCGGGTGTTTTCAAAAGATGACCCCACTGGTTTGTTTTTGGTTACAAGTGGGCTGGAGGTTACCAGATGTACTGTACGCGTGTAATGTTCTTCGTGGTGGTATTATTTTTCATCGTTGTACTTACCTATTGATGGAAGGGGTTGTGGGGTTCTCCTGGCCCCCTTTTTGCTCCGTCAGTGGATCTTTCCCCCCAGAACACAAAATTAGTATCTTTATTTGAGACGTTTTTGCCTCCAGTGGCTTTATCAATACAAGGGCTAATGTGAAAAATATAAAATTACACGAAGGTGAGGTAATCAGTCCCTCCTAAACATCAAAATTTACACCTGGAATATTGTGAGGATTTGTCCCGAACCTGCACCTGAAATCACTCGCTACGAAGCGAGGGTTTGGCAGAGGACGGTGCCAAATCCCCCCCGTAAAAGCAGGGTGCGTGGTACCCTAAGAATTTTCCAGTAAATGTAAAGGGACAAAGACTTTTCAACATCATATAACAGGGCTTGCCAAAAGACCCGGTACCTCAAGAGGGAAATTAAAGGGTTTAAGTCATTTCTGATATCCAGGGTGTGGTGCAAAGTAGGACACATGCGGCTAAAACCAACACCCGGGATATTATATATTAATATATTAAAATTTTAATATAATATTTTATTATATTTAAAAAATATAATATCACCATTGTTGTGTTTAGGTATACCCGGTTCTATATCCCCACCTGTGTTTTGTGCATGTTGGTTTAAAATTCACTCCCGCGTTTTTAGCTGCATGTCGGTGTATAAATCCAGACCTGCTGTTGTAGTGTGTTTAGGTGAAAAAAATCTGAGCACGGCATCAGGTGTAAAACTGTCAAATAGTCTTATGGGAAATCCAGTCGACGATATTTAAACCCCTTAACATCATAAGTGGAAAATAAAAAAATATGAAATATTTTTATTAATATTGGGGGGGAGGGAGAGAGGGAAGGAGAGAGAGAGAGGAGAGAGAGGAGAGGGTGGGGAGAGAAAGGAAGAGAGAGAGAGGGGGGGAGGGAGACGGGGGGAGAGGAGGAGGGAGGAGAGAGAGAGGGAGGAATAACGGGGAATTGTAATGAAACTAGGAAGGGAAAAAAAGAAAAAGATTAATACGTGAAGAAAATTGAAAAAAGAAAGAATGAAAGAGAAAGGAGAAATTAGTGGAAAAAAGGGGGAGTAGAGAAAGGGGAATTGGAAGTGGTTAAGAGGGGGGAATAGAGAGAAGTGCTGGAAAGGGGCAGGGAAGAGGGGGAAAAGGGAGAAAGGGGAACAAAAGGAAAGAAAAAAGGGGCGAGAAACGAAAGAAACAAAGGAGAAAATAAAGCAAAAATGCAACTTTTTTAAAGCTGTGAAAAAATTGGGTGTGTGTGTGTGGTATGTGTGGTGTATTGTGTGTGGTTGTGGTGTGTATGTGTGTGTGTGTAGTGTGTGTACTCCCCTTGTTTATCACCTAGTTGGGTTTCGGGGGTCGAGCCCGGGTCCCGGCCCCGCCTCTTTACTGATCGTACTAGGTCACTTCCTGAGCCGTGGCTTTATCATACCTCTGCTTAAAGCAGTAGGATCCTGCCTCCCCAACACTTCCAAACTATTCCCCCTTATGATACTCTGTGGCCCAAAAAACTTCCTAAATCCCCGTGATTCATCGGGGCTTTAGCTTTCCCAAATGTGTCCCCCTTTTTTACTGTTCAATCCGGGAAAATCCTGTCTTTGCCACCCTTTTCAATTCCTTAGTATTTTTTATTCGTTACTTCCCCCCTTTCCCGCCCCCAGTGTCGTAGGTTGATTTCCCCTTAACCTTCCCGTAGGGGCATACCTCTTAGCTTGGGGCTAAGTCTTGTTTTTCAAACCTTTGCACTCTCTAGTTTCTTTACGGCTTTGGTAGGGGGGTTTTCCCAAAAGGGCCGCATACTCCAATATGGGCCTAACGTACCGGTGACAGGTCCTGAAATTCTTAGAAAATGTCGGAATGCTGTTCGAGGGTTTTCTAGGCGCCCATACTGCAGCATTTTTTGGTTATGTCGCTTCAGGAGATGTGCCTGGTGTTTCTCACCCAAGATCTTTTCCTTGAGTGAGGTTTGTAGTCTCGGCCCACTAGACTGTACTCCGTCTGCGGTCTTCTTTGCCCTTCCCCAATCTTCATGACTTTGCACTTGGTGGGATTGACTCCAGGAGCCAGTTGCTGGTCCAGGTCTGCAGCCTGTCCAGATCCCTTTGTAGTTCGCTGGTCTTCGATCGAATGAACTCTTCTCATCAACTTCACGTCATCTGCAACAGGACCCTCGGAGTTTATTCCTTCCGTCATGTCGTTCACAAATACCAGAACAGCACTGGTCCTAGGACTGATCCCTGTGGGACCCCGCTGGTCACAGGTGCCCACTCTGACACCTGCCACGTACCATTACTCGCTGCTGTCTTCCTGACAAGTATTCCCTGATCCATTGCAGTGCCTTCCCTGTTATCCCTGCTTGGTCCTCCAGTTTTTGCACTAATCTCTTGTGTGGTACTGTGTCAAAAGCCTTCTTGCAGTCCAAGAAAATGCAATCCACCCACCCCTCTCTCTCTTGTCTTACTGCTGTCACCATGTCATAGAACTCCAGTAGGTTTGTGACACAGGATTTCCCATCTCTGAAACCATGTTGGCTGTTGGTGATGAGATCATTCCTTTTTAGGATGTTCCACCATTCTTCTCCTGACAATCTTTTCCATGATTTTGCATGCTATAATGTCAGTGACACTGGTCTGTAGTTAGTGTTTCATGTCTGTCTCCTTTTTTAAAGATTGGGACCACATTTGCTGTCTTCCATGCCTCAGGCAATCTCCCTGTTTCGATAGATGTATTGAATATTGTTGTTAGGGGTACACATAGCGCCTCTGCTCCCTCTCTCAGGATCCATGGAGAGATGTTATCTGGCCCCATTGCCTTTGAGGTATCTAGCTCATCAGAAGCCTCTTCACTTCTTCCTCGGTTGTGTGTACTGTGTCCAGCACATGGTGGTGTACCCACCTCTCCGTCTTTCTGGAGCCCCTTCTGTCTCCTCTGTGAACACTTCTTTGAATCTCTTGTGAGTTCCTCACATACTTCACGGTCATTTCTTGTTGTCTCTCCTCCTTCCTTCCTTAGCTCTGATTACCTGGTCCTTAACGGTTGATTTCTTCCTGATGTGGCGTGTATAACAGCTTCGGTTCAGATTTGGCTTTTGCTGCTATGTCATTTTCATATTGACGTTGGGCCCTCTTTTATCTGTGCATTATTTGTTTTGGCTCTACGACTGCTCTCCTTATTCTCCTGGGTCCTTTGCCTTCTATATTTCTTCCATTCCTAGCACACTTGGTTTTTGCCTCCTTGCATCTTTGGGTGAACCATGGGCTCATCCTGGCTTTTTCATTATTCCTGTTACCCTTGGGTACAAACCTCTCCTCAGCCTCCTTGCACATTGTTGCTACATATTCCATCATCTCATTAACTGGTTCCCTGCCAGTTCTCTGTCCCACTGAACCTCTTTCAGGAAGTTCCTCATTCCTGTGTAGTCCCCTTTCCTGTAGTTTGGTTTCATTTGTCCTTGCCTTTCTGCTTCCCCCTCCACTTGTAGCTCTACTGTGTATTCGAAGCTCAAAACCACATGATCGCTGGCCCCAAGGGGTATTTCATATGTGATGTCCTCAATATCTACTCAAGGTGAATACTAAGTCCAGTCTTGCTGGTTCATCCTCTCCTCTCTCTCTTGTAGTGTCCCTTACGTGTTGGTACATGAAGTTTTCCAGTACCACCTCCATCATCTTAGCCCTCCATGTATCTTGGCCCCATGTGGCTCCAAGTTCTCCCATTCGATCTCCTTGTGGTTAAAGTCGCCCATGATCAGGAGCTTTGCCCTGCATGCATGAGCTCTTCTGGCCACTGCAGCCAGTGTGTCAACCATCGCTCTATTGCTCTCGTCATACTCTTGCCTTGGCCTCCTGCTGTTCTGTGGTGGGTTATACATCACTGCAATTATCACCATCTCCGCTGTCTCCTCTCTCCAGCTCATCAAAATTCCATCGGTGTTTGATCAGCAATGCCACTCCTCCACCCCCCCCCCTGTTCCTTCTGTCTTTTCTCAGGATCTGGTATCCCGCTGGAAAGATGGCATCTGTTATCATACCTGTAAGCTTGGTTTCTGTGATCGCTATGATGTCTGGCGATGCCTCTTTGACTCTTTCGTGCCACTCCTCCCACTTGTTTGTTATTCCATCAGCGTTTGTGTACCATACCTTCAGTTTCCTTTCCAACACTGTGGTTTGGGGGGCCTGTGGGGGTGGGAGACCTGGTAGCATACTGTTGGATTCTATGGTTGGGGGTTGGGTGGAAGCTGTATTGTGTGTTGGGATGGTGTGATAGGTTGTGGGGTTCTGAGGATAGTTGTGTGTGTGCGCTTGCCCTTGCTGCTCTGTTCTGCTCTGACTGACCTCTGCTGGTTCCATCTTTGTCTCCTTTCCTAGCTCCTTTCACTTTTTTGTCCTCTCCCTCAGCTGCTTTCTCTCTGTTTGTGTTCTGTCTCTGTCTAGGAACACCTTCTTGTACTCTTCCGAACTTTTCAACCGTGGTTTCTCTTGGAGGATCCTGTTCCGCACTGTTTCTGCCCTGAGAATCAGCTTGATCGGTCGGTTTCTCCCTTCAAGTACCCCCTATTCTCTGAAAATTTACAATCTCATCCATGTCTTCTCCCCCTATTTCCGTGATGATTTTCTCAATCTCCTTTCTTTCTTCCTGCCGTCTTTCAGTGTGTGTCCTTTCCTCTCTCTCTGAAGCCCATGGATAATCACTGATTTTGCCCTTTCCTCCTCCCATTGCCTCTTCCTCTGTGACTCTGGTTCCTGTCTGTGTGTGGTCATTTTTCCTTGATTTTTTCCAGTGGCTCTTGGTTGCATGGTTGTGCCTCAGCATTCGACCTATCTCCCTCTCCATCTGCACCATCTGCTCTTCCCTTCCACTCCCTGGCCTTCTTTGCAGGCTGATATGACCTTAGCATAATTCATATCTCCTTCCTTCCTGTTCAGCCTCTCATCATCGTATGGTGTGTCTTCTTGGTCACTACCCCTGAGACTTGCTTCAGCCTGTTTACCTCAATTTCTAGGACCTTTACCCTGGCTACTGCAGTTTCGACTTGTGCCTCCCAATTCTTCGTCTCCTTCTCCAACCTCTTTTCCCATTTCACAGAGAGCTCTTTCTCCATTTTTTCAGAAAGCTCTCCTAATTTTCTCCCATTCTTGCTCTATCCTTTTCCACTGTTCCTCCATCCATTCCTCCCTACCAGTACCATTGTCATCTGATCCCTGATTCCTGTGAGTCCCAACCATTTTTTTTATGAAAGAGAGAGAGAAAGAGAAAAAGAAAAAGGGGGAGAGAGTGAGAGATAGGGAGAGAGAGAAGGGGAGCCTAGAAGGAGGGGAAAAGAAGGGAAAGAGGGGGAGAAAGTGAGAGAGGGAAAAGGTAAGAGAGAGGGGGGAGTGACAAGGGAAGAGAGAGAGAGAGAAAAGAAGAGGAAGAGAGAGAGTAAGAGAGGAAGAGAGAGAGGGAGAGGGAGAGAGAGAGAGGGAGAGGGAGAGAGAGAGGAAGAGAGAAAGAGAGAGAAAGAGTGAAAGGAAGAGAGAGAGGAAGAGAGAGAGGAAGAGAGAGAGGATGAGAGAGAGGATGAGAGAGAGGATGAGAGAAAGGTGGAGAGAGAAAGAGAGAGAGGAGAGAGAGAGAGAGAGAGGAGAGGGAGAGAGAGTGGGGGGAGGAAGGAAGGGTTATAGGGTCACTTCACAGGAAGGTGTAAAATCCTGTATATGTGTGTGTGTGTCTATATATGTGTGTGTGTGTCTGTATGTGTGTGTTTGTGTGTGTGTGTGTGTGTGTGTGTGCGCACGTGCGTGTGTGTGTGTATGTGTGTGTGTCTGCTACAGCTATTCAAGTGCCTAACAACAGTGCTGTTCTCCCCAAGTGTGTGTGCATATGTTTATGTAAACAGTCCTTATTTCCCACGTATGTACTACATATGTATTGTATATGTACCCGATCTCTTGGTTCCCACTGTACTCTTATGCCTTTAAAATTATGTTCAAAAATAAATACACTAGGCTTCGCCTATATGCCGCTACCTCTAAATTCTATTAAATGCCAGTAAATGCTGCTTATTCTAATTCTGATAGCTCGAGGAGAGTGACCCCTAATTCCAGCTAGAGACAGGCACTATTGACCCCATGCAACTCAAACTAGGTGAATATTACGTGCTGCTGGCAGTGGAGTAACGTTGCCGGTCTGTCCTGTCCCAGAAGTTGAAGGTGTTTGATGCTTCTCGGTAATTTTTCCACTAACTTCCTGTATGCACTATAGTCTCTAGCTCTTCTAATTTTTTCACTCACTGTATTTACTGACACATCTATACATATCTCTTATCTCCCTGGTCTCGAGTCGCACTTATTCTTCAAAATACCCCACTGCATTATTATGGCAACACTATTTAGGCCTGACACAACCGTTCACCTTCCTTCCCCCGGCCTCCACTAAACACTCAGCAACTATTTCCTTTGTTTTCTTTTCTGTGATTCACTTATATTTCCTTTTTTCGGGGCTTAAGTGATTATATGCACTCTCATGCGTGCACACGCCTATATCCCCCACACTATTCCTTATGGCACAGTCAGAAATTATCACCAAAACACGAGCTCAAACCGCGTGACTCCTCCACGAGTGTGTGTGTGTGTGTGTGCGTGTGTGTGTGTGTATGTGTGTGTGTGTGTGTGTGTGTGTGTGTGTATGTGTGTGTGTGTGTGTGTGTGTGTGTGTGTGTATGTATGTGTGTGTGTGTGTGTGTGTGTGTGTGTGTGTGTGTGTGTGTGTGTGTGTGTGTGCGTGTGTGTGTGTGTGTGTGTGTGTGTGTGTGTGTGTGTGTGTGTGTGTACTCACCTAATTGTGGTTGCAGGGGTCGAGACTCAGCTCCTGACCCCGCCTCTTCACTGACCGCTGCTAGGTCCTCCCTCTCCCTGCTCCATGAGCTTTATCATACCTCGGCTTAAAACTATGTATAGTTCCTGCCCCCATTACATCACTTGCCAGACTATTCCACTTCTTAACTACTCTGTGACTGAAGAAATACTTCCTAACATCCCTTTGACTCATCTGAGTCTTCAGCTTCCAATTGTGACCCCTTGTTTCTGTGTCCTGTCTCTGTCCACCTTGTCTATTCCACGCAGTATTTTGTATGTCGTTATCATGTCTCCCCTGACCCTCCTGTCCTCCAGTGTCGTCAGACCGATTTCCCTTAACCTTTCTTCATAGGGCATTCCCCTTAGCTCTGGAACTAGCCTTGTTGCAAACCTTTGCACTTTCTCTAATTTCTTGACGTGTTTGACCAGGTGTGGGTTCCAAACTGGTGCTGCGTACTCCAGTATGGGCCTGACGTACGCAGTATATAAAGTCTTGAACGATTCCTTACAGAGGTACCGGAACGCTATTTGCCAAACGCCCATATGCCGCAGCAGTTACCTGGTTAATGTGTGCTTCTGGCGATGTACTCGGTATTATACTCACTTCTAGGCCTTTCTCCTTGAGTGAGGTTTGCAGCCTTTGGCCTCCTAGCCTATACTCTGTCTGCGGTCTTCTTTGCCCTTCTCCGATCTTCATGACTTTGCATTTGGCTGGGTTAAATTCTAGGAGCCAGTTTCTGGACCACACATCCAGCCTGTCCAGGTCTCTTTGTAGACCTGTCTGGTCCGCGTCTGATTTAATTCTCCTCATTAACTTCACATCATATGGAAACAGGGACACTTCTGAGTCTATCCCTTCCGTCATGTTCACATATACCAAGAATAGCACTGGTCCCAGGACTGACCCCTGTGGGACCCCGCTCGTCACCGGCGCCCACTGTGATACCTCATCACGGACCTTGACTCGCTGTTGCCTCCCTGTTAGGTATTCTCTGTTCCATTGCAGTGCCCTTCCTGTTATACGCGCCTGTTCCTCTAACTTTTGTACTAATCTCTTGTAAGGAACTGTGTCGAGGGCCTTCCTGCAGTCCAGGAAAATGCAATCAACCCACCCCTCCCTCTCATTTCTTACTTCAGTTACCTTGTGTGTGTGTGTGTGTGTGTGTGTGTGTGTGTGTGTGTGTATTAGTAGTGGTTACCGATTGTCAAAAGGACTTGTCAATAGACACTTGGCCTGGTTTTGTGTGAAGGTTTATATATGTGTTTTGCTACATATAACTGCAAACTGCCTCGTCACTGTAAACCCAGAACGATCTAATGGTCGTTCAGGGTCGTTAGGGCAATAGTTTGCTTTGCTGGTGTAATGAGGGTATCAGCTGGTGGCAGGCAATTGACGACCTTCTGGCCGGGGGTTGTTAGTGCCATGTTTGCTTGGTGGTTCAAGTTAATCTTGTAATTTTAAACGCACTCAATTTTCTTTTTTTTTTGGGGGGGGGGGGAATATTATTGAGGGGTGGGGGATAATGTTTTAAAATGTTTACAAGAGATTGGGTTTGGTTATTTTTATGTTTATCTAATTGATCGACTCACTCTCTCTCTCTCTCTCTCTCTCTCTCTCTCTCTCTCTCTCTCTCTCTCTCTCTCTCTCTCTCTCTCTCTCTCTCTCTCTCTTCTCTCTCTCTCTCTCTCTACCCTCTCACATGCTCCACGCAGTGAGAAACAACATTCGCGGAAATCTGCATATTTCGTCTGTATACACCTAAAGAGGGTCTCTTTATCTTGGCCGAAATATACAGATCTATTTTTGTTTTTCCAATTTCCTGTCGAAATGTTCTCTTGCTTTTCATGTGCGTACGTGTCTTTATCTTTGGTTGTCTGTATTGTTTTTAGTTAACTCAGCTTTCTGGCCCCCAGGCCTTATCCAGCTTGCTAGCCGCTAGCATTAATAGCCTGATTGAACAGGCAGCAAGGACAACTGTAAGTGGTATGGAAGACCCCTGGGAATTGCTCTGAGGGATATTACAAACATTTGTTTGTCTGAACGTTTCCTGGCTATGTGGGCAGCTAACAGCAACAACCTGGTCGACCAAGCCATCACTAGCGAGGCCTGGCTTGAGGCCGGGTAGCGGGAGTAGAACTCTGGACAAGACAGATAAATCACAGGTATAGTGCAGGTGTGGCTAAGGTGAGGTGTAGTGCAGGTGTAGCTAAGCTCAGGTGTATGTTATGACTAAAGGCTGAGATTATCCGAGGTATCGGTTAAAGGTCAAGCTATGAATTGTCCCAAAGGTCAGAGGTCACACCTTTTATTTCCCCGGTCAGGGAATGACATTGTCTGGGTAATTAGTGTGTGTGGCTAATTAGTTTGATGAGGATTTGCTGGTACGCGTTGAAGCAAGGATTGAGTTACGTTCTTTAGCGTAGTTGCCAGTATGAAGGGAGGGCGTTGAAGAGTGTTGATCCCCTTACATTTATTGAGTTACTCAATGCGCTAATAGTTTACATTAGAGGCTTTTTTCACAGTCTGCCAGGAGTAGATATTATTCAGACAACGTTACGCTCTAAGAGATTTTATTTAGTCATGATTAAAGCCTGCATAGAGCGAAATGTTTTCCCAATTGAGCTTTGGTTCTCATTGTGTGTTTTTCCACGCACGTGTCGACGTTATGCCCTCCAGGCAATGTTGCTCATGCTGGTAATGGTCTAGGAAGGAGCGAAATGTCGGCTACTTTCGTATCCAATTTTTTATTAATCAGTTACTGAGTACCAACATCTTAATCACTATTATTACCCCGATAATCATAGTAATTTTAGCTTAATTATCACGCATCACTACCACCATCCCATCCCAACCCATTAAACCCCATTCCGCCACTACTCGGTCCCATCCCACCCCATTCTAGCACCACGTAATCGTCCACCAATGACCAACCCATTCCACTATGTCAGCAGACACTGCTCCACCACACGCATCACCAGACTTTCAAACCTCTTAGATCCACTATGTACTGTATGTGTTGACAGGTCTCAGCACTTAGATACACTGACAACACACTTCTTGACGTGTAGCAACACTTAGATATACTGTCAACACACTTCTTGACATCTAGCAACAGATATGACTCACGAAATCGTAATGACACGATTGCAAACAAACCATACCACGGGCGGGATTGAGCCCGCGGGTTCAATCCCGCCCGTGGTATGGTTTTTTTTTTTTAGCAACAGATACACTGACAACACAATTCTTGACATCTAACAACACTTAGATGCACTGGCAACACACTTCTTGTCTAGAAATACTTACATTGGCAACGCATTACTTGACATATAGCAACACTTAGACGCACTGGCAGACGCACTGGCAACGCATTACTTGACATCTAGCAACACTTAGACGCACTGGCAACGCATTACTTGACATCTAGCAACACTTAGATGCACTGACAACACACTTCTAAACCTCATTGAAACCCCTCGTGTTGTCTTGGCTGAATCATACTTCAGTATAATTCTGTACGACAGTCACGCTTTGGGTTCGTGTTGGAGAGGGCTTAACGTTGAGTGTTTGGGGAGGGGAAGAGTTTTGCGGGAGAGGTAGAGTGTTGGGGAGAGGGGAGGAATGGGGAAGTGGGAGGAAAAGAGGGGAAGAGTTTTTTTTTACAAATAACGAGGGATTGATGAAGTGTTTTTGTAGTATTAGTTTTATTCTTGGGTCAGAGAGCTGAGTGGGCGGGTGAGTAGATGGGTGGGCGGGTGAGTAGATGGTTGGGCGGGTGAGTAGATGGGTGGGCGGTGAGTAGATGGGTGAGCGAGTAGATGGGTGGGTGAGTAGAAGGGGAGGTTGACTGGGATTAATGGATGGATAAATGAATAACTTGGCCACTACCACCACCACAGTTCAGGGCCTCACGTTGTAGGCCCCCATGGTGCAGAGCCCCACGTTGCAGGGCCCCACGGGTCAGGGCCCCACCTCTACTGTCTTTAAGAGGGTAAGTAAGTTTATTCAGGTATAGACAAATACAGTTACATAGATTATCATACATAGCAGCATATGTGTAGAGAACCTGGGATAACACAAAAAAGTCAGACAGAGTGACTTATTGTGTGACTTAACTGTGTCATTAGACACAGTTTCTGCCAATCGGGTTCAGTATAATAGAAGTTTAGTGTGAGAGACCTAGGAGTGAGAATGCCTGAAAATTAAAAAAAACACAGCAGTATTGTCATATCAGCAAGGCAAATAGTAGGTTGGGGTTAAGAGAACTTGCAGAATGAGAGATGGTACTCTACAGGCTGGAATATTACCGTGTACTAACGGCTGGCAACAGCCTGGTTGATCAGGCCAGCAACCAGAAAGCCTGGTCTGGGACAAGGCCGCTGCATTTACTTCTACCAGGAACTATGTATAAACCTCCCTCCCTCCTTTCTCTTCCCTCCATC
>NC_069487.1:12850722-12854281 GCF_026875155.1 Cherax quadricarinatus | reverse complement strand
GGGGATTTGAACATGATAGTTCTAGGTCTTTCGTGTTGCAATCAGAACATCAGGAGTTTGCAAAGCTGCAAAAGTGAGTAATTAATTGTAGCAAATTCGTTCCGAGAGACGCCTTGCTAAGACTAACTTTGTAAGCTCCTGATGTGTTGATGGCAACATGTTATAATATATATATATATATATATATATATATATATATATATATATATATATAATATATATATATATATATATATATATATAATATATATATATATAATTACAAAAATTTCTGAATTATTGAATTAAAATTTATTTCACACAAAAAAAATTAGGTAAAAGTTTCACCTTGCAGCCACCACCTAATTACATACAAGGCCACCTTAGCAAGACTATTACATGTGTCTTATACTTCACCTGGGACCACCACCTATTACAAAAAAGATCACTTTAACAAGACAGCCCAGCTAATCCTTGGCTTGCGGCACACAAGAAAGGGAAGTGGAAAGAATGATGAGTGGGTAGAGGGATAATGAGAAGAAGAATGATGAGTGGGTAGAAGGATGGTGAAAAGAATGAGGAGAGGCGGAGAGAGGATGAAGAAGGCATATCAGAGAAGAAAGGAGGAGTAGGTAAAAGGAGAGAAAATTGGAAGGAGGATGAAGGAGAGGAACTGAGATGGGGTAACAGGAGACGAAGCAGAAAGATGAAGAAAAAGTGGAGAAAAGATGAAGAGAAAGACGTGGATCAAAGACAAGCACTAAAGGGGAAAAACAGAGGAAAAACATGAAACAAGAGAAGGAAGAGGAGGAGAAGGGGAGGTGGAAAACGAGATGCTGGAAGTGGGAGATGAAAGAGGTGATAGAGATGAAAGAAAAAGGGAAGGAAAGGCATGGAAAAAATGAACTGTCATAAAAATGAGGAAAAAACGAACAGAAATGAAGGAAAATATAAAGAAATGATCCAATATTTTAAACAGGTAAAATATACGAAAGAACTGGGAGAGAGAGAGAGAGAGAGAGAGAGAGAGAGAGAGAGAGAGAGAGAGAAATATCACAAAATAAGGGAGGGTAACATAAATATATTCAGTTAAATAATTTCCTCTGGGAGCACCAACCTTTCATCTTTTTCATTCCTCAAAGACGCCGCTTTCTGCAGAATTTTATGTAACTTTATCACCCACCCTCCCTTATCCACCCTCACCCACCCTCCCTTATCCACCCTTACCCACCCTCATTCATCCACCCTCAATCACTCATCCCACTCACCATCAACACTTGAAATTGACAGGTACTAGACACTTTCCTTGAACCTAAGTACTAACTACAAACTTTCCTTGAACCTAAGTACTAACTACAAACTTTCCTTGAACCTAAGTACTAACTACAAACTTTCCTTGAACCTAAGTACTAACTACAAACTTTCCTTGAACCTAAGTACTAACTACAAACTTTCCTTGAACCTAAGTACTAACTACAAACTTTCCTTGAACCTAAGTACTAACTACAAACTTTCCTTGAACCTAAGTACTAACTACAAACTTTCCTTGAACCTAAGTACTAACTACAAACTTTCCTTGAACCTAAGTACTAACTACAAACTTTCCTTGAACCTAAGTACTAACTACAAACTTTCCTTGAACCTAAGTACTAACTACAAACTTTCCTTGAACCTAAGTACTAACTACAAACTTTTCCTTTGAACCTAAGTACTAACTACAAACTTTCTTGAACCTAAGTACTAAACTACAAACCTTTCCTTGAACCTAAGTACTAACTACAAACTTTCCTTGAACCTAAGACTAACTACAAACTTTCCTTGAACCTAAGTACTAACTACAAACTTTCCTTGAACCTAAGTACTTAACTACAAACTTTCCCTTGAACCTAGGTACTAGCTACAAACTTTCCTTGAACCTAGGTACTAGCTACAAACTTTCCTTGAACCTAGGTACTAGCTACAAACTTCTCTTGAACCTAAGTACTAACTACAAACTTTCCTTGAACCTAACTACTAGCTACAAACTTTCCTTGAACCTAAGTACTAACTACAAACTTTCCTTGAACCTAACTACTAGCTACAAACTTTCCTTGAACCTAGGTACTAGCCACAAACTTTCCTTGAACCTAACTACTAGCTACAAACTTTCCTTGAACCTAGATACTAGCTACAAACTTTCCTTGAACCTAGGTACTAGCTACAAACTTTCCTTGAACCTAGGTACTAGCTACAAACTTCTCTTGAACCTACGTACTAGCTACAAACTTTCCTTGGGCCTAGGTACTAGCTACAAACTTTCCTTGAACCTACGTACTAGCTACAAACTTTCCTTGAACCTAGGTACTAGCTACAAACTTTCCTTGAACCTAGGTACTAGCTACAAACTTTCCTTGAACCTAGGTACAAGCCACAAACTTTCCTTGAACCTAGGTACTAGCTACAAACTCTCCTTGAACCTAGGTACTAGCTACAAACTTTCCTTGAACCTAGGTACTAGCTACAAACTTCTCTTGAACCTAGGTACTAGCTACAAACTCTCCTTGAACCTAGGTACTAGCTACAAACTTTCCTTGGGCCTAGGTACTAGCTACAAACTTTCCTTGAACCTAGGTACTAGCTACAAACTTTCCTTGAACCTAGGTACTAGCTACAAACTTTCCTTGAACTTAGGTACTAGCTACAAACTTTCCTTGAACCTAGGTACTAGCTACAAACTTTCCTTGAACCTAGGTGCTAGCCACAAACTTTCCTTGAACCTACGTACTAGCTACAAACTTTCCTTGAACCTAAGTACTAGCTACAAACTTTCCTTGAACCTAGGTACTAGCTACAAACTTTCCTTGAACCTAGGTACTAGCTACAAACTTTCCTTGAACTAGGTACTAGCTACAAACTTTCCTGAACCTACGTACTAGCTACAAACTTCCTTGAACCTAGGTACTAGCTACAAAACTTTCCTTGAACCTACGTACTAGCTACAAAGTTTCCTTGAACCTAGGTACTAGCTACAAACTTTCCTTGAACCTAGGTACTAGCTACAAACTTTCCTTGAACCTAGGTACAAGTCACAAACTTTCCTTGAACCTAGGTACTAGCTACAAACTTTCCTTGAACCTAGGTACTAGCCACAAACTTTCCTTGAACCTAGGTACTAGCTACAAACTTTCCTTGAACCTAGGTCTAGCTACAAACTTTCGTCAAATTTATCTTCAAGGTTAAGTATCTTACAGGTCAGATGGCCAACACGTTTGATGAAGTCTGGCGAGTGACGGAGCAGAAAAAACTACCAAAAGAGTAAGAGTTCTGGCCAGCTAAGAGGCATGATATACCTTTGAAGAGTTTCGAGAGTTAATCTACTCCTCTCTTGAGCCCGGCCATGGGTCAGGCACGTCTGGTGCTTGCCTGGTCAACCAGGCTGTTGCTGCTGGAGGCCCGCTGATAATAAGAGACAGAACCTCTGGAAGATATGATGGCATGTAGAGGGACATCAAGTTTATGAGTTTTATGAAGACCATAGAAATAAGGCAGAGAGGGACAAATAACACGGAAAAGTTGTACAAGGTCAAGTCAGGCCGACAGA
>NC_069487.1:12838222-12845722 GCF_026875155.1 Cherax quadricarinatus | reverse complement strand
GTTTCAACACAGCGAAGAAGACGAGCCAGGAACTAAAACTCGACCCCTGCAACCAAAATTGAGTACAAATTGATGAGCATAGCTATCACGCAGGATGGTTTTTCCTGTCATACTCCATCACGCAGGATGATTTTTTCCTGTCATACTCCATCACGCAGGATGATTTTTTCCTGTCATACTCCATCACGCAGATGGTTTTTCTCTGTCATACCCCATCACCAGGATGGTTTTTCCTGTCATACCCCATCACGCAGGATAGTTTTTCCTGTCATACCCCATCACGCAGGATGGTTTTTCCTGTCATACTCCATCACGCAGGATAGTTTTTCCTGTCATACCCCATCACGCAGGATGGTTTTTCCTGTCATACTCCATCACGCAGGATGGTTTTTCCTGTCATACCCCATCACGCAGGATGGGTTTTCCTGTCATACCCCAACACGCAGGATGGTTTTTTCCTGTCATACTCCATCACGCAGGATGGGTTGTTCCTGTCATAACCCCAACACGCAGGATGGGTTTTTTCCTGTCATACTCCATCACGCAGGATGGTTTTTCCTGTCATACCCCATCACGCAGGATGGTTTTTCCTGTCATACTCCATCACGCAGGATGGTTTTTCCTGTCATACTCCATCACGCAGGATGGGTTTTCCTGTCATACTCCATCACGCAGGATGGTTTTTTCCTGTCATACTCCATCACGCAGGATGGTTTTTCCTGTCATACCCCATCACGCAGGATGGTTTTTTCCTGTCATACTCCATCACGCAGGATGGTTTTTCCTGTCATACTCCATCACGCAGGATGGGTTTTCCTGTCATACCCCAACACGCAGGATGGTTTTTCCTGTCATACTCCATCACGCAGGATGGGTTTTCCTGTCATACCCCATCACGCAGGATGGTTTTTCCTGTCATACTCCATCACGCAGGATGGTTTTTCCTGTCATACTCCATCACGCAGGATGGTTTTTCCTGTCATACTCCATCACGCAGGATGGGTTTTCCTGTCATACCCCAACACGCAGGATGGTTTTTCCTGTCATACCCTATCACGCAGAAACAGTTATAAACATAAAGTAAGTTGTCAGCCTGAGTTGGGAGACCAGTAGTGTCAGCCTGAGTTGGGAGACTTCAGTAGTGTCAGCCTGAGTTGGGAGACCAGTAGTGTCAGCCTGAGTTGGGAGACCAGTAGTGTCAGCCTGAGTTGGGAGACTTCAGTAGTGTCAACCTGAGTTGGGAGACCAGTAGTGTCAGCCTGAGTTGGGAGACTTCAGTAGTGTCAGCCTGAGTTGGGAGACCAGTAGTGTCAGCCTGAGTTGGGAGACCAGTAGTGTCAGCCTGAGTTGGGAGACTTCAGTAGTGTCAGCCTGAGTTGGGAGACTTCAGTAGTGTCAGCCTGAGTTGGGAGACTTCAGTAGTGTCAGCCTGAGCTG
Source organism: Cherax quadricarinatus (assembly GCF_026875155.1). Lineage (NCBI taxonomy): Eukaryota > Metazoa > Arthropoda > Malacostraca > Decapoda > Parastacidae > Cherax > Cherax quadricarinatus. The sequence continues at coordinate 12,844,285 of NC_069487.1, read as the reverse complement.
GGAGAACCAGATTGTCAGCCTGAGTGGGAGACTTCAGTAGTGTCAGCCTGAGTTGGGAGACTTCAGTAGTGTCAGCCTGAGTTGGGAGACTTCAGTAGTGTCAGCCTGAGCTGGGAGACCAGTAGTGTCAGCCTGAGTTGGGAGACTTCAGTAGTGTCAGCCTGAGTTGGGAGACTTCAGTAGTGGTCAGCCTTGAGTTGGGAGACTTCAGTATGTGTCAGCCTGAGTTGGGAGACTTCAGTAGTGTCAACCTGAGCTGGGAGACCAGTAGTGTCAGCCTGAGTTGGGAGACTTCAGTAGTGTCAGCCTGAGCTGGGAGACTTCACTAAGGTAATGAGGACATCGTCAATCATTACACTATGGGTTCAGTAGTTACCTGAGTTGAACAACAGAGGTTTTGTTCCAGCAAGGCTGACGCAATTAGTCCTCCCAAGACAAACGTCGATTTCCCACGTACGATTTTAAGCCAGTTTCTGGATACAAGGTGTTTAGATTATGATCGTCAGGCTCAGGTTATAATGTCGTCTGTAAGCAGAGTTTAACCACGGTACACAATGTTGATAAATAATTCGTAGAGTCGATGGAAACTTTTTGAAGTTATAAACAGAAAACAACCCATGACATCAGTGCGACAGACAGTAAAAAATATGTACATTTTTAGGTCACAGTCACATATTCGACGTTATCTGAAGTAATATCATGATGCTGATTAGAAGAAAGATCTAACTGGCCAAGTGTACTGGGTTCTAATGCACAATTTTCGCTTGGAGTGGAGGAGAGAGAGATACATGATAATATATACCTGGAAAATACTCGAGGGCTTGGTCCTAAATCTGTACACTGCCATAACAACATACTGGAGTGAAAGATATGGGAGGAAGTGTAAAATAAACCCAGTGAGGAGCTGGGGTGCGGTGGGGACGATAAGGAAACACTGTATCAACATCCGGGGTCCCAGACTATTCAACATCCTACCAGAAGATATCAGAAACACTGCTGGAACAAGTGTAGAAGCTTTCAAGAAGAAACTGGACAAGTATCTTCACCAGGTGCCGGATCAACCAGGCTGTGATGGATATGTGGGGCAGCGGGCCTCCAGCAGCAACAGCCTGGTTGACCAGACAGCACTAGACGAGCCTGGCCCATGGCCGGGCTCAGAGAGTAGATTAACTCTAGAAACTCTTCAAAGGTATATCAAAGGTAAGTTGTTACCAGTTCAAACTGTTCCCCAAGCATCTGTGTTTTGCAGTCTGAATGACAAATCTCTCTCTCTCTCTCTCTCTCTCTCTCTCTCTCTCTCTCTCTCTCTCTCTCTCTCTCTCTCCTCATCTCTCTCTCTCTCTCTCTCCTCTCTCTCTTCTCTCTCCTCCTCTCTTTCTCTCTCTCTCTCTCTCCCTTGGTCATCCTGCTGTGTTTCCTACGTTGAACTGCATACTGCATATAGCAACAGGTGAATAAAACAAGGTAAATAAAGACAAGGTGAGTACCATCCACCCTGTAACTCCACAGGTGAGTAATCTAATAGAAAGCATCTGCATTTAAATGAATTCTTCCTAATATGCTTTCCGGTTCCTAATTCAACTTCGTTAGTGAGTAAATACGTGAGTCATGGGTTTATCTCCATCGTTGGTGAGTAAATACGTGAGTCATGGGTTTATCTCCATCGTTGGTGAGTAAATACGTGAGTCATGGGTTTATCTCCATCATTGGTGAGTAAATACGTGAGTCATGGGTTTATCTCCATCGTTGGTGAGTAAATACGTGAGTCATGGGTTTATCTCCATCGTTGGTGAGTAAATACGTGAGTCATGGGTTTATCTCCATCGTTGGTGAGTAAATACGTGAGTCATGGGTTTATCTCCATTGTTAGTAGCACCATCACCATCAACTTTTGTTGTTCTTTCTCCTGTTCTTTTCTCCTCTTCCTCCTACTGTTTATTCTTCACCTGCTTCTCTTCTTTCTACTGCTTTTACTTCTCCTCATCCTACTACCGCTTTTCCTCGTTTGTCTGCTGCTCCTTTTCCCTCTCCTCCTCCTCCTCCATTTTATATCTGTCACAATACTGGTAGATCTTGTAAGCAATACAAAAGTGCTGGGAAAAATAACCTCAAGAAGCTGGGACAATCACACACACACACACACACACCACACACACACACACACACACACACACACACACACACACACAACACACACACACACACACACAGCTGTGACTCGACCCCCCTGCAACCACATACGAGTGAGTACTGAGGAAAACTCAAATACCAGCGAATTCTTTGCACAAAGAAAGCATAAAAACTCAGGATGAGAAAGAACAGAGAGAGAGAGAGAGAGAGGAGAGAGAGAGAGAGAGAGAGAGAGAGTAGAGAGAGAGGGAGAGAGGAGAGAGAGAGAGAGAGAGAAGGAGAGAGATGAGTCAAGAGAGAGAGTGAACCAAGATTTTGAGCATGGCAATGATACTTGCATGCTGAGCAAATGAAGAGGAGTAGGAGGAGCAGAGAAGCGTGGGAAATAGAAAAAAAAATGATAAAAGGGAAAGGGTAGGTAAGAGTGTGTGTGTCAGTAAAAATGATCTGACCTGGAGTGTGTGTGGTGTCCGTAAATGATCTTGACCCCTGGGTGGGTGTGTGTGTCAGTAAGATGATCTTGAACCTGGTGGAGTGTGTGGAGTGTCAGTAAGATGATTGACCTGGTGGAGAGTGTGAGAGTGTCAGTAAATAATCTTCACCTGGCGAGGTGTGAGAGTGTCAGTAAGATAATCTTTACCTGGCAGAGAGTGTGAGAGTGTCAGTAAGATAATCTTCACCTGGCAGAGAGTGTGAGAGTGTCAGTAAGATAATCTTCACCTGGCAGAGAGTGTGAGAGTGTCAGTAAATAATCTTCACACTGGCAGAGAGTGTGAGAGTGTCAGTAAGATAATCTTCACCTGGCAGAGAGTGTGAGAGTGTCAGTAAGAAAAATCTTCACCTGGCAGAGAGTGTGAGAGTGTCAGTAAGATAATCTTCACCTGGCAGAGAGTGTGAGAGTGTCAGTAAGATAATCTTCACCTGGCAGAGAGTGTGAGAGTGTCAGTAAGATAATCTTCACCTGGCAGAGAGTGTGAGAGTGTCAGTAAGATAATCTTCACCTGGCAGAGAGTGTGAGAGTGTCAGTAAGATAATCTTCACCTGGCAGAGAGTGTGAGAGTGTCAGTAATATAATCTTCACCTGCAGAGAGTGTGAGAGTGTCAGTAAGATAATCTTCACCTGGCAGAGAGTGTGAGTGTGTCAGTAAGATAATCTTCACCTGGCAGAGAGTGTGAGAGTGTCAGTAAGATAATCTTCACCTGGCAGAGAGTGTGAGAGTGTCAGTAAGATAATCTTCACCTGGCAGAGAGTGTGAGAGTGTCAGTAAGATAATCTTCCCCCTGGCAGAGAGTGTGAGAGTGTCAGTAAGATAATCTTCACCTGCAGAGAGTGTGAGTGTGTCAGTAAGATAATCTTCACCTGGCAGAAGAGTGTGAGAGTGTCAGTAAGATAATCTTCACCTGGCAGAGAGTGTGAGTGTGTCAGTAAATAATCTTCACCTGGCAGAGAGTGTGAGTGTGTCCAGTAAGATAATCTTCACCTGGCAGAGAGTGTGAGAGTGTCAGTAAGATAATCTTCACCTGGCAGAGAGTGTGAGAGTGTCAGTAAGATAATCTTCACCTGGCAAGAGTGTGAGTGTGTCAGTAAGATAATCTTCACCTGGCAGAGAGTGTGAGAGTGTCAGTAAGATAATCTTCACCTGGCAGAAGGTGAGTGTGTCAGTAAGATAATCTTCACCTGGTAGAGAGTCTGAGAGTGTCAGGGAGTACCTGAATAACAGTGTCAGGGAGTACCTGAATAACAGTGTCAGGGAGTACCTGAATAACAGTGTCAGGGAGTACTGAAAACAGTGTCAGGGAGTACCTGAATAACAGTGTCAGGGAGTACCTGAATAACAGTGTCAGGGAGTACCTGAATTACAGTGTCAGGGAGTACCTGAATAACAGTGTCAGGAGTACCTGAATAACAGTGTCAGGGAGTACCTGAATAACAGTGTCAGGGAGTACCTGAATGACAGTGTCAGGGAGTACCTGAATGACAGTGTCAGGGAGTACCTGAATGAGTGTCAGGAGTACCTGAATGACAGTGTCAGGGAGTACCTGAATAACAGTGTCAGGGAGTACCTGAATGACAGTGTCAGGGAGTACCTGAATGACAGTGTCAGGGAGTACCTGAATGAGTGTCAGGGAGTACCTGAATGACAGTGTCAGGGAGTACCTGAATAACAGTGTCAGGGAGTACCTGAATAACAGTGTCAGGGAGTACCTGAATAACAGTGTCAGGGAGTACCTGAATAACAGTGTCAGGGAGTACCTGAATTACAGTGTCAGGGAGTACCTGAATAACAGTGTCAGGGAGTACCTGAATAACAGTGTCAGGGAGTACCTGAATAACAGTGTCAGGGAGTACCTGAATGACAGTGTCAGGGAGTACCTGAATGACAGTGTCAGGGAGTACCTGAATGAGTGTCAGGGAGTACCTGAATGACAGTGTCAGGGAGTACCTGAATAACAGTGTCAGGGAGTACCTGAATGACAGTGTCAGGGAGTACCTGAATGACAGTGTCAGGGAGTACCTGAATGAGGTCAGGGAGTACCTGAATGACAGTGTCAGGGAGTACCTGAATAACAGTGTCAGGGAGTACCTGAATGACAGTGTCAGGGAGTACCTGAATAACAGTGTCAGGGAGTACCTGAATAACAGTGTCAGGGAGTACCTGAATGACAGTGTCAGGAGTACCTGAATAACAGTGTCAGGGAGTACCTGAATGACAGTGTCAGGGAGTACCTGAATGACAGTGTCAGGGAGTAAGTAAATGACAGGTATATCCCAGTTTAACAGTGTTGTATACCCCAAGTTTGTTGTATATCCCAGTTTAACAGTGTTGTATACCCCAAGTTTGTTGTATATCCCAGTTTAACAGTGTTGTATACCCCAAGTTTGTTGTATATCCCAGTTTAACAGTGTTGTATACCCCAAGTTTGTTGTATATCCCAGTTTAACAGTGTTGTATACCCCAAGTTTGTTGTATATCCCAGTTTAACAGTGTTGTATACCCCAAGTTCGACAGTGTTATATATACCAGTTCAGGATTGTATTTCCAAGATGCCCTTCCCTCCCAACTCACACACACTTCCACCTACTCTCTCACGCACTCACTCTTTCACCCACAATGAAAGCAGTAAAGACAGCAGAAACAATAAAAGCAGAAGCAGGCGCCAGTAATCCTTCTGTCGCCACGAACACAACAATAAACCTCAAGCTCACGAGCGGGTAATCCGGATTCTGCATGGCATCTTGTTTTTATCGTACCGCGCTGCCCAACTTAATCCAGGCTTGCTAGTGGGCACACAACCCATCCCCAACCCACTCTCAACTCATTGTTTAAGACATGCAACACCCATTATTACAGCAGCTTCGCAGGTTTAGCTTTACAGACTATTAAACAAAACTTTTTTCGAAAAAAAAAATGGGGCAAGCATACCAAAATTTTTTTCTGGGTGGAGAATAAGAGGTCTGAATCGTACTGCCTACACACACACGCGCGCTTCTGGCAAGACAGCTACTGAACGAATGACGGTGAATTTAGCTTCTTCTTTTGGGTCACCATACGTTGGCAGATCCTATAGCAATTATTATTATTATTAGTAGTATTATTATTATTATTATTATTATTATTATTATTATTATTAGTAGTAGTAGTCGTAGTAGTAGTAGTAGTAGTCGTGGCAGTAGTGGCAGTATACTAGTAGTAATAGTAAAATTGTAATAGTGGTGGTAGAGTAGTGGTAGTAATAGCAATAGTTTGTAGTAGTAATAGTAGTAGTATCAGCAGCAGTATTAATAGTATAGTAGTATAATAGAAAAAGTAGAAGTAATAGTAGTAGTAGTAGTATGGCGAAGCGCTAAACCCGTTTGGATTACACAGCATCTGGAAATGGAAAGTAATTACGATGGATCCAAGGAAAGGATAGCTAAGTTCCGGGAGAAGA
>NC_069487.1:12793302-12837722 GCF_026875155.1 Cherax quadricarinatus | reverse complement strand
CACCTGGTTGCCCTTCCTACGCGAGCTGCCTGCACGGAGTGAACATCTGTTTCTCGACTTAAAGCTCCTCTTCCCAACCTGCCACACCGACAAAATTACTCAACCATATACATCCACAAGCATTAATGTAAACAATACTTTCAGATAAAAAGTATAACAAAGTCTTGCACCTGGATCAAAATGGCGTACTGCTGACAAATGAGAGACTTTCCATAACAAGCCTTTACTGGGACAACGTTTAGCTTTATCTAGATTAAGATCTACGCAGAGCGAAACGTTGTCACGGTAAAAACTTGCTCTGTACGTGCCTTTTCATCTAAAAGGCAATTTTCCAATTGAATTTCCATTGCTAGTTTTAGAGTATAAAATCCATATTATTATTATTATAATCAAAAAGAAGCGCTAAGCCAATAAAAATCCATATATTTAATCTACACTTCTTAAATTTTAATAATACATAAAAAAAAAAAAAACTTGTAATTAAGTTATTTGTAGAGTATATCAAATTTGTTATAAAGTGATAAATATCAAAAACTACAAATTTGCAAATTTATAATTTCTTGTATAAACAAAATAATGTTATGATGAAAACCTGGAATTAACAGTTATCACCACTAGATTATATATATAATATATATATATATATATATATATATATATATATATATATATATATATATATATATATATATATATATTTCGTGCCGAATATGTAAAACTGGTCAATTAGCAAGAACTCATTTAAAATTAAGCCCTTTCTGAAATTTTCTCTTATACATTTAAAGATATATTTTTTTCATTGATGTTAATTTAAAAATTTATAATTTTGCACCAAAAGGAACTTAGAAAACTTACCTAACCTTATTATAACAAAAGAAATTTATTTTAGCCTAACCCAACTAAATACATTTTAAATACGTTTACAATAATTTAGTATTAAACAAACACAATCAAATAATTTTTTTCATCAGGATCAGAATGATTTTGGCGAAATTATTGCATACACAAATTTTCACTTGTCCTATATGGCAAGATGAGCGTTGCTATTTAAGCCAAGATCGCAAGTTCTGCCTATTCGGCACGACATATATATATATAATATATATATATATATATATATAATATATATATATATAATATATAAATAATGAGAGAGAGAGAGAGATAGAGATAGAGATATTAAACAAAATTAGTGAATACTAAAAATGCTAAACCATATGAATTACATTTATATTTACGGGGAAGCGCTAAACTCGTTGTTTCATATACCTCCCGGGGAATGAAATAATGAAGATTTGATCCAAGGATGGGGAGGGTAGCTCCAATTTCTTGAATCAAGAGTTATTCACCAGTACCCAGGCGCCCCCTTGAAGGCTGTCATATGACATGGAAATTTACATTTGAATAATGTATAAATTATCTGATATTATTCAATGTAGTTTTAGATACAAGTTGGATGGGTACACGAGTGTGTGTGGTTGTGAACTGGACCCCTAGCATGGGCCAGTAGGCCTACTGCAGAGCTCTACTGTTATCTTTAACTGCCCAATATACCTCTTTCAGGAACGATACATCTGTTCTTTCTGTTGTTACTGGTAAATAACTCCTGTTAATTCTCTTGTTACAGGGTAAATGTCTGCTTTCTTTCGTTACTAGGACATACCTCATGTTCCTTTTGTTACAATGTAAATACACTCTCTTATCTTTTCACAACGTAAACACATTTTGCACAAATTCCGTGCAAATTCACTGATAAAAAATAAGTCCCAGTAATCCTAAAGGCATTGCAGGCAATTATAAATTCGTAAAAATAAAAAAAAAAATATAATTAAAAAGTCAAATCCCGACATATTAGTTTGCACAGCAGCCAAACATATGAAAGTGGTTGAACTAAACTGCAAATATTATTACGATTTAGCGCTTAAAACACCAAGGTAACAATTCATACTGCACTAATGACATTTTCACATCGTAAAATATACGCTGCCAGAAACTTTGGTTCCGGAAACTAAAATTTATAGTAGGAATCAAGACAAAAGCATTTATGTCCGGGAATAATCTACGACTACAAGGATCTGATTACCGCCAATAATTCAGGCAATACTAGGAACCTTAACAGTTACGCTTTCCCATAAATATATTAATACGCTTATAAGGAAATACGCATTAAAAAAAAGAACAAATGCAGTTCTCTCATACAGCCATATTTTTTTTTCCAATTTCATTAAATTAAAAAAAATCAATTTCTCCAACATGGTTTACAAAAATGCATTAAAATTGTCAAGTCTTCAAAATCTAATAGATTCCCAGCTGTCTTCAAGTGAGAACTTTACAAATTCCTTTTTAGTTCTTAATTAGCCGGACTGTGGTGCATGTTTCGTACAGCCAGAACCAACCTCGCTAATCTGGCTGTCAGGAGGCTTGCTGGAGAACCGGGTCACGGGAAGGGAACAACTGGAATCAAGTACATGTAACCTACAGGTAACGAAACATTAAATTCCAAAGAAACATCGAAATGTCGACAGTGAACATAAGAACGAAGGAGTATTGGATCAAGCCTACTGGCCCATGCTAGGCAGGTTCACCCACACCCACTATGCACCTTATTTAAAGCTACCCAAAGTTCTTGCCTCAATAACGGTACCTGGGGGTTTGTTCCACTAATCTACGACTCTTGTCAAACCAGTATTTCCCAATACCCTTTCTAAATCTAAATTTCTCCAACTTTAATCCATTGCAGCAAGTCCTGACTGTTAGATATTTTCAACACGCTATGTATATCCCCTTTATTTTTGTTTTCCATTTGTACACTTAAATCACATTTCTGAAATGTGCAGGTTCAAGAGCTTCAGCCTATTTTCGCAAAAAAGGTTTTAAATTTGTAGAATCAACCTTGTCCTCCTCCTCTATATTTTCGAACGCATTTATGACCATTCTGTAATATGTGGATCAGGACGGGGCAGTGTTACGAGTAAGGCTTTTTTTTTTTTTTTTTTTTTTTTTTTTTGTAGAGTAAGAGTTCTGGAAGGAATCTCCGTAAGTAACTGTCCTGTAATTAAGATTGCCCCTTTCTTCTAACAAGATACTAGAACAATGTCTGGTCTAGTTATCCTTTTAGAAAATTAGTGATAAAAGGTTTAATTTCAACTTGGAAACAAAAATCCAACAAATATAAAATTAACGATCTTTAATGTTAAAGTATTTAAGACAAAACTTTCTTCTCTTATTAATTCATATTAAAGAGTACTCAAGGTACCTCATTACTGAAGGTACAAGATTTACGATTGTCTTCGTAAATATCTTACTTTAAGGTAACTCAAAGTCATGAATTTTCATAGAAGTTATAAATGCATAGTAATTTCAATGGAAGTAACACATTTTCCACAGAAGGACGGATCTTACGATATATTCAAACAGTGATTCTAAATTCCCAACTCAAATTAAGAGTTTGCATAACACTATTACATCTATGTCAGGATCAATGAAATGATATTAGTGACTATAACTATTCGCCTTTCTACATAATATCGAATCTAGGTTCAACACAGATCATTACAATCTACGTCTTAGCGTAGTTGCACTCTAAAATAAAATCTATGTTCTATAGTTAAGGAAATAGACATACACCTTAAGAGACAGTGCAAATGACCAAGTCTATTAATAACTTTTTCCACCAATACAGAGAGAAAACGAGGAGTCACCAACGACACCGTTTCTTAAAGAAACTTGAAACTTGATCAGACAACCAGAGAGAGAATGTTTAATGTGCTCAGGGCTGGACAAGACTCCCTGAATCCAAGTCCACTAACCTAACATCATGTAGGATCATGTGACTCAGGCAGCAGTGAACTAGACCCTAAACCAGCTAACAGTAGTTAGCATGATTGTTTCCCACCGTCATTAGTTTGTTCTCCTCATTTAACACAAGAAACACATCCTACTTATTTACATAGCTGATAATAATGATAAGTGATGAGACATAATAATATAAAGCCAAACATCCTATTAATGAAGATATTCGCGATATAATTAGTGAGAGTTACATGACACTCTTACAGTATTTAAAGACAACATTGGGTCCCATACACGGGGAGCAACTGGCAGCATAATCTAAATGAGGTCTAACCAAAGATATGCAGTTATAACCTTAGGACTTCTATTATTCTTGATATGAAGCCAAGAATTCTATTACCTTTATTCCGAACATATAATTATGACTGCTGACTTGGCTTTAAATTTCTGCTAACAAGAACTTTTCGCTTCGACTAAGATCTACATCGTTTATCTTATACGTGTCATAGTTATTTCCCTTTCCTAGGATTAGAGCCTTACACTTCTCCACTGAACTGCATCTGTCTCTTCTTTGACCACATCAACCTATTCAAGTCATCCTGTAGCCTTCTGGTGTCCACATCAAAAATTATTTGTAGTGTCATCTGCAAACTAACTTATCCCACTGTTTATATCCTTATCAATATCGTTTATGTAGATTGTGAACATTGGTCCTAACGCTGACCCCTGTGACGCACCACTCGTAAAAGATCCCCATTTCAATTTCTCCCCATTAATGCAAACTATGTTGCCTATCGGTCAACCATGCCTCGACCCAGGAGATAATTCCTTCTATTTCATGTACCGCTACTTTCCTAATTAGTCTCCTGAGAAGAACATTATCAAAGGCCTTAAGTCCATACACAATATCATATTCTTTATGTTGGTCAACCGCCTCTATTACTTTAATTAAGACTTCCTTTCTCATCTTACCAAAGCTCTGGTAATTCACGTCCATGTACTTAATGAAAAAGGTTAGTAAATTTAAGAACGCTTCTAAAACCGTGCTGAGACTCACTGATCAAATTATTTCTTTCAAGGTGGCTCCAAATTGCATCGACAATTACTGATATCAATTTTCCCATAATCGAGGTTAGGCTAATTGGACTATCTGTAATTTGAAGCCACTGACTTATCTCCCGCTTTGTTAATGGGTATCACATTTACCATTTGTCCAGTACAATACCTGTTGGTGGTGATATGTTGAAGAGGCTAGCAAAGAGCTTGCTAATTTCCTCCTTACATTTCTTTAGAACCATTGACAACAGTTCATCAGAGCCCGGCGACTTGTTTGGTTTCAGTCTATCTAGTGAATCTATCACGTCACCAGTGACTGATATTGCATAATTTATTTTCGTCCAGATCAGTATAATACCGAGGAGTAAGACTAATTGCAAAGAAGTCTTAGTTGGTACATAATTTCACCACTATGTGTACTCGATATAGCAAATTTGTGGTGAAATGTTATACAGTAGAGACTCCCCTGTAATCAGTGACCATGTACAGAAAAACGAATGATTTTACGTAATTTAATCTTTCACAAACTTATCAAGTTAAAAATGTTTACATAATTGAGTAGAGAAACGGTATATAACTATTAAATAGCTTCTGAAGAACCGTTAGTAATAAACTTTAATGACAAAATTATAACCCGAACACTTCCAAAATTTCAGAAAATTTACTCTTAAATTTTTTCTAGACCACGGAAAAAAAAAATTGAGACCATCGGAAACATCCGTTAGGACGAGAAAATGTTTATAGCGACTTTGCTGTGGCTCGATTTAATTTTTGCTGCTCCAGTGCCAAGAGATCCCCCCTCCCACTCCCCCACTACTCCTTCCTGAACACACGGTAAGTTGGGCAAAAAATATCGCCGTCAGAAGCTACACTATCTAATCATTCAAGGGAGGTGGGCCATGAAAGTGCTGAAGCGCTCTTGATCAACGGAATTGGAGATACCCTCTCCTTGATGAAGAATTAAGACACATGTACAACATCTGGGTATCTTTATTTGCAGACGTTTCGCCATCTAGTGGTTTATCAATACACATTCAAGGCTATAAAAAAGACTGTAGAATTACATGCAGATGACAAGGTAATCAGTACCTCAGCCTTGGAGGGACTACCTCGTCTTAGATCTTTTAAAAGCTCACGCAGTAATGCATGCACGAATCTGATTATTATATTCACGGGGAAGCGCTAAACCCGTAAATGCGATACTGTCGACAATATAAAAATAATCTAAAAAAAAAGTACTATAATAAAAAAAACGCCAGAAACTTGCAAAAAAAAAAAATGTGGATAAATTATGAATGGATACAGAAAATTCTAAATAAATTACGTTGGCTAAAATTGTTAAAAAATAGCCCTTCACTTAACTTACAGTACAAACGGAAACCGGGTAAATGAATTCACACGTGAGTATATAATTGCCTCATTTGAAATTATCCAAAATCAATGCATGATGAATGGTATATACTGAGCTGGGAGTGGAAATTTTGTGATTGAAGTGATTTAAGCCTTTTGCCATTTAATATATGCAAACTACACGGGGTTAGCGCATGACAGATGTAAATGTTAACTAGGCTAAATCTAGCCTAGCTGTTATAATTGTAAATATTGCAAACTTTCAACCTAATTTTGGCTACCGAGCAAATCACTGTAAATATTGAATTTACAAGCTTAATTCTACCTACTTCTGGCTTGTAAATCACTGTAAAAAATCAAATTTACAAGTCTATTTTCCCCTACTTCTGGCTTACTTGTAACACTGTAAATAATTTAAATTGTGCGCAGTTAGTCCTAGCCTAGTCGCATGGCAAGCGTTGAGCTAACTTAATCCTAACTTTGTAAATCTGACAAGTTACTGTGGCCTAGGCCCAGACTAAATATAATTAAACTAGCTATTCCACGATCTCGGTTTAAAGGACCATATTAAAATGTGTGTAATATCTGCCTCCTTGTAAGAAGCTCTCTAGCAAGGACTAAGGACACCAATCCCCCAAGACTTCTAGCGTCTCACAAGGGGCTTGTACAACACTAAGTAGTTAAACTTCAAACTGGATTAAATATCAAATAGAAATTACCTGCTCGTTGGTCATAGGCGCCCACTATTAGTGGCCACATGACTTGACGCAAAATACAGTAGTGTCACCAGTGGATCTGGCGCAGAGACTCGTATCCACGATTCGCTTGTAAGGCCTCTGAAGCACGTAATTAACTGCTAGGTAATGTTGGGAAATTGAGTGGGGCTCAAGAGATAGAAACTTGTAAAGAGGTGCTCTCTGCAGCCTCCATCACTAGTTCATTGGAGGACCGCTAGGTGTCCTTACATATCTAATATTCCTACTCATTTGTAACAGCGTAAACATATTAAAGCCTAAAATTACATATTTTAATAATGTTATTAGTTCATAATACTCTATTTCTACCTAAAATCTGTAATTTATCAAATTAGTATGAACCTAACAATAATATATGTGTGCTACTCATTATGCTTTGTCAGCGTGGATTCTAAAGGCTTCTACTGCTTGTTACAATGGCTCTGTGGAATTTCTTGAACTCAATAAATTTCTACAACTGATGTTTCCTAATAGAGCTCATCATGTGTGGCGCTCTATACTTTTGATATACCTTTAATGAGTTTTGAGTCTTTCTACTCCCGGAGCCTAGCTATGGGCCAGGGTCGTCTGGATCTAGTTCTCAAATATTTTTTTTTTCATGTTGGTCTACACTATCTTGCAATAAAAAAAAACCTAGTTTTGTCCAGTCTACCATCTAGTTAAATATTTATGTCCGTGCTTTCACGTTTCTAATCAAACCCAATTTAACCTAATACAACTTAACTGAACGTAGCCTAGCCTAACCTAATCAAAACTAACCTAGGCTAAAGTAACCTAATATAATCCAATACAACCTAACCCAACTCAAACCCTACATGACCTAACCCAACCTAACTTGTAATAAATGGTTTAAAAAACCAATTGCCAGACACTGCAGCATCATGGAACCTTGATACAAAGAATTCTTCAAAACTTGTCCAACCTTTGGACGAAGACCTACTTAAACTAGTGGATGGTTCCACTATGACCCCGCCTCCTCCTGCTTCGCCTCACCAGACTACAGTTTATAAGTCACGTCTACGGCCCTATGCTGTACATTCTACAAGATTGATGGACTGAACACATCGACTTCAGGCTGAGGGACTGATTACCTCAAACTCCTACTCTCCTTACACATTTCTTTGTATTGGATTGATGAAGCCACTGTGTGGCGAAACGTTTCCTCAATAAGGATTCCTAAATGTTGCATGTGTCTCAATTTCCAACCTAACTTGACTTTATCTGTAAACACGTACAGTTAGTTGCTACCCCTCACACACTTCTCAATAATATTAATTCATGTAAAGTGGACACCACCTAACAGGAGGAAGCATCCACACATTATTTTAGTAAAATAAAATGAAGCTAGGTTAGTGTACGCATACGTGCTTAGCTCAGTCCTTTGAGTCATTTACATGATGTACACAGTCTATGAAGCCTCCAAGCTAATTTGTTTGAATGACATTTTAGCAGAATTTGAAGTCAACAAACTATATAAATAGTTCTATAAACTTTACATAAACGCCTTGAAAAGCAACTCTAGTCCCAAGCCTCGTTAGTGATTTATGATAGTATTGATGAAAATACGTAGCAGAGCATGCCTTTTCGCTCTTAAGTTTTCACAAGCTCTTACAGCGAAACATTGTCCCAATAAAGGCTTGCTTTTCAACCTGTATCTTTTCTTCACTACTGAAGACAACACTCCATTTAAATTTGCCTGCTACTGAAATAGCCACGGCTGAGAACTGAGAGGCCATTATAAAGACCTCAAATTACATTTCATAGTTTAAACTTTTGAAGAGTTTCACTACTTTCGGAGCCCGGTCATGGGCCAGGTTCGTCTAGTGCTTGCCTGGTCAACCAGACTGTTTCTGCTGGAGGTCCACAACAATTCCCACTCATGTTGGCAGGATAACATTGACAGCTTGGCCCTGCTCTCAGACAGCCACTACTAGTTGCCACGGCTCAATGCTCCCAAACACCAGCTATGATCCAATTAAACCTTGAAAATCATTGGTCATTGTTTTAGCCAATCAGAACGCTTGTTACGGTTACCAGGTTTCCTGCCAAATGGAATTCCATCCCCAAATTCTGGAAACATGTTAATAGCCTATTAATTTGTAAACTAGTGCTGAAAATGTTATATCGGGCACTTCTACTTTTATTATAGGTACATTACTATATTTTTATTATATATTTGCATTAATTTTTTCTACATCTGTATGACAATCACCTTCACTATGAACATAAAGAACGTACTGATTTTAACGTTCGCACACACACACACACACACACACACACGCACACACGCACACACAAACACACACATAATATATATATATATATAAATATATATATATATATATATATAATATATATAATATATAGTATATATAATATATATATATATATATATATATATATAATATATATATATATATAAATAATAGTCTGCCGAAAAGCAGAACTTGCGATCTTGCTTAAATAGCAACGCTCATCTTGCCATATAGGACAAGCGAAAATTTGCGTATGCAATTTCGCCAAAATCATTCTGAACCTAACGAAAAAAATATATTTCACTGTGTTTGTTTAGTATTAAATTACTGTAAACAAATCTAAAATATATTTAGTTGGGTTAGGCTAAAAAAAAACTGCGCTTGTTATAATAAGGTTAGGTAAGTTTTCTAAGATTCTTTTGGTGCAAAATTAAAAAATTTTACATTAACATCAATGAAAAAAAATATATATTTAAACGTATAAAAGAAAATTTCAGAAAGGACTTAATTTTAAATGAGTTCTTGCTAATTGACCAGTTTTACATATTCGGCACGACATATTATATATATATATATATATA
The DNA here is from genome assembly GCF_026875155.1 of Cherax quadricarinatus. NCBI lineage: Eukaryota > Metazoa > Arthropoda > Malacostraca > Decapoda > Parastacidae > Cherax > Cherax quadricarinatus. The sequence goes on along the minus strand of NC_069487.1, from coordinate 12,827,933 downwards.
TATATATATATATATATATATATATATATATATATATATATATATATATATATATATATATATATACACTGTGTGTGTTTGTGTTGTGTGTGTGTGTGGTGTGTGTGTTGTGTGTGTGTGTGAGAGAGAGAGAGAGAGAGAGAGAGAGAGTAAATGAACAGCTGTCAGTTAAATGTTATACCACATGTTGACCAAAAAATAAAACAGCAATGGAAGAGATTCCATATTTCGACTGATACCATTGAACGAAACATAATCTACACCGAAGAAAATGAAGAGGACGAATTTTTTTTAATGCTTTAGCATGAAACACACTGTTGAAGAGCTTTTTAATAATAATAATAATAATTATAATAATAATAATAATAATAATAATAATAATAATAATAATAATAAATAATATACATTACTGTATTCCATTACCTAAGTCTTGATAAACTTGCATGTCCTGAGGAACGTCTAATAATTTCAAGAGTTATAGCTGGAAAGCCAAACTTAGTCAACACAAGTTATCCCAGTCTCCAAGACAGTAGGATATACCAGGATTGTTCCCTTACAAGGAAGTACCTTCATGTTACTGAAGGGTATCTGAACCAAGGAACTGGCGCTATCCTCTCCATCTTCGGATCAAATCTGCTTTCCTTCCATTCTCTCCTACGGGTTCAGCACTTCCACGAATAATAATAATAATTATTATAATAATAAGAAAGCATTAGGCTTATCTTATACTACGCAATAATTTATTTATTCGCTCTATTACATCCAGACTATTTTGAGAATAGTAGTAGTAGTTGCAGTGACATTTACGGGTAACTTTGACCTTGTTGGTAACTCAGCGCTGCTCATAGCCTTAAAAAATGAACAACACGTACAATAAAAGCAAAAGATAAAATTAGCCTAGGCAACCAACTTAACGCTTTGAGAAAAGTCCCTTCGAAGGAATTTTCTTTGATGCTGAATGATGTTCCACAGAATTAAAGCTGCCTTACCTCATATCAAATATCATTTGTTCCTGTTGCTTACGCGTTGTGAGGCCCCTGTTGGTTATAAGGTAAGGTTCGTCAGGAAACAGGATAAGTGTTTCCTGACACGAGTCTTTGTTATATGATGACCCGCAGTTGGAGCTTCTGGTCATCTGACCGAGGCATTCCACTGGCTTACCCCTCCACCCCTTGAAAAATCATGGTCATGATTATAACCGTCTATAACCTGTTGGTTATTCACTTCCAAGTGAATATAAGGTTAGTATTTAGTTCTGCTGCTTGGAAACTATTATTTATTATGTAAATTCTCCAACATTAAGTGGTTTGTGCAACAGTGTCATGTACGTTTTGAGCCCAACGTTAGATTTTTTTTTTTGTTAGTCGAAAAAAATTAATAAATTTCTAACCTAAATTTTGAGTTAAATTCTAGGTTAGGTTTGGGTTGGTCGGGGTTCTGTTTTTGCTAGCCAAAAAAGAAATTCTCCCAAAGCAGCAAAATATGTTTCCATTGCATAACCCATTTAATATAGCAGGATTTACATACTAAAAGAACGAGCAGCTTTAAATATTAAACAAAACCCCCAAAATCACATTTTTCAACAATTTGCGCACAAAACAACATTGTTTGTTGTACAACCTTGTTATGGTTGTAGGAGGTAATGAAATACATAACAATAACACTGTACTCACTAAAATTCCCCAGATCACAACACAAAACAACAGACAATTGAACATAAACAAAATAACAACATGGGATTTAATTCTCTCGCTGCTCCCAATACTTTACAAACCCACTTCTATTATACACCGTAAACTTAGCACCCAACTCCACTGAGCACCTGAATACTGACCTCATTCTTCATCGAGTGAGGAATGAGAGGCAATCAGATTCGATACATTAAAAATGGAGGGCAGTTCCATATTTTCGGACCACGGGCCCTCCACCAGCAGCAAGGCACTCTTACTCCCCCCCCCCCTTGAAGTGAAAACGCAATGAAGAAATCTAATATTAGTATAATATTGCCGCAAACCCGAGGGTCATCGTTCCCGTGTTCCTCTCCCAAACCAGGTGGGTCCCTTGGTTGATTATTTTATCCTGACCAGTCAGGATGAGAGAATCAAACCACGGGGGATGGAAATCATCAGCTCAAGATCTTTTACACGTCTTCGTGAGTCATCAGGAGCTATGCAATGTTGCAAGAGCAGCACCAGGTGGACTGATGACGCACGGAGACGTGTGAAAGATCTTGACCTCATAATTTTCATCCTCCGTGGCTTGTCTAGCATCGTTAAGATCGTCTGTCTGCGATTGTATTGCACATGCGCTCGCGCGCGCACGCACGCACACACACTACAAACCTCACTCAAGGAAAAAGATCTTGGGGTGAGTATGACACCAGGCACATCTCTTGAAGCGCATATCAACCAAATAACTGCTGCAGCATATGGGTGCCTAGCAAACCTCAGAACAGCATTCCGACATCTTAATAAGGAATCGTTCAGGACCCTGTACACCGTGTACGTTAGGCCCATATTGGAGTATGCGGCACCAGTTTGGAACCCACACCTAGCCAAGCATGTAGAGAAACTAGAGAAAGTGCAAAGGTTTGCAACAAGACTAGTCCCAGAGCTAAGGGGTATGTCCTACGAGGAGAGGTTAAGGGAAATCGACCTGACGACACTGGAGGACAGGAAAGATAGGAGGGACATGATAACGACATACAAAATACTGAGAGGAATTGACAAGGTGGACAAAGACAGGATGTTCCAGAGATGGGACACAGCAACAAGGGGACACAGTTGGAAGTTGAAGACACAGATAAATCACAGGGATTTTCGGAAGTATTTCTTCAGCCACAGAGTAATCAGTAAGTGGAATAGTTTGGGAAGCGATGTAGTGGAGGCAGGATCCATACATAACTTTAAGGAGAGGTATGATAAAGCTCACGGTTCAAGGAGAGTGACCTATTAGCGACCTGCGAAGAGGCGGGGCCAGGAGCTAGGACTCGACCCCTGCAACCTCAACTATGTGAGTACACACACACACACACACGTATGTTTAAAAAGCGTTGCTATTTAAGCCAAAATCGCAAATTTTTACCTATGAGATGTTATCAACAAATTTTGTTGAAAATAAGAAAAAGTTTTGGAGTGAGATTAACAAGTTAAGAAAGCCTAGAGAACAAATGGATTTGTCAGTTAAAAATAGGAGAGGAGAGTTATTAAATGGAGAGTTAGAGTATTGGAAGATGGAAGGAATATTTTGAGGAATTGTTAAATGTTGATGAAGATAGGGAAGCTGTGATTTCGTGTATAGGGCAAGGAGGAATAACATCTTGTAGGAGTGAGGAAGAGCCAGTTGTGAGTGTGGGGAAGTTCGTGAGGCAGTAGGTAAAATGAAAGGGGTAAGGCAGCCGGGATTGATGGGATAAAGATAGAAATGTAAAAGCAGGTGGGGATATAGTTTTGGAGTGGTTGGTGCAATTATTTAATAAATGTATGGAAGAGGGTAAGGTACCTAGGGATTGGCAGAGAGCATGCATAGTTCCTTTGTATAAAGGCAAAGGGGATAAAAGAGAGTGCAAAAATTATAGGGGGATAAGTCTGTTGAGTGTACCTGGTAAAGTGGTATGGTAGAGTTATAATTGAAAGAATTAAGAGTAAGACGGAGAATAGGATAGCAGATGAACAAGGAGGCTTAGGAAAGGTAGGGGGTGTGTGGACCAGGTGTTTACAGTGAAACATATAAGTGAACAGTATTTAGATAAGGCTAAAGAGGTCTTTGTGGCATTTATGGATTTGGAAAAGGCGTATGACAGGTGGATAGGGGGGCAATGTGGCAGATGTTGCAAGTGTATGGTGTAGGAGGTAGGTTACTGAAAGCAGTGAAGAGTTTTTACGAGGATAGTGAGGCTCAAGTTAGAGTATGTAGGAAAGAGGGAAATTTTTTCCCAGTAAAAGTAGGCCTTAGACAAGGATGTGTGATGTCACCGTGGTTGTTTAATATATTTATAGATGGGGTTGTAAGAGAAGTAAATGCGAGGGTTTTGGCAAGAGGCGTGGAGTTAAAAGATAAAGAATCACACACAAAGTGGGAGTTGTCACAGCTGCTCTTTGCTGATGACACTGTGCTCTTGGGAGATTCTGAAGAGAAGTTTGCAGAGATTGGTGGATGAATTTGGTAGGGTGTGCAAAAAGAAGAAAATTAAGGTGAATACAGGAAAGAGTAAGGTTATGAGGATAACAAAAAGATTAGGTGATGAAAGATTGAATATCAGATTGGAGGGAGAGAGTATGGAGGAGGTGAACGTATTCAATATTTGGGAGTGGACGTGTCAGCGGATGGGTCTATGAAAGATGAGGTGAATCATAGAATTGATGAGGAAAAAGAGTGAGGTGCACTTAGGAGTCTGTGGAAACAAAGAACTTTGTCCTTGGAGGCAAAGAGGGAATGTATGAGAGTATAGTTTTACCAACGCTCTTATATGGGTGTGAAGCGTGGGTGATGAATGTTGCAGCGAGGAGAAGGCTGGAGGCAGTGGAGATGTCATGTCTGAGGGCAATGTGTGGTGTGAATATAATGCAGAGAATTCGTAGTTTGGAAGTTAGGAGGAGTGCGGGATTACCAAAACTGTTGTCCAGAGGGCTGAGGAAGGTTGTTGAGGTGGTTCGGACATGTAGAGAGAAGGGAGCGAAACAGAATGACTTCAAGAGTGTATCAGTCTGTAGTGGAAGGAAGGCGGGGTAGGGTCGGCCTAGGAAGGGTTGGAGGGAGGGGGTAAAGGAGGTTTTTGGTGCGAGGGCTTGGACTTCCACCCAGGCATGCGTGAGCGTGTTTGATAGGAGTGAATGGAGACAAATGGTTTTTAATACTTGACGTGCTGTTGGAGTGTGAGCAAAGTAACATTTTGAAGGGATTCAGGAAACCGGCAGGCCGGACTTGATCCTGGAGATGGAAGTACAGTGCCTGCACTCTGAAGGAGGGTGTTAATGTTGCAGTTTAAAAACTGTAGTGTAAAACACCCTTCTGGCAAGACAGTGATGGAGTGAATGATGGTGAAAGTTTTTCTTTTTCGGGCCACCCTGCTTGGTGGGAATCGGCCGTGTGATAATAAAATAATATATATATATATAAAATATATATATATATATATATATATATATATATATATATATATAATATATAATATATATATATATATTTTCGTGCCGAATATGTAAAACTGGTCAATTAGCAAGAACTCATTTAAAATTAAGTCCTTTCTGAAATTTTCTCTTATACGTTTAAAGATATTTTTTTTTCATTAATGTTAATGTAAATTTTTTTAATTTGGCACCAAAACTATCTTACCTAACCTTATTATAACAAGAGCAATTTATTTTAGCCTAACCCAACTAAATGTATTTTAAATACGTTTACAAAAGTTTAGTACTAAACAAACACTATCAAATATATTTTTTTCGTTAGGTTCAGAATGATTTGGGCGAAATTATTGCATACACGAATTTTCACTTGTCCTATATGGCAAGATGAACGTTGCTGTTTAAGCCAAGATCGCAAGTTCTGCCTATTCGGCACGACATATATATATATATATATATATATATATATATAATAAAATATATATATATATTATATATATATATATATATATATATATATATATATGCAATAAGATCACAGTAAACAGGTGATTTCAAAATATGTAAAACAACCACTCTGAAAGAATAGAGAAATTCCAAGCGCTTTCGTGACTACTCACATTAATAATGTGAGTAGTCACGAAAGCGCTTGGAATTTTTCTATTCTTTCAGAGTGGTTGTTTTGCATATATATATATATAATAATATATATATATATATATATATTATATAATATATATATATATATATATTTTATATATATATATAATATATATATATATATATATATATATATATATATATATAATATATATAGGGAGGTACCACCTCTAGAACTGTTATAGGGACCCTCATCCTCAGAGAAAAGAATAAACTTGCTTCAGGGAAAACTCAATATTCTCCCTGAAGCTGTTTGAGAATTTTCTCCTACCACCCCCTGTATTATATATATATATATATATATATATATATATATATATATATATATATATATATATATATATATATATATATTATTTAAAGACAAAATACATCGACAGAACATTCACAAAACTACGATACAAAGTAAAACAACATAGGCAACTCAGAGCTACATATCGAATAATTCGTCCAGCTCCCCGGCGGTGGGCCGCGTGCCCAGAATGCTGCAGGCATTGCCTCTCTGGATCGCAACACTGAGTCTCTGGAAGAGGAAGCTGGTCACCCTGTGGTCCTTTGTTTCTATGATGAGCTTTTCACATAGCTCTATTAGGAACTTTAGAGCACACTTGCCCCATGCTCCAAGGGTCTCTGACCCTATTGGGATGAAGTTATAGCAAGGGGGAAGATCTTCATATTTGCGGATCTTCTGAGTCTCCCTGTGGCTGGCAGCTCCACCCCCTTCCACTACGGAGTATGGCAAGTAGGTGTCTGCCAATGTGGCGGCACATGTGTAGTCCCAGGCAATCTGCTTTCCATCCTTCCAAGGTAGCATAGTGGCTCCATCAGGACGCTTTAGACTTCCGTCAGACCTCTGCACTTGGGGTTCCCGTTGAGCTGGGCAACGGGCTGTGGCGAGGCTTCTCTTTATATCACTGACCTCCTCATGCCTGGCATACTTCCCTTCTGCTGTGTGACACACGAGACCATGAAGTCCGAATTGATCAGCTGTCGCCCTGCCGCAAATACACCTATGTTTGGTGAGGATGGGGCGGCTAGGCGAAGAACAACACCAATCCGAATGGCCTGTGGGTCTAGTCGAGTGCCCAAGGAGGAATTGAGAACAGCAAACAGGAAATCTCCTGAGTGTGGTGCCTTCACTGCCAGGAGACAGCTTTGTCCTTTCCTGAGGCGTTGGAGAGCACTGTGTTGGCGAATTTTTCCATGATCGGTTTGTCCCAGTGGGACTGTTTGTGTTCTTTGGGAGGAGCTGGTCTACTGGAGGAATCTGTAAGGGTGTCCCACCGAATCGCTGCTTCAGTAAACCTGGGGTCTTCAGCTCCTACCATGTCTCTCAAGCGTTCGCCAACAATCTTCTTGACTAAAGCACTGGAAGCCAAACATGAAGACAGAAAAGCAGGTAAAGCAACATGCGTTGCTTTGCGCACCCCTATACCTCCCAGTCGTACTGGGAGGGTTGCCTGATCCCATTGCTGATCCTCTAGTGACAGGTTCAGTGCCTTCTTAAGGGTTGACCTCAGGTGTGCGTCATATTCGTCGAGTGTTGGGTTGTCAAAAGAGGGTGATATATATATATATATATATATATATATAATATATATATATATATATATATATATAATATAATAAACTCATAAAACATAACATTAAACTTGTTCTTTAATCAACTAATGTTATCGCTAAAAAGCGATGGCCCAATATGTAAATTGAGTTTCACAATAACTTTTAAGCTCGCAAGTAGCTAAATATTCTGAAAAAAAACGAAATATCTTTTTTTAAAAGCATAATATACTGCCTTGTTAAATTTTACTGATGTAATGGGAAATAGGATACGTGGTGCAAGATACGTAGGAGTTGGATATGTGGGAGCTGGATATGTGGGATCTGGATATGTGGGATCTGGATATGTGGGAGCTGGATATGTGGGAGCTGGATACGTGAGAGTTGGATATGTGAATTACGGTCTCTGTTTTTTGGATACGTGTAAGATGCTAAATAGAATATGTGACAGTAGGATACGAGAAAATAGGATTTTATTTAACAGAATATGTTGGTGTAATAAACACCAATGTATTATTATTATTATATTCACGAGGAAGCACGAAACCCGTACGAGTTATACAGCACCTAGGGAATGGAAGGTAATCCAGTTTGATCCAAGGAAGGAATGAAGGATTGTTAACAAGTATCAAGCCAAACACCTTGAATGGAACAGGTATAGGGAAACGCACGTATAAGCAGTATAGCAAATGCAGGCCTACTTAATGTGTATAGAAAACGTGTACAGGAAATGTGTCAAATAAATGCAGGCATAGGAAAAAGTAAGATTTAGTTCCCTGGCAGAAGTGATAGGCTACGCGCCTTCCCATGTCAGGGGTAGTTTTCCACCATTGCGACGGGCAGAGACTGGAATGGATTTTCTTGTTTGCTGGAACATTTTCTTTCAAGGGTGGATGCCTTGATACCGAGGAAGAGCTCCTGATTCAAGGAACTGGAGCTACCCACCCGTTTCTCTCTGATCAAACCTGACGACCTCCCATTTCACAGGCCTTGTAGAAGTTTAACGGTAAGTAAAAGGTTATATGGCTGCATAAACACCGAGAAATTAGTTCGTCTTATTTATATTCCGACCTCCAACTGAGATCCCTTTTAGCAGGGAGTCCTTCAAGAGCATCAAGGCGCCCCCATCCCCATTCTTGAAATGAATTTATCTCAAAATTTTTAAAACTAGCGAACATATACTCGGTTATACATATCCACCATATTGCAAAACAACCAGGGGGAAGTTGAATGATACCTCTAGACCTTTCTAGTTGCAATCAACACGTCTCCAGGAGCTTGCAATGTTACAGAAATCCAGGTAGATTCGTTCAAGGGAACGATTCTAGCTAGAGTCGTTCCCTTGAACGAATCTTAAGTGGACTTCTTACTCATTTCTGCAACACTGCAAACTCCTGAAGATGTGATTGCAACACGAAAGGCCTAGAGCTATCATTCAACTCCCCCTATGGTTGTAGTGCATCTTGCATTGCTTGTTCGTGATTACTGCATGTCACCAAATTATACAGTCCAGTTGTGAATGACAATGGTCCCAGGAAGGACCGAAATTGCCAAGTGGCGTTTACCAATAGCAGTTCCTTCGCCTCCTCACGTGTCATTAATTCCCTGCATTGAAAATTTATGGCACGGCTCCGAGATAATGGATCGGAATGCATCGAGATTGTGTTTATTGTTTGTTGTAATGGATTGTGACGGATGGTTACTTAGTGCTGGACAAGAATGGGTTCTCCTGCTAGTTATCCCACTCCATCCATCCATCTGATTAACCAGGACCAGTTACGACACCTGCTGGTGAACCAGGACCAGTTACGGCACGTAATGTTGAACCAGGACCAGTTACATTATGTCCTGCTGAAAGAGAACCAGTTACAACACGTACTGTTGAACCAGAACCAGTTACAACACGTCCTGATGAACCAGGACCAGTTACAACACGTCCTGTTGAACCAGGACCAGTTACAACACGTCCTGTTGAACCAAGACCAGCTACAACACGTCCTGTTGAGCCAGGGCCAGTTACAAAACGTACCGATGAACCAGAACCAGCTACAACACGTCCTGGTGAACCAGAACAAGTTACAACACTTACTGTTGAACCAGAACCAGTTACAATACGTCCTGGTGAACCCTAACTAATCAATACATCTTGTTAGACAAGAACTAACCAGCGTAGTCTGCACCAGGCAAGAACCAATCTTCAACTCGTAGCGGACAGGAATGAATCAGTGGAGGGCCGCAGACAAGTACCAATCAACGCACGTCACGCCGGACAAAAACCAATCAGCGTCCGTCGTGGTAGACAAGAACCAATCAGCGTAGGGCCGCACTAGAGAAACCCAATCATCGCACGTCACACCAAACAAAAACCAATCAGGGACGAGCATAAATAGCAAAAGGCCAATCACTGTTGGCCTCGACGAGCCAGAACCAATCACCAACAATCATTCCCGGGGACTCCGGGGTCCTGAACTCTGTTTTAAAAACAATTCCCCCCTTTTTTCCCTCCCTCTCTCTCTCTCTCAAAACAATTCTTTTTCCTGCCAGGCGTTACCAACTCTTTTCACGGAGAACAAACACTTTGAGCGCTGAAAAAAAGTTAGCGAGAATTAGTTGGATGAAACTCCAGAGAATTGATACAGGCTTTACTAGAATGATAGCCTTGACTAGCGTGGTGGTAGTCTACTAGAATGATAGTCTTGACTAGCGTGGTGGTAGTCTACTAGAATGATAGTCTTGACTAGAGTGGTGGTAGTCTACTAGAATGATAGTCTTGACTAGAGTGGTGGTAGTCTACTAGAATGATAGTCTTGACTAGCGTGGTGGTGGTAGTCAACTAGAATGATAGTCTTGACTAGCGTTGTGGTAGTCTACTAGAATGATAGTCTTGACTAGCGTGGTGGTAGTCTACTAGAATGATAGTCTTGACTAGCGTAGTGGTAGTCTACTAGAATGATAGTCTTGACTAGCGTAGTGGTAGTCTACTAGAATGATAGTCTTGACTAGCGTGGTGGTAGTCAACTAGAATGATAGTCTTGACTAGCGTGGTGGTAGTCTACTAGAATGATAGTCTTGACTAGCGTGGTGGTAGTCTACTAGAATGATAGTCTTGACTAGTGGTGGTGGTAGTCTACTAGTATGATAGTCTTGACTAGAGTGGTGGTAGTCAACTAGAATGATAGTCTTGACTAGTGGTGGTGGTAGTCTACTAGTATGATAGTCTTGACTAGAGTGGTGGTAGTCAACTAGAATGATAGTCTTGACTAGTGGTGGTGGTAGTCTACTAGTATGATAGTCTTGACTAGAGTGGTGGTAGTCTACTAGAATGATAGTCTTGACTAGCGTGGTGGTAGTCTACTAGAATGATAGTCTTGACTAGAGTGGTGGTAGTCTACTAGTATGATAGTCTTGACTAGTGGTGGTGGTAGTCTACTAGAATGATAGTCTTGACTAGCGTGGTGGTAGTCTACTAGAATGATAGTCTTGACTAGCGTGGTGGTAGTCTACTAGAATGATAGTCTTGACTAGAGTGGTGGTAGTCTACTAGAATGATAGTCTTGACTAGTGGTGGTGGTAGTCTACTAGAATGATAGTCTTGACTAGTGGTGGTGGTAGTCTACTAGAATGATAGTCTTGACTAGAGTGGTGGTAGTCTACTAGAATGATAGTCTTGACTAGAGTGGTGGTAGTCAACTAGAATGATAGTCTTGACTAGCGTGGTGGTAGTCTACTAGAATGATAGTCTTGACTAGCGTGGTGGTAGTCAACTAGAATGATAGTCTTGACTAGCTTGGTGGTGGTAGTCAACTAGAATGATAGCCTTTACTAGCGTAGTGGTAGTCTACTAGTATGATAGCCTTTACTAGCGTAGTGGTAGTCTACTAGTATGATAGCATTTACTAGCGTAGTGGTAGTCTACTAGTATGATAGTCTTGACTAGCGTGGTGGTCTACTAGAATGATAGTCTTGACTAGAGTGGTGGTAGTGTACTAGTATGATAGTCTTGACTAGCGTGGTGGTAGTCTACTAGAATGATAGTCTTGACTAGTGGTGGTGGTAGTCTACTAGTATGATAGTCTTGACTAGAGTGGTGGTAGTCAACTAGAATGATAGTCTTGACTAGCGTGGTGGTAGTCTACTAGAATGATAGTCTTGACTAGCGTGGATTTAGTCTACTAGAATGATAGTCTTGACTAGCGTGGTGGTAGTCTACTAGAATGATAGTCTTGACTAGTGTGGTGGTAGTCTACTAGTATGATAGTCTTGACTAGAGTGGTGGTAGTCAACTAGAATGATAGTCTTGACTAGCGTGGTGGTGGTCTACTAGAATGATAGTCTTGACTAGTGGTGGTGGTAGTCTACTAGTATGATAGTCTTGACTAGCGTGGTGGTAGTCTACTAGAATGATAGTCTTGACTAGAGTGGTGGTAGTCTACTAGTATGATAGTCTTGACTAGCGTGGTGGTAGTCTACTAGAATGATAGTCTTGACTAGCGTGGTGGTAGTCTACTAGAATGATAGTCTTGACTAGAGTGGTGGTAGTCTACTAGAATGATAGTCTTGACTAGTGGTGGTGGTAGTCTACTAGAATGATAGTCTTGACTAGAGTGGTGGTAGTCTACTAGAATGATAGTCTTGACTAGAGTGGTGGTAGTCAACTAGAATGATAGTCTTGACTAGCGTGGTGGTAGTAGTCAACTAGAATGATAGCCTTTACTAGCGTAGTGGTAGTCTACTAGTATGATAGCCTTTACTAGCGTAGTGGTAGTCTACTAGTATGATAGCATTTACTAGCGTAGTGGTAGTCTACTAGTATGATAGTCTTGACTAGCGTGGTGGTAGTCTACTAGAATGATAGTCTTGACTAGAGTGGTGGTAGTCTACTAGTATGATAGTCTTGACTAGCGTGGTGGTAGTCTACTAGAATGATAGTCTTGACTAGAGTGGTGGTAGTCTACTAGTATGATAGTCTTGACTAGCGTGGTGGTAGTCTACTAGAATGATAGTCTTGACTAGTTGTGGTGGTAGTCTACTAGTATGATAGTCTTGACTAGAGTGGTGGTAGTCTACTAGAATGATAGTCTTGACTAGAGTGGGTAGTCAACTAGAATGATAGTCTTGACTAGCGTGGTGGTAGTCTACTAGAATGATAGTCTTGACTAGCGTGGTGGTAGTCAACTACAATGATAGTCTTGACTAGCTTGGTGGTGGTAGTCAACTAGAATGATAAGTCTTGACTAGTGGTGGTAGTCTACTAGAATGATAGTCTTGACTAGAGTGGCGGTGGTAGTCTACTAGAATGATAGCCTTTACTAGCGTAGTGGTAGTCTACTAGTATGATAGCCTTTACTAGCGTAGTGGTAGTCTACTAGTATGATAGCCTTTACTAGCGTAGTGGTAGTCTACTAGTATGATAGCCTTTACTAGCGTAGTGGTAGTCTACTAGTATGATAGCCTTTACTAGCGTAGTGGTAGTCTACTAGTATGATAGTCTTTACTAGCGTAGTGGTAGTCTACTAGTATGATAGCCTTTACTAGCGTAGTGGTAGTCTACTAGTATGATAGTCTTTACTAGCGTAGTGGTAGTCTACTAGTATGATAGTCTTTACTAGCGTAGTGGTAGTCTACTAGTATGATAGTCTTTACTAGCGTAGTGGTAGTCTACTAGTATGATAGTCTTTACTAGCGTAGTGGTAGTCTACTAGTATGATAGCCTTTACTAGCGTAGTGGTAGTCTACTAGTATGATAGTCTTTACTAGCGTAGTGGTAGTCTACTAGTATGATAGTCTTTACTAGCGTAGTGGTAGTCTACTAGTATGATAGTCTTTACTAGCGTAGTGGTAGTCTACTAGTATGATAGTCTTTACTAGCGTAGTGGTAGTCTACTAGTATGATAGCCTTTACTAGCGTAGTGGTAGTCTACTAGTATGATAGTCTTTACTAGCGTAGTGGTAGTCTACTAGTATGATAGTCTTTACTAGCGTAGTGGTAGTCTACTAGTATGATAGTCTTTACTAGCGTAGTGGTAGTCTACTAGTATGATAGTCTTTACTAGCGTAGTGGTAGTCTACTAGTATGATTAATCTCTTATAATAATATGTATCAGAATGATTAATTCCTATTTTGTAAACCACAGGCTTTACTAGTGAGATAAATTTTGCTAAAACAATAGGCTTTATTAGAACGATAGGCTTTACTATTTATATAATTTTATTACAGTAACAGGCTTTACAACGATAGGCTGTGCCAGAAAAACAGATTTAATACAATAAACGGAGGAAAAAATTCAGATGGATTGTTTTTTGCCTACGTCATTCTTTCACGACCTACCTTTTATCTATATTACTCTTAATTTCCACCCTGTTTACTTTATTACTGTTTTACTACGTATTATTTTATTATCTACACTCAAAATATTTTGCTGAAATACTTTATTTCCAATGTTATATTTCTAATTCTTGCTCACTCTCTCTCCTTACTATCTTCACCAGCTTCACTTGTCGGAAAATGTAATTCTTACAAGATACACTGCACCTGTATCACCATGACACACACACACACACACACACACACACACACACACACACACACACACACACACACACACACACACACACACACACACAGTATATACACATATAAACTTACATAACCCTTTCTCTTGTATACATCATTAAATTTAAAGAAACTTTTTTTTTTTTTAAGGTCACCCTGCCTCCGTGGGATACGGCCAGTTCGTCGAAAAAAAAATAGGGATACGGCCAGTACGTCGAAAAAAAAAAAATACATACGCAAGCTCTCTGTTAGTGTGCTGTTTATCCATATAAGTACAGAATGTCTTTTTCAAATCATTCCTCTCTGAAAATATCAACATTTTTTTCAAACCTTGTAACATGTACGGTGAGTGAACAAATATCGAAGTCTCTCCTCTCAATTACCATCAGATTCTTACATACCTGTGACCGGTTTCTAGAGCTGTTTTACCCCTCACAGCTCGGCCAGAGGCCAGGTTTAATTGTTGGCTGCCTGGTCAACCAGGCTGTTGCTGTAAGGCACTCGCAGGCCTCTTAGCAGTCCATATAATACCTTAGCTATTTCAGGCCAAACAAGAGAACGTCAGCTAGCCTAGACCAGTTCTGCTAGTGAAACAACCCACCAGTGCTAGTCCAACCCACCTCTGCTAGTCCAACAGCCCACTTTTGCTAGTCCAACAACCCACCTCTGCTAGTCCAACAACCCACCTTTGCTACTCCAACAACCCACCTTTGCTACTCCAACAACCCACCTTTGCTACTCCAACAACCCACCTTTGCTACTCCAACAACCCACCTCTGCCCCTGCACAACCACCTACCTCTCAGCCTCTCACCCGATATCTCAACTTCCACTCTTCCAACTTCAACATAAAACTGCGCCCCAGATATTTCAAATTCCTAACTTTCTGGAGCGTCTCTCTTCTTCAGCCACAGTCCAGCTTGTTTTCCACAAACACAGACACTTCACTTCTCTTGGTTTAACCACCTCTTCAAGTTCTTGTTTTGGTTTTTACCTCAAGTCCTTGATGGTTTATATAAAATCTTTTCTTAGCGTTTTCATATATGCGGTATAGAATGCCAAGGGGATAAGCAACACTTAGGTATCTTTACTGTAGAAACGTTTCGCCTGTGCAGCAGGCTTCTTCAGACAAATACTCGTGATTATAACACTGGAGAAAGTAGGTGATTTTGAGGTGGTCTGTCCCTGAGCATTCTGAGTTGTCGAAGGCTCACTCAGGGACGAACAGCAACGTGCGTGCGTGCGTTCGTGTGTGTGTGTGTGTGTGTGTGTGTGTGTGTGTGTGTGTGTGTGTGTGTGTGTGTGTGTGTGTGTGTGTGTGTGTGTGTGTGTGTGTGTGTGTGTGTATCCTGGTATATATATTTTATCTGCTGATGGTTCCGTGGATCACCGGTCCTACGGTCCGCTCATACCAGGCCTCGTATAGTGGCAAGAAAATATTTCAGCAACATGTGCAAGTACATGGGAAGGACAGACAGCACACCGAGGTTATGCATATTAAAATGGTATAAAATACCGACAGGTTGTTAGGTAAGACACATATGAAACAGTTAGGTATCTTTATTTTCGAAACGTTTCGCCTACTGTGTAGGCGAAACGCTTCGAAATTCAGATACCTAACTGTTGCATATGTCTTACCCAACACACCGAGGTTATCCCCTGACAGGAACTACCTCTGTCTAGATTAAGAACTATCGTCTATTATACAAGTGCAGAAGTGAAGATAGAAAAGAAAAAAAAACTATGAAAACAGGCACAGGAAAGCAAAATATATAACGAGTTCTAGTTAAGGTTTTAAGATTTGCCTGTCTTCCTGCATAAACAGGAAATCAGAGTACATACTGGATACGAGTAGAGGTTTGTAAGACTTATCTGTCTTCCTATCATCAAAATAAAACTTTTTTCATCCTCTTCCAGCGTCTTTGAACTTGAGCCACCATTTTCCTATACGTGTGTAAGACGCTGTTCACCTTGGTGCCATCGACCGCAGAAAATAGAAGACTTTCCAAAGGCCCAGAATCCACTCTACTCCATTTACAGAGTAAACACAACCCACTAAAATGTTTAACCACGAATATTTCTCGAGAAATATATATTGCCACTAATCTTTCTCGCAAACTTCAGCATTGATTTTATACGTTAATCTTCACATGATTATTTTCTCTCTGCATTCTCTGAGTTTATTATTATTATTATTATTATTATTATTATTATTATTATTATTATTAATTATTGTATTCATAAAGAAGCGATAAAACCATAAGGACTCTGAACTCAGGCGTCAGTCTGTTTTTATCCACACTTGTTACCTGAATATCTTGTATGTCCTGATCATATCCTCTCTGTTCCTCCTCTCTTACAGCAGTCTTTAAGTCGCAGAAGTAAACAAAGCTTCCTCAGTTCTCATGCCAGTCTCGTTATCAAGAGTTTGCATAAACATCCGCTTAAAATTCAATTTAGAAAGCAAACCTGATTAAAAACTATATTAATTTGTGTTTCTACACAATATAAACATCAATTCTGCATTTTTTATGCATACTGTGTTATGTTCAGTTATGTTCAGTCAGGCGGGAGCCACCATGCTGGTGCTGTGTGATTCATGATGCTTCTGACCTGTCTTGTACCAGATACGGTCCTAAATAACTTATAATTTCTAAAAGCATTCTTTTAGATATATTTCCATATGCTGCTGACGTTCTGTGGTTGATGTTCGTTTCCTGTGATCAAGTTGACGTGATGCTTACTGCCAGATTTTTCTCCTGTAGTGAAGTGCCTCTCCTAGACTGTACTGCATATGTGGCCTTCTCTCTCTCTCTCTCATTTTCTCGATATTTTACATGCCTCAAGACTGAATGCCTATACCCACTACATAGCTCTTCTTTCATCATTCACTCAAGCGTCTCACTACACAACACGACCCATCATTCACTCAGTAACCAATTATACATTTTTCTCCATACTTCCTTCAGCCTTTCACCTCTCACATACTGCACAAACTACGCGACAAGCAACACAAAATATAACGTGTTCATTTTAGCTGGTGAACGTGCAAGCACCAGTGGTCTATTGTTATTGAATAAATGTTTTATTCTATTTGTTAACTTTATAGCATTACAAGGGATTCCTACACACGCTGGTCATCACACGACTGTGTGATGACCACCACCCTACCTGTGTGCCCTTCCCACTGCCTCAACTTGTTTCACTCTACCTGCTTCTCTGTCTACCTGCTCCACTGTCTACTGTCTACCTGCTCCACTATCTACTCCACTGTCTACCTGCTCCACTGGGTTGTCACTCAGGGTTCTCATTCCATTTTCAATGATTGTGGCAGATATGCCAAGAAAGGAAAGTGAGTTTCAGAAACTGGATGGAAAGATACAAGGATGGATAAATTCACCTGTGACCTGTTTCGAGAGTTTCCCTACTCTGGCAGCCGTGCCTGGGGCCAGGCTTCTAGACTCCCAATGCCGGATGGGCAGTCCTAAAATGATTTCAATACGGAAAATACTATTTTTCGTTTTAAAGATACCTCAACGAATAAACGAGTGGGACGAACCTATAAACGAGTGGACGAACGAATGGACGGTTGGGTGAACAGACAGACGAGTGGTCTGGCCACTGTATATAAATGCTGCTTCGGTATTCCCATGAATAATAGAATTCAAAACACTTTCGACCCATCAAATGCACTTGCAAAAACATTTTTACTGAAATCTTCGTAGCACTGAAACCGCAAAACAACCGTTTTAGCGACACAACTGAAACGACCTACCAAGCAAGGGTTATGACAGAGAGAGAGAGAGAGAGAGAGAGAGAGAGAGAGAGAGAGAGAGAGAGAGAGAGAGAGAGAGAGAATGAGAGAGAAAAAGAGAGAAGTTTCTAATAATTTAGGTTCTTGCCTACATTTATTCACGTAGTGAAGGTTCTCTGTACATTCTTCATTATCACCTGCCTTAAGAAGGCTGTTAGTACAGCAATATTCAACTCCAGAAACAAATTAAATGACTTATGGAAAATAATCATTATCTTGGCATCTCTTCTTTTAAAGGTTCTAGTTATCCAGCGATCAACATCTTTGTGTTTGAGATATCAACACCCCTATGATCTTTAAACGTAACATCTTGTGATTAATATCACTCGTAAGATCTATCACATTAATCTTCCGCTCTAGTGTGTGGCTTTAGTTTGTTTTACACTTCCTTCCAGTTCTGAACTTACATTTTTCCACAGTGGAGTATCAGAAATTTGTTTTCATTTAACATCATATTGTATACTGTGGCCCACTGGAAGACCTGGTTAATTATCATATTGTTTGTTGTGGCCCACTGAAAGACCTGGTTAATTACCTTATTGTTTACTGTGGCCCACTGGAAGACCTGGTTAATTATCATATTGTTTGTTGTGGCCCACTGGAAGACCTGGTTAATTATCATATTGTTTGTTGTGGCCCACTGGAAGACCTGGTTAATCATATTGTTTGTTGTGGCCCACTGAAAGACCTGGTTAATTATCATATTGTTTGTTGTGGCCCACTGGAAGACCTGGTTAATCATATTGTTTGTTGTGGCCCACTGAAAGACCTGGTTAATTATCATATTGTTTGTTGTGGCCCACTGAAAGACCTGGTTAATCATATTGTTTGTTGTGGCCCACTGAAAGACCTGGTTAATTATCATATTGTTTGTTGTGGCCCACTGAAAGACCTGGTTAATTACCTTATTGTTTACTGTGGCCCACTGGAAGACCTGGTTAATTATCATATTGTTTGTTGTGGCCCACTGAAAGACCTGGTTAATTACCTTATTGTTTACTGTGGCCCACTGGAAGACCTGGTTAATTATCATATTGTTTGTTGTGGCCCACTGAAAGACCTGGTTAATTACCTTATTGTTTACTGTGGCCCACTGGAAGACCTGGTTAATTATCATATTGTTTGTTGTGGCCCACTGAAAGACCTGGTTAATTACCTTATTGTTTACTGTGGCCCACTGGAAGACCTGGTTAATTATCATATTGTTTGTTGTGGCCCACTGAAAGACCTGGTTAATTACCTTATTGTTTACTGTGGCCCACTGGAAGACCTGGTTAATTATCATATTGTTTGTTGTGGCCCACTGAAAGACCTGGTTAATTACCTTATTGTTTACTGTGGCCCACTGGAAGACCTGGTTAATTATCATATTGTTTGTTGTGGCCCACTGAAAGACCTGGTTAATTACCTTATTGTTTACTGTGGCCCACTGGAAGACCTGGTTAATTATCATATTGTTTGTTGTGGCCCACTGAAAGACCTGGTTAATTACCTTATTGTTTACTGTGGCCCACTGGAAGACCTGGTTAATTATCATATTGTTTGCTGTGGCCCACTGGAAGACCTGGTTAATTAGCTCAAAAATTTGCAGTGTTCTCAGTGGATGTCACTCATACAAATTCTAGTACCGTCTGCAAAGGATGACTTGTGTCTCTATGTCGAATATGAGAATGAGGGAGAGATTTGGGGCGAGAACTGTGTCTGGAAGCCTGGTACGCACCGCTCTTGCCTCACATACACTGAGTGTCCGTGGTTCGATTCCCGCCACACAGTGGCTTCATCAGTCCAATACAAACCAAAAAGGTGTAAGGAGAGGAGGAGTTTGAGGCAATGAGTCCCTCAGCCTGGAGTCGATGTGTTCAGTCCATCAATCTTGTAGAATTCTTCAAAATTTGTCCAACCTTTGGACGAAGACCTACTTCGGCTAGTGGATGGTGCCACTATGACCCCGCCTCCTTCTTCACCTCACCTGACTACAGTATATGAGCCACGTCTACGGCCCTATGCTGTACATTCTACAAGATTGATGGACTGAACACATGGACTCCAGGCTGAGGGACTGATTACCTCAAACTCCTCCTCTCCTTACACCTTTCTGCTTTGTACTGGACTGATGAAGCCACTGTGTGGCGAAACGTTTCCTAAATAAATATTCCCATATGTTGCATAAGTGTCTCAATATTCAAATTGTCGGTTTTCAAAACCATTCATCACAAATGTCACACTTGTTGAGGGTTTCTTGCAATGTCTTCATGTAATATCTCTGCATTTTTTTTTGCTTTCAGTGCATTCAAAACCACGTCGTAATGGTCCGGTTATTGCCAGAGGCAGGAGTGACCTGTTATAAACCCATATTATCCTGGGTTGTGCAAATGGGATTCCATCTGTTTACCAATCTTGCTTCTTAAAGCTTTTCCAAAGATTTTGATGTGGGACGTCAGAGCTATAACAGAGTTTAACTACCACCTTTGTGAAGAGGGTTTTAATGACTGTGGGACGAATCCTGTCTTCAGATTCCATCTGCAAAATATTTAAGACGTGATTTTTTTTTCTGACGAATCAAGAGTTCCAGGAGTGTGGCCCTGGAACATCCAACAGTCTGGCCCTGGAACATCCAACAGTCTGACCTTGGAACATCCAACAGTCTGACCCTAGAACATCCAACAGTCTGACCCTGGAACATCCAAGAGTCTGGACCTGAGACCGAGTGTATGATCATACTATCACTGGCTTCCTCATAGTCGAGATGGGTTAGACTTACCTCTCCTAATTTACCCGTTCCTCGCCCTCACTTCCTTTACCTCTCACTTCGTACTCTCATTCCCTAGACCCCTCACTTCCTTCCCTCACCAGTCTACCCCTCATTTTCTCTCATCCTTTCCACCTTCACTTCCTCCCCCTCACTTTTCCCTCCTCCCACTTTCCCCCCCCCCCTCCTCCACATCCTCCCTCCCCTCGCCCACATCGAGATACCCAGCACAAAATGTTGAACACGAACAGTAATGTAAAATAACGAATACATTTCCTACGACCAAGGTCTCCAGAAAGACGCTCTTTCCAGAGACACTCACAAAAATTTTCCAATATACCTGGTGTGAACCGCCGCGAGCACAGCCGGTTGTGTATTATATTTCAACTGGTACACGACACGTATAATATGGCAAGTTAAAGAGTAAGACGCATGTGAATCACTGGGAATATTTACTGAAAAAAACATTGCGCATACGCTGCTCAGATGAAGACAGACGTCAGTACTGGTGGGAGATGTAAGATGCCAGTACTGGTGGGATATGTAAGATGCCAGTACTGGTGGGAGATGTAAGTTGTCAGTACTGGTGGGAGATGTAAGATGTCAGTACTGGTGGGAGATGTAAGATGTCAGTAATGGTGGGAGATGTAAGATGTCAGTACTGGTGGGAGATGTAAGATGTCAGTAATGGTGGGAGATGTAAGATATAAAGTGTAGATATAGTTGATATAATCAGTCCATCAACCTTGGAAGAAGGTAATCAGTCTCTTACATCTCCCATCAGTGTTGATGTCTATCTCTGTATTCAACTGATCAGGCTGGCAGCGTGGGCGAAACATCTCGTCATTAATGATTCCAGATTATGTATAACTTCCATACCTAAGATCGATTTTAATAATCCTGCCCGAGACCAGACTTCATTGCTGAGTTTCTGATCAACCAAGCTGTCGCTGTCACAGCTGTCCACCAGCCTCCACAACCTGCCTGATCTGTCATAGGACCCGCACATAGGAGAATAAAACCTATAGCGTCTGTTGATATGGGTAATTTTTGCGGTTTCTACCGTGGCGACCTTTATGCTAATTTTGGTATCGTCCGGAGAGGATGATGCGAAGATGTGGCTGATGTTATCGATGTCTGCTATGAGGGTGAGAAACAAAGGTGCCAGGGTCAACAGGCCACCAACACTCTGGTTGATCAGGCAAGCACCAGACGAGCCTGGCCCAAGGCCGGGCGCCGGGAGTAGGAAAACTCTGGGAATTTTTATTTGTCTTTTATCACTGTGTTCTCTCTGTTAGAAAATAAGATATACCCTTGATGAGTTTTGAGAGATTTTGCTACTCCCGGAGCCCGGCCATGGTCCAGGTTCGTCTGGTGTTCGCCTGGTCAACCAGGATGTTACCGCTGGAGGCCCGCAGACACACATATCCATCACAGCCTGGTTGATCTGCCACCAGGTGAAGACACCTGTCCAATTTCCTCTATTTCCCTACTTTACCTAGAGGTATTTACCTCATTTTTTTACAAATTATTCACAAATATCATTACAAAACACATACTTAGTTTCCTTCCTTCCTAGGCCTCACTGTGTCCTAGGCCTCACTGTCCTAGGCCTCACTGTGTCCTAGGCCTCACTGTGTCCTAGGCCTCACTGTGTCCTAGGCCTCACTGTGTCCTAGGCCTCACTGTGTCCTAGGCCTCTCTGTGTCCTAGGCCTCACTGTGTCCTAGGCTTCACTGTGCCCTAGTGATGTAGTAGCCGTGATAGGCCAGGTTTTCCTCTTCTAAAAGCCTGGTAAACTCGGGTTGTGTACCTCGCGTTACCATGACAGTATCTAACAGTTTGTCTCTCAGAATCTTTCCGCAGATTTTTCAAGAGTTTACGTTCGTGATGCAGGACTCTAAATTTTGTAAATTATTAGCCGCCTTTTTCGTGAAGAAAGGCTCTCTCTTCATCTATATACTTTTTAAGGCCTATGGAATTTAAAAGCTCTACGCCCGAAAGGACAACGACGCGAGCAAAAAAAAAAAAAAAAAAAAAAAAAAAAAAAAAAAATCTATCGGCAAGTGCCTTTGACAACTAGTAGCTAATGATACCTACGTTTCTTTATAAAACTGTCCAGTTACTTAGGACTCTGCATCCTCCCTCCCTCCTCCCCCCTCCATCTTTCCTCCCTCCATCTTTCCCTCCCTCCCCATCTTCCTCCTCCCTCCTCTTCTCCCTCCCCCCCCTCCGTCTGTTTTGGATATCCAATTATGCTAAAAAAAAAAAAAAAAGGTGTTTCATCTTCAGACTTTTTCGTTTTTGTAAATGCCTTTGATATACCGTTGACGGGTGTCGAGAGTTCCCTTACTTCCGCAGCCCGGCCCTGGACCAGGCTTATGAAAAACCTGTGAGAAGTGGAAACAAGCGGAAACGAAGGCGGAATTACCGAAGACAGACAGGATGACCGCAGTCAAACAGAATCACCACAGCCAGACAATCACCACAACCAGACAGAATCACCACAGCCAGACAGAATCACCACAACCAGACAGAATCACCACAGCCAGACAGAATCACCACAACCAGACAGAATCACCACAGCCAGACAGAATCACCACAACCAGACAGAATCACCACAGCCAGACAGAATCACACAGCCAGACAGAATCACCACAGCCAGACAGAATCACCACAGCCAGACAGAATCACCACAGCCAGACAGAATCACCACAGCCAGACAGAATCACCACAGCCAGACAGAATCACCACAACCAGACAGAATCACCACAACAGACAGAATCACCACAGCCAGACAGAATCACCACAGCCAGACAGAATCACACAACCAGACAGAATCACCACATCAGACAGAATCACCACAGCCAGACAGAATCACCACAACCAGACAGAATCACCACACCAGACAGAATCACCACAACCAGACACTGTGACAGGAAAGGGAAAAAGAGGTAAGCCAGCACTTTAAGGTCAACACTTAAGGACCAAGACAAGCCCTTGCTGAGAACCTTGTGTACACATACCCACCTTCTTACCATTACGTGCACACACACAAACCCAGGCCAGTGTGTACACAGACGCACACAAGCACTAGCTCAAGTCACCTTGCCTATGTACAACTCTTTGTTACACACGCACAAGACACGAGTGTAACACAAACATACGGTAAATTGTAGTACTCACATTTACCATGTTCTAACATACACCACCTTGTACACATCAAAGCTAATTATATATATATATATATATATATATATATATATATATATATATATATATATATATATATATATATATATATATATATATATATATAAGGAAATAGCCGTAGTTCCGGAAGAGTTGTAGGGAGAGAGAAGCTAATATAGGAAATGGAATAAGACTATAAAAAGAAGCATCAGAGAGATCATATAGGACAACCTGAGGGGAAAAAGAAAAGAGGTAGAGAGGAAGGAGGACGGAATAGAGGGAAAAGATAGAGGAAAAAAACAGGGAAAGAGAGGAGAGAGCGAAAGAGATATGAAATAAGGGAAACAGGGAAAGGAGAAGGAAGAGTAAAATAAGGAATGGGAGAATAAAGAGGGGAGGGGAGACGGTGGGAACAAACAGAAGAGAGATAAAGAAAAAAAGATTAGAGTAAACGGATGCCAAAAATGTTTTCACCAATTGTGTTTGTGGTGTCGAGGTTTCTTATACCTAGTCATGAACCTGTGTATTGAATTTGCTTCCTCTTCCTCCAACAAGTCTAAGACATGTCAGTGACCGGTTCTGAGACTTCCCCTACCCTGGTCAACCTGGCTGTTGCTGTTACCGGCCTGCAAGCACCACACAGCCATCACAGCACAGTTGATTTGGAACTTGTCAGAGATACTGATCCAGTTTGCTCGTGAAAACTTCCACCTTATCTTCCCAGTATTTTGTATGTTATAAATATGTCTCCCTTAGTCCAGGAGCACACGCAATGTTGTCTACATGTTAAATAATAATATATACCTTTAAGTTAATTCCCCCTGTATTTTGTACTTTGTGAACAAAGCTCCCGAGGTCCAGGCCCCCACGCAGTATTTTTTTATATGATGAATAACGTTTTAATGTTGAATTTTTAGGTTCGTGGCTTTTATATAAACTGTGGGGGAAAAAACACTTTAATTTTTTAAAAAATTTAAAAGTATGAATAAAGAGCAAGTAAGTTATAAGTTTAAAATGTGGGGAGGGGGTTTTGGGGTTGGGGAAAGGGCTGGAGGGGGGTTTTGTGGGGGAGGGGCTGGGGGGGGGGTTGTGGGGTTGGGGGGAGGTGCGGGGAGGGTTTGTGTGAGGGAGGGGGCTGGGGGAGGGGTTGTGGTGTGGGGGAGGTTTCTTTGGGGGAGGGGGTGTGTGGGAAATGCTGGGGGAGGGGGTTTTGGGGGGGGGGAGGTGCTGGAGGAGGGGGGGTGAGGGAGGGGCTGGGGGAGGGGTTTTTGGTGTGGGGGGGGGGGGTTTCTTGGGGGAGGGGTTGTTTGGGTGGGGGGGGGCGGGGGGAGGGGTTTTGGTGTTTGGGGGGGGTGCTGGGGGAGGGGGGTGGTGTGGGGGAAAGGGGCTGGGGGAGGGGGTTTTGGTTTTGGGGGGGGGTCCCGGGGAGGGGGGTTTTTGGGGTGGGGGAAAGGGGCTGGAGGGGGGGTGGTGTGAGGGGGCCCCCCCCCTTGGGGGGGGGGTTTTTGGTGGTGGGGGAGGTGCTGGTGGGGGGGTTGTGTGGGGGAGGTGCGGGGGAGGGGGTTGTGGGTTTTGGGGGGGGGTTCTGGAGGAGGGGTTGTGGTGGGGGGGGGTCTGGAGGGGGGGGGGTTTTTGGGGGGGGGGGGGAGGGGGTGTTGGGGGGGGTTTTGGGGGGGGGGGTGCTGGGGAAAGGGGTTTGGGGTGGGTGGGGGGGGTGTGGAGGAGGGGTGGGGTGGGGGGAGGTGCTGGGGGGGGGTTTTGGGGGTGGGGGGGGGGTTTCTGGAGAGGGGGTTTTTTGGGTTTTGGGGGAGGTGCTGGGGGGAGGGGTTTTTGGGGGGGGAGGTGCTGGGGGGTGGGGGGTTTTTGGGGGGGGGGAGGTGCGGAGGGGGGGGGTGTGGTGTGGGGGAGGTGCTGGGGGGAGGGGTTTTGGGTGGGGGGGGGAGGGGCGGGGGAGGGGTTTTTGGTGGGGGGAGGTGCGGAGGAAAAAATTTTTTGGTGTGGGGGGGGCTGGGGAGGGGTTTTATGGTGGGGGGAGGCAGGGGGGGGTTTGGGGGGGGAGGTGCGGAGGGGGGTAGTGGGGGGGAGGTGCTGGAGGAGGGGGTTTTGGGTGGGGGGGGGGGCCCGGAGGAGGGGTGTTTGGGATGGTGGGGGGCGGAGGGGGGTTGGGGTTTGGGGGGGGACGCGGGAAAGGGGTTTTTGGTGGGGGGAGGGGCTTTAGGGGAGGGGTTTTGAGGGTGGGGGGGGGTTCTGGGGAGGGGTTGTTTGGGGGGGGGAGGTGCTAGGGAGGGGTTGTGTGGGGAGGTTTCTGGAGGAGGGGTTTGTGGGGTGGGGAGGTTTCTGGGGGAGGGGTTGGGTGTTTTGGGGGAGGTCTGGAAGAGGGGGGTTTTGGGGGGGGAGAAAAATGGGGAGGGGTTTTTGGGTGTGGGGGAAGGGTGGGGAGGGTTTTGTAGGGGGGAGGCTGGGGGGGGGGGGTTGGTGGGGTTGGGGGGGGGGTTTTTTTGGGGGGGGGTTGTGGTGTTTGGGGGGTGGGAGGAGAGGTTGTGGTGTGGGGGAGGTGCTTAGGAGAGGTTTTGGTGTGGTGGAGGGGCGGGGAAGGGGGTTTTTTTGGGGGGGGGGAGGTGCTTTTTTTTGGGGGGGGGGGTTTGGTGTGGGGGGGTCGAAGGGGGGTTTTGGGTTTTAAGGGGTGCTGGAGGAGGGGTTGTGGTTGTGGGGGAGGGCTGGAGGAAGGGGGTTTTGGGGGGGGGTGTGGAGGAGGGGTTGGGGGTGTGGGGGAGGTGCTGGGGGAGGGGGTTTTGGTGTGAGGGGTCTGGGGAGGGGGTTTTGGGTTTTGGGGGGGGGGTGCTGGGGGGAAAGGGTTTGTGGGGGGGTGGGAGTTGGGGGGGGAGGGGTTGTGGGTGGGGGGGTGCTGGGAGGGGTTGTGGGGTGGGGGGGGTGCTTTTGGGGGGAGGGGGTTGGTGGTGGGGGGAGGGCGGAGGAGGGGTGTGGGGTGGGGGGTGCTTGGAGAGGGGTTGTGGGGTGGGGGAATTTGGGGAAGGGGGGTTTTGGTGTGGGGGAGGTGCTGGGGAGGGGGTTTTTGGGGTGGGGGAGGTTTCGGGGAGGGGTTGTGGTGTTTTGGGGGGGGGGGGCTGGGGAGGGGTTGTGGTTGGGGGGGGGGTGTGGAGGAGAGGTTGTGGGGTGGGGGAGGTTCTTGAGGGGGAAAGGGTTTTGGTGTGGGGAGGTGCTGGGGAGGGGGTTTTGGGGTGGGGGGGGTGCGGGAAGGGGTTGTGGGGTTTGGGGGGGGTGCTGAAGGAGGGGGTTTGGGTTTTGGGGGGTGCTGGGGGGAGGGGTTGTGGGGTTTGGGGGGGGTTGGAGGAGGGGTTTTGGGGTGGGGGGGCGGGGGGGAGGGGTTGGGTGTGGGGGAGGTGGGGGGAGGGGTTGTGGGTGTGTGGGGTGTTGGGGGGGGGTTGTGGTGTGGGGGGGGTTTCTGGGGGGGGGTTTTGGTTTTGGGGGAGGTGCTGGAGGGGGGGGTTGGGGTGGGGCAGGTCTGGGGAGGGGTTGTGGTTGGGGGGGGGGTGCTGGAAGGGGTTTTTGGGGTGGGGGGGGTGCTGGAAAAAGGGGTTGTGGGGTGGGGGAGGTGTGGAAAGGGGGGGTTGTGGTGTGGGGAGGTTTGGGGAGGGGTTGTGGTGGGGGGAGGGCTGGAGGAAAGATTTTGGTGTGGGGGGGGGGGGCGGGGGGGGGTTTGGTGTGGGGGAGGGGCTTTGGGGGGGGTTGTGTGGGGGAGGGGCTTGGGGAGGGGTTTGGGTGGGGGAGGGCTTTGGGGGAGGGTTGGGTGGGGGGAGGTTCCCGGAAAGGGGGGTTTTTTGTTGGTGGAGGTTCTGGGGAGGGGTTTGGGGTTTTGGGGGGGGACGCGGGAAGGGGTTGGGGGTGTGGGGGGGGGTGCTGGAAAGGGGGGGTTTTTGGGTGTGGGGTGAGGGCAGGGGGGGGGTGGTGTGGGGAAAGGGGCTAGGGAGGGGTTTTGGGGGGGGGTGCTGGGGGGAGGGGTTTTGGGGTGGTGGGAGGTCTGGAGGAGGGGTTGGGTTTGGGGGGGGTGTGGAAGAAAGGGGTTGTGGGGTTGGGGGGGATGCTGGGGGGGGTTGTGGTGGGGGGGGGTGCTGGGGGGGTTGTTGGGTGGTGGGGGGTTGTGGAGGGGGGTTTTGGTGTGGGGGGAGGGGCTGGGGGAGGGGGTTTTTGGGGGTGGGGGAGGATGCTGGAGGAGAGGGTTTTGGTGTGGGGGGGTGCTTTGGAGAGGTTGGGTGTGGGGGAGGGGTGGGGAGGGGTTGTGGTGGGGAGGTGTGGGGAAGGGGTTGTGGGGGTGGGGGAGGTTTTTTGAAGGGGGGGTTTTTTGAAGGAGGGGCAAAAAGGGGTTGGGGTGGGGGGGTGCGGGGTTTGGGGTTTTTTTGGGGGAGGTGTGGGGGAGGGGGTTTTGGTGTTTGGGGGGGGGTGCTGGGGGGGGGGTTTTTGGGGGTGAGGGAGGTGCTTTTGGGGGGGGGGTTGAGGGGGGGGGAGGTGCTGGGGGAAAAGGGGTTTTTGGTTTGGTGGGGTGCTTGGGGGGGGGTTTTTGGTTGGGGGAGGTGCTGGGGGGGGTTGGGTGGGGGGGGGAGGGGCTGGGGAGTGGGGGGGGTGTGGGGGAGGTGCAGGAGGGGGGGTTGTGGTGTGGGGGAGGTGTGGGAAAAGGGGGGGTTTTGGTTTTGTGGGGGGTGCTGGGGGGGGTTGTGGGTTTTGGGGGAGGGTGGGGAGGGGTTTTGGTGGGGGGGAGGTGCTGGAGGAGGGGTTTTTGGGGGTGGGGGAGGTGCGGAGGAGGGGTTTTTGGGTGGGGGAGGTGCTGGGGAGAGGTTTTTTGGGTGTGGGGGAGGGCTTAAAGGGGAAAGGGTTTTGGTGTGGGGAGTGCTGGGAGGGGGTTTTGGGGTGGGGGGGGTGCTGGGGAAAAGGGGGTTTTGGGTTTTGGGGGAGGGGGCCCGGGGAAGGGGAAAAGGGGGTTTTGGTGTAGGGAGGGGCTGGGGGGGGGTTTTGGGGTTTGGGGGGGGGGCCTTTTGGGGGAGGGGTTTGTGGGAGGTTCTGGAGGGGGGGGTGGAAGGGGGGGGAGGTGCTGGGGGAGGGGTTTTGGTGGAGGAGGTGGTGGGGGGGGTTGGGGGTGGGGGGGAGGTGCTGGGGGGGGGGTTGTGGGTGGTGGAGGTTCTGGGGAGGGGGTTTTGGGTGGGGGGGGTGCGGGGAGGGGGTTTTGGTGTGGGGGAGGTGCGGGGGAGGGGTTGGGGGTGGGGGGGGGGTTTTGCTGGGGAGGGGCTGTGGGGGGGTTGGTTTTGGGGGGGGGGGGTTTGGAAAAAGAGGTTGTGGTGTGGGGGGGGTTCTTTAGGAGAGGTTGTGGTGTGGGGGGGGTTTTGGGGAGGGGGTTTTTGTTTGGGGGGGGGCGGGGAGGGGTTTTGGGTGGGGGAGGGTTGGGAAAGGGGGGGTTTTTGGGTGGGGGTGGGTGGAGGAGGGGGTTTTGGTGGGGGGTGCGGAGGGGGGGTTGTGTGGGGGGGGTCTGGAGGAGGGGGTGGGGTGGGGAAAGGGGGTTGGGGGGGGGTCTGGTGTGGGGGAGGTGCTTGGGGGGAAAGGGGGTTTTGGGGGAGGGGGGTTCGGGGGGGGGGGTTTGGGGGGGGGGGCTGGGGGGAGGGGGTTGGGGTGGGGGAGGTGTGGGGAGGGGTTGTGGGGTGGGGGAGGGGCTGGGGGGGGTTGTGGTGTGGGGGGGGTGCTGAAGGGAAGGGGTTTTGGGTGGGGGGGTGCGGGGAGGGGGGTTTTGGGTGGGGGGGGTGGGTGGAGGAGGGGTTGTGGGGTTTGGGGGGGGTGAGGAGGGGGGGGTTGTGGTGTGGGGGGGGGCTAGGAGGGGGTCTGGGGTGGGGGAGGTGCCCGGGGGAGGGGGGTTGGGGGTGGGGGGAGGTGCTGGGGGGGGGGTTTTGGTTGGGGGAGGGGCTGGGGGAGGGTTTGGTGTGGGGGGGGGTGCTGGGGGGGGGGTTGTGGGTGGGGGAGGGGCTTTGGGGGGGGTTTGTGGGGGTTTGGGGGGGTGCTTAAGGAGGGGTGTGGGGGGCGGGGTGTGGAGAAAGGGTTGGGTGTGGGGGAGGTTTCTGGAGGGGGGGTTGTGGTTTTTTGGGGGGGTGCTGGGGGGGTTGTGGTGTGGGGGGGGTGCTGGGGAGGGGTTGTGTTGTGAGGGGGGGCCCGGAGGGGGGTTGTGGTGTGGGGGAGGGGGCTGGGGAAAAGGTTTGGGTGTGGAAGGGGGGGTGCTAGGGAGGGGGTTTTGGTTTTGGGGGGGGGTGCTGGGGAGGCGTTGTGGTGTGGGGGGGGTGCTGGGGGGGGGTTTAGTGTGGGGGAGGTGCTGGAAGGGGGTTTTTGGGGTGGGGGGGCGGGGGGAGGGGTTTGGTGTGGGGGAGTCTGGGGGGGGGGGTTGTGGTGGGGGGGTGCTGGGGAGGGGTTGTTGGGGTGGGGGGGGTGCGGAGGAGGGGGTTGTGGTGTGGGGAGGTGCCGGGGAGGGGTTTTTGGGGGTTGGGGGGGGGTGCAGGGGGGGGTTTTGGGGGGAAAAGGGGGGGTTTCGGGAAGGGGTTTTGGGGTAGGGGGGGGTTAGGAGGAGGGGTTTTGGTGTAGGGGAGGTGCTGGGGGGGGGTTGTGGTGGGTTGGGGGGGTGCTGGGGGAGGGGGGGGGGGGTTTTGGGGGGGGGGGGAGGGGTTTTTTGGTGTGGGTTTAGGTTTCTTTTGGGGGGGGGGTTGGGGGTTAGGGGGGGTGAGGAAAGGGGGGGTTTTTGGTTTTAGGGGGGGGTGCTGGGGGAGGGGGTTTTGGTGTGGGGGAGGTGTTGGGAGAAAGGGGTTTTGGTGTGGGGGGGGGGGTGCTGGAGGGGGGTTGTGGTTTTGGGGGAGGTGCGGAGGAGGGGTTGTGGTGTGGGGGAAAGGGGCTGGAGGGAAAATTGTGGGTGGGGAGGTGCTGGGGAGGGGGTTTTGGGGTTTGGGGGGGTGTAGGGGGGGGTTGTTGGGGGGGGTCTGGAGGAGGGGGTTTTGGGGTGGGGGAGGTGCTGGAGGGGGGGTTGTGGGGGTGGGGGAGGTCAAAGGGGGAGGGGTTGTGGGTGGTGGAGGGCTGGAGGAGGGGAGGGGTGGGGGGACGCTGGGAAAGGGGGGTGGGGGTGGGGGAGGGGCTGGGGGAGGGGTTGTGGGGGTGGGGGAAAGGGCTGGGGAGGGGTTTTTGGGGGTGTGGGGGGGGGCTAGGGAGGGGTTGTGTTGGGGGGGTGCTGGGGGAGGAGGTTTTTGGGGGGTTGGGGGGGTGCGGGGGGAGGGGGTGGTTGGGGGAGGTGTGGAGGGGGGGCTTGGGGGGGGAAGGGGCTAAGGGGGTTTTGTTGGGGGGGGGGGAGATGCGGGGAGGGGTTGGGTGTGGGGGAGGGCGGGAGGGGTTTTTGGTGTGGGGGGGGGGGCTGGAGGGGGGGGGGGGGTGGGGGAGGTGCTTGGGGAGGGGTTGTGGTGTGGGGGGGGTGTGGAGGAGAGGGGTGGGTGTGGGGGAGGGCTTAGGGGGGTGTGGGGGGTGGGGGGGGGGCGGGGAGGGGTTTTTGGTGTGGGGGGGGCGGGGGAAAGGGGTTTTGGTGTGGGGGGGGTCTGAAAGGGGGGTTTTTGGTGTAGGGGGGTGCGGGGGGGTTTTGGTGTGGGGGGAGGTGCGGTGGGGGGTTTTGTGGGGGGGGCTTTGGGGGGGGGTTGTGGTGGGGGGAGGTGCTGGGGGAGGGGGTTGTTTGGGGTGGGGAGGTGCTGGGGAGGGGGGTTTGGTTTTGGGGGAGGTGCCGGGGGAAGGGTTTGGTTTTGGTGGAGGTGCCGGGGAGGGGTTTTTGGTGTGGGGGGGGTGCTGGGGAGGGGGTTTTTTTGGGGGGGGAGGAGCGGAGGGGGGGTTTTGGTGTGGGGGAGGGCTGGAGGAGGGGTTTGGGGGGGGGGAAAGGGGGCTGGAAGAAAGGGGTTTGGTGTGGGGGGAGGGGAAAAACCCGGGGGGGGTTGGGTGTGGGGGAGGGGGGGAGGGGGTTTTGGTTGGGGGAGGTGTTTTGGGGGAGGGGGTGGGTGGGGGGGGTGCTTGGTGGAGGGGTTGGGGGTGGGGGGGGGGCGGGGAGAGGTTGTGGTTTTGGGGGAGGTGTTGAGGGGTGGGTTTGGTGTGGGGGAGGGGTGGGGGGGGGTTGTGGTTTTTGGGGGGGTGCTGGGGGAAGGGTTGTGGTTTTGGGGGAGGGGGCTGAAGGAGGGTTGTGGGTAGGGAGGTGCTGGAGGAGGGGGTTTTGGGTGGGGGGAATGATGGGAAAGGGGTTGTGTGGGGGAGGGGCTGGAGGAGGGGGTTTGGTGTGGGGGGGGCTGGGGGGGGGGTTGTGGTTTTAGGGGGGGGGGTGCTGGGGAGGGGGGGGTGGGGGAGGGGCTGGGGGGGGGGTTGTGGGTGTGGGGGAGGGGCTGGGGGAAAGGGGGGTTTTTGTGGGGGGGAGGTGCTGGGGAGGGGTTTTGGGTGGGGGGGTTTTGGGGGAGGGGTGTTTGGTGTGGGGAGGTGCTGGAGGGGGGGGTTTTGGGGTGGGGGGGGTTCTGGGGGGAGAGGTTTTTGGTGGGGGAGGTGCTTGAGGAGAGGGGTTTTGGTGGGGGGAGGGCGGGGGGGGGTTGTGGTGTGGGGGAGGTGCTTGGGGGGGGGTTGTGGTTTTTGGGGGGGGTGGTTTAAGGGGGGGTTTGGTGTGGGGGGCTGGGGGGAGGGGTTTTGGTGTGGGGAAAAGGGTGCTTTGGGGAGGGGGTTGTTGGGGGAGGTGGGGGAGGGGTTTGGTGTGGGGGGAGGTGGTGGGGGGGGGTCGTGGTGGGGGGGGAGGTGCTGGGGGGGGGGTTGTGGTGTGAGGAGGTGCTGGGGGGGGGGTTGTTTGGGGTGGGGGGGGTGCTGGGGGAGGGGTTGTGGGTGGGGGGGTGCTGGGGGGGGGGTTTTGGGTGGGGGAGGTGCTTTGGGGGGGGTTGTGGTGGGGGAGGTGCGAAGGAAGGGGTTTGGGTGGGGGGGTGTGGAGGGGGGTTGTGGTGTGGGGGGAGGTGCGGGGGGAGGGGTTTTTGGTGTTGGGGGGGGTGCTGGAGGAGGGGTTTGGGTGGGGAGGTGTGGGGGGGGGGCCCGGGGGGGGGGGGAGGGGTGGGGGGGGGGTTTTTGGTTTGAGGGGGTGCTGGGGAGGGTTGTGGGGTGGGGGAGGGGCTGGGGGGGGGGGTTTTGGTGTTGGGGGGGGGTTTGGGGGGGGTTGTGGTGTGGGGGGGGGTCTGGAGGAGGGGTTGTTGGGGTGGGGGGGGGGGTGTGGGGAGGGTTGTGGTTGGGGTGGTGCTGAAGGGGTTGTGGGGGTGGCGGAGGGGCGGAGAAAGGGGGGGGGTGGGGGGAGGTGCGGGGGAGGGGTTGTGGGGTGGGGGGGGTGCTGGGGGGGGGTTGTGGGTGGGGAGGGGCTTTGGGGGGGGGTTTTTGTTGTGGGAGGTGCGGAGGAGGGGGTTGTGGTTGGGGGAGGGGTGAGGGGAATTTGGTTGGGTGTGGGGAGGGCTAGGGGGGGGTTGGGTGGGGGGAGGGCCGGGGAGGGGTTGTGGTGTGGGGGGGGTTTGGGGGGGGTTGTTGTGTGGGGGGGAGGTGGTTTGGGGGGGGTTTTGTTTGGGGGGGTGGGGTTTTTTGGGGGAGGGGTTTGGTGTGGGGGGGAGGGCGGAGGAGGGGGTGGGTGGGGGAGGTGCTGGGGGGGGGGGTTGTGGTTTTGGGGGGGTGCGGGGGAGGGGGTTTTTGGGTGGGGGGGGTTTCGGGGAGGGGGGTTTTTGGGGTGGGGGGGGCTTGGGGGGGGGGTTGGGGTAGGGGGGGGGGAGGTGCTGGAGGAGGGTTGGGGTAGGGGAGGGGCTAGGAGGGGTTTTGGGTAGGGGGGTGCTGGGGGGGGGTTTTTGGTGTTGGGGAAGGGCTGGGGGAGGGGTTTTGGGTGTGGGGGAGGGGCTGGGGAGGGGGTTTTTGGTGTGGGTGGGGGTGCTGGGGGGGGGGTTTTGGTTTTTAGGGGGGTGCGGGGGAAAGGGGGTTTTGGTTTAGGGGAGGGGCGAGGAGGGGTTGTGGGAGTAGGGGAGGGCTGGGGAGGGGGTTTTGGGGTGGAGGAGGGAGGGGAGGGGTTTTGGGGGGAAATGCTGGGGGGGGGGGTTGTGGTGTGGGGGGGATGCGGGGGGGGATGTGTTGGGAAAGGGGCTTTCGGAGAACGGGAAGGGAAAGGGAAACGATGAAGGCAGGGAGGGAAGGGAGGGAAGGGGAAGGGGTAAGGGGGGGGAAGGCAGGGGGGGGAAGGGGGGGGAGGAAGGCAGGGGGGAGAGGGAAAAAGGGGGGAAGGAGAGGGGAAAGGGGGGAAGGGAGGGAGGAGAGGGAAGGGAGGGGAGAAAGGGAAAGGGAGGGAGGGGGAAAAGGGGAAAAGGGGGAATGAAAAGGGAAGGCAGGGGGGGAGAGGGAAAAGGGGGGAGGAGAGGGGAAAGGGGGGAAGGAGAGGGGAAAGGGGGGAGGAGAGGGGAAAAGGGGAAGGAGAGGGAAGGGAGGGAGGAGGGGGAGGGAAGGCAGAGAGGAGAGGGGAAGGGGGGAAGGAGAGGGGAAAGGCCCGGGGGGAGGGGGGAAAAGGGAAAAAAGGAAGGGGGGGAAAAGGCCCGGGAGGGAGAGGAAGGCAGAGAGGAGAGGGAAAGGGGGGGAAAAGGGGAGGGAAGGCAGGGAGGAGAGGGGGAAAAAGGGGGGGGAGAGGGGGGCAGGGAGGAGGGAAGGCAGGGGGGGGAGAGGGAAGGTAGGGGGAGGGGAAGGGAGGAAAGGGAGGGAAGGCAGGGGGGAGAGGGGGCAGGGAGGAGAGGGAAGGGAGGGAGGAAAAAGGGAAGGCAGGGGGGGAGAGGGAAGGCAGAATTTGGGGGGGGAAGGGAGGAAGGGGAGGGAAGGCGGGGGGGAGCGAAGGGAGGAAGGAAGGGAAGGCAGGGAGGGGAGGGAAGGGAGG
>NC_069487.1:12780802-12788302 GCF_026875155.1 Cherax quadricarinatus | reverse complement strand
TAACACTGTGATGGTGTCACAAGTATTGGTTAGCACTGTGGTGTCACAAGTATTGGTTAGCACTGTGGTGTCACAAGTGTTGCTTAACACTGTGATGGTGTCACAAGTATTGGTTAACACTGTGATGGTGTCAAGTATTGGTTAACACTGTGATGGTGTCACAAGTATTGGTTAACACTGTGATAGTGTCACAAGTATTGGTTAACACTGTGATGGTGTCACAAGTATTTGGTTAACACTGTGATGGTGTCACAAGTATTGGTTAACACTGTGATGGTGTCACAAGTATTGGTTAACACTGTGATGGTGTCACAAGTATTGGTTAACACTGTGATGGTGTCACAAGTATTGGTTAACACTGTGATGGTGTCACAAGTATTGGTTAACACTGTGATGGTGTCACAAGTATTGGTTAACACTGTGATGGTGTCACACACAAGGTGATACCATCATAGGTTACCACTGTGATGGTATCACAAGCAAGATGACAGCATCAACACTGGAACCCCTAACAACGAGTGGAACACTCACTGGAGCTCTAGGTGGGTTGGGCGTGGTAGGCGTGGTTTTCAGTTCTGAGTTAGCAATGGCCTGCTGTAGTTGTTCGTACTTGGGTCCCCTCAGGTACCTGGCCAACCGCAAGCGGACCACCTGGCCAGTGGCCCGCAGCACGTCCACAGCAGCGTGGTTACTCAACCCGGATAGAGACTGACCATCAACCTGGAATTTAAACAAAATCTATTAGATTCAAAGGACCTGTACAAGTCTTTTCAGGTATTTCCAAATGAAGCTGCATGCAGCAAACACCTGTAGAGTTGGGCACAAGACCTGTCTGCGGGGGCGATGCCAGGTCTGATGCAACAGGTATGAAGGTGTGAGGTTGATAAATTACAATTGGGTATCTTTATTGTGAAACGTTTCGCCACACAGTGGCTTCGTCAGTCCAATGCAGAGAAGAAATGGTGAAGATTAGAATAAGTTTGGTTTGAGGTGGTCAGTCCTTCAGCCTTGAGTCAATGTAATCAGTCCATCAGTTTTGATGGATTGATTACCTCAAACTCACTCTGATTTTCACCATTCTTTGTATAGGACTGATGAAGCCACTGTGTGGCGAAAGGTCTCCACAGTATACCCAGGTGTTAAACATGTGCCTAATTTATAAACTTATCGGTTCTCCGAAGGATTTTTCCACAAGGTGTGAGGTGTATGAAGGTCAGTAAGATCACGACTGACCTGTACAATAACATTCAAAAATATTTTAGTATCCGGTATATGGATTATGTTAGACTTTCAGTGTATATACAATGATATATACACTCCTCTTGGGTTGTGTTTGTGGGGAAAATGATAACTAAGAGCGTCAATTAATAAATGGATAACTTTGGTGGTGGGTGGTGGTGGTGGTAGTGGTGGTGGGTGGTGGTGGTAGTGGTAGTGGTGGTGGTAGTGGTGGTGGGTGGTGGTGGTAGTGGTAGTGGTGGTGGTAGTGGTGGTGGTAGTGGTGGTGGTAGTGGTAGTGGTGGTGGTAGTGGTGGTGGTGTGTAGTGGTGGTGGTAGTGGTGGTGGTAGTGGTGGTGGTGGTGGGTGGTGTGGTAGTGGTGGTGGTAGTGGTGGTGGGTGGTGGTGGTGGTGGTAGTGGTGGTGGTAGTGGTGGTGGGTGGTGGTGGGTGGTGGTGGTAGTGGTAGTGGTGGTGGTAGTGGTGGTGGGTGGTGGTGGTAGTGGTAGTGGTGGTGGTAGTGGTGGTGGTAGTGGTGGTGGTAGTGGTAGTGGTGGTGGTAGTGGTGGTGGTGGTGGTAGTGGTGGTGTAGTGGTGGTGGTAGTGGTGGTGGTGGTGGTGGTGGTGGTAGTGGTGGTGGTAGTGGTGGTGGGTGGTGGTGGTGGTGTAGTGGTGGTGGTAGTGGTGGTGGTGGTGGTAGTGGTGGTGTGGTGGTGGTGGTGGTAGTGGTGGTGGTAGTGGTGGTGGTAGTTGGTGGTGGTGGTGGTGGTAGTGGTGGTGGTAGTGGTAGTGGTGGTGGGTGGGGTGGTAGTGCTGGTGGTAGTGCTGGTAGTGGTGGTGATGGTGGAAGTGGTGGTGAGAGTGATGGTGGTGATAGTGATGGTGGTCGTAGTGCCAGCGGTGGCGGTGTGAAAAACACCACTGTTACAAAAAATGCCTTAACCAAAAAATACTCAATTACAAAAAAAAAAAAAAAATCCAAACTTTTATTACTTATCAACAACAACAAAAAATCTATATAGCCACATAATAAAGTTAAAAACCGAGCATATTTTTAACCAAAAATATTTACGCCAACTTTGTCAACTCAAATCTAATATTTAAAATGTTTAAAAAAAAACATTAAACAGTGTAAACATTGTAATAAAGTTGGTAGAATTACCGACAATATGTAAATATTGTCGTTTCGTAAATAAATCGTAAAAACGGAATTATAATGATAATACCCATGATTATAAGAGATTTATAGTGAGATAAACAAGAGAGAGAGAAAGAGAGAGAGAGGCCGAGACCCTCACGAGAAAACTACGATATAAAGAGACGACGAGAGAACCCAGAGAGAGAGCGAGACCATCCTGAGACGAGAGCGAGACCATCCTGAGAGAACACTGAGAGAACAAGGCAAGACAATGATAAGACACTGTGAGAAGAGACGTCTTAAAGGTTATGTGTCACAGAGGGAAAAAGTGTCCATTATTACGGATGATCTGCAGTATATTTCACCCCACCAACACTATCATAACACTATCATAAATCTTACATTATTATCATTATTATTATTATTGTTATTATTATTAGAATATTACATTATTATCAGATTATCATTATTATATTTTTATTAGATTATTATTACATTATTAGAATATCATTACATTATTATTATTAATTATTATTACATTATTATTAGATTACATTATTATTAGAATATGATGATTATTACAGTGTTGTTATTATCTAAAAAAAAATATTCTATGTTGTCCTTTTTACCATTAAAAATAATTTTTCTCACACTTCCCTAACCATTTACTCTCTCTCTTCTCTCTCTCTCTCTCTCTCTCTCTCTCTCTCTCTCTCTCTCTAATCACGCCTCACTAGTTTTCTTTAACAATTAATTTCTTCAGTTTCCTCTGATCCCTCTATTTGACCTTCCTGCCTCGGCTTCTCCTCTATTCCTTACCATAATTTATTCTCATTCCCCCCCCCTTCTTACACCCCCTTTCACTACATCCCCATTTATCATTTAATTTCCCCCATTTCTTCACTTTTTTTAAAATCTTCCCCATTCCCCTTTATCCTTACATCTTCCCCATTCGCTCACTCCTTGGCCTGTTCCCAATTCTCGCTTTCTAACCTCCATCATCAACCCCGTTTATTTTCCCCCCCCCTCACATTCCCCTCATTCTTTAATGACCACGCTCCCATTAAATTCTTCTGGATCAGTTTTATGTACAGTCATTCATCCACCTCTACCTCCTCCCCCCCTATTCTCTCCTTATCTCCCTCTCCCACTTCGAGTGTCCCGTCTTGTATTACTTTGCAATTCCTTCCCGCCTCCCCCATTCTCCCTGCTTCTTATACTCCCTCCTCCCTTTCCCCCATCTCCCTCTCACTGTCCCTACACTCGTCACCCTCCCTGCCTCCACTGGTTCTTAACCTTAAACTGTCCACAGATTACATTTAAAGCGTAGTGCTCCAAAAGTACATCTACGTTTTTTACATATTTCAAATAAAACAAAAAAACAAGTATATCAAAGTTTTTTTACACGTTTTCAAATGTAAAAAAAAAAAAGATCTACTTTTTTTACATTCATATGTTGAAAAAACGTTGATCTATGTCTGGACAATTTAAGGGTTAAAGTGCTGGACAGTCACTAAGAACCATCTGGACAGTCACTAAGAACCATCTGGACAGTCACTAAGAACCATCTGGACAGTCACTAAGAACCATCTGGACAGTCACTAAGAACCATCTGGACAGTCCTAAGAACATTGGCAGTCACTAAGAACATCGGGCAAAACCTTTAATCTGAGTAGAACTAAACATTTTTTTTTTGCTATTGCCTCTCTCATGTACTCTCGTTCCTTTTCCCTCCCATTTTTTCCTTCCACTTACTCCCCTTCCTTCCATCCCCCTTTCCTCTATCATCTACAAAAAACCCTGTCACCCTCCAAAAACAAAGCATTCACATCTCCCCCTTCACTACACCAAGTCCGTTTCCCTTCCGGGACCAATGACTTTGATTTCCCATTCCAATTTTCCCTTTCTGATTACCCCCATTCTAATTATTCCCATATCCATTATGGGAGTCAACAGATTATCCCACGACCAGGAAAAGTTCCGGTGATTGGCACTGCGACAGGTGGCGCTGATTAGTAGCAGGTGGTGCTGTGATTGATAGCAGGTGGCCCTGACAGTAGGTAGCACTGACAGCAGGTGACACTTCGATATACCTTTGATTAGTTCCGAGTGTCATTCTACTCCCGGAGCCCGGTCATGGGCTAGGATTGTCTGGTGCTAGCCTGGTCAACCAGGCTGTTGCTGCTGGTGGCCCGCAGCTCCTGACTGACAGCAGGTGACAATAACCCTCCGAGTATTTTCTATGCCAAGACCATATCTTCCCAGAAAGCTGCACTGCCATCTGGTGGTGCAAAGAGGCGGACCTGCTTCACGTAGGACAATGTGCCACTGTGCTTGACAGCATGTGCTGCCGTGTGGCACTGTGCTTGACACATGAGAGTTCTGGCACTACATCACTGAGGCTGAGTGCCACTTGTCTGGCCTCCAATGCCAACACTTTATACTCCTGGCTGCTGCATGCTAGATTTTGTAGGTCCACTCTTGTTACTCTCTCTTTCTCTTACACACAACACACACACACCACACACACACACACACAACACACACACACACACACACGCACGCACACACACACACACGCACACACACCACAACACACGCACACACACACACACACACACACACACACACACACACACACACACACACGACACTGGAGGCCAGGAGGGTCAGGGGAGACATGATAACGACATATAAAATACTGCGTGGAATGGACGAGGTGGACAAAGACGGGATGTTCCAGAGAAGGGACACAGACACAAGAGGTCACAATTGGAAGTTGAAGACTCAGATGAATCAAAGGGATGTTAGGAAGTATTTCTTCAGTCATAGAGTAGTCAAGCCGTGGAATAGCCTAGAAAGTGACGTAGTGGAGGCGAGACCCATACATAGTTTTAAGGCGAGGTATGATAAAGCTCATGGAGCAGGGAGAGAGAGGACCTAGTAGCAATCAGTGAAGAGGCGGGGCCAGGAGCTATGACTCGACCCCTGCAACCACAAATAGGTGAGTACACACATACACACACGTAAGGCAAGAATAACTAGTAAATAAAACCCTAAAGAGAGAATATACAGTCAACATTACCCCCAGGATATACAGTCAATATTACCCCGGAGGATATACAGTCAATATTACCCCGAGGATATACAGTCAATATTACCCCCGAGGATATACAGTCAATATTAACCAATGGATATAGTCAATATTACCTCAAGGGATATAGTCAATATTACCCCAAGGGATATACAGTCAATATTACCCCAGGGGATATACAGTCAATATTACCCCAGGGGATATACAGTCAATATTACCCCAGGGGATATAGAGTCAATATTACCCCAGGGGATATACACAGTGCATAGGGAAGAGTAGGTAATATGGTTTGATCCAAGAAAGATCATAGCTAGAACTCCTTGGATAAAAACTCTTTACCAACATCAAGGCACATCCCCAGTAAAGAGGTGAAGACCTGCATAGTGACCTGTAGATATGTACAATGACCTGTTATGTACTCTGACCTGTTGATATATACATTGACTGTTGATAACATGTACAATGACATGTTAATAGCGTGTGCAGTGACCAGATGACATGTACAGTTCTGTCACCTGTACATGGACCTGTACTTGGGCTTACCTGAACAATCTGGTCATTGACCTGGATGAGACCCGTCCTGTCGGCAGCACTTCCAATGTTGATAGACTTGACGAAGATGCCAGACAGCTCCTCTGTTGACGACCAAAAAAAAAAATTAAAAAGATGACGATAGGAAGAGAGAGAAGAGAGAGAGAGAGAGAGAGAGAGAGAGAGAGAGAGAGAGGTGCCTGCGGCTTCCAATATGTTTCTCTGGTAAATTTTCTCGCGAGGAAGCAGTGGCCCACAAATCATTTGTAGAGAACATGACAGGTTATTAGAAATGAGGGCAGTCTCCCCCCCCCCAAAAAAAAAAAAATCTTATATATAAGAAGTTATTCAACGCAGTCAAAAATATTACTTGAAAATACTTAGAGTAATATTAACTCAGACTTTCTAAACTCGTCTTCAAAAAGTATTGGCGTTTTGTTATGTATTTAAGTGTGTTGAGGAGGAATGTCAAGACCAGGAGAGAGAGAGAGAGAGGAGAGAGAGGAGAGAGAGAGGAAGAGAGAGAGAGAGGAGAGAGAGAGAGAGAGAGAGAGAGAGAGAGAGAGAGAGAGAAACACAAGACAGCTGCTGGAGCAGGCATATCCTTCAAAGGAGTCACTTAAGGGGCAGGTAAGAGGTATTTCACGTGCTAGTTACCTTCAATAAACAGAAAGAAAACCACAAAGTTTAAAAAGTGTTTCCTGAGTAGTTGACAAAAATTAAGAAATAGGTAGATAGCTGCGAGGGAAGGAGGAAAAGTGAAGGGAGGGAGGGAAGGGAGGGAAAGAAGGGAGGGAGGGACGGGGAGGTAAAAAAGGGAGGGGAGGGAAAGAAGGGACGGAGGGAAGGGAAGGAAGGGAAAGGAAAGAAGGGAGGGAGGGGAAGGGGAGGGATAGAAGGGAGGGGGAAGGAAGGGAAGGAACCACAGCAATCCCGAGAGATGAGGTGAGTAGTAAAACACAAGGCTCTCTCCCTCCTACCCTGCCTGCGAGCCGCTGACAAGAACCTGCTTGAGCAAGCAGTCAATAAATGGAGTTTGGTCTCAGCACAGACTTCGAGAGCAGAATTCACGAAACAGGCCACAGGTATACCACAGGTACAAAACTGCCCACCTCATTATAGAAGAGAAACATATTGCACATTCTACACAGTTAAGTACCATACAGAGCTTTGTCTTAATAGCAGGATATAGAGCGCGGTCTGAAATATTATATAAAGCCTGGTCTGAAATATATAAAGCCTGGTGTGAAATATCATATAAAGCCTGGTCTGAAATATATAAAGCCTGGTCTGAATTATTATATAAAGCCTGGCTTGAGCCTAGTTTTAAATATTACAAAAGTCTGGTCTTTAATATTACATATAGCCTGGTCTTGAGCCTGCTCTTAACAAGGATAACTGGCCAGTCTAATCCGGTTTATTTTTCCCCCCAGTTAATCAGCTAAGTTGCGAGGCTTCTTTGAAGAGTTAGCTGAGATAGTTTAACGAGTTGACTTACTATGGGTCTCAACAGGTGGAGT
>NC_069487.1:12755802-12775802 GCF_026875155.1 Cherax quadricarinatus | reverse complement strand
CATCTGCCACATTGCCCCCCTATCCACCCTGTCATACGCCTTTTCCAAATCCATAAATGCCACAAAGACCTCTTTAGCCTTATCTAAATACTGTTCACTTATATGTTTCACTGTAAACACCTGGTCCACACACCCCCTACCTTTCCTAAAGCCTCCTTGTTCATCTGCTATCCTATTCTCCGTCTTACTCTTAATTCTTTCAATTTATAACTCTACCATACACTTTACCAGGTACACTCAACAGACTTATCCCCTATAATTTTTGCACTCTCTTTTATCCCCTTTGCCTTTATACAAAGGAAACTATGCATGCTCTCTGCCAATCCTAGGTACCTTACCCTCTTCCATTCATTTATTAAATAATTGCACCAACCACTCCAAAACTATATCCCACCTGCTTTTAACATTTCTATCTTTATCCCATCAATCCCGGCTGCCTTACCCCCTTTCATTTTACCTACTGCCTCACGAACTTCCCCCACATCACAACTGGCTCTTCCTCACTCCTACAAGATGTTATTCCTCCTTGCCCTATACACGAAATCACAGCTTCCCTATCTTCATCAACATTTAACAATTCCTCAAATTATTCCTTCCATCTTCCCAATACCTCTAACTCTCCATTTAATAACTCTCCTCTCCTATTTTTAACTGACAAATCCATTTGTTCTCTAGGCTTTCTTAACTTGTTAATCTCACTCCAAAACTTTTTCTTATTTTCAACAAAATTTGTTGATAACATCTCACCCACTCTCTCATTTGCTCTCTTTTTACATTGCTTCACCACTCTCTTAACTTCTCTCTTTTTCTCCATATACTCTTCCCTCCTTGCATCACATTCTACTTTGTAAAAACTTCTCATATGCTAACTTTTTCTCCCTTACTACTCTCTTTACATCATCATTCCACCAAATCGCTCCTCTTCCCTCCTGCACCCACTTTCCTGTAACCACAAACTTCTGCTGAACACTCTAACACTACATTTTTAAACCTACCCCATACCTCTTCGACCCCATTGCCTATGCTCTCATTAGCCCATCTATCCTCCAATAGCTGTTTATATCTTACCCTAACTGCCTCCTCTTTTAGTTTATAAACCTTCACCTCTCTCTTCCCTGATGCTTCTATTCTCCTTGTATCCCATCTACCTTTTACTCTCAGTGTAGCTACAACTAGAAAGTGATCTGATATATCTGTGTGGCCCCTCTATAAACATGTACATCCTGAAGTCTACTCAACAGTCTTTTATCTACCAATACATAATCCAACAAAACTACTGTCATTTCGCCCTACATCATATCGTGTATACTTATTTATCCTCTTTTTTCTTAAAATATGTATTACCTATAACTAAACCCCTTTCTATACAAAGTTCAATCAAAGGGCTCCCATTATCATTTACACCTGGCACCCCAAACTTACTACCACACCCTCTCTAAAAGTTTCTCCTACTTTAGCATTCAAGTCCCCTACCACAATTACTCTCTCACTTGGTTCAAAGGCTCCTATACATTCACTTAACATCTCCCAAAATCTCTCTCTCT
The DNA here is from genome assembly GCF_026875155.1 of Cherax quadricarinatus. Classification (NCBI taxonomy): domain Eukaryota; kingdom Metazoa; phylum Arthropoda; class Malacostraca; order Decapoda; family Parastacidae; genus Cherax; species Cherax quadricarinatus. The sequence continues at coordinate 12,774,258 of NC_069487.1, read as the reverse complement.
CCTCTGCATTCCTTCTCTTCTCCAGGGTGCATACACGCTTATTTATGACCCACTTCTCGCATCCAACCTTTACTTTAATCCACATAATTCTTGAATTTACACATTCATATTCTCTTTTTCTCCTTCCATAACTGATCATTTAACATTACTGCTACCCCTTCCTTTGCTCTAACTCTCTCAGATACTCCAGATTTAATCCCATTTATTTCCCCCCATGAAACTCTCCTACCCCCCTTCAGCTTTGTTTCGCTTAGGGCCAGGACATCCAACTTCTTTTCATTCATAAGATCAGCACTCATCGTTTTCTTGTCATCCGCACTACATCCACGCACATTTAAGCAACCCAGTTTTATAAAGTTTTTCTTCTTCTCTTTTTTAGTAATTGAAATACAGGGGGAAGGGGTTACTAGCCCATTGCTCCCGGCATTTTAGTCGCCTCATACGACACGCATGGCTTACGGAGGAAAGATTCTTTTCCACTTCCCCATGGACAATAGAAGAAATAAAAAAGAACAAGAGCTATTTAGAAAAAGAAGAAAAACCTAGATGTATGTATATATATATATGCATGTGCGTGTCTGTGAAGTGTGACCAAAGTGTAAGTAGGAGTAGCAAGATATCCCTGTTATCTTAGCGTGTTTATGAGACAGAAAAGAAACCAGCAATCCCACCATCATGCAAAACAGTTACAGGTTTTTGTTTCACAGTCATCTGGCAGGACGGTAGTACTTCCCTGGGTGGTTGCTGTCTACCAACCTACTACCTATATATATATAATATATTATATATTATAATATAATATATATATATATATATATATATATATATATATATATATATATATATATATAAATTACAAAAATTTCTGAATTATTGAATTAAAATTTATTTCACACAAAAAAAATTAGGTAAAGTTTCACCTTGCAGCCACCACCTAATTACATACAAGGCCACCTTAGCAAGACTATTACACGTGTCTTATACTTCACCTGGGACCACCACCTATTACAAACAAGATCACTTTAACAAGACAGCCCAGCTAATCCTTGGCTTGCGGCACACAAGAAAGGGAAGTGGAAAGAATGATGAGTGGGTAGAGGGATAATGAGAAGAAGAATGATGAGTGGGTAGAAGGATGGTGAAAAGAATGAGGAGAGGCGGAGAGAGGATGAAGAAGGCATATCAGAGAAGAAAGGAGGAGTAGGTAAAAGGAGAGAAAATTGGAAGGAGGATGAAGGAGGAGGAACTGAGATGGGGGTAACAGGAGACGAAGCAGAAAGATGAAGAAAAAGTGGAGAAAAGATGAAGAGAAAGACGTGGATCAAAGACAAGCACTAAAGGGGAAAAACAGAGGAAAAACATGAAACAAGAGAAGGAAGAGGAGGAGAAGGGGAGGTGGAAAACGAGATGCTGGAAGTGGGAGATGAAAGAGGTGATAGAGATGAAAGAAAAAGGGAAGGAAAGGCATGGAAAAAATGAACTGTCATAAAAATGAGGAAAAAACGAACAGAAATGAAGGAAAATATAAAGAAATGATCCAATATTTTAAACAGGTAAAATATACGAAAGAACTGGGAGAGAGAGAGAGAGAGAGAGAGAGAGAGAGAGAAGAGAGAGAGAAATATCACAAAATAAGGGGAGGGGTAACATAAATATATTCAGTTAAATAATTTCCTCTGGGAGCACCACCTTTCATCTTTTTCATTCCTCAAAGACGCCGCTTTCTGCAGAATTTTATGTAACTTTATCACCCACCCTCCCTTATCCACCCTCACCCACCCTCCCTTATCCACCCTCACCCACCCTCCCTTATCCACCCTCACCCACCCTCCTTATCCACCCTACACCCACCCTCCCTATACCACCCTCACCCACCCTCCCTTATCCACCCTCACCCACCCTCCCTTATCCACCCTACACCCACCCTCCTTATCCACCCTTACCCACCTCATTCATCCACCCTCAATCACTCATCCCACTCACCATCAACACTTGAAAACTTCTTGAACCTAGTACTAACACTTTCCTTGAACCTAAGTACTAACTACAAACTTTCCTTGAACCTAAGTACTAACTACAAACTTTCCTTGAACCTAAGTACTAACTACAAACTTTCCTTGAACCTAAGTACTAACTACAAACTTTCCTTGAACCTAAGTACTAACTACAAACTTTCCTTGAACCTAAGTACTAACTACAAACTTTCCTTGAACCTAAGTACTAACTACAAACTTTCCTTGAACCTAAGTACTAACTACAAACTTTCCTTGAACCTAAGTACTAACTACAAACTTTCCTTGAACCTAAGTACTAACTACAAACTTTCCTTGAACCTAAGTACTAACTACAAACTTTCCTTGAACCTAAGTACTAACTACAAACTTTCCTTGAACCTAAGTACTAACTACAAACTTTCCTTGAACCTAAGTACTAACTACAAACTTTCCTTGAACCTAAGTACTAACTACAAACTTTCCTTGAACCTAAGTACTAACTACAAACTTTCCTTGAACCTAAGTACTAACTACAAACTTTCCTTGAACCTAAGTACTAACTACAAACTTTCCTTGAACCTAAGTACTAACTACAAACTTTCCTTGAACCTAAGTACTAACTACAAACTTTCCTTGAACCTAGGTACTAGCTACAAACTTTCCTTGAACCTAGGTACTAGCTACAAACTTCTCTTGAACCTAGGTACTAGCTACAAACTTTCCTTGAACCTAACTACTAGCTACAAACTTTCCTTGAACCTAAGTACTAACTACAAACTTTCCTTGAACCTAACTACTAGCTACAAACTTTCCTTGAACCTAAGTACTAACTACAAACTTTCCTTGAACCTAACTACTAGCTACAAACTTTCCTTGAACCTAGGTACTAGCCACAAACTTTCCTTGAACCTACGTACTAGCTACAAACTTCTCTTGAACCTAGGTACTAGCTACAAACTTTCCTTGAACCTAACTACTAGCTACAAACTTTCCTTGAACCTAAGTACTAACTACAAACTTTCCTTGAACCTAACTACTAGCTACAAACTTCTCTTGAACCTAGGTACTAGCTACAAACTTTCCTTGAACCTAACTACTAGCTACAAACTTTCCTTGAACCTAAGTACTAACTACAAACTTTCCTTGAACCTAAGTACTAACTACAAACTTTCCTTGAACCTAGGTACTAGCTACAAACTTTCCTTGAACCTAGGTACTAGCTACAAACTTTCCTTGAACCTAGGTACTAGCTACAAACTTTCCTTGAACCTAACTACTAGCTACAAACTTTCCTTGAACCTAAGTACTAACTACAAACTTTCCTTGAACCTAACTACTAGCTACAAACTTTCCTTGAACCTAGGTACTAACTACAAACTTTCCTTGAACCTAACTACTAGCTACAAACTTTCCTTGAACCTAGGTACTAGCCACAAACTTTCCTTGAACCTACGTACTAGCTACAAACTTTCCTTGAACCTAGGTACTAGCTACAAACTTTCCTTGAACCTACGTACTAGCTACAAACTTTCCTTGAACCTAGGTACTAGCTACAAACTTTCCTTGAACCTACGTACTAGCTACAAAGTTTCCTTGAACCTAGGTACTAGCTACAAACTTTCCTTGAACCTAGGTACTAGCTACAAACTTTCCTTGAACCTAGGTACTAGCTACAAACTTTCTTGAACCTAGGTACAAGTCACAAACTTTCCTTGAACCTAGGTACTAGCTACAAAACTTTCCTTGAACCTAGGTACTAGCCACAAACTTTCCTTGAACTAGGTACAAGTCACAAACTTTCCTTGAACCTAGGTACTAGCTACAAACTTTCCTTGAACCTAGGTACTAGCTACAAACTTTCCTTGAACCTAGGTACAAGTCACAAACTTTCCTTGAACCTAGGTACTAGCTACAAACTTTCCTTGAACCTAGGTACTAGCCACAAACTTTCCTTGAACCTAGGTACAAGTCACAAACTTTCCTTGAACCTAGGTACTAGCTACAAACTTTCCTTGAACCTAGGTACTAGCTACAAACTTTCCTTGAACCTAGGTACAAGTCACAAACTTTCCTTGAACCTAGGTACTAGCTACAAACTTTCCTTGAACCTAGGTACTAGCTACAAACTTTCCTTGAACCTAGGTACTAGCTACAAACTTTCCTTGAACCTAGGTACTAGCTACAAACTTTCCTTGAACCTAGGTACTAGCTACAAACTTTCCTTGAACCTAGGTACTAGCTACAAACTTTCCTTGAACCTAGGTACTAGCTACAAACTTTCCTTGAACCTAGGTACTAGCTACAAACTTTCGTCAAATTTAACTTCAAGGTTAAGTATCTTACAGGTCAGATGGCCAACACGTTTGATGAAGTCTGGCGAGTGACGGAGGAGAAAAAACTACCAAAAGAGTAAGAGTTCTGGCCAGCTAAGAGGCATGATATACCTTTGAAGAGTTTCGAGAGTTAATCTACTCTCTCTGAGCCCGGCCATGGGTCAGGCACGTCTGGTGCTTGCCTGGTCAACCAGGCTGTTGCTGCTGGAGGCCCGCTGATAATAAGAGACAGAACCTCTGGAAGATATGATGGCATGTAGAGGGACATCAAGTTTATGAGTTTTATGAAGACCATAGAAATAAGGCAGAGAGGGACAAATAACACGGAAAAGTTGTACAAGGTCAAGTCAGGCCGACAGAGATCGGAGAAAGTCCGAAGTTTACGGTTGAAAGTTCTCTTGATGCGATCAAGACTCTCTCCGATCTCTGTCCTTCTGACTTTGACCTTGGTCAACGTTTCCGTGTTATTTATCACTATTTCTGTGGTCTTCCTAAAACTTATACCCCTGTACGTCCCAACATATCCTTCATGAGGTTCAGTTTCTTATTCTCCTCCCTCTCGGTTGGTCAAGCGACAATAAAAGACTCATGACAAATGAGTCACTCGCCATGGGTTCTAACCCCACCCGTACCGTGCTTTGTTTACAATCTTGTAATTGATCTCACTCCCTTGGAACTTTTTCTCCTGTTCACCTCCGTCACTCGCGAGTCTTCGTCGAACGTGTTCACTTGAACTTACCTGAACTTGCTGGTAGTGTAGATGGGCAGCTGTGATCACTGTGTTCACCTCCCCAACCACCTTCTCCTGCAACACAAGTCAACACTTAGTCTCCACAAATATTACCTGCAACATTTCCTAAACACAGACACTACGGATAACATCCTATACATAAAACATCACTAAACACATCCCAGGTGTAAGCCTTTATCACGCCTCAACACGATAAAAAACATCGACTGTCCCTAAACATCGAACATTTCAGTTATCGCTCGAAACACTTTAAAAACACGGCGCTGAACAAATGCCTGCGGAAAGAAACATTGAATATTAACCTGGAACACAAAAATTATTAGGAAGATCAAGTCACAATACAGTGACTGGAACAATCCACAACCCACACATTAAAGATGAAGATAAACGACGCTTCGGTCCGGATAGACCGAAACACCGAACTTCATAAATTTTTTAGTCGAGTTGTGAACCGAGTCAAAATTTCTCATGTTTAAAGTACGCATTTAACCCACAAAAAAAAAATTCACATTTTAACCCAAAGTAGAGGTAAAAACTGTTGTAAGTTAACCTAGAGACGTGAGAGCAATAAATTAACATTTAAATAAGCTAACTGTATATCAGAGATAAATAATATTAATACACTAAAATACAGTAAAATATAACAATAAAATAATGAACAATATAGAAAAAATAAAATCGTTATTCAAAATACATATATACACTGAGAGCTGCAGTGTATACACATTGCTGGGTGTATATTTCATATATATATATATATATTATATATATATATTATATATATATATATATATATATATAAAACACTGATCTCTGGCTGAAGGAGACTCGAACCTACGAACCTTAGGACAAGGTACGCAGTGCTTTACCAATCTACCCACACTGGACCAATACCTTGGCGTGTAGCATGAGCTACACGTTTGATCCAAGGCAGCCAGCTTTCAGGGAGGAAGGCTTACAGCTTTTCATCTCATCCCTGCATGCATCAGCCTTACTAGAGATTTGAACAATGCAAGGAATTCGCGAGAGCATGCGAAATATACACAAACACTGATCTCTGGCTGAAAGAGACTCGAACCTACGAACCTTAGGACAAGGTACGCAGTGCGTACCTTGTCTAAGGTTCGTAGGTTCGAGTCTCCTTCAGCCAGAGATCAGTGTTTGTGTATATTTCGCATGCTCTCGCGAATTCCTTGCATATATATTATATATATATATATATATATATATATATATATATATTATATATATATATATATATATATATATATTTTATTATAGCCTTGACTAGCAGTTTACAGGTGATATGCAGCCTGTATCCTCGTGTAGTCGATAGGATTAAAACCCAATAAAATAGTTAAACCTTTACCGTTTATTTAAATACAAATATTATACGATGATAGATGGATAATTTAAAAACCTTCTGGGATCCACGAGTAATTGACCCACTTATTAGAGATAATGAGCTCTTTTAGAGAGGGAAAAGAAAAATGGGTCCATTTATCTATTTCCAACTCTAAAGGTAATGGGTTAGTTCGTGATTCTGATGGGAATCAGCTCCTGATCAGCCTGGCTGTGGTGGTTAAGTTGGAACGCGAGCTGCTAGCACCAACAACCTGACTGATCAGGCCATTATCTAGGTCTGGAATGCAGAGGTAATGGGTTATAATTTGGGTCCAAATGCAGTGAACCTGCATTCATAAAACGGGTTACAGCTACCAATGGGAAAAATAGGTAATATGTAATTAAAGGGTGGACCGCGATAAGACAATCTGCATAATGAGAGTACGTAGGTAAAATGGGTTGAAAGGGAAAAGAGGGCAAATAGGGTATGGCTGCTGGATAGAGCGGATAGAAGAGTGGAAAGGGGAATAATAACCCTATCTGAATAGTTGAGAGGAAAAAGGAGGAGCTAGCAGAGATAGAGGGATAGCGAGGGCTTAGTTGGGTGTGACTGACAGGGAATTGTGGTTGATTTTATAATTGTGGTTGTGTAGATGTATTAACTGAAATGACGAAGGTTGTCATGTATGGAAAGTGTGTATGTATGTGTGTGTGTGTGTGTGTGTGTGTGTGTGTGTGTGTGTGTTGTCTCAATCGTTTGGTTGTGCTGGTGTTTGACAAACGTCTGTTTGGTTGTATAGTTGTGTCATGGTAGTGTAATTTAAAGTGTCCTGTGGCATAAACACCAAAGCAGCACAGGCATGTACGTACACACACACACACACACACACACACACACACACCACACACACACACCACACACACACCACACACACACCAAACATACAAGAACACAAACTACACAACTTTCATAGCACTTTTCTCTATGTACACATGTCGCTACATACAAAACCAGTTACAAATGTACAATACACAAAAAAACGGTGTACACAAATGCTACGACCGTCAATAAACGTACACACGATTTCAAATCCATCGCGTACGCACACGCACACGCTCACTCACAAAATAAATAAAAATTACTTTTTAAAAAATTTCCATATGTATTGTAAAAAAATATCTACATAAAACTATTTACCCAATAAAAAAAATTTAATTTTTAATCAGGGTAAATTCTCATTATTGAAAAATAAATAAAAATTCTCAGCCTTCCAGATTTTTTCTTAATTCTTTTAGGCCAATTATAGTTCTCAAGAAAAAATTTAATCCAAGAAAGCCATGATATCTTTAAGGAAAAGATAATTTATGCATCTGTTAAGACAGAAAGTTTTAAATACACAAGAACAATAGTCACTGCAAAAATATTACTATATTACAAATGAATAACAATATTAATAACAAAACCTATAATTATAACAATATTAATAAAATCTATAATTATAACAATATTAATAACAAAATCTATAACATTTATAACAATATTAATAACAAAATCCATAATATTTATGACAAAATATATAAATACCACATCTACCTATATGTACTATAATCATTAAAAAATCTACAAATAATAACTTCAATCTACAATGTAATCAAAAGAAAAATCTGAAAACATTTTCTACAGTATTAATCACTAGAAAAATTTACAATTCCTTTCAACTCCTCCAGTTTTAACTTTATTGAGAGAGCCTTTTCTGCCATCAACAGCCTGGTGCCCAGGATAGCACCAGATGAGCCTAGCCCATGGCGGGCTTCGAGAGTAGTAAAGATTCTCAAAAACTCATAAAGGGCCCATATCAAGGTAACTATACCAAACACGTCAGCTTGTCCTGCGCGAACTTCTAGAAAGACCACCCCCTTTGACGATTTGTGTACCCAGTAGTGCACTAACAGCTTCTAAAATTGTACGTCTTTTGTTTGGATAGTGACGTGGGGCCCGTCTCACTCTTCATCCCGAAATTTTGTGAAGAATTCGCCTGGTCACCCAGTCCCATCAGTGGTGGATGAGATTTCTTTCCCGGAGAACGGGAGGCCGGGTTCAATAATGGGTAAGACGTTTAGTCGTTCTAAAACCCGGAACAAGAAGGTACAGTGTAAGCTGTCCGTGGTCCTAACACTCCACACAAGATGATGCTGTAAGCAGTTAGTGACCCTAAAACTCCAAACAAGATGATGCTGTAAGCAGTTAGTGACCCTAAAACTCCAAACAAGAAGATACGGTGTAAGCTGTCAGTGGCCCTAAAACCCATATCATGATGATAATACTGTGTAAGCTGTCAGTTGCCCTAAAACCCGCAACAACAACAACAACAACAATAACAACAAGGAACAGTTACACTGGGTGCTTACTGCTCCTCATGTGCGGGACGGAATCTTGTATACAAAGGTGAGACAGCCAGAGATCTAAGCACTTCATGAACATCAATACACCTGCGGAGCAGATGACACCTGTAATGCACGCATGGTGCACGGCAACACAGAAACACATCTGAGGAACTTGAAACACGTTTATGCTTTAAAAAGAATAAAGATATAAATCTACAGCCATTCATGCTACTGATACAATGCGAGATTATTTTTCCTTCGGGTTTTAAACCTATCGCACAAAACACTTTTGGATAAATAAAAGACGCAAAAGATTACCAGTATCCGATCCCTTCCCGGTCCACACAATCAATGTCACCAGACAAACTGGCCCAAAAGGAGGGGCTCTGGAAGAAGAAAAAACTTCGGAACTCATCAAAAGGGTTTTTCATGTGTCATAAAACCTCAACTTTACTTAACCTGACCCCCACCCGACCTCTTTCGCCCCTGATCCCTTGGTTGAATTGTGTGCTGCTATCACCAACAACCTGACTGGCCAGCCCATTAAACGAGAGGCGTGGATCTGAAACAAGTCGAGGGGGCGATAACCCCCGAAATCGACTATAGATAAGTCAAATCAGGCTAAGTGAACAGGGACAGCAGGTGCAAGGTGACTAACACCCAGGTACCTACTTACTACTTTGCATCCCTAGCAAATCATTAAGAGTAACCAATCTCTCATCAATTTCATTTCTCATCTTAAAAATACAAGGAATTACTCTGTGAAGCAACCCTGGTCTGTATGATATTTCCCAAGGTTAGAACAAGAGCTATGTTTCAACACAGCGAAGAAGACGAGCCAGGAACTAAAACTCGACCCCTGCAACCAAAATTGATGAGCATAGCTATCACGCAGGATGGTTTTTCCTGTCATACCCCATCACGCAGGATGGTTTTTCCTGTCATACTCCATCACGCGGGGTTTGGTTTTTCCTTTTCATACTCCATCACGCAGGATGGTTTTTCCTGTCATACTCCATCACGCAGGATGGTTTTTTCCTTTTCATACTCCTTTCACGCAGGATGGTTTTTCCTGTCTTTACTCCATCACGCAGGATGGTTTTTCCTGTCATACCCCATCACGCCGGTGGTTTTTCCTGTCATACTCCATCACGCGGGTTGGTTTTTCTGTCATACTCCATCACGCAGGATGGTTTTTCCTGTCATACCCCATCACGCAGGATGGTTTTTCCTGTCATACCCCATCACGCAGGATGGTTTTTCCTGTCATACTCCATCACCCCAGGATGGTTTATCCTTTTCATACCCCATCACGCAGGAGGGTTTTTTTCCTGTCATACCCATCACGCAGGATGGTTTTTCCTGTCATACTCCATCACGCAGGATGGTTTTTTCCTGTCATACCCATCACGCAGGATGGTTTTTCCTGTCATACCCCATCACGCAGGATGGTTTTTCCTGTCATACTCCATCACGCAGGATGGTTTATCCTGTCATACCCCATCACGCAGGATGGTTTTTCCTGTCATACCCCATCACGCAGAAAGAGTTATAAACATAAAGTAAGATGTCAGCCTGAGCTGGGAGACTTCAGTAGTGTCAGCCTGAGTTGGGAGACATCAGTAGTGTCAGCCTGAGTTGGGAGACATCAGTAGTGTCAGCTTGAGTCGGGAGACATCAGTAGTGTCAGCCTGAGTTGGGAGACTTCAGTAGTGTCAGCCTGAGTTGGGAGACATCAGTAGTGTCAGCCTGAGTTGGGAGACTTCAGTAGTGTCAGCCTGAGTTGGGAGACATCAGTAGTGTCAGCCTGAGTTGGGGATCAGTAGTGTCAGCCTGAGTTGGGAGCCCATCAGTAGTGTCAGCCTGGTTGGGAGCTTCATTTAGTGTAGCCTGAGCTGGGAGACTTCAGTAGTGTCAGCATGAGTTGGAAGACATCAGTAGTGTCAGCCTGAGTTGGGAGACTTCAGTAGTGTCAGCCTGAGCTGGGAGACTTCACTAAGGTAATGAGGACATCGTCAATCATTACACTATGGGTTCAGTAGTTACCTGAGTTGAACAACAGAGGTTTTGTTCCAGCAAGGCTGACGCAATTAGTCCTCCCAAGACAAACGTCGATTTCCCACGTACGATTTTAAGCCAGTTTCTGGATACAAGGTGTTTAGATTATGATCGTCAGGCTCAGGTTATAATGTCGTCTGTAAGCAGAGTTTAACCACGGTACACAATGTTGATAAATAATTCGTAGAGTCGATGGAAACTTTTGAAGTATAAACAGAAAACAGACGCACTGGACGATCAGTGCGACAGACAGTAAAAAATATGTACATTTTTAGGTCACAGTCACATATTCGACGTTATCTGAAGTAATATCATGACGCTGATTAGAAGAAAGATCTAACTGGCCAAGTGTACTGGGTTCTAATGCACAATTTTCGCTTGGAGTGGAGGAGAGAGAGATACATGATAATATATACCTGGAAAATACTCGAGGGCCTGGTCCTAAATCTGTACACTGCCATAACAACATACTGGAGTGAAAGATATGGGAGGAAGTGTAAAATAAACCCAGTGAGGAGCTGGGGTGCGGTGGGGCGTAAGGAAACACTGTATCAACATCCGGGGTTCCAGACTATTCAACATCCTACCGAAGATATCAGAAACACTGCTGGAACAAGTGTAGAAGCTTTCAAGAAGAAACTGGACCCGTATCTTCCCAGGTGCCGGATCAAACCCGGCTGTGAAAGGATATGTGGGGCAGCGGGCCTCCAGCAGCAACAGCCCGGTTGACCAGACAGCACTAGACGAGCCTGGCCCATGGCCGGGCTCAGAGAGTGATTTTAAATCTAGAAACTCTTCAAAGGTATATCAAAGGTAAGTTGTTACCAGTTCAAACTGTTCCCCAAGCATCTGTGTTTTGCAGTCTGAATGACAAATCTCTCTCTCTCTCTCTCTCTCTCTCTCTCTCTCTCTCTCTCTCTCTCTCTCTCTCTTCTCTCTTTTCTCTTTCTCTCTCTCTCTCTCTCCCTTGGTATCGCTTTTGTTTCCCACGTTGAACTGCATACGCATTATAGCAACAGGTGAATAAAACAAGGTAAATAAAGACAAGGGGGCAGTACCATCCACCCGTAACTCCACAGGTGAGTAATCTAATGGGAAAAAATCTGCATTTAAATGAATTCTTCCTAATATTTCTTTCCGGTTCCCAATTCAACTTCGTTAGTGAGTAAATACGTGAGCATGGGTTTATCTCCATCGTTTGGGGAGTAAATACGTGAGTCATGGGTTTATCTCCATCGTTGGTGAGTAAATACGTGAGTCATGGGTTTATCTCCCTCGTTGGTGAGTAAATACGTGAGTCATGGGTTTATTCCATCGTTGGTGAGTAAATACGTGAGTCATGGGTTTATCTCCATCGTTGGTGAGTAAATACGTGAGTCATGGGTTTATCTCCATTTTTAGTAGCACATCACCATCAACTTTTGTTGTTCTTTCTCCCGTTCTTTTCTCCTCTTCCTCCTACTGTTTATTCTTCACCTGCTTCTCTTCTTTCTACCCGCTTTACTTCTCCTCATCCTACTACCGCTTTTCCTCGTTTGTCTGCTGCTCCTTTTCCCTCTCCTCCTCCTCCTCCATTTTATATCTGTCACAATACTGGTAGATCTTGTAAGCAATACAAAAGTGCTGGGAAAAATAACCTCAAGAAGCTGGGACAATCACACACACACACACACACACACACACACACACACACACACACACACACACACAGGGACGGGAAATCCTGTGTCACAAACCTACTGGAGTTCTATGACATGGTGACAGCAGTAAGACAAGAGAGAGAGGGGTGGGTGGATTGCATTTTCTTGGACTGCAAGAAGGCGTTTGACACAGTTCCACACAAGAGATTGGTGCAAAAACTGGAGGACCAAGCAGGGATAACAGGGAAGGCACTACAATGGATCAGGGAATACTTGTCAGGAAGACAGCAGCGAGTCATGGTTACGTGGCGAGGTGTCAGAGTGGGCACTGGGGACCGCGGGGTCCCGCAGGGGTCAGTCCTAGGACCAGTGCTGTTTCTGGTATTTGTGAACGACATGACGGAAGGGGAATAGACTCTGAGGTGTCCCTGTTTGCAGTGACGTGAAGTTGTGAGAAGAATACACTCGATCGAAGACCAGGCAGAACAAAGGGATCTGGAAGGCTGCAGAACTGGTTTCCCGCAATTGGCTCCCGGGGTTCAATCCCACCAAGTGCAAAGTCATGAAGATTGGGGAAGGGCAAAGAAGGCCGCAAACGGAAATACAGTCTAGGGGGTCAGAGACTACAAAACCCCATCAAGGAAAAAAAATCTTGGGGTGAGTATAACACAGGCCATCTCTGAAGCGCACATCAACCAAATAACTGCTGCAGCATATGGGCGCCTAGCAAAACCTCAGAACAGCATTCCGACATCTTAATAAGGAATCGTTCAGGACCCTGTACACCGTTTTTACGTTGGCCCATATTGGAGTATGCGGGACCAGTTTGGAACCCCACACCCAGCCAAGCACGTAAAGAAACTAGAGAAAGTGCAAAGGTTTGCAACAAGACTAGTCCCAGAGCTAAGAGGTATGTCCTACGAGGAGAGGTTAAGGGAAATCAACCTGACGACACTGGAGGACAGGAGAGATAGGGGGGACATGATAACGACATACAAAATACTGAGAGGAATTGACAAGGTGGACAAAAACAGGATGTTCCAGAGATTGGACACAGTAACAAGGGGACACAGTTGGAAGCTAAAGACACAGATGAATCACAGGGATGTTAGGAAGTATTTCTTCAGCCACAGAGTAGTCAGTAAGTGGAATAGTTTGGGAAGCGATGTAGTGGAGGCAGGATCCATACATAGCTTTAAGCAGAGGTACGATAAAGCTCACGGCTCAGGGAGAGTGACCTAGTAGCGATCAGTGAAGAGGCGGGGCCAGGAGCTCGGACTCGACCCCCGCAACCTCAACTAGGTGAGTACAACTAGGTGAGTACACACACACACACACACACACAACACACACACACACACACACAGCTGTGACTCGACCCCCCTGCAACCACATACGAGTGAGTACAGAGGAAAACTCAAATAACCAGCGAATTCTTTGCACAAAGAAAGCATAAAAACTCAGGATGAAAAGAACAGAGAGAGAGAGAGAGAGAGAGAGAGAGGAGAGAGAGAGAGAGAGAGGAGAGAGAGAGAGAGAGAGAAGAGAGAGAGAGAGAGAGAGAGAGAGAGAGAGGAGACTTCAAAGAAGTGTACCAGTGAGCAGTGGCAATGATATCTTGCATGCTGAGCACCATGAAGAGGAGTAGGAGGAGCAGAGAAGCGTGGTAAATAGAAAAAAAAAATGATAAAAGGGAAAGGGTATGGTAGAGAGTGTGAGTGTGTCAGTAAGATGATCTTGACCTGGTGGAGTGTGTGTGTGTGTCAGTAAGATGATCTTGACCTGGTGGAGTGTGTGTGTGTGTCAGTAAGATGATCTTGACCTGGTGGAGTGTGTGAGAGTGTCAGTAAGATGATCTTGACCTGGTGGAGTGTGTGAGAGTGTCAGTAAGATGATCTTGACCTGGTGGAGTGTGTGAGAGTGTCAGTAAGATAATCTTCACCTGGCAGAGAGTGTGAGAGTGTCAGTAAGATAATCTTCACCTGGCAGAGAGTGTGAGAGTGTCAGTAAGATAATCTTCACCTGGCAGAGAGTGTGAGAGTGTCAGTAAGATAATCTTCACCTGGCAGAGAGTGTGAGAGTGTCAGTAAGATAATCTTCACCTGGCAGAGAGTGTGAGTGTGTCAGTAAGATAATCTTCACCTGGTAGAGAGTCTGAGAGTGTCAGGGAGTACCTGAATAACAGTGTCAGGGAGTACCTGAATAACAGTGTCAGGGAGTACCTGAATAACAGTGTCAGGGAGTACCTGAATAACAGTGTCAGGGAGTACCTGAATTACAGTGTCAGGGAGTACCTGAATAACAGTGTCAGGGAGTACCTGAATAACAGTGTCAGGGAGTACCTTAATAACAGTGTCAGGGAGTACCTGAATGACAGTGTCAGGGAGTACCTGAATGACAGTGTCAGGGAGTACCTGAATGAGTGTCAGGGAGTACCTGAATGACAGTGTCAGGGAGTACCTGAATAACAGTGTCAGGGAGTACCTGAATGACAGTGTCAGGGAGTACCTGAATAACAGTGTCAGGGAGTACCTGAATGACAGTGTCAGGGAGTACCTGAATGACAGTGTCAGGGAGTAAGTAAATGACAGGTATATCCAAGTTTAGCAGTGTTGTATATCCCAGTTTAACAGTGTTGTATACCCCAAGTTCGACAGTGTTATATATACCAGTTCAGGATTGTATTTCCAAGATGCCCTTCCCTCCCAACTCTCACACACTTCCACCTACTCTCTCACGCACTCACTCTTTCACCCACAATGAAAGCAGTAAAGACAGCAGAAACAATAAAAGCAGAAGCAGGCGCCAGTAATCCTTCTGTCGCCACGAACACAACAATAAACCTCAAGCTCACGAGCGGGTAATCCGGATTCTGCATGGCATCTTGTTTTTATCGTACCGCGCTGCCCAACTTAATCCAGGCTTGCTAGTGGGCACACAACCCATCCCCAACCCACTCTCAACTCATTGTTTAAGACATGCAACACCCATTATTACAGCAGCTTCGCAGGTTTAGCTTTACAGACTATTAAACAAAACTTTTTTCGAAAAAAAAAAAATGGGGCAAGCATACCAAAATTTTTTTCTGGGTGGAGAATAAGAGGTCTGAATCGTACTGCCTACACACACGCGCGCTTCTGGCAAGACAGCTACTGAACGAATGACGGTGAATTTAGCTTCTTCTTTTGGGTCACCATACGTTGGCAGATCCTATAGCAATTATTATTATTATTAGTAGTAGTATTAGTATTATTATTATTATTATTATTATTATTATTATTAGTAGTAGTAGTAGTAGTAGTCGTGGCAGTAGTGGCAGTATACTAGTAGTAATAGTAAAATTGTAATAGTGGTGGTAGTAGTAGTGGTAGTAATAGCAATAGTTGTAGTAGTAATAGTAGTAGTATCAGCAGCAGTATTAATAGTAGTAGTAGTATAATAGAAAAAGTAGAAGTAATAGTAGTAGTAGTAGTATGGCGAAGCGCTAAACCCGTTTGGATTACACAGCATCTGGAGAATGGAAAGTAATTACGATGGATCCAAGGAAAGGATAGCTCTAGTTCCCGGGATGAAGAGCACTCCAGTAGCATTAATACATGTGACCAGTTTCCAGAGTTCCCTTTTCCAGTCTATACCCCCTAAACCCCCCAAGGGTATTTTATCCCACACCTGGGAATTAACTCTACTTTCCTGGGAATTATCTCTATTTCCCTGGGAATTATATTTACTTTCCTGGGAATTATCTTTACTTCCCTGGGAATTATCTTTACTTCCCTGGGAATTATCTTTACTTCCCTGAGAATTATCTTCCCTGGGAATTATATTTACTCAGCTGAAGAATAATTAATAATCTAGCGTACAAGTCTGCATCAGTAAAAGTTAGACTTTAAAGTCTACAAACTTGCAGTCTCGGACTTATCATCAGGGTCTAGAGTGCCACACTCACCACCAACAGTCTGAGTGATCAGTGGCCCAACCAGGTGGCCTTGTATGGTGACCGGGCCACGGATGCCGTGACCCCCCGGGGGCCATCAACAAGTAAATGACCTACAATAATTCTCACCAGTATGTCATGCAATTCCCTCTCCCTCCCCCCCCCACACTACAATTCCCTCATCACACTACAAAATTACCCACTCCACGACACTACAATTTCCCCCTCATACAGAATGGAACTCCCCCTCCACACCTGCAATTTCCACACCACACTGCAATTCCCCCTTCACACTCCAGCTCCCACTCATACACCCCCTAACACTGCCACAATTCCCAATCATACGTCATACACAAATCCATTATAACAATAATCCACTTCAAATAGGAGCGTAAATCGTTATTTAAGAACACGACGAATTCGACCTTAATACATCAAGTGACTGAAGGCTGCTAGATGACTTCCTGATAGATGATAGATGCAGATTGACTTCCTGATATATGATAGAGATGTTACTTGAACCTTCAGTTGACATGATGGAAAGATGGTTTAATGGTGGGTGGGGAGAAAGGGAGGGGAGATCTGGGAGGAAGAGAGGAGGCAGGAAGAAACGAGAGTGGGAAGGAGGGAGAGAGGAGGCAGGAAGGAGGGAGAGAGGAGGCAGGAAGAAACGAGAGTGGGAAGGAGGGAGAGAGGAAGCAGAAAGAAACGAGAGTGGGAAGGAGGGAGAGAGGAGGCAGGAAGAAACGAGAGTGGGAAGGAGGAGGGAGAAAAGAAACAGGAAGAAACAAAAGAGGAAAGGAGGGAGAGAGAGGAGGCAAGAAGAAACGAGAGAGGTAAGGAGGCAGACACTGAAGGAGATGCTGGAAAAAAAGTGAAAAGGGAGAAAGGGCAAGAGGAAAATAAGGAACGTGTTAGAACAGCAAGAAAGAAAAGGATAACAAGAATCTTCAAAACTGTAGATGTCAAGTTAATCACACCTGTCGTACATCTGTTGTATACCTGTTACATACCTGTTTCAGATCCCTGCGGTCACCATCCCAGACCAGGCCTCCTAGCTGATACCCTGATAAGCCAGGCTATTGTTGCTAACAGCAAGCAATTCAATAGACACCACAGCTGTGGCCAGACTTTCCAAGTGACTACATGATCAACTAGGCTGTTGCTATCTGAAACCTGTAAGACCACAGTTTGCAGAGTTTTCTGCAATTACCTGCAGACTATTCCGGCTCTACCTGCTGACAGCCTGGTCAGTCAGGCTCTCAGTAAACACATCTCCACTGAGCTCACATCTTCAGAAACTTGTCGGAAAAAATCCCTATTTACCTCTGTTTTAATTGGCAGTGAGTGTGTCAACACTCCGCTGTGTTTACATTTTGATTTGTGACATCAGTGTTGAAGACCTTTGATATACCCTTGAAGAGTTTCGAGAGTTTACTCTCTGAGCCCGGCCATGGGCCAGGCTCGTCTGGTGCTTGCCTGGTCAACCAGGCTGTTGCTGCTGGAGGCCCGCTGCCCCACATATCCATCACAGCCTGGTTGATCTGGCACCTGGTGAAGATACTTGTCCAGTTTCCTCTTGAAGGCTTCTACACTTGTTCCAGCCGTGTTTCTGATATCTTCTGGTAAGATGTTGAATAGTCTGGGACCCCGGATGTTGATACAGTGTTCCCTTATTGTGCCCACAGCACCCCTGCTCCTCACTGGGTTTATTTTATACTTCCTCCCATATCTTTCACTCCAGTAAGTTGATATGGCAGTGTACAGATTTGGGACGAGACTCTCCGAGTACTTTCCAGGTATATATTATCATGTATCTCTCTCTCCTCCGCTCCAATGAGTACATGTTCAAAACATGAAGGCGTTCCCAGTAATTTAGGTGCTTGACTGGCTCAATGTGAGCCGTAAACGATCTCTGTATTTTTTCCAGCTCAGATATTTCTTCTGCTTTGAACGGGACCGTCAACACTGAGCAATATTCTAAATGAGGGAGCACTAGCGATTTGAAGAGTCACCA
>NC_069487.1:12695802-12750802 GCF_026875155.1 Cherax quadricarinatus | reverse complement strand
CGAGAAAGATGAAGAGGGAGAAGAAGAAAGACGAAGAAGATAGAGAAGAAAAACAAAGAAGAGAAAGAAGAAAGAGGTTTTCCGCATCTGCCTGAAGCAAGCCTTCACCCTAATCACAATTCCAATAACAATCAATTTGGATTAACCCAACGAACAATCGACCTCTCTCTCTATGTTCCAATGCGCTATTTACTTCACAAAGACAGCAGCACCCGATAGCCGATAGTGTCTGTGGATATACGACAGCCAGCACCAACAGCCTGACTGATCACACCATCAACCAGGAGGCCAGGTCTGGGACCGGGTCACGGGGAGGGGGGCATTAACCCCCGGAATCGACATGTACGATATATTCGACAGACTACATTCGATATACCTGTAACAGGCTTCCCTGGTGACCTGAACAACCAGGCCATTGATGTTCGCTGCATGCATACCACAAGAGGAATCGTCACGGACACCTATTGATAAACACCTATTGCTAATATTTCTAACGAGAGATTCTTAATCGGATTCCTAACGAGAGATTCCTAACACAAGATTCCTAACGACAGACTCCTGACGCTTCTCCTGAGGATGCTCTCCACAACTCATCACATTTGCAAGCTGCTGTTGATGGAAGCGAGCAAATGTAATCAGTATAGTGATGTGTAGAACTATTGTTAACACTAGATCTTGAACTATTGTTAACCACAGGTCTGGAACTATTAACTACAGGTCAGGAGCTATTGTTAACCACAGGTCAGGAATGTTAATGGTTAATTTCTGTCATCCTGCCAGAGTAGAAAATGTTTAACAAGCTTCCGTTTCTCACTTACAAGGACGGTAGTACCTCCCTGGATAAGACTGAACCTTAATTTTTAAACGGGTGAACGGGAAAGCCAGTGGAAGGCCTCTGTCAGATGACCAAAAGCTCCAGTGGCAGGTCATATGACTAAAACCCGCATCCTGACAAACCTAACCTAATCTACCTACCTAACCTCCCTAGATGGTTACTATCTACCATCCCATTACGTGACAGGAGGTTCTATCCTCCTCCTCCCATGGATCAACGAGGCTGTCGCTTCCAGCAGATAGCAGGCCCACATAAGAAGCGTACAGCAGGCCCTTTTAAGCAGTAAATAAAATATTCTGAGCGTCAATGGTTTGTGGCATCTGGATTCAAGGATCAGTCGAAGCAATCGGGCAAAACGTTGTAGTCCCAGAGCAAAACGATGCACCTATGAAAAACATGTTCTGCAACGTGTCCCTTCTTCGCAATCAGTTAATTACCTGACTGGAGCGAGAAATTAATTCAGGGTTATTGGATTGAGATGCTAGAGTCGCTTGTAATTTGTTGAAGGTGAGAGAGTCTGCCCTGTGATCCCTGATCCCCATCATCCTTAATCCCTGATCCCCATCATCCTTAATCCCTGATCCCCATCATCCTTAATCCCTGATCCCCATCATCTTATCCTGACACCCTATGATCCTTAGTCCCTATAATCCCTGATAGAGCACTGAGCTCACACAAAGAGGTCCGTGGTTCGATTCCCGGTATGGGTGGAAACATTGGGGCGTTTTTCCTTAAGACACCAGCTGTCCTTGTTCACCTAGCAGTAAATAGGTACCTGGGTGTTAGCCAACTGGTGTGGGTCGCATCCTGGGGAACAAAAATTAACCTAATGATCTGTATAACCAGGGACTTTCTATATAGTATGTCACTGATGTCAGCTATGATCTGTGTAAGTTGTATCATGTATTTCTAGAAATAAGATTATTATTATTATGATGATGATGATGATGATGATGATGATGCTGATGATGATGATGATGACGACGATGGTCCTTAATCCCTGATATCCATGATCCTTATTATCCCTGATCACTGTGTTCACTGATCCTCAAGACTCTTTCAGTCGTACCTGACGGCTCCTTCAGTCCTATCTGGCGACTCCTTCAGTCCTACCTGACGACTCTTTCAGTCCTACCTGACGACTCCTTCAGTCCTACCTGACGACTCTTTCAGTCCTACCTGACGACTCCTTCAGTCCTACCTGACGACTCTTTCTGTCCTACCTGACGACTCTTTCAGTCCTACCTGACGACTCCTTCAGTCCTACCTGACGACTCCTTCAGTCCTACCTGACGACTCCTTCAGTCCTACCTGACGACTCCTTCAGTCCTACCTGACGACTCCTTCAGTCCTACCTGACGACTCCCTGAAGCCTTACTCAGACTTTGTGGAAGACTCTCTCAAGACTCGTCAGTTGTCTTTCAAGACTTTTGAAAGTTACTGCGTCTTCCTTAAATCTTGATTCTTCCTGGAAGATTCTGAATCTTCCTTAAGACTTCTGAATCTTCCTTAAGACTTCTGAATCTTCCTTGAAGACTTCTGAATCTTTCTTGAAGACTTCTGAGTCTTCCTGGAAACCTTCTGAATCTTCCTTGTGAAGCCTCCGGAATCTTTCTTGAAGCCTCCTGAATCTTCCTTGAAACCCGAGTCCTACTGGAAACCTTCTGAAACTTGAAACCTTCTGAATCTTCCTTGTGAAGCCTCACGAATCTTCCCGAAAATCTTCTGAATCTTGAAACCTTCCTAAGATTCCTTCAAGCCTGATTATTCATCCTTCAAGCCTACTGAAACATTTAAATCATTGCTGAAACTTTCCTCAACAAGCCTGAATATTCCCTGAAGTTTTCCTCACGATCCGGAGTAACTTTTCTGGAATATTTACCAAGGAAAATCCTGTAACACATACATTTCGATTTTTTAATGTAAATCCAACTTTCCCTAATCAGTTTCACTGTGTCCAACAGATCTTCAGGTACTGTACCATATTCTGAATATAAGATGTACTTTATACAAGTGATTTATCAGTGACTTCACCCACCAATGATTTGATCAGGTGTACTTTCATCCCTGATTTCCATGTGTACTTTCACCCATCATGATTTATCTGTACTCTAAACCTTCAGTTACCAGGTGACTTTCACCTTCACAATGATTATCAGTGTCCTTTCACCCATACGTGATTATCGGTGTACTTTCACCCCCAATGATTTATCAGGTGTACTTTCACCCTCACGTTATCGCTTACTTTCACCTCGACGACAATCCTTATCAGTGACTCTTCACCCTCAGTGCTTATCAGACTCCCTTAAGCCTACCAAGATTATAGGTGTACTTTCACCATCAGATTCAGTGTCTTCAACTTTTACACTACTGTTTATCTTACTTTCACCACCATGATTTATCTGATTTTTTATTTGACCCCTTCCTAAGTATTCAGTGTTACTTAACCTCAATGTCTTATAGTTAATCTTTCCCTCAAATGATTTGTAGCTTCTGAACCTTCTGATTTTGTAGCCTCCAACCCTTGATTACTCATGTATCTTTCTAACCCACCTATATACTGACTTTTACCACCGTGAATTTCAGTGTGAACTTCACAACCTTCCCGAAATTTATCAGTCTTAACCTTCCTAGCCTCATTCAAGCAGGTGATTATTCATCCTCAACCCTGATTTATCAGGTGTACTTTCAACCCACCAGTGATTTAACAGTCTTTCATCCCCTGAGTTTATCCACGATGTACTAACCCCATTCTGTGATTTTCAGGACATTCTTACCCACCCAGATTTATCAGTTTATTTAACCAATCAACTTTTATCAGCAGTACTTTACCACCCTGATATCAGTGTATTTACGGCTTTATCACAGTGATTTTCACTACCACTATTCCCACGTGATTTCACCCACAGTGATTTACCACCAGTGATTTACCCAGGTGTAATTTCAATCAGTGTATTTACCATCATGTATTTAATCAGTGATTTACCAGTGATTTATCATGTCCCCACCCGTGATTTATCAGGTGTATTTTCACCCACCAGTGATTTATCAGGTGTACTTTCACCCACCAATGATTTATCAGGTGTACTTTCACCCATCAGTGATTTATCAGGTGTACTTTCACCCACCCGTGATTTATCAGGTGTACTTTCACCCACCCGTGATTTATCAGGTGTATTTTCACCCACCAGTGATTTATCAGGTGTACTTTCACCCACCAATGATTTATCAGGTGTACTTTCACCCATCAGTGATTTATCAGGTGTACTTTCACCCACCAATGATTTATCAGGTGTACTTTCACCCAACCGTGATTTACCAGGTATTCACCCACCATGATTTATCAGGTGCTACTCACCCACCAATGTTACAGTACTTTCCACCCATCAGTGTTATCAGTGTACTTCACCCACCCTATTATCAGGTCTTCACCCACCCCACTATCTACATACAACACCCACCAGTTTACCCCCAGCTGTACTTCACCCACCAATATATCAGCTACTACCACCCACCAGTGATTTACATCAGTAACTTTCACCCACCAGTGATTTATCAGCTGACTT
This sequence comes from Cherax quadricarinatus, assembly GCF_026875155.1. Lineage (NCBI taxonomy): Eukaryota > Metazoa > Arthropoda > Malacostraca > Decapoda > Parastacidae > Cherax > Cherax quadricarinatus. The sequence goes on along the minus strand of NC_069487.1, from coordinate 12,746,401 downwards.
TACCCCACCAACTTATCATCTACTTTCACCCCACCAATGATTACAGTCACTCAACACCACCCTGATTATCAGTTACTTACACCACCCGATAACCAGTATTTCCACCGCACCATGTCTATGTCAGCGTACACTACTTCCACCACCAGGATTACCAGGTTACCTACACCACCCGTGATTATCAGGACTTACTACACCACCACCTATTACCAGGTTATTCCAACCCACCAGTGTTCAAGGCACTTTCACAACACCACCATGCTTATCAGTGTACTCCACCCACTCGTACCTACTAGTACCACCCTACACCCCACCACCACTACAACTACCACCACCACCGCTACCACTACCACACTACTACCACCACCGCTACCCTACTACCACCACCACCAACCACACACCACCGCCCTACCATTACCACCACCACTAACTACCACAACACCACCACCAACTACCACCACCACCACTACTACCACCCCCCACTACTACCACCACCACCACTACTACACTACTACCACCACCACCACCACACTACCACTACCACCGCTCCACTTACCACCACCACCCACCCACCACCACCACCACCACCGCTACCACTACCCAACTACACTACCACACTACATCCACACTACCATCCCACCACTACCACCACCACTACCACTACTATCCACACTACCACCCTACCACTACTACACCACCAGCTACTACACTACCACCACCACCACCACCGCTACCCACTACACCACCACCCACCACCGCTACCACTACACCACCAACCACCACCGCCCCCCCAACTACCACCCCACCTACCACGCTACCACTACCACCACAACTACCACCACTACCACCACCCTACCACCACCCACCCCACCACCACCACCACCACTACACCACCACCTACCTACTACCACCCTACCACCACCACTACCACCACCGCCACCACAACTACCACCACCACACCATCGCTACCACTACTTACCCCCCACCACCACGACCGCTACCACCCAACCACTACCACCACCACAACAACTACCCCACCACCACACGTACCACTACCGCCACACACAACTCCCCACCACTACTACCCTACCCACTACCACCCCCGCACCACTACTACCACCACCACCACCACCACACCGCCACCACAACCTACCACCACACACCATCGCTCACCACACACCACCACCACCACGCTACCACCCACCACCCACCACTACCACCACCCCCACCACCACTACCACCACCACTACCATCGCTACCACTACTACCGCCACCACCACAACTACCACCCACCACTACCATCGCTACCACTATACCACCACCAACCACCACCACAACTACCACCACCACTACACCGCTACCACACTTACCACGCACCACTACTACCACTACCACCACCGCTACCACTACCACCACCGCTACCACCACCACATCGCTACCAACACCGCCACCACCCACTACCATCGCTACCACTACTACCCGCACACCACCACAACTACCACCACCACCCAATCGGCAGCACATTCCCTACATGCATAAGATACTCATGTTTTGTGCTACGTGGGTGGGTTGAGTGAGTGAATAATGGGTGCTGCAGAGATGATGGTGGATAAGTTGGATGGGTGGTGGGGTGGGTGGGTAGAGTGGGGGGGTGGGTGGTACAGTAGGTGGGTGAAGAGGATTTTTAATTGGATATAACAGTAATGTGCTGCTGGGTGGGTGGGTCATCGATGTCAAGACTCGATCCCAGCAAACATAATAAACGAGTACAGAGAGAGAGAGAGAGAGAGAGAGAGAGAGAGAGAGAGAGAGAGAGAGAGAGAGAGAGAGAGAGAGAGAGGGGGCCCACAGATGGCTCCAACTTCATCCTGTTCCCTACTTGTATGTCTCAAAAATAAAAATGCTTTCAAATGAGCTGATGTAGGTAACAGCTCTTAGCTTGTCAATAAAGTTAGGGATCCTTAACCTTGTCAAACCCTGTGTAAAAAAAAGAGGGATGGAGGGAAGTGTTTATCGACAAGTTCCTTTGACATCTATTTTGCGGGAAATGTTCTGCATAACCAGAGACTTTCTATATAGTATGCCACTGATGTCAGCTATGGTCTGTATACGTTATATCATGTACTTGTAGAAATATAGATTAGTATTAAGAATAAAAGGCACAATACCGTGACTGGAAGAATACACAAATAACCCGCATGTTGTGTAATTATTATCGCCCACGAGAATAGGAGTGAATCTGGCAAGCGGCAAGTTTGAGACGGGACCAGGAGCTACGACTCGATCCCCTGCAACCACATGTAGCACAGCACATGAAGCCGAGTACATACAAACACACACAGGAGCTGTGACTCGACACCTTGCAACCACATGTAGCACAGTACATGAAGCCGAGTACATACAAACACACACAGGAGCTGTGACTCGACCCCCTGCAACCACATGTAGCACAGTACATGAAGCCGAGTACATACAAACACACACAGGAGCTGTGACTCGACCCCTTGCAACCACATGTAGCACAGCACATGAAGCCGAGTACATACAAACACACACAGGAGCTGTGACTCGACCCCTTGCAACCACATGTAGCACAGCACATGAAGCCGAGTACATACAAACACACACAGGAGCTGCGACTCGACCCCTTGCAACCACATGTAGCACAGTACATGAAGCCGAGTACATACAAACACACAGGAGCTGTGATTCGACCCCCTGCAACCACATGTAGCACAGTACATGAAGCCGAGTACATACAAACACACACAGGAGCTGTGACTCGACCCCTTGCAACCATAAATAGATGAGTACACATACAACATCAAAATACACCAAGAGGAAATACAATTCCATCCTAGAGAGGCAAAAACCCAGATCTATCAGCTCCCAATATCACCAGTGTGAAAAATACATAAACGTCGTATTGTTGTGGATGCCAGAACACGACGGAAAAATTATGGAATATTTGAATATAAAAGATAAATGTGAAATTGTAATTCTTGTGCAATGTAGCAACGTCAAGGGTAGAAAGATACTGTATTATAAAGTTGTGTACATTGACCTAGATGTACTCGACTAGTACTCTGCTAGCTGTACTCTACTAGACGTACACAGAGAGAGAGAGAGAGAGAGAAAGCTGATGGACGTAACAGCTCTTAGCTTGTAAATAAAGTTAGGACGACTAAACCTAACTTTGTAGAACCCTGTTTAGAGAGTGGAGAGAGAGAGAGAGAGAGAGAGAGAGAGAAGAGAGAGAGAGAGAGAGAGAAGAGAGAGAGAGAAGAAGAGAGAGAAGAGAGAGAGAGAGAGAGAGAGAGAGGTGGATGCAGAGAGGGGTGCAGGAACTGACTCAGGTAGCTGACATGGCTGACAGCGGGCAGAGTAGGCAATATTTCAGACGCTGTTGAAAAAAGGAAGACAGAAACACAGGCGCGTACACGCAGCAGACACACACACACACATGCACACACATAGGCGTACACACGCAGCAGACACGCACACACAAACCTATGCATACACACATACATACACAAACACACACAGTTTTAAGAGCATGTACGACAAGGCTAGGGGAGAGAGAGTTAAGTGGAGAGAGAGTTAATCTGGCAAACGACAGATTGAGAGGCGGGACAAAGAGCTGAGACTCGACCCCTGTAACCATATACAGGCAAGTACAAAGTTAAACACGCCGACATAAACCAGTTCTACTTATGAAACTTACCAAACCGCTTATAAAACGTTTAAAACTACTATTTACTGCTTAAATCATCGGCCGCCTCCCACTCAGGTTGGGTGACCCGAAAAAAACTTTTACCGTCATTCATTCAATCACTGTCTTACCAGAAGCTGCTGACAAACAGCTTAATGACCCTCTGAACTGTAACACCCCCACAACTATTTCAAACTAAAGATACTGTTCTTCCCACCTCCAGGACTCAAGTCTTGCCGAATTCCTTCACAAATGTTACCGTACTCACACTCCAACAGCACATCAAATTAAAGTTCGTTGTAAGTCAATTAATTAATATGTACAAAAGAAGAACATCAGGCCTGGGTTGGCTGCATCATTCTCGACTGCAGGAAAACATGTCACACAGATTTAGAATTTGCCGCAAGAAGTGGCTAGTTTATTGAATATCGTATATCCATTCAGTGAAAGTTAGCAAAAGAACTTATGGATACACAAAAGGCTTAGGACCTAGGCTCTATAAAGGTTAACGGGAGTACATCTGGATTTATATCCACAATTTGTCGCTGGATAAACAGGCAGTTGTAAAGGGAAAAGTGATCAAGTGGATCAAGGAGTTTGGGATGAGTTTCGGATAACAATTACGAATATATATCACTTGAGCACACAAAACTCAATATCAGCAGCATACTAGACAGACTAATATTACAATATTTACTAACCAAGACAAAGAATTACTCAGTACACTACACTACAGTCATCATGGAGTACGCAGACCCAGCATGGAACCCACAACTGATAAATCACGTACAAAAGATAAAGATTCCGTGGTTTGCTGCAAACTTTGTCTGGAACTCACAACAATGCGATGCCTGTAAAAAGGAAATTTAATCTAGGGACCCTAGAAGCAAGGAAAGAGGGGATGTGATCACGACGTAATGAATCCTGAGAAAAATCAATTGGGAGGAGATAAGTCGTTCGAAAGAAGAGAATCTGCAATTAAAAGACACTAAGTAAACACAGAGAACCAGAAGGAGGCTAGAAAGCTTTATCTGTTGTCTCAAGGTGATTTAAAAATGGAATGCGATTGACAATGAGGTTAGTATAGGCTTCCATGTTGACCCCATAGTCAAGCAGGCTGTTCTTGCTAGTGATCCGAAGGCCCACATAGCCGTCACAACCCGGCTTATCCAGCACACGCAACACATATTGATCCGTCTACCTCTTGAAAAACTACCTTCGTTCCAGCAGTGTTTCTCTTCTGCTGCTAACAGCTGGAAGAGTCCTGAAGACACTGTGAAACACGTTCATACTTTATTTTAACACATTGGCCGTCTCCCACCGTGGTAGGGTGACCAAAAAAGATGAAGTACTTTCACTATTATTCACTTCATCACATATTTGCTAAAGGTGCGCCGACATTACAGTTCAGATGCCCCTCCAAAATGCAACATTCACAACCCCGACCTTCAGAGTGCAAACACTGTGTACTTCCCACCTCCAACACTGCAACATACACAACCCCTCCTTCAGAGTGCAGGCACTGTACTTCCCACACCTAGGAATACAACATACACCCCCCCCCCCCGACCTTCAGAGTGCAAGCACTTAACTCCCCACCTCCAGCACTGCAACATACACCCCCCCTCAGAGTGCAAGCACTGTACTTCCCACCACCAACACTGCAACATACACCCCCTTCCTTAATAGTGCAGGGACTGTATCTCCCCCCTAGGACTGCAACATACACCCCCACCTTCAGAGTGCAAGCACTATACTTCCACCCCTAGGACTGCAAAATACACCCCCCTCCTTCAGAGTGCAGCACTGCACTCTCTACCTCTAGCACTGCAACATACACCCCCTCCTTCAGATTGCAGGCACTGTACTTCCCACCTCCAACACTGCAACATACACCCCCTCTTTCAGAGTGCAAGCACTGTACTTCCCACCTCCAGCACTGCAACATACACCCACTCTTTCAGAGTGCAAGCACTGTACTTCCCACCTCCAACACTGCAACATACACCCCCTCTTTCAGAGTGCAAGCACTGTACTTCCCACCTCCAGCACTGCAACATACATGCCCCCCTCCAGCACTGCAACATACATGTCCCCCTCCAGAGTGCAGGCACTGCACTCTCCACCTCCAGCACTGCAACATACATGCCCCCCTCCAGAGTGCAGGCACTGCACTCTCCACCTCCAGGACTGCAACATACATGCCCCCCTCCAGAGTGCAGGCACTGCACTCTCCACCTCCAGCACTGCAACATACATGCCCCCCTCCAGCACTGCAACATACATGCCCCCTCCAGAGTGCAGGCATGCACTCTCCACCTCCAGCACTGCAACATACATGCCCCCTCCAGAGTGCAGGCACTGCACTCTCCACCTCCAGCACTGCAACATACATGCCCCCCTCCAGAGTGCAGGCACTGCACTCTCCACCTCCAGCACTGCAACATACATGCCCCCCTCCAGAGTGCAGGCACTGCACTCTCCACCTCCAGCACTGCAACATACATGCCCCCCTCCAGAGTGCAGGCACTGTACTTCCCACCTCCAGCAATTTCACAATACATAATATTTTTCACAATAAAGCTAAATCCTTGTGAGTCATTAACCACGGAGTGCTGGAGACTCGATGCTATGTCCTGACTTTTCCCTGGAAGGAATAGGGTAAAAAAACCCACTGAGATGTGGAATGCAAGTGCCCAAGTCTTTTTCTAAGGTGGCAAAGAGGTCTAAACAATGGTGGCATGATAAAGAGGATGTCAAGAGCTTCAAAGAGGAAGAAAACACTGCAGCACACAGTGAATGTATATATATAAACAAATGAAAGACGTGTGGAGAGAGAGAGAGAGAGAGAGAGAGAGAGAGAGAGAGAGAGAGAGAGAGAGAGAGAGAGAGAGAGAGAGAGAGGCTGGAGACAAGGAGATCAATCAGTAATCTGCTATCAGCGTGAGTCGTATCAGACGACTTAAGTTGAATGTAAGACAAGACGGAGCAGCGAGAAGGTCGAGACGCAACCTGATGGAGTGGCTCCAAATGGAGCAAGGTAATGGAGGAACCTGATGGAGTGGCTCCAAATGGAGCAAGGTAATGGAGGAACCTGATGGAGTGGCTCCAATGGAGCAAGGTAATGGAGGAACCTGATGGAGTGGCTCCAAATGGAGCAAGGTAATGGAGGAACCTGATGGAGTGGCTCCAAATGGAGCAAGGTAATGGAGGAACCTGATGGAGTGGCTCCAAATGGAGCAAAGTAATGGAGGAACCTAATGGAGTGGCTCTAGATGGAGCAAGGTAATGGAGGAACCTGATGGAGTTACTCTAGATGGAGCAAGATGGAGTGACTCTAGATGGAGAAATTTGTTACAGGTAAATACGGAGGTGTAACAATTCACCTGCCGGCCACAAAACCTTGGTTGACGCACACACTAATTCCTCGGATCAAGAGCCCTTTGTTAGCACCAAGGCACCACACTGAAGGGAACTATTTTGAAATAACCAAAAAAAATGCTTTGCTCTTGATCCCAGGAGCTGTGGCTCCCCTCTTCTTCCTTGGATCGAACCTAATTGTCTCCAATTCCCTTTTGTATGTACGACCCCAACGAGTTTACCGCTTCTCCGTTAATACAATAATAAAAATGATAATACGAAATGATAATAGTGATAAATATGAAATAATAATAATAATAATAATAATAATAATAATAACGATAAATATGAAACGACAATATGAAATAAATAATAATAATAATAATAATAATAATAATAATAATAATATATTTTATATCAGTTTTTCAAAAATGTGGTTAAAAGGGAAGAGCTTCAAATATTGACTGACCTCTAATGATCTGAAATTATCACCAATATTAAAAGGTTTCTAATGACCAGAGATAATCACTATGTCAACAAGAGTGAAAATGGAAGACAAACAACAACAATGAGTGATATCAGTGATATCAGCTGACTTTGTATACACTTATCAGCTGACTTTGTTTACACTTATCAACTGACTTTGTTTACACTTATCAGCTGACTTTATTTACACTGATATCAGCTGACTTCGTTGTGAGTGAAATGTCTTCCATTCTCCAGTCCTATTTATCCCATTCATTCCCTTCTCCATCTCTACTTCTCCCATTTATTTACTTCTCTCTCCTCACTTATCTATTCCTCTTTCCCTAACTTACCACTTCTCATTTCTTCAATTTTTTCCCGCTTCTACCTTTTGCTTTGTCCATTTACCCATTTTCCACTGACATCTTCTATACCATTTTCCTCTACCTTCCTCTATTCCCCTTTCCATCTTCTCTTCTTCTTCATCCTTTCCACGGAACTCTCCCTCCTTACCTCCATCTCTTCACAACCTACCCCTTTTATTTACCACATTTCTCTTTTACTTTCTCTCTTACTTTTCCTTAATCCTCCTCTACCCCTCCCTAACCCCTCCTAGTCTTCCCTTACTCACTGTTAGCTCCTTTAATTTCTCTCTCTCTCTCTCTCTCCTTTCCCTTCCTTAATCTTCCTCTTCCCCTCCCTGATTCTCCCAACCACTCCTAATGCTCCCCTGCCCATTGTTTCCCCCCCTCCCCGCCCCTTCCTACTGTCTCCCCAAAGGACTACAAGAGGACTCAACACAGTCTTGCACTTGGGGTGATTAGTGTAAATTATCACGTTACTGATGGAAGAAGGGGGAGAAATAGTGGGTGGGGAGAGAAAGAATGGTGCTTGGGGGAAGTTTAGTATACACTAAGCAAAGTAGGTGTAACTACGTCAGACTTTCACTGTTTAAGGTGTGTTTAACAGTCATCCATGAGATTAAGAGAATGAGTTGTGGGAACATGTGAAGAGAAGCCATCATGACACCTGGAACGCTGTAACGTCACATGTAACGCTGTAATGCCACTTGTATTGATGTAACGTCGCCAACAGCGCTGTAACATCACCAGTAACACCAACATAACGTGTAATGCTGTAACATCATCTATAACGTTGTAACGTGGCCTGTAATGCTTTAACATCACCAATATCACTGTAACGTCACTTATAACGCTGTAACGCCATCTGTAACGCTGTAACGTCACACACACAATGCACATGCAAAAACGCACGCACACGCGCACCCACAGGCGTGGGAAGGGTTTAAGAAGCAGTGAGTGTAATCCTATCTTTTAAAGAGCATGTAATGGAAGGATGATTACGAGTCGGTCTGGGATTCCTCCCTGGGATTCCTGGCTCACGAACAACCACCTAGACGGACTCGACATCCCGCATGCAGAAACGGGAATGACGCCGCTCCCTCACTCTCGTGTATTAGTGTGACTTGTAAATGGTTCAAGTTGGACCCAATCGTCGTCACAAGTTTCACTACGTGCGGGTTAACTGTGTAAAGACTGACGTCTCATTAACAAGAACGCAGATTATAATCCGCACAAAGTAAAAAAAAAAATTTGTATTTGGTGATAACGAAGATGATTTGCAGATTACACACAGCCAGTAAACGCCTCAGAGTTCTAAATATGTACTCACTGGAGGGGAGGAAAGATACGTGATAATATACAGTACCTGGAAAATACTGGAGGGCGTTGTCCCAACTGCACACTGCCATAATATACTGGAGCAAGAGAGATATGGAAGGGAGTGCAAAATAAACCCAGTGAAAAGCAGGGGCGCCGTGGGCACAATAAGAGAACACTGTGTCAACATCCGTGGTCCAAAACTATTTAATATTTTACTAGAAGATATCAGAAACACTGCTGGGGACAAGTACCTGCCAGATCAACCAAGTTGTGATGGATATGTGGGGCCAGTGGGCTGCCAGCAGCAACCGCCTGGTGGACCAGGCAAGAACCACCTTACCTTTGATATACCTTTGAAGAGTTTCGAGGAAAACTCTTGAAACCCACCGAAGGTGTGGTATCAGTCACTACTGGATTACCAACAGACCCCTGGCAGTCTTCAAGCTGGCACTGGACAAGCACCTAAAGTCGGTTCCTGACCAGCCGGGCTGTGGCTCGTACGTTGGTTTGCGTGCAGCCAGCAGCAACAGCCTGGTTGATCAGGCTCTGATCCACCAGGAGGCCTGGTCACAGACCGGGCCGCGGGGGCGCTGACCCCCGGAACTCTCTCCAGGTAAACTCTTGCAAATATAAAGTAAATAAGAACACACACCAAAACAACCAAGGTCAAAATAACAAAAACAACAGCTACCCTTAGGGGTATGGGAGCCAAATATTGGGGTATGGGAGCCAAATATTGGGGTATGGGTCTCGATCTCTGAACAATTTTACAGTAAGTTACTGTTAGATTAGAATCAACTTTCAGCTGCTGTGTTGCTATCCATTTGAAAAGCAAAACCAAGCTCTTGATATCACTTGAAGTCAAAACTGGTACCTAATAGCACCGGTGATGAACCAAGCTGTTGACAGCTGTGGAAATCCCACTGGTACCTAATAGCACTGGTGGTGGTATTGGTAAGTTCCAATCTGGTGAAAAAGGGTATGAGGATATACTGGACAATCCACTGCACATCTATAATCGGAAAAATATTAAAACCCCCTGCCCTAGACGACGTTTCGGTCCTTCCTGGAAAATTATCAATTTACAACTGATAGTGGGTCAGGAAAGTTCGAAGCGTCTCTTATAGTCTCCTAAGTGTGGGTTATTTTTTGTATTGTTCCAACCATGCTACTGTTCCAGTCATGGTATTGTTCCAGCTTTGGTACTGTGTCAGCCATGAAATTGTTTCAGCCATGGTTTTCATGACTAACTCATATATACAAAGGAACGAAGAAGAGCAGGGGGAGAAAGTCAGTAGGAAGGAAAGGAAGAAAAGGCATGTCAGGAGGAAGAAGGAAAGGACAGAACGAAGAGGGAAGGAGGAAGAGAGAAAAGAGGAAGAAGAGAGGGCAGATGAGAAGACGAATGGTAGGAGAGAGGGCAGATCAGGAGGATGAAGGGTAAGAGTAGGAGAGAAAGAAGTCTGATTATAGGAAGGGAGGGAGATCAAGAGAGAGGAAGGAAGGACAGGTCAGGAAGGAGAGAGAGAGGGCAGGTCAGGAGGGAGGGAGAGAGAGGGCAGGTCAGGAGGGAGGGAGAGAGGGCATGTCAGGAGGGAGGGAGAGAGGGCAGGTTAGGAGGGAGGGAGAGAAGGCAGGTCAGGGGGGGGAGAGAGAAGGCAGGTCAGGAGGGAGGGAGAGAAGGCAGGTCAGGAGGGAGAGAAGGCAGGTCAGGAGGGAGGGGAGAGAAGGCAGGTCAGGAGGGAGGGAAGAGGCAGGTCAGGAGGAAGGGAGAGAAGGCAGGTCAGGAGGGGGAGAGAGAGGCAGGTCAGGAGGGAGGGAGAGAAGGCAGGTCAGGAGGGAGGGAGAGAAGGCAGGTCAGGAGGGAGGGAGAGAAGGCAGGTCAGGAGGGAGGGAGAGAAGGCAGGTCAGGAGGAAGGGAGAGAAGGCAGGTCAGGAGGAAGATAGAGCTAGCCAGGAGGAAGAAAGAGCTAGCCAGGAGGAAGAGAGAGCTAGCCAGGAGGAAGAGAGAGTTAGCCAGGAGGAAGAGAGAGCTAGCCAGGAGGAAGAGAGGGCCAGTTAGGAGAAAGAGAAGGCAGGTCAACAAGACATGGGGTAGCAAGCAGTAAAGATGGCCTCCAGGAAGCATGTCAACATACGTTGACCACTGACCACACACCAGTCCTAATGGTCCTGGCATTACACATATGTGGGGTAGGGGGTGGTGAAGGAGAGTGTGTCGTGAGGAGGGAGCGGGGGTGAGGAGTGCTGGACGAGATCACAGATGGAAGAGATGGAGGAGTATGAAGAGGAAAGGGAGGAGGGAGGGAGGTTTATACATAGTTCCTGGTAGAAGTAAATGCAGCGGCCTTGTCCCAGACCAAGCTTTCTGGTTGCTGGCCTGATCAACCAGGCTGTTGCCAGCCGTTAACCCCAACCTACTATTTGCCTTGCTGATATGACAATACTGCTGTGCTTTTTTTAATGTTCAGGCATTCTCACTCCTAGGTCTCTTACACTAAACTTCTATTATACTGAACCCGATTGGCAGAAACTGTGTCTAATGACACAGTTAAGTCACACAATAAGTCACTCTGTCTGACTTTTTTGGGTAATCCTAGGTTCTCTACACATATGCTGCTATGTATGATAATCTATGTAACTGTATTTGTGTATACCTGAATAAACTTACTTACCCTCTTAAAGACAGTAGAGGTGGGGCCCTGACCCGTGGGGCCCTGCAACGTGGGGCTCTGCACCATGGGGGCCTACAACGTGAGGCCCTGAACTGTGGTGGTGGTAGTGGCCAAGTTATTCATTTATCCATCCATTAATCCCAGTCAACCTCCCCTTCTACTCACCCACCCATCTACTCGCTCACCACCATCTACTCACTCACCCACCCATCTACTCGCTCACACCATCTACTCACTCACCCACCCATCTACTCACTCACCCACCCATCTACTCGCTCACCCATCTACTCACTCACCCACCCATCACTCACTCACCCACCCATCTACTCGCTCACCCATCTACTCACATCACCCACCCATCTACTCACTCACCACACCACTCACCACCATCACCACCCACCCTCTCTACTCACCCACCCATCTACTCACCCACACTCACACCCACCCTCTACTCACCTCACCCATCTACTCACTCACCCACCCATCTCTCACACACCCATCTACTCACTCACCCACCACCACCCACCCAACTCACCCACCCATCCTACTCACTCACCCATCTACTCACTCACCCACCCATCTACTCACCCACCCATTACTCAACCCCCCCCATCACTACCGCCCACCCATTATCACCCCCCACCCCTTACTCACCCACCCCCCCTCTATCACCCCCCCACCATCTACTCACCCCCCCATTCTCATACCCCCCCATACTCACCGCCCCCCCATCACTCACCCCCCCATCACTCACCACCCACCATTCTCCTACCCCCCCACACTCACTCCCCCCCCATATCAACCCCCCATCTACTCACTCACCCACCCCTCTACTCAACCCCCCCATTACTCACTAACCCCCCCATTATCACCCACCCCTACTCACTCACCCACCATTACTCACCCACCCCTCTACTCTTACCCCACCCCTTACTCACCCCCCCCCACTCACCCCCCCATTACCCCCCACCCCTTATCACCCCCATCTACCCCCCCCACCTTACTCCCCACCCCTTCTCACCCCCCCAATTTTACCCCCCCATCTACTCACCCCCCCTACTCACCCCCCCTTTTTCACCCCCATTACTCACCCCCCATCTATCACCCACCCCTTACTCACCCCCCATCTACTCCCCCCCATCTACTCACCCCCCCACTACTACCCCCCATTTTCACTCAAATTACTCTCACCCACACCAACCCAATTACTCCTCACCCCCCCCATCTACTCCCCACCCATTACCCCCAACCATCTACCACCCCCACTCGCTCTCTGACCCAAGAATAAAAAAATCTACAAAAACATTTATCAATCCCTCGTTATTTTTTAAAAAAACTTTCCCCCCCTTTTTCCCCCACTTCCCCCCTTCCCCCCTTCAAAAACAATACCTCTCCCCCAAAACTTTCCCCTCCCCAAACACTTTAACGTTTAAACCCTCTCCAACACGAACCCAAACTACTGTGTACAAATTATACTGAAGTATGATTAGCCAAGACAACAGTGGGGGTTTTAAGGGTTTAGAATGTGTTGCAGTGCTCTAATGTTGCGATGTCAAATAACGTTGCCAGTGCGTTAAATTTTGCAGATGTCAAATAATGGTTGCCAGTGCTCTAAGTGTTGCTAGATGTCAAATAAAAGCGTTCCCGTGGTCTAAGTGTTGGGTAGATTCAGTAATTCGTTGCCCCTCGTTAAGTGTTTTAATGTCAAGTAAGCTTTTCCCAGTGCATTAAGTTTTTCTAGATGTCAAGTAATGCGTTGCCCGTGGTCTAAGTGTTTTAGAAAGAAAGGAAGAAAATTTTTTTCCTGCCGTGTCTAAATGTTTTAGATGTCAAGTAAGCTTGCCAGTGGTCTAATGTTGCTAGATGTTTAATAATGCGTTCCGTGCGTCTAAATGTTTGAGTCAAGTAATGCGTTGCCCGGGTCTAATGTTGCTAGAGCAATTTTGCGTTGCCGTGCGCTAGTGTTTTAGGATGTAAGTAATGCTTGCCGTGGTCTATTTGTAATGTCAAGTATGCTTCGTGCGTTTAAGTTCTAGATGCAAGGGAACTTGCCCCGTCTTTAAATGTTGCTAGATGTCAAAAAATGCTTGCAGTGGTCTAAGTGGTTTCAGATGTCAAGTAATGCGTTTCCGTGCGTCTAAGGTTTAGAGTCAAGTAATGCGTTGCCGTGGTCTAAGTGTTTTAGATGTCAAAAATGCGTTGCCGTGCGTTAAATGTTGTAGATGAAGTAACGTTGCCAGTGCGTCTAAGTGTTGCAGAGTCAAGTCGTTGCCCGTGGTCTAATGTTGTTTGATGTCAATAAGCGTTTCCAGGCGTCTAACGTTGCTAGATTAAGTAAAGCGTTGCCCGTGCGTTAATGTTGTAGATGTCAAATAATGCTTTTCCCCTGCGTTAATGTTGCTAATGTAAGTAATCTTGCCAGGGTCTAATGTTGCTAGATGTAAGTAATGGTTTTTCCAGTGCTCTAAAAGGGTTTTAGATGCAAGTAAATGCGTTGCCGTGGGCTGTTTGCTAATGTCAAGTAATGCTTGCCTGGTCTAAGTGTTCAGTGTCAAGTAATTTCGTTCCGGGGTTAAGTGTTCTAGATGTCAAGTAATGCGTTGCAGTGCGTCTAAGGTTTTTAGATGTCAAAATAATGCGTTGCCCGTGGGTTAATGTTTTAGATGTCAAAATATGGTTGCCAGTGGTCTAAGTGTTTTTGTCAAAATAAGCTTGCCATGGTCTAAGGTTGCTGGGTGTCAAATAATGCGTTTCCCGTGCGCTAAGGTTGTAGTGTCAAATAATGGGGGCAGGCGTCTAAATGTTTTGATTTAGAATGCGTTGCCAGGCGTCTAAGGTTGTAGATTCAATAAGGTTCCGGGGCCCAAGTTTGGAATAAGAGCGTTGCCAGGGGAAGTCAAGTCAAAAAAGCGTTGCCAGTGCGTCTAAGTGGTAAGTCAATAATGCGTTTCCCTGGTTAAGGTTGCTAGTGTAAAATCGTTCCAGTAGTTTTTTAACAAGAAGGTGTTTCCGTATCTAATTGTTAATTCAAGAATTGTGTTTTCGGGGGATCTTTTGTAAAAAAAAAAACCAAAAGGGGGGATTGAACCCGGGTCATCCCGCCCGGGGATGGTTTGTTTCAAAGTGTCATTAGATTTCGTGAGTCAATCGTGTAGTGTCAAGAAGTTGTTTACAGTTATCAAGTGTTGTACACCCAAGAAGGTTGTCAGTGTATCAAATGCTGGGAAACCCGTCAAAAATACTAAAAAGTGGTAAAGAGGTTGAAAGGGTGGGTTTGGTAGCTTTTCGTGACATTGGGAAAGGGTTGGGCTTGGGGGACGTTAGGTGGTGCTAAATTGGGATGGGGGCCCATATGGGGGGAATGGGGGGTTTAAAGGGTTGGGATGGGGTGGGGTATGATGCGTGATAATTAAGCTAAAATTTTCAGATTTAGGGTAATAATGTATTAAATGTTTGGGGATCAGAAAATGATTAATAAAAATTGGGTACGAAAGTAGGCCCCACATTTCGCTCCTTTAGACATTCCAGCATGGAAAAAATTTTCCTGGAGGGGGATAACGTCGACCGTGGTGGAAAAAAAAACAATAGAACCCAAAGCCAATTGGGAAAAAAAATTTCGCTTATGCAGGCTTTAATCTGATAAATAAAATCCTTAGACGTAAAAGTTGTCTGAAAAATATTACTCCCGGCAGATGTGTAAAAAATTATTAAAATTTCGCTGGATAATAAAATGTAAGGGATCAAATCTTTAACCCCCCCTTCATATGGAAAATACGCTAAAAAACGTAATCAACCTTGGGGGTTCAACGGCACCAAAATCCCATCAAATAATTGCCACACCACTAATTACCCAGACAATGTATTTACCGGGGGAAAAAAAAGGGGTGACCTTTTACCTTTGGGACAATTTATAGCTTTACCTTAACGATACCTCGGATAATCTCAGCTTTAGTCATAACATACACCTGAGCTTAGCTACACCTGCACTACACCTCACCTTAGCCACACCTGCACTATACTGTGATTTATCTGTCTTGTCCAGAGTTCTACTCCCGCTACCCGGCCTCAAGCCAGGCCTCGCTAGTGATGGCTTGGTCGACCAGGTTGTTGCTGTTAGCTGCCCGCATAGCCAGGAAACGTTCAGACAAACAAATGTTTGTAATATCCCTCAGAGCAATTCCCAGGGGTCTTCCATACCACTTACAGCTGTCCTTGCTGCCTGTTCAATCAGGCTATTAATGCTAGCGGCTAGCAAGCTGGATAAGGCCTGGGGGCCAGAAAGCTGAGTTAACTAAAAACAATACAGACAACCAAAGATAAAGACACGTACGCACATGAAAAGCAAGAGAACATTTCGACAGGAAATTGGAAAAACAAAAAATAGATCTGTATATTCGGCCAAGATAAAGAGGACCCTCTTTAGGTGTATACAGACGAAATTATGCAGATTTCCGCGAATGTTGTTTCTCACTGCGTGGAGCATGTGAAAGAGAGGGTGAGAGGAGAGAGAGAGAGAGAGAGAGAGAGAGAGAGAGAGAGAAGAGAGAGAGAGGAGAGAGAGAGAGAGAGAGAGAGAGAGGGGAGAGAGAGAGAGAGAGAGAGACGATCAATTAGATAAACATAAAAATAAACCAAACCCAATCTCTTGTAAACATTTTAAAACATTATCCCCCACCCCTCAATAATATTCCCCCCCCCCAAAAAAAAAAGAAAAATTGAGTGCGTTTAAAATTACAAGATTAACTTGAACCACAAGCAAACATGGCACTAACAACCCCGGCCGAAGGTCGTCAATTGCCTGCCACCAGCTGATACCCTCATTACACCAGCAAAGCAAACTATTGCCCTAACGACCCTGAACGACCATTAGATCGTTCTGGGTTTACAGTGACGAGGCAGTTTGCAGTTATATGTAGCAAAACACATATATAAACCTTCACACAAAACCAGGCCAAGTGTCTATTGACAAGTCCTTTTGACAATCGGTAACCACTACTAATACACACACACACACACACACACACACACACACACACACACACACACACAAGGTAACTGAAGTAAGAAATGAGAGGGAGGGGTGGGTTGATTGCATTTTCCCGGACTGAGAGTAAGACACATATGCAACATCTGGGTATCTTTATTGTAGACGTTTCGCCATCCAGTGGCTTTATCAATACAAAATCTAGGACATAACTTGAAGACAGTAGAACTATGTACAGAAGATGAGGTAATCAGTCCCTCAACCTAGGAGTAGGTGCGAACAGCACCATAGTCGTGGAGATTCTGAAGCAGAAGAAAGAATCCTGGCGCTTATATAGTAACGTCGGTGAAGCAGACGAGGGCAAATTCACTGGTAGGCGGGATTCCCCAGTGGAAGTAGGTCCTTCCCAAAGAGATGGGTTAGTTGTAGATGGTAGTTGTCGTAGTCGTGAAGGTTATGTCAACTACGACAACTACCTCTACAACTAACCATCTCTTGGGAAGGACCTACTTCCACTGGGATCCCGCTACAGTGAATTTGCCCTCGTCTGCTTCCACTGACGTTACTATATAAGCGCCAGGATTCTTTTTCTGCTTCGAATCTCCACGACTAGGGTGCTGTTCGCACCTATCCTAGGTTGAGGGATGATTACCCCATCTTCTGTAATGTTCTACTGTCTTCAAGTTATGTCCTAGATTTTTTATTGATAAAAGCCACTGGATGGCGAAACGTCTACAATAAAGATACCCAGATGTTGCATATGTGTTTACTCTCTCTTGTCGGTATTATATACCCTTCGTACACATTTTCCGGCTGCAGGAAGGCCTCGACACAGTTCCTTAAAAAGAGTTAGTTTCAAAAGTAGAGGAACAGGGCGTATAACAGGAAGGCATTGCAATGGAACAGAGAATACCCAACAGGGAGGCAACAGCGAGTCAAGGTCGTGATGAGGTATCACAGTGGGCGCCGGTGACGAGCGGGGTCCCACAGGGGTCAGTCTGGGACCAGGCTATTCTTGGTATATGTGAACATTGACGGAAGGGATAGATCAGAAGTGTCCCTGTTGCGATGATTTGAAGTTAATGAGAATTAAATCAGACGCGACCAGACAGGTTCTACAAAGAGACCTGGACAGGCTGGATGCGTGGCCAGAAACTGGCCTAGAATTTAACCCGCCAAATGCAAAGTCATGAAGATCGGAGAAGGGCAAAAGAAGACCGCAGACAGAGTATAGGCTAGGAGGCCAAAGGCTGCAAACCTCACTCAAGGAGAAAGGCCTAGAAATGAGTATAATACCGAGTACATCGCCAGAAGCAACATTAACCAGGTAACTGCTGCGGCTATGGGGTTTGGCAAACTGAGATAGCGTTCCGGTACCTCTGTAAAGGGAAACGTTTTAAGACTTTATATACTGCGTACGTCAGGCCCATATGGAGTACGCAGCCCCCAGTTTGGAACCCACACCCGGTCAAACACGTCAAGAAATTAGAGAAAGTGCAAAGGTTTGCAACAAGGCTAGTTCCAAAAGCTAAGGGGAATGCCCTATGAAGAAAGGTTAAGGGAATCGGTCTGACGACACTGGAGGACAGGAGGGTCAGGGGAGGACATGATAACGACATACAAAATACTGCGTGGAATAGGACAAGGTGGACAGAGACAGGACACAGAAACAAGGGGTCACAATTGGGAAGCTGAAGGGCTCAGATGAGTCAAAGGGATGTTAGGAAGTATTTTCTTCAGTCACAGAGTAGTTAAGGGAAGGGGAAATAGTTGGAAAGGTTGTAATGGGGGCGGAAAACTAACTTTTTTTTTTAAAGGCCAAGGGTTATGATAAAGCTCATGGGGGCAGGGAGAGGGAGGCCCTTTAGCAGCGGTCAGTGAAAGAGGCGGGGTCAGGAGGGGAGTCTCGACCCCTGAAACCCAAAATTTTAGGTGAGAACACAACACCACACACACACACCCCACGCCACGCCCCACACAACACGCCCGCCCACACACATAACACACCACAAAACACACATACACTTTACACATACCCCTTTAAAACACATCACACACACACACCCCACAAAACCACACAACCACACACCCCACCCACCACACACATTACACACACTCTGGAGGAGTAAAGTTTTTTTTGGATTCTGTTTTGGTGAAAATTTCTGACTGTGCCAAAAGGGAAATTTGTGGGGGGGGGGATATGGCGTGTGCAAAATTGAGAGTGATATAATCACTTAAGCCCCGAAAAAAGGAAATTAAGTTTCACAGAAAAGAAAAAAAAGGGAAATAGTTGTGATTTTTAAAGGGGAAAGGCCGGGGGGGAAAGGGAAGGTGAAGGGTTTGGTCGGGCCCTAAATAGGGGTTGCCATTTAATAAGCAGTGGGGTTTTTTGAAGAATAATTTGGCAAATCAAGACCAGGGAGTTTAAGGATATGTATGGTTGTGTGTTTTTTAAAACAGTGAGTAAAAAAATTTAAAAGGGTTGGGGCTATAGTGCATACGGGAAAGTTATGGAAAAATTACCCGGAAGCAAAACCCTTCAAACTTCGGACAGGACAGGGGGGGCAAGGGTTACCCCAACCCCGGCCGCACGAAATTTTTTCACCTAGTTTGATTTGATGGGGTAAAAGTGCCTTTTTTTTCAAAGTGGAATTAGGGGTCCCCTTCCTCGAGCTTTCAAAATTTTAAAAAAAGCAGCATTTATGGCATTTTAATTTAAAATTTTTTGAGGTAGCGGCATATAGGCGAAGCCTAGTGTTTTTATTTTTTAACGTAATTTTAAACGCATAAGAGTTCAGGGGGAAACCAAGAGATCGGGTACATTAAAATCCCATTGTATTTACATACGGGGGAAAATAAGGCTGTTTAAAATAAACTTTATGCACACAATTTGGGGAAAACGCACTTTGTTAGGCATTTGGGTTTACCCTGTAGCAGCCCAACACACATAAAACACCTACACACACCAACACACCCACACCACGCAAACCACAAAACACAAAACACACACACACAAACCCCACATACACACACACACAACACAAATTATAGACAAAACACACAAAATACGGGATTTTACCCCTTCCTGTGAAGTGCCCCTAAAAAACCCTTCCCTTTCCCCCCCCCCATCTCTCCCCCCTCTCCTCTCTCTCTCTTTCTCTCTCCCCTTTTATTTCCTCTCTTCATTTCTCTTCATCCTCTCTTCATCCTCTCTCTAAATCCTCTCTCTCTTCCTCTCTTTTTTTTCCCACTCTTTCTCTCTCTTTTTTCTCTCTTCTCTCTTCTTCCTCTCTCTCCCTCTCCATCTCTCTTTTCCCTTCTTTACTCTCTCTTTCCTTTTCCCTTTTTCTCTTTTCTCTTCCCTTTGGGTCACTCCCCCCTCTCTTCCCTTTTCCTCTCTACTTTCTCCCCTTTTTCCTTCTTTTCCCCCCTTTCTAGGCTCCCCTTCTCTCTTTTCCCTATTCTCACTCTCCCCCCCTTTTTCCTTTTCTCTTTCTTTCTCTCTTTCATAAAAAAAAAGGGTTTGGGACTCGCAGGAATCAGGGATCAGATGAATTTGGTACTGGGGGGGGAAAGGAATGGATGGGGGAAACATTTGGAAAAGGTAGAGAAAGGGAATGGGAAAAAATTAGGAGAGTTTTTTCTGAAAAAAAGGAGAAAGAGTTTCTCTGTGAAATGGGAAAAGAGGTTGGAGAAGGAAAACGAAAAATTTGGGAGGCACAAGCGAAACTGCAGACCCGGGGTTAAAGGCCAAAGGAATTGAGGGAAAACAGGTGAAGCAAGTTCGGGGTAGTGACCAGAAAAGGGGACACCCCAATACGTTGTTTGAGAAGCTGAAAGGAAGGAAGGAGTATGAATTATGCTAAGGTTTTATCAGCCCGAAAGAAGGGCCAGGGAGTGGAAGGGGAAAAGCAGATGGGTGGGGAATGGAGGGGAGATAGGTCGGAAAGCTGAGGCACAAAACCCGCTTTCCAAGAAACCCCGGAAAAAAAAAGGGAGAAAATGACCCCATACAGACCCGGGAAAAAAAAGTCACAGGGAAGAGGAAAGGGAGGAGGGGGAAAAAGGGGAAAATCAGTGTTTTTCCCCTGGGCTTCGGAGAGAGAGGAAAAGGGGGCCCCACTGAAAGACGGGGAGGAAGAAAGGAGTTGAGAAAATCATCACGGAAATGGGGGGGGGAAGACATGGATGAGATTGTTAAAATTTTTAGAGGGGGTTGGGGGGTATTGAAGGGGAGAAACCCAAACCCATCAAGCTGATTTTTCAGGGCAGAAACAGTGCAGAAAAAGGAAACCTCCAAGAGAAAAACCCCGGTTTTAAAAGTCGGAAGAGTTAAAGGGGTTCCCAACAGAGGGCGAAAACAAAACAAAAGGGGGGAAACAGCTGAGGGAGAGGACAAAAAAGCCCAAAAAGGGGCTTAAGAAAGGAGACAAGGGGAAAACCCGCAGAGGGGCAGTCAGGCAGAAAAGGCGCAAGGGCCCAAACACACAAAACTATCCTCGAACCCAAAACCATACACCCATCCCAACACACAAAACAATCCTAAAACCCCCAGCTTCCACCCAACCCCCCCATGGAAACCCCGTATGCTACCAGGTCTCCCCCCCCCACGGCCCCCCCAAAACCCCAGTGTTTGGGAAAAGGGAAAATGAAGGTATGGTACACAAAAAATGATTTAAAAAACAAAAAAAAAGTGGGAGGAAGTGGAAAGAAAAAAAGTCCAAAAAGGCATCCCAGGGCATAGCGATCACGGAAAACCAAATTAAGGTTTGATAACAGATGCCTTCTTTCCGCGGGGGATACCGGTTTGAGAAAAAACAGAAGGAAAAGGGGGGGGGGGAGGAGTGGGGATTGTGATCAAAAACCGATTGGGTTTTGATTAAAATGGAGAGAGGGACAGCGGAGGGAAAAAAGGGGATTAAAATAGCGGGGAAACCCTTCCCCTTGGTGGTTTTCCCCCGGGGTAATTGCAGTGAAAGTATAACCCCCCACAGAACAGGAGGAAAGGGAAGGCAAGAGTATGACGAGAGCTTTGAGGATGGTTGACACACTGGCTGCAGTGGCCCGAAGAGGCTCATGCATTTAAAGGGCCCAAAACCCTATCATGGGCGCTTTAACAAAAAGGGGATTTTGAAAGGGAGAAATTTTGGGGGCCCATGGGGGCCCAAAATACTTTTGGGGGGCTAAAATGATGGAGGTGGTACTGGAAAAATTAAAGTACCAAAACGTAAGGGGGCATACAAGGGGAGGGAGGGGATGAACCCGCAAGACTGGTCTTAGTATTCACCTTGAGTAGATTTTTGGGACATCCCCTATTGGAAAAAACCCCTTGGGGCCAGCGATCATGTTTGGGTTTTAAATTCGAATACACAGTAGAGCTACAAATGGGGGGGGGGGAAACGGGGAAAGGGAAGGACAAAAGAAACCAAACTCAGGAAAGGGGACTACCAAAAGGAAAGAGGAACTTCCTGAAAAAAAGGGTTTAGTGGGGGCAAAGAAAAGGGGGAAAACAGTAAAAGGATGATGGAAAAATGTAGCAACAATGTGCAAGGAGGCTGAGGAGAGGTTTGTACCCCCCAAAGGGGAACAGGAAAAATGAAAAAACGAGGATGAGCCCCCTGGTTTTCCCCAAAAAAAATTTCAAAGGGGGCAAAAAACCAAAATGTGCTAGGGAATTTTGGGAAAATAGAAGGCAAAAGGGCCCAGGAGGGAAAAAGGAGAGCGTCGTAGAGCCCGAAACGAATAGCACAGATAAAAAAGGAGGCCCCCAAATTTAATATGAAAAATTTAAATAGCGCCCAAAAACCAAACCTTTTCCCGAAATGTTATACGCCACATCAGGAAGAAAAAAACCTTTTTTAAGGACCCGGTAATCAGGTAAGGGAAAGGGAGGAGGAAAAGACAACAAGAAATGCCGTGAAAATATGGGAGGAACTCAACAAGGGGTTCAAAGAAGTGGTTTTCCCGAAAGGGGGAAGGAAAGGGGGGTCCCGAAAAAAGGGAGGTGGGGTTCACTTTCCATGTGCTGGGGCACAGTACACACAACGAGGAGAAAGGGAAAAGGGGTTCTTTAGGGGAGCTAGATACCTCAAAGGGGAATGGGGGCCCGATAACATCTCCCATGGGTCCTGAGAGGGGGGAGCAGGGCGCTTTGTGTACCCCCAACCAAAATTCAATAATCTATCGAAAAAAAGGGAAAATTGCCTGAGGGATGGAAGACAGCCAAAAGTTCCCGGGCCCCAAACTTTAAAAAAGGGGACAGACATTTAAGGCCCCCTAAAAACCCCGACCCCCCGTCACTGACATGTATAGCATGCAAAAAACATGGGAAAAAAATTGTCAGGGGGAAAGAATGGTGGAACATCCCAGAAAGGAATTGGTTTTCATCACCAGGGAGCCAACATGGTTTCAGAGAGGGAATCCTGTTCCAAAACCCATGGAGTTTATGACTGGTGACAGCAGTAAGACAAGAGAGGGGAGGGGGGGTGGATTGCATTTTCTTGGACTGAAGAAGGTTTTGACACAGTACCACACAAGAGATTTGTGCAAAAACTGGAGGCCCGCAGGGAAAAAAGGGAAGGCACTGCAATGGATCAGGAATACTTGTCAGGAAGACAGCAGCGAGTATGGTACGGGGCGAGGTGTCGGAGTGGGCACCTGTGACCAGCGGGGTCCCACAGGGGTCAGTCCTAGGACCAGTGCTGTTTCTGGTATTTGTGAACGACATGACGGAAGGAATAAACCCGAGGTGTCCCTGTTTGCAGATGAGTGAAGTTGATGAGAAGAGTTCATTCGATCGAAGTCCAGGCAGAACTACAAAGGGATCGGGGACAGGCTGCAGACCTGGACCAGCAACTGGCTCCTGGAGTTCAATCCCACCAAGTGCAAAGTCATGGGATTGAGGAAGGGCAAAGAAGACCGCAGACGGTAGACAGTCTAGGGGGCCAGAGACTACAAACATCACTCAAGGAAAAAGATCTTGGGTGAGTATAACACCAGGAAAATCTCCTGAAGCGCACATCAACCAAATAACTGCCACAGCATATGGGCGCCTGGCAAACCTCAGAACGCATTCCGACATCTTAATAAGGAATCGTTCAGGACCTGAAACACCGTTTACGTTAGGCCCATATTAGAGTATGCGGCACCAGTTTGGAACCCACACCTAGCCAAGCAGTAAAGAAACTAGAAAAAGTGCAAAGGTTTCAACAAGACTAGTCCCAGAGTTAAGAGGTATGTCCTATGAGGAGAGGTTAAGGGAAATCAACCTGACGACACTGGGGGAACAGGAGAGATAGGGGGGACATGATAACGACTTACAAAATACTGAGAGGAATTGACAAGGTGGACAAAGACAGGATTTTCCCAGAACTGGACACAGAAACACGGGGACACAGTTGGAAGCTGAAGACACAGATGAATCAAGGGATGTTGGAAGTATTTCTCAGCCACAGAGTAGTCAGGAAGTGGAATAGTTTGGGAAGCGATGTAGTGGAGGCAGGATCCATACATAGCTTTAAGCAGAGGTCGATAAAGCTCATGGTTCAGGGAGAGTGACCTAGTGGCGACCAGTGAAGAGGCGGGCCAGGAGCTTGGACTCGCCCCTGCAACCTCAACTAGGTGAGTACACACACACACACACACACACACACATACAGAGGCTTCTGAGTGAGCTAGATACCTCAAAGGCAATGGGGCCAGATAACATCTCCCCATGGGTATTGAGAGAGGGAGCAGAGGCACTATGTGTTTCCCCTAACAACAAATATCAATACATCTATCGAAACAGGGAGATTGCCCTGAGGCATGGAAGACAGCAAATGTAGTCCCAATCTTTAAAAAAGGAGACAGACATGAAGCATTAAACTACAGACCAGTGTCACTGACATGTATAGTATGCAAAATCATGGAGAAGATTATCAGGATATAGTATGCAAAATCATGGAGAAGATTATCAGGAGAAGAGTGGTGGAACACCTAGAAAGGAACGATCTCATCAACAGCAGCCAACATGGTTTCAGGGACGGGAAATCCTGTGTCACAAACCTTCTGGAGTTCTATGACATGGTGACAGCAGTAAGACAAGAGAGAGAGGGGTGGGTGGATTGCATTTTCTTGGACTGCAAGAAGGCGTTTGACACAGTTCCACACAAGAGATTGGTGCAAAAACTGGAGGACCAAGCAGGGATAACAGGGAAGGCACTACAATAGATCAGGGAATACTTGACAGGAAGACAGCAGCGAGTCATGGTACGTGGCGAGGTGTCAGAGTGGGCACCTGTGACCAGCGGGGTCCCACAGGGGTCAGTCCTAGGACCAGTGCTGTTTCTGGTATTTGTGAACGACATGATGGAAGGAATAGACTCTGAGGTGTCCATGTTTGCAGATGACGTGAAGTTGATGAAAAGAATTCACTCGATCGAAGACCAGGCAGAACTACAAAGGGATCTGGACAGGCTGCAGACCTGGTCCAGCAATTGGCTCCTGGAGTTCAATCCCACCAAGTGCAAAGTCATGAAGATTGGGGAAGGGCAAAGAAGCCGAAACGGAGTCAGTCAGGGGGCCAGAGACTAAAACCTCCCCAAAGGGAAAAAGACTTGGGGTAGTAAAACCCCAGGCACTCTCCTGAAGCGCACATCAACCAAATAACTGCGCGCATAGGGCCCCCTAGAAAAAACCCTCAAAACAGCATTCCGACATTTAAAAAGGGAAATCATTCAGGCCCCTGCACCGTGTACGTTGGGCCCCATTTTGGATTGCGGCCCATTTTTGGAACCCCCACACCTAGCCAAGCACGAAAAGAAATTAGAAAAAAGTGCAAATTTTTGAAAAAGACTAGTCCCGAGCTAAGATTGTCCTACGGGAAAGGGGTTAAAGGGGAAAATCAACCTGACGACACTGGAGGACAGGAAGATGGGGGGGACTGATAACGACATACAAAATACTGAGGGGAAATTTGACAAGGGGGACAAAGCGGGATGTTCCAGAGATTGGAACAGTAACAAGGGGACACAGTTAAAAGCTGAAGACACAGAAATCACGGGGATTTAAAAGTTTTTTTTTGCACGGTGTCGAAAATTTGAATGTTTGGGAAGTGATGTAGTGGGCGGGATCCATACATGCTTTAAGCAGAGGATGATAAACCCCAGGGTGGGGAGAGTGACCTAGTACGATCAGTGAAGAGGCGGGGCCAGGAGTCGACTCGACCCCCCCCAACCTAACTAGGGAGTCAACTAATTGAGTACAACATCACACACACATAACACACACACACACCACCACACACACACACCACAACACACACCCAGATTTTTTTCACAGCTTTAAAAAAGTATGCATGTGATTGCTTTATTTTTCTCCTTTGTTTCTTTCGTTTCTGTCTCTTTTCCTTCATTTTTTCTTTTTCCCCCTTTTCTCTCCCTTTCCCCCTTCCCAGCCCCTTTTTCAGCACTTTCTCGGGCCCCCCTCTCTTTTTCCACTTCCAATTCTCCCCCTTTCTCTCACTCTCTCCTTCTTTTCACTATTTTCTCCTTTTCCCCTTTCACTTCTTTCTTTTCCCATTTCCCTTTTACGTATTAACTCGTTATTTTTTTTTTTTTCCTTCCAGTTTCTATTACAATTCTCCTTCTTTATTCCTCCCCCCCTCTCCCTCCCTCTCTCCTCCCCCCCCACTCTGTCCCCTTTTCCCCCCCTCTCCTCTCTTCCCCTCTCCCCTCTCCCACTCCTCTCTCTCTTTTCTCTCCCCCTCTCTCCCCCCTCCCCTTTCCCGTATAATAAAAATTTATATTTTTCATATTTTCACTTATGATGTAAGAGGGTTTTAAAATGCGCTGGGGGTTCCAAAGACAGTTTGACATTATTACACCTTAACCCCTCCAAAAAACACCACACACACAACACACAAAAAACACCGACAGCAGTCATAAGATTTATTTTTCCTCTGCGTCTCGCTTTTTATTCCGTTCCTTCCCCTTTTTTTTTTTAATTTTTATTTTTTTAAAATTAATTTTTTTTACCCTTTTTTTACCCTTTCCCTTGCACCCCCTTTTCAAAATCTTAACTTTTAAGTTTTCCCTCTTTCCCGGGGTTTTTCAATCTTTTCTGATTTAAAACCCCTTTTCCCTTTCCTTCTTAATCTCTTTCCCTCCCCTCTTTCCCTTTTCCCTCCCCCCCCTTTCCCCTCTCCCTTCTCTTTTCTTCTCACAAATTAAATATTCCCATTAAATTTTTTAAAAATTTTCCTATGTGTAAGTTTTTAATTTTTCCCTTAAGTCCTTTATGAAAAGCACTGTTTGCGGCTCTAAAAAATTTTAAATACATAAAATTTGAGTTTCGGAGGGCAAGATCCACTGCAGACAAAAGGGGGCCGGAGAACCCCCCCAAACTCCTCCAGCTCAACAGGTGTAAAATGACAAATAAAATACCACCAAAAGAAAATTAATAATATAATTTTTAACCTAAAAATTTAAAAAAAACCGCGGGGTCCATTGACAAACACCCGTGTCAGGAAACAACGTTTTCCTGAAAACCAATCCTACCTACCAGATGTAAATAAAATTTTGTCTACAAACTAAAAACTTTAAGTTATTGCATCCAACTTTGGCCGTTCTGGCCAACCGCTGAAACATATTCGGGGCATTCAAAATTATGAATTTCAGTTTTTTTTTTTTTGGCCCTATAAACCCTGGATTTAAATTTTTAAAAACATTACCAATTAAAAAACCATTATCAACTACAATATCTGAAGGGATGTTGGCGGCCAACACTACGGGACAAAAAAATGACGGGGGAAAAGAAAGACCCCCTTTAAAACACTGGGTAAGGTTTAACGTTTTCCCCCCATCCATGTTTTTAACAACACAAAGGCAGGAAAATTTTAAACTAACCACAAGCGGGTAACACCCCAAACTTGGGTTTAAGAAAACCGTACTTGTCTGTTTCCGGGACAAACTTCAAACAAAAAAAATTTAATAAATACACATGTAAATTTATATAAACATTGGGAATTTTACTGCAAATTTTCCCACCAGGGCTTATCACCCTAAACAAAAAGGTAAAAATAAAAAAAATTTGGTAATCAATCCCCAAAACCCTACAATTAAACAATCCATAATTTTAAACTGAGGGGACTCGTTTCGGTCACATCCTGTGACCATTTAGAGTGAATTTTAAGACCCGTCCAAAATCAATTCTTTTTTTTAGATTTAATCCACTTTTTAAAAAACTTGAGGTTTTATTTAAAAAAAGGGAATTAAATTTTGGGGGTAAAGACTTATTCTTTTTGTGTTTTTGATGCACTTCTCAAATTTTAAATTTGGCTTGATTTATTCTTGAAATTTTATTTGCGAAATTTCACGTGTTTTTTTATGTCACGTTTTTTCTTGAAATTTTTACGTTTCTTGTATTTTCACTGTTTTTGAGACGGGGTTTTGATTTCCGTTTCGTATTTCCGTGACCGTTTTAAATTTTTCTGACCGTAATCCTCTTTTATGAAATAATAAAACTTTAAACACCGGGTTGGCCAGAATAGTATGGGTTTACCGGGGTTGACTTGGACTTTGTGTCGTTTTAAATTGTCAGAATTCTTTTTGTCCCATTCCAAAAAAAAATGGGAAAGTCGAACACGGCCAAATTTTAAGCCTTATTAAAACGTTTTTTGTAGCATTGGCAAAACCGTTTCGAAAAAAAAAATGTAACTGTTCCTTTGGTTTTACTTCCAAGTCATATTTTACCATTTTGATATTAAAATTTTGAAGAAATGGTCACTGATATTTCCCCTCTCCTCTTCCCTTCCCCCTGTTCCCACCTTATTTTGTCCCCCCCTTTAAAATTTTTAAAATTCGCCCCCCCCCCCACAAAACTTTTTCCCCAAATCTTCAAATCCCATGTCTGCTCAAACTTAAGATCCATTATACCTAGAAGTTAAGTATGATTTCCCTCTTTCCCTTTTCTGTTTTCTAACCCTAAGTCTTGTACAAAACATATCTGGCTCTTTTTCCGGGGGAAAAACCCCCAAAATTCCCCCCCGGGTCCATCCAGAAACAAATAAAAACCTCCTCTTGAGATGTGACGGATAACCCCCCACTTTTGCTGAATACCCTTGGGTTTAGCGTTAAGAATTTTTAAAATTTTCCCAGGTTTTTTTGCACCGTACTCTCCCCCTGTGCCTTTCTTTTAGCGCCTCTGGGGATCCAGAGAGGAAAGCCCTCCCTTTGGTTTCGGTACGAGGGTTTAAACTCGAGTTTACACTTTACTTTAAGAGTTTTGCCTAATTTTACTTTTCATTTGGAAATCCAAAAATATGTGATCTAAAAATGAAGAGGCAGTTTTCATTAAATTTAAAAAGGTTTTAAATGAAATTTTGCAATTATACCAAACAAAAAACAAAAAAAAACACAAAAAAAAACCCCCAAACAAACCCCAAACACACACACACCAACAACAACAAAACACCAACACCACACCACACACACCACACACACACACACACACCACAACCCCACAAAAACCCCCACACACAAAACACACCACACAAACCACAACCACACACCACCACACCACACCACCACACACACAACACACCCCAACACAAAACCACAACCAACACCACCACACACACACCACCACAAAACACAAACACAACACACACAACACCACAAAAACAAAACACAACACAACACACCACACACACACACACACACACCACACCCCACACACACACACACACAAAACAAAACAAAACACACCACACACACCACACCACACACAACACACACACCACACACAAACCACACACACACAACACACACACACAACCAACACCACACCACACACACACAACACACAACACACCCCCACACACACACACACACACAACAACACACACACACACACACACACACAAAAACACCACCCCACATCAACACAAACACACAACACACAACACACACACACACACACAACGCCCCAAAACCCAAACACACAACACACCAAACCACACAAAAAAACCCCACAAAAAACACAAACCACACACCACACACACAACAAAACACAAAACACAAAACACAAACACAAACACACCCCTTTCCCCATGTTGTATACAAGACAACAACCCTAATCAATATGGAACCAATAACTGCAGTTCCAATCCTGCTTTTCATATCAATTCACATTTCATATATTTTTCCCCCCACACAAATAATTAGCTCGCATTTATAGTGGATAAATTTTACTTTAAAAAATATTATCAATGCAAAGGGAAAAAATTTAAGTTGCCAGCTACGGGGTTGGACACATTTTGCCAACCCCAACAACCTCTTGAGAGGCATCAAAAAGCGCAATGGTTGGGCCCCGGGGCCACCGGGTTGTTCCCAATGGACCAACACTCCCAAGGGTCCCTGAGGTAAACCTAGGTCAAGCTTCACTTTGATTACCTGGTAAACCCAGCTGTTCCCCCAGCGCCCTGCAGGTTACAAACCAAAAGGGAATACACATCAGCAAAAAGGGATCAAAAAATTTACCTCCGAAATATTTTCTATAAAAAAAAATTTTTTCAGCATCTATTAGTACATAAAATATTTATTAATAACCTCTAAAAAAAACATCTAAAAAAATAAAAGTGAAATAATGCAAAATCATTTTCTATTCTATAAAGCAACCCACACACACCCCCACACACAAAACACACACACACAACATATAATTATATAAAATATTAAAAAGCAGTGAAAGTTTTTACGGGGTTAAATGATGGTCACTCGAAAGAGAGATAAAAAAATGAAGAGAACAACGTGGAGACGGAAGAACACAGTGAACACGGGAAACAAAAGTCAAGAAAACAGGTGAACACAGTCAGAAGCACGGGTGAACTAGGAGGAACAATGGCAGAAACAGTAACAAAATAACAACCCAAACCCCAAAAATACTTGTCGCCTCTGAATTCTGAAATTGTTTTCCGATAATCCTTCTCCCGACCACCATATATTAAAACCACACACAACCGCGCACGACAACACACACCAAAGGATGTTCCAGAATTGGACCAGTAACAAGGGAACGTTGGAAGAAAACACAGTGAACACGGGGTGTTGGAAGTTTTTCTTCAGCCACAGAGTGTCATAAGTGGAATATTTTGGGGAAGCGATTAGGGGAGGCGGATCCATACATAGCTTTAAGCAGAGGTACAAAAAGCTACGGGCTCAGGAGAGGCCCTATACGATCAGTGAAGAGGGGGGCCAGGAGCTGGACTCGACCCCCGCAACCTCAACTAGGAGTACAATGGGTAGTCCCACACACACACACACACCACACACACACACACACACACACACAACCATCTCTAAACCTTAAGTCGACAAATTAGGTAAAAATTCTTGCTAACGAGAAAAAAACCCCAAAAGAAATTGACGTTTTTTTTCAAGGAATTTCAAACCTTTTTTGCAGAACTGAGACTGGGGAAGAGAACAGAAAGGAAGGAGGAAGAACTGGGGGAAAAGGGGGGGAGAGTAAGAGGGGAAGGGGGTTTAAAAAGGGGGAAGAAAGAATGGAAAATGAAGAAAATTGAAGAAAAAAAGGAAAGAAGAAGGAAGGGAATTACGAAGGGGGAAAAGGGAAAAAAAAAAGAGAGAGGAAAGGGGGAAAAGGGTTTAAGATAAAGAAAGAGAAAGAAGGGTAGAAGGAAAAAGGGGAAAGAGGATCAAAAAAGAAAAAATGAAGTTTTTGTGGGAAGGAAAAGGGGGGAAAAAGAAAAAAAAGGGGAAAGAGAAATAGAAAAGGGAAGAAAGGGGAAAAGACAAAGAGGACAGGAAAAAAAATAATAAAGGGAGGAAGAAGGAAGGGGATAGAAAAGATAGATCGCAGGGATGAGAAAAGGGTTGGTAAGGGGGGGGAGGTGAGGGAGGAAAAATTGGGTAGGGGGGGGAGCACACAAAAGAGGAAAAAGAAGAACAACAACAACGTTAATCCCCCCCCCCCCCAAAAAATAAAAAACCTTAATACAAAAAACAATAATAAAACTTGTATTGTCCGCAATTTTTACTGCAAACGCCAAAAGTTTCCAGCCCCCCCCCCCCCCCATCAATTTAAATCATCCCCCTTTAACCAACCACTGAAACTGAATAAAACTTTCTGAAAAAAAACCCCCGTGAACCATCTGTCCTTGTGACTCGGAAGGGGGGAAAAAACCCCTTTTGGAAATTTTTTAAAAAGTTTTAGACAATTTACCCCCCAAAAAAAAGTTCCCCCAAGTTTGAGACAATTTCGGAAGTTCCAGAAATTGAGGGGAGAATGAGGAAGCGTTTTGAATGGGGGAAAGAAAAAACTGGGGATGAAGAAGAATGATGGAAGATAGAAGGAGGAAATGTTTTTAAAAAAAAGGTGGAGAAGAGGGACTCCACGCGTTAGCTTACCATATTTTCTCACTTCAGTACGTTTTCTTTCCCAAACTCTCCCGGGTTTGTCGTTTTTTCTTACCATATCTCTCACTTCAGTACGTTATTCTTTCCATATCCTCGGGTTTAGTATTATTTTACCATTTTTCTTACTTCAGTACTTATTCTTACCCTATCTCTCACTTCATTTGTTATTCTTACATCTCTCTTTTTTTCAGTACGTTATTTTACAACTCTTCACTTCAGACGTTATTCTTCTATCTCTCTCATTCAGACTTATTACCATATCTCTCACTTCAGACGATTTCCATATCTCTCCTTCAGTAGTTTTTGTTACCCTATCTCTCACATCAGTCTTTTTGTTCCATATCTTCACCAGTACGTTATTGTTACCAAAATCTCTCCACATACTTATTGTTCCATATCTCTACATCAGTACTTATTTTTACCATATCCCACATCATACGTTGTTACCAAACTTCCTCGACGTTATTTTTACCCTACCCCTTTCCTTCAGACGTTTTTTTACCATACTCTCACTTAGTACGTTTTGTTACCATTCTCTCCATCAGTACGTTATTGTTCCATATCTCTCACTCAGTACGTTATTGTTACCATATCTCCACTTCATCGTTATTGTTTCCCTCTCACAATACGTTTTGTTACCATACCTCCATCATACTTTTTGTTTCCAAAATTCAATCAGTCGTTATTCTTACCCAAACTCTACAATACGTATTTCTTTCCAAAACTCTAAATCCGTTATTTTACCCTATCTCTCAATCATAGTTATTCTTACCATATCTCTCACTTCAGTAAGTTTTTTCTACCCTATTTCTCACTTCAGTACTTATTGTTACCAATCCCACATCATCGTTTTTTGTTCAACTCTCCTTCAGTACTATTGTTACCAATCTCTCACTCCCCGTATTATGTTACCAACTCTCACATCATTTGTTATTCTTCCCCTATCTCTCAATATACGTTTTTCTTTCCAATTTTCCACATCAGTCGTTATTGTTACCCTATTTCCAATCTACGTTATTGTTCATATCTCTCACATCAGACGTTATTTTTACCAAATTCCACATCAGTAGTTATTTTTACCAAAATCTCTCCTCAGACGTTATTGTTACCATATCTCTCACACAGTACGTTTTTTCATACCTCACTCCACTCATTGTAATTGAGTTTGTAAATTCTCTCTCTCCTTTTCCCCTTCTCTCTTCTCTCTCTCTCCCGATACATTCCCCCTATCCCGGGTGTTCACATATTTTTAAAACTTTATTGGCTTATGCGGGCATTAAAGACTTTATATTTTTTTACTCTGTATCTCTCCCCCTCGAAATGAGATGTAGCAAAAAAACAATGGTAAGAGATAGGTTTTGGGGAACAAGAGAAGAAGGGGGGAAAAAAGACATTTTGGGGGGGAACAGGAGGGAAGGAGAAAAGGAGGGAAAAAGAGAGACAGGGGTGAGGGGGAGATAAGAGGAAGGGGAGACAGAGGGAGGGCTGACAGGAAAAAGGATAAAGGAGGGCGTCTGCGTCAGTTTACGAAACAGGAAAAGCATTAATAAAAATTTTTCCCCCACTGTCATGTTGGGCAGTGCGTGTTCTTGTTAGTGTTCTTTTTGTTTCCCACCTCGCCAATCAATACCCACAACCAACCCCACCTCACCACAATCACCCGTAAAACACCCCCAACCCCCCTCTGAACCATGCTGTCACAATAATACTACCATCAAAAATCACCACAACCATATCCCACAAACCACCCCCCCACATCAACCCAATCACTACCCCCAAACCCCCATCATCACAGGGAAATAAGGGCACGAAAGGGTCAACACCCCCCCGGCGCAATTTCACAGCCCAGTAATGTATTCAAAACTGAAGGAGGATTTGATCCTCCTTCCCGTCCCCCTTTTGGGGTTCAAAACCCAAAAATACCACCCCCCATAGCTACCTCCCAACCACCACCACCACCTCCACCAGTAACACCACTATCCCAACCCCACCATTTAAAGGTAACACAGAAGAGGAAAAAGAGCGGGTTTGAGACGTTCCCCCTTCAAGGAAAGGGAAAAGTACAAACTTTCTGGAAAATGACGAAAGAGAAGAAAAAAAAAGGAAGCGCAGCACAACTTCAAGTTAGAGAGACTTTCCCCCCCAAGTGAAGACGAAAATCCTGATTTTTCCCAAGTAAAAAAAAAAAAAAAAAAAAAAAAGGGGTTTCCCCGGAAAACATTTGCAATAAACCCCTTATCAAATAAACACACAAAATCCAAATAAAACTTTGCAAGCGGGCCCCCGGAGAAGCGCTAAACCCATATGGGACTCAAAACGGGGAAAATAAAAATCAGATTTAATCCCCGGAAAACTATAAAGAAATTAAATAAGAATGTCAAAAAAATTCAGACATAAGATTACAATTATCATATGATACAAAAATAATTTTAAAAAATTTTTTAACAAAATAACAATAAGTAAAAGGTAGATGGGGGACAAGAGAAAAAGCATCAGGGGAAAAGAGAATAAGGTTATAAACTAAAAGGAGGGAGTTAGGGGAAGATATAAAAACCATTGGAGTGTGGGTAAAAAAGCAAGGCAATGGGGGCGAAGAGGGATGGGGGGAGGGTTTTTAAAAATAGTGTTGGATGTTGCAGAAGTTTGTGGTTTCAGGAAAGTGGGGGCAGGGGGAAAAGGAGCGATTTTTGGAAAGATGATGTAAAAAGGGTAGTAAGGGAGAAAAAGTTACTATAGAAGTTTTTCAAAGTAAAGTGATGCAAGGAGGGAAGAGTATAGGAAAAAGAAGAATTAAGAGGGGTGAAGCAATGTAAAAAGAGAGCAATTGAGAGAGGGGTGAGATGTTATAACAAATTTTGTTTAAAATAAGAAAAAGTTTTGGAGGGAGATTAACAAGTTTTGGAAGCCAAAAGGAACAAAAGGTTGTCAGTTAAAAATAGGAGGGAATTATTTAAAAGGAATTTAAGTATTGGGAAGAAGGGGGGAAAAATTTTTGAGGAATTGTTTGATGTTTTAGAAGTTAGGGAACTTTATTTTTTTGGTATAGGGCAAGGAGGAAAAATCTTTAGGAGTGAGGAAGAGCCAGTTTTGGGGTGTGGGGGAAGTTTTTTGAGGCAGTAGGTAAAAGAAAAAGGGAAAAAGGCAGCCGGGGTTGAGGAAAAGATAGAAATGTTAAAAACAGGGGGGGATATAGTTTTGGGTGGTTGGTGCAATTTTTTTAAAAAGAAAGGAAAGGGTAAGGACCTAGGGGTTGGCGAAAGCAGCATAGTTCCTTTGTATAAAGGGAAAGGGGACAAAAAGAGTGCAAAAATTATAGGGGGATAAGCTGTTGAGTATACCGGTAAAGTTTGGTAGGTTATTTTTGAAAGAATTAAGGTAAGACGGAAAATGGGTAGCAGATGAACAAGGAGGGTTTTAAAGGGAAAGGTAGGGGGGGTGTAAGGGGTTTACGTGAAACATAAAGTAACAGTATTTAAAAGGCTAAAGAGGTCTTTGTGGCATTTATGGTTTGGAAAAGGCTATACAGGGTGGAAGGGGGGGAATGGGGAGATTTTCAGGGTATGGTGGGGAGGGAGGTTACTGAAAGCGTGAAGATTTTTTTCGGGAAGTGAGGGTCAATTAGAGTAGTAGGAAAGGGAAATTATTTCCGTAAAAGTGGCCCCTTTGACAAGGGTGTGTGATGTCACCGTGGTTGTTTAATATATTTTTAGAGGGGTTTTTAAGAGAAGTAAATGCGAGGGTTTTGGCAAGAGGCGTGGTTAAAAGATAAAGAACAACAAAATGGGGGTTTTTCACAGTTCTTTTTGCTGATGACAATGTTCTTGGGAGACTCTGAAGAGAATTGCAGAGATTGGTGGATGAATTTGGGGGGGGGGGGGTTTTCAAAAGAAGAAAATTAAAAGTGAATACAGGAAAAAAGTAAGGTTATGAGGGTAACAAAAAATTGGGGTGAAAGATTGGGTATCAATTGGGGGGGAAAGTATGGAGGGGTGAATGTATTCAGATATCGGGAGGGACGTGTCACGGGTGGGTCTATGAAAATGAGTGAATCATAGAATTGATGAGGGAAAAAGGGTAGGGGGCACTTTGGAGTCTGTGGAGACAAAGGGCAAAGGAGGATTATGAGAATAGTTTTAAAACGCTTTATTGGGTGTGAAGCATGGGGGATGAAGTTGCGCGAGGAGAAAGGGTTGGGGGATGGAACGTCATTCTGAGGGGAAAGTGTGGTTGAAAATAAGCAGGAAATTGAGTTTGAAGTTTGGAGGAGGTGCGGGGGTTTTCCAAAACTTTGTCCAGAGGGGTGAGGAAGGGTTGTTGAGGGGTTCGGGATGTAAAGAATGGGCGAAAAGAATGACTTCAAGAGGTACAGTCTGTATGGAAGGGAAAGGGGGGGTAAGGGGGCGGTAGGAAAGGTTGGAGGGAGGGGGTTTAAAGGAGGTTTTGTGTGCGAGGGGGTTGGACTTCCACGGCTGGTGGCGTGTTTATGTGGAGACAAATGGTTTTTTAAAACTTGACGGCTGTTGGAGTGGAGCAAAGTAACATTTATGAAAAGGGGTTTGGGAAACCGGCGCCGGGTTGACCGGAATGGAAGTTTCGTGCCTCACCGAAGGGGGGTGTTAAAGTTGCATTAAAAACTGTAGTGTAAAGCACCCTTTTGGCAAGACAGTGTGGAGTGAATGTGGGGAAATTTTTCTTTTTTGGGGCCCCCCTGCCCTTGGGGGGAAACGCCAGTGGATAATAAAAAAAAAAAAATAACAATAAAAACACATTTTTTAGTTTTTTTTAAAAAAAAAAACAAATAAATTTAAAATTTAATTATTCAGAAAAGAAGCGAGTCAATTATCATTCATCAGAATAATTATCAATAAGAACACATTTCTAATACTTTTTGACCCATAATTCACCAAATAATAGCAAATATAATTACATTTCTATGTAATTTTGGGACATTTGCTGAAATAATTGCTCGCAAAATAATATCAAGCCCAGTTTTAAAAATTTTTATTAAAAAATCAAGTAGTTCATTGTACATCTCCACTCAGCCAAAACAAAATATAATCTGCTTAATTTCAATAATCACCATTCTACAAATGCCAAAATTTTCACAAATTATTTTTGTTACAATAAAATTTTTATTTAAGGGGAAAATTTTAAAACCCAATGGGTCAAACGATGATAATTTCACTGAAATAATTCTAAATTAAAAAAAATTGGACAATGTTACATGACACCAAAAAAAATTCCTCAAAGCCAAAATTTCCAGAATTTTAACACAGCAATAAAGAGAAATAAAGCCAGTTTTGTTTCAAATAAAAGATACGTTCCATTAATCTTTACTAATTAAACGATATTTTCCATTTATCTTTACTAATTAAAAGATATTTTCCATTAATCTTTACTAATTAAAAGATATTTTCCATTTATCTTTACTAATTAAAAGTATTTTCCTTTATCTTATAATTAAAAGATATTTTCCTTTTAAACTTTATAAATTAAACGAATTTTCCTTTTATCTTCACTAATTAAAAGATATTTTCCATTAATCTTTACTAATTAAAAGATATTTTCCATTTATCTTTACTAATTAAAAGATATTTTCCATTAATCTTTACAAATTAAACGATATTTATTTTATTAATTCCATTTATCCTTCACTAATTAAAAGATATTTTCCATTTATCCTAACTAATTAGATTTTTTCATTTATTTTTACTAATGAAATCAAGTATATTTTCCTTCAGCTTTACTTATTCAAGATATTTTTAAATTTTTAGTGATTAAAGGGATTTTCCATTAATCTTTAATACATTTTACAACTCATCTTCAATACATTTTTCAACTCATCTTTAATACATTTTTCAACTCATCTTTAATACATTTTTCAACTCATCTTCAATACATTTTTCAACTCATCTTCAATACATTTTTCAACTCATCTTTAATACATTTTTCAACTCATCTTCAATACATTTTTCAACTCATCTTAATACATTTTCAACTCATCTTTAATACATTTTATCACTCATCTTCCAATACATTTTTTCAACCATCTTCAATTACATTTTCCAACGCACTTTACCAATAAAACTCATTTTGTTCCAGTATTATTACCTGGCATTTATATTCCACAACAACTTCAGCAGAACTAACAGCTGATTGACTAACCATCAACCAGGAGCCCGGGTCGGACCGGGGGGGGGGGGGGGGGCCCCCCGGGGCGATGAAAGGGGGCTGACCCCCCCCCCCCCCCCAGAAAAAATCTACTTAAAATTGTATTTTCAATTTCACAAAACATTCCTACGATTATATTGAAAGCGGTAAACCCCTAGGGGTCAAAATAGTGTACCGGAGTAAGGAGGTGATAAGGTGGATCCAGAGGGTGTAAGGTAGCTCAGACTCCCTGGATCAAGAGCCTTTAACCAGCATCAAGGGTTCGAGGTCATAAAATATTTAACATCGACAGATAATTTCCAAAATAACTGAATTATTTTTAATATAATTTTGTCAATCATTTACGTCAAACAAAAAATTATTTTATGCAGTACAGAAAGTTTACAATATTTTCCATTTCTATCTTTCATATAAACTTTCAAAAAAACTATTATAAAAACTCATAAAACTGTCAAAAAAAATTCCATAAACTGCCATAAAAACTTTCACAAAACGATCATGAAGGAATTTTCCACATTAAACAAAAAAATCTCCTATAAAACAAAAATACATAATAAAAAACGCCAAGTACAATGTATTGTCAGTCAAAGTAAAGTAACTGAATTTTGAATTATGTAACTGCACATCATTATATTACATTATTATATTATAACTCGCAAAGTAACAAATTTACAGTAATACTGTATTACACACTAGAATAAAATAATACTGTATTACACACTAGAATAAAGTAATACTGTATTACACACTAGAATAAAATAATACTGTATTACACACTAGAATAAAATAATACTGTATTAACAACACACTAGAATAAAATAATACTGTATTACACACTAGAATAAAATAATACTGTATTACACACTAGAATAAAATAATACTGTATTACACACTAGAATAAAATAATACTGTATTACACACTAGAATAAAATAATACTGTATTACACACTAGAATAAAATAATACTGTATTACACACTAGAATAAAATAATACTGTATTACACACTAGAATACAGTAATACTGTATTACACACTAGAATACAGTAATACTGTATTACACACTAGAATAAAGTAATACTGTATTACACACTACAAATACAGTATACTGATTACGGCACAAATACAGTAATACTCTATTAAACACTACAATACAGTAATACTGTATTAAACACTACAATAATCTAATACTCAATACTCATAAAAATAATAAAAAAAAATATTATTTATCTGAACAATATACTAGTTCTAATCTATATTTTAATTTAAAATTCCATCATAGTATCTCATATGAAATTTTAATTAAAATTCAAAACTGAAGTCAAGTGATTTATAATATATATATATAATATATATATATATATATATATATATATATATATATATATATATATATATATATATATATATATATATAATATACACACACATCACAATTGTAATCATAGGTTTATAAAAATATTAAAATTTCCTAACACAATTAAAAGCCTTCGAAAAATCGAAATATGATAGCATCACAAAAGCCAATTATTATAAATTATTCAACTTGATACAAAAAAAAAATCCTAAAAAAAATATAAAAAAAAAAAATAAATAAAACGTGTTTAATTCAGCTAATAACTTTTAGAGGGGAAGAATTTAGGCAGGAGAATTTTTGAATATAAAATACTTGGGGTAGTATGTGGTTCACCCCCCCCGGGGCTGTAAACCCCCCCCGGGGCTGTAACCCCCCCCCGGGCCGTAACCCCCCCGGGCTGTAAAACCCCCCCGGGCTGTAACCCCCCCGGGCTGTAACCCCCCCCGGCTGGTAACCCCCCCCGGGCAGTAACCCCCCCCGGGCTTGTAAACCCCCCAGGCCCCCGGGGCAGTAAACCCCCACGGGCTGTAACCCCCCCCGGGCTGTAAACTAGCCGGGTAATCACACAACAATTTATGCCATTTTTCTCCAGCCCAAAGTATGAAGTTTTGATACAGCGCAAAGTGAAATTATTATTATTATAATAATTAAGGAGGAAGCGCTAAACCAGGAGGATTATACAGCGCCTGGGGGGGGATGTGGAATTCATTCAGGCTTAATTGCGGGGAACTGGAGCACAGATCCAATTCCCTAAATCAAGAGCCCCTCACCAACATCAAGGAGTGCAAAGTGAAAGAGGGAGGTGTAATTCACATGTTGACAATTACCTCTATATTGCGCCGTCATATGCGCCCAACCCAATTATATTATATATATATCTAGAATATATATATATATATATATATATATATATATAGTATAATAAATTATATATATATATATAATATATAGATTTAAAATATAGGGAGGTCCACCGCTAGAACATTTATGGGACCCTCATCCTCAGAGAAAAGAAAAACTTGCTTCAGGAAAACTCAAGATTCCTCCCTGAAGCTCATTGAGAATTTTTCTCCTACCACCGCCCAATATTTTATATATATACATATATTATATATATATATATAAAGTATATATATATATATATATATATATATATAGTATATATATAATATTACAGAACTGGTGAGTCTGGTCTGGGATCGGGTAGGGGACGCTGACCCCTGGGAATCGACGTAAGGTTAATTTAAAGGGCCACGGGCTCAAGACCGATGCCTCATTCATAATTGTAGAAGGACCAAGACTCTTCAACGCTTCAAACAGCCGACCTTAGCGACACATTCAATGTCCTTCAAAGAGAAACTGGCTAAGTTCACGGTCACGAAACGGGCTGGTATTAGAACCCATGGCAAGTCTGTATCAAAACTATCAAGCCAGTTCTGTAGGTTTTAACGCTGGCTTAGTCCGAGAACGAACCAATAATAATAATAATAATAATAATAATAATAATAATAATAATGAGACGGTATTTAACAGGGCACTGAAATAAGTTCTCAAGTTAATTCCTGTGGTGCCTACGTTAAAAATGTTAGCACCAACAGCCTGGCTGGTCCCACCAACAACCATGAGAACCCGAGAAGGCAACCGGGTGGCGGAAGGGACGATCTTAGGCCCAATTTCAGAAAGGGGGGGGGTAGGAAATTTGCTACAGCCTATAAGCAGACAAGTGTGCTTTTAAAACCCATTACGCCAATCAGAATCCTTCACGGGATCGCAACCCGGAAATACGACAAAATAGTTGATATGTATCACAACCCGAATACACGACGAGGATATGTGTGAATATACTATTTCACAACCCGGAAACACGACAAGGCTACGTTGCGTCCTATTTCGCAACCCTGAAACATTAAACATATCATGACACAATGATATGCCCTATTTCGCAACCAGGAAATATCGAAAAAAAGCATATTACTTCATCGTAAATTTTTAAAACCTATCGGAAAAGTCGAAAAAAAAAATTGTTTTTTTCGCATATAAGAGGAATGACAAGAATGAGATGGAAAAAACTGGAACAAGACAGAGATAGACGAAGGGAAGGTTGTGGGTTGAGAGGAAGGGAAGGTTGTGGGTTGAGAGGAAGGGAAGGTTGTGGGTTGAGAGGAAAGGGAAATTGTGGGTTGAGAGGAAAGGAAGGTTGTGGGTTGAGAGGAAGGGAAGGTTTGTGGGTTGAAGAGGAAGGGAAGATGTGGGTTGAGAGGAATGAAGGTTGGTTGAGAGGAAGGGAAGGTTGGGTTTGAGAGGAAGGAAGGTTGGGGTATGAGAGGAAGGAAGGTTGTGGTTTGAGAGGAAGGGAAGGTTGTGGGTTGAGAGAAGGGAAGGTTGTGGGTTGAGAGGAAGGGAAATTGTGGGTTGAGAGGAAGGAAGGTTGTGGCTGAGAGGAATGGAAGGTTGGGGTTTAAGAGGAAGGAAGATGTGGGTTGAGAGAAGGGAAGGTTGGGGTTGAGAGGAAGGGAAGGTGGGGTTGAAAGGAAAGGTAAGGTGTGGGTTGAGAGGAAGGAAGGTTGTGGTTGAGAGGAAGGGAAGGTTGTGGTAAGAGGAAGGAAGATTGTGGGGGTGAGAGGAAAAGGTAAGGTTGTTGGTTGAAGAGGAAGGGAAGGTTTTGTGGTTCAGAGGAAGGGAAGTTGTGGGCTGAGAGAAGGAAGATTGTGGGTTGAGAGGAAGGAAGGTGTTGGGTTGAGAGGAAGGTAAGGGTTGTAGGTTGCGAGGAAGGGAAGGTTGCGGTTTTGAGAGGAAGAAAGGTTGTGGATGAGAAAAGAGAAGAATTGTGGGTTGAAGAGGAATGAAGGTTGTGGGTTGAATAAGGGTAGATGTGGGTTGAGAGGAATTGCAAGGTTGTGGTGAAGGAAGGGAATGTTTGTGTTGAGAGGAAGGGAGGTTGTGGTTGAGAGAAGGGGAAGGTTGTGGGTTGAGAGGAAGGGAAGGTGTGGTTTGAGAGGAAGGGAAGGTGTGGGTTGGAGAGAAGGGAAGGTTGTGGGTTTGAGAGGAAGGGAAAGATTGTGGGTTGTTGGTTTTTTGTGGTTGAGAGGAAGGGAAGGTTGTGGGTGAGGAGGAAGATAGATTTGTGGGTTGAGTGAAGGGAAGTTGTGGGTGAGAGGATGGGAAGGTTGTGGTTGAGAGGAAAGGATCGTTGAGGGTTGAGAGAAGGGTAGGTTGGTGGTTGAGAGAAAGGAACGTTGAGGTTGAAGGAAGGGAAGGTTGTGGGTTTGAAGGAAGGAAGGTGGGGGTGAGAGGAAGGATGGTTGTGGGTTGAGAGGAAAGCAACGTTGAGGGTTGAAGAGGAAGGGAAGGTAGTGGTTAGAGGAAGGGAAGGTTGTGGGTTGAGAGTAAGGAAAAGGTTGTGGTAGAGAGGAAGGTATTTGGGTTTAGTGGAAGGGAAGGTTGTGGGTGAGAGGAAGGAAGGTTGTGGGTTGAGGAGAAGGGAAGTTGTGGGTTGAGAGTTTGTTGATGGGGGGTGAGAAAGAATGTTGTGGTTGACAGGAAGGGAAGGTTGTGGTTGAGAGGAAGAAAGATTGTGGTTGAGAGAAGGGAAGTTGTGTTGAGAGGAAAGCAAAGTTTGAGGGTTGAGAGGAAGGGAAGGTTGGTGGTGTGGTAGGTAGGGGGGGGTGGTGTGGATGGGATGGCTGTGGTTGAGAGGTTGGGAAGTTGTTGCGTTAGAGGAAGGTAAGGTTGTGGGTTGAGAGGAAGGTAAGGTTGTAGTTGAGAGGAAGGGATCAGGTTGTGGTATGATAGGAAGGAATGGTTGTGGGTTGAGAGGAAGGGAAAGCTTTGTGGTTTGAGAGGATAGGGAAGGTTTGGTGAAGGATGGTAAGGGGTGGTTGAAGGAAGGTAAGGTGTAGGTGAGAGGAAGGTAGGTTGTGGTTTGTGAGAAGGAAAGGTTGTGGGTTGTCAGGAAGGGAAGGTTGTGGGTTTGAGAGGATAGAAGATTGGTGGGTTGAGAGGAAGGAGATGTGGGTTGAGAGGAAGGAAGTGTGGGTTGAGAGGAAGAAAGGTTGTGGGGGTGTGATTGTTGGGTGGGGGGTTGAAGAGGAAGGAAGTTTTGAGGGTGAGTGGAAGGGTAAGATTGTGGTTGAGAGGGAAGGGAAGGTTGTGGTTAGTGTAGGAAGGTTGTGGTGGAGAGGTAGGTAGGTTTGTGGATTGAGTAGGATGGTAAGGTTGTGGTGATGTGTTGGTTGGGGGGGGGTGTGGTTGTTTGGGGGGGGTGTGTTTGTTTTGGGTTGGGGGGTGTGGTTTGGGTTGGGGGGGGGGGGTTGTTGGGTTGGGGTGGGGGTGTGGTTGTTTGGGTGGGGGGTGTGTTGGGTTGGGGGGGGGGGTGTGGTTGGGTTGGGGGGGGGTTGGTGGTTGTGGGGGGGGTGTGTTGGGTTGGGGGGGGGTGTGGTTGGGTTGGGTGGGGGGGTTGGTTGGTTGGGGGGGGGGGGTGTGGTTGGGTTGGGTGGGGGTTTGTGGTTGGGTTGGGTGTGGGGGGTGTGGTTGGGTTGTGGGGGTGTGGTTGGTTGGTGGGGGAGGTGTGGTTGGGTTGGGGGTGGTTTGTTGGTTGGGGGGGGTTGGTTATATGTTGTGGGTTGAGTGGATAGGGATGGTTGTGGGATTGAGGTTGGGATGTGGGTGGGGTTTTGTGTTATGGGTTTGGTTTGGGGGGTATGATAATGGGGTGGGTTGTGTGGTTGGGATGGGGGGTTGTTGGTGGGTTTGGTTGTGTTGTGTGGTGGGTATGGGGGGTGGGTTGTAGGTATTGGGGGGTGTGTGGAGGGATAGGTTGTTGGTTGAGAGGGAATGGTAAGGATTGTGGTTAGTTAGGAAGTTGGTGAATGGATTGGTTGGTGTTGGTTGAGTAATAGATAGGGGTGGGTTGTATGGAAGGGAAGGTTGTGGTGTGATGGATGGGTAGTTGAGGTTATGGTGGTTGGTTGTTTGGGGGGTTGTGTGGATGGATAGGTTGTGGGTTTGGTGAAGAAGAAAGGTTGGGTTGAGACGATGGGAAAGGTTGTGGGTTGAGAGGAAGGGAAGGT
Organism: Cherax quadricarinatus; assembly: GCF_026875155.1. Lineage (NCBI taxonomy): Eukaryota > Metazoa > Arthropoda > Malacostraca > Decapoda > Parastacidae > Cherax > Cherax quadricarinatus. Next base: position 12,701,517 of record NC_069487.1, on the reverse strand, counting down.
TGTGGGTTGAGAGGGAAGGTAAGGTTTTGGGTTGGAGGAGGATGAGAAGATTGTGGGTTGAGAGGAAGGGAAGATGTGGGGTTGAGAGGAAGGGAAGGTTGTGGTTGAGAGGAAGAAAGGTTGTGGTTTGAGAGAGGGAAAGGTTGTGATTGAGAGGAAGGAAGGTTGTGGATTGAGAGAAAGGGAATGTTGTGTTGCGAGAAAGGTAGATTGTGGGTTGAGAAGAAGGGAAGGTGTGGGTTGATGAGGAAGGTAAGGTTGTGGTTTAGAAGGAAGGAAGGTTGTGGGTTGAGTAAAAGGAAGTTGTGGGGTGATTGGTTGGGGTTGGGGGGGGAGAGGAAGGGAAGGTTTTGTGGGTTAGAAGAAGGGAAGTTGTGGGTTGAAAGGAAGGTATGGTTGTGGGTTTGAGAGAAGAAAGTTGTGAGTTGAAAGAAGGTAGTTTGTGGGTTAGAGGAAAGGGAAGGTTGTGGTAAGATGGGAAGATTGTGGGTTGAGAGAAGGAAGGTTTGTGGGTGGGAGTATGGGTATTGTGGATAGAGGAAGGGACGGATGTGGTTTTTTGAGAGTAAGTTAGTTTTGTTGGTTTTGAGAGTTAAGGAAAGGTTGTGGTTACTAGGAAGGGAAGGTTGTGGATGAGAAGGAAGGGAAGGCTGTTGGGTTGAGAGGAAGATAAGTTGTGGGTTGAGAGAAGGAAAGGTTGTGGGTTGAAGGAAGGAAAGGTAGTTGGGTTGAGTGGAAAGAAGGTTGTGGGTTGAGAGGAGTAGGAAGGTTGTGGGTTGAGAGGAAGGGAAGGTTGAAGGTTGAGAGGAAGGAAGTTGTGGGTTGAGAGGAAGGGAATGTTGTGTTGAGAGGAAAAAAAGGTTTTGGGTGAGAGGAAGGGAAGATTGTGGGTTGAGAGAAGGGAAATTGGTGGTTGAAGGAAGGAAGGTGTGGTTGAGAGGAAGGGGAAGGTTGGGTTGAGAAGTAGGAAGGTTGGGGTTGAAAGGATGTAAAGTTTTGGGTTGAGAGGAACTGAAGTTGGGGTTGAGAGGAAGGGAAGATGGTTGAAGGAAGGAAGTTGTGGATTGAGAGGAAGGGAAGGTGTGGTTAAGGATGGTAATGGTGTTGAAGGAAGGTAGGTTGGGGTTGAGAGTTGAAGGTTGTGGTGGTTAGTTGGGTGGGGTTGGGTTGGTAGGGTAGGGTTGTGGTGGTTGTGTTTGGGGGGGTTTGAGAAGGAAGGTTGTGGATTGAAGGAAGGGTTGTTGTGGTTGAAGGAAGGGGAAGGATGTGGTTAGAGAAGGTAGGTGTTGTGGAAGAAGAAGGGAAGGTGGGGTTGAATGTAGGTTTGGTTGGGGGTTGAGAGGATGGGAAAGTTGTGAGTTAAAGGAAGGTTTTGTGTGGTTGTGTGGTTGTAGGTTGTGGGTTATGAGAAGGGAATGATTGTGGTTGAGAGGATGGTAGTTGTGGTGGAGAGATGGGAAGGTTGTCGTTGAAGGAAGGAAGGTTGTGGGTGAGAGGAAGGGAGATTGTTGGTTGAGAGGTAAGGGAAGGTTTGGGTGAGAGGTAGGGAAAGTGTGGTTGAGAAGAAGGAAGGTGGTGGTTGAGAGAAGGGATGATGGTGTTGAGAAGGAAGGGAAGGTTGTGGGTTGAAAGGAAGGTAAGGTTTGTGGGTGAACGAAGGGAATTGTGGGTTAAAGGAAGGAAGGTTTTTGGGTTGAGAGGAAGTAATGTTGTGGTTGAGAGGAAGGGAAGATTTTTGGTTGAGAGGAAGGGAAGGTTTGTGTGTTGAGAGGAAGGGAAGGTTGTGGTTGTGAGGAAGGAAGTTTGTGGTTTGAAGAAGGAAGGTTGTGGGTTGAGAGGAAAGGGAAGATTGTGGTTGAGAGATGTAGATTGTGGTTGAGAGAAGGAAGGTTGTGGGTTGAGATGAAGGGAAAGTTGTGAGTTGAAAGAAGTAAGTTTGTGGTTGAGAGAAGGGAAGGTTTGTGAAAGGAAGGTAGGTGTGGTTGATAGGATGGTAGGTTATGGGTTGAGAGGAAAGGAAGATTGTGTTGAAGGAAGTGTAATGAATTAGGGGATTAGAGAAGTGAAGATTGTGGGTTGAGAGGAAGGGAAAGGTTTTTGGGTTGAGAGAAGGTAAGGTGTAGTGAGAGAAGGTAAGTTAGGGTTTGAGAGTAAGGTAAATTGTGGGTTGAGAGAAGGGAATATTGTAGGTTGAGAGGAAGGGAAGGTTGTGGGTTTAGAGAAGGGAAAGGTTGTGGTTGAGAGTAATGAAAGATTGTGGGTTGAGAGGAAGGGTAAGATTGTGGTTTGAAAGGAAAGGTAAGTTTTGGTTAGAGGAAAGGGAAGGTTGAGGTTGCAAGTAAGTTAAGTTTGGTTGAGAGGAAGGTAAGGTTATGAGGTTGAGAGGAAGTAAGGTTGTGTGGTGAGAGTAAGGTAAGATTGTGGTTGAGAGGAAGTTAAGGTTTGTGGGTATAGAATAAGGGCATTAATTGATTGAGATAAAAAGTAGAAGTCGTGGTTGAGAGGAAGGGAAGGTATTGATTGAATAATGGAAGTTATGGGTCAAAAAGGGAAATGATAATGGTATGAGAGGAAGTAAGTGTAGTGTATGATAGGAATGGTCAAGAAGTGGGTGAGATGAAGGTAAGGTTAGGGTTTGAGAGAAGGTAAGGTTATGGGTTGAGAGAAGGTAAGGTTGTGTTGATAGAAGGGAAGATTTTGGTTTGAGAGAAGGGAAGTGTGGGTTGAGAGGAAGGTAAGGTTATGGTCAAGAGAAGGTAAGTTATTGGTTGAGAGGAATGTTAAGGTTGTGGGATAAGAGGAAGGGTAAGGTAATGGGTTGAGGAGGAAGGTAAGGTTGAGCTAATTTAACACTCCCCATCCTTTCCTCTGACCTGTCCCTCTGCACTTCTCTTCTTTTTCCTCGGTCAGTTTGTGACCTTGACAATGGCCTAGGACGGAACAGAAACGTTTTACCTTCCCTTCCCTCATCACTACCAAGATACCTTTCGCCCCTTCCCGGAATGATTTCCTCTCCTGCTCTTCCCCTCAAACCCTATCATTTTCGCCCATACCTCCCGATCCCACTCTTCACGTCCTCTCTCTCCACCCTTCCTGCTCCTCTCTTCACTCATCCCCATCATCTCTCCTTCACCTATACTTGTCCTTTCTCTCTCACACTCTCTCACACACGCATAGCATAGACCTCACATTAGTGCCAGATCATAACGTCATGGTAGCATGTTCAATCATCAAGCATGATTCAACACCAGCCTTACTGGATAAATGAATCATATATTATTTTTTTGTTACTGAGGAGGGGACGTGAGTAAGCGACCCCTCTCAAATTCTCTCTCTCTCTCTCTCTCTCCTCCACTCTTCTCTCTCTCTCCTCTTCGTCCATCTCTCTCTCTCTCACTCTCTCTCCTCTCTCTCTCTCTCTTTCTCAGTCGTTTTTAATCCTTTTTTCATCCACCCATATCCATATTCATTACATCCGCTCATCTGTCTGCACATTTATCCATCCATTTTTCTAAAAGTGTCGTATCAGTCGGGCTGTGATGACAATGTGGGCCAGCGGGCTGTTAGCACAAACAACCTGCAAATTTGTTTGCCTCCCAGTGCCTCCAAGACCATGTTGTCATGATCGAGTGCATGGGAGAGGCAGGAGTGTGCTGCTCTAAACCCATCTTGTCCTCGGTTATGCAACTGTTGTGAATTTCTGTTTAGCAATCTTGCTTTTGAAATTCTTTCACAGATTATTACAACACAAAACGTCAAGTGTCATCGGACACTGACGTCCTGTGTTTTGCGACTGATTTACTGCCGTTTTTGTAGAGTGGATCATTGTCAGTGCTTTAATGACTGTGGGATGACTCCTGCACCCAGATTCTGACATTGTTATCAGACAATAGTGTTTTGCGCTTGCTTTACTGCTATTTTTGTGGGGGTGAGCCAACGTCGGTGGTTTTCTTGATGACTGCGGTATGAATCGCGTCCAGAATCTATCCCCAAAGGGTATTTAAAGTCCACTGTACTATAATGCTTTTTCTGAAGTTGCTGGTGAACCTGGAGTTCCACAAGTCAGGGTCTGGGGCAAAATGCCTGGGCATACTATCAGTGATTTCTTGCAGGTCTGGTGGGGAAGGGGGGGAAGGAGAGAGAGAGAGAGAGAGAGATAGAGAGAGAGAGAGAGAGAAGAGAGAGAGAGAGAGAGAGAGAGAGAGAGAGAGAGAGAGAGAGAGAGAGAGTGAGTGAGTGAGTTAGCAATATGTCAGAAATTACGGAGATGTTGGAGAGGTTGGTCTTGTAATGAAAAATTCATTTGGGTCGTCAGGCTTAAATTTAATTAATGGCTCAGCTAAAGGTAAAAGTCGTACTGTAACCTCAGTATCTCATTCATTTCTTTATCATCATCAGTGAAAGGACCAGCTTCCTTCAGCAAGTTCCAATGTTAAATGCGTTTTTCCATACATTTTGCATGCGAGTAATTTTTTTTTTTTTAATTTCAATGATGGGTTTTTGTTCTGTCACTCCTAGACTTCGTTTTTCCATTTCTCGAACCAGAGTTAACTGTCGATTTTGAGAAAGTTTGGAACTTTGTTAATTCACTTTGACTCTTTCGTCCATAACTGTAGATAGTCCTCTCTCCTGTTCGTATCTCTACCCTGCAATCTTTCTCGATTTAACCCTAATGGAAGTACTGTACTATATTTAGCTCATTCCTCCTCGAGACACTGGCTTAAATACCTAACCCATCTTCCCAGTTTATTTCAGTAAGATCATCACTTATTTAGTCCCAAGTAAATGTATTTATTGTTGAAATTAAATTTGTTGAGCGCACCCTTACGAGTGCTTGTGCTGGATGGTGCAACACCAGTCTGTATGCAGATCTGAACTTTAAGTTATGCTGCGGTTCGAGTTTGCTGTGTTTGCCACTGTTACTTTCAGTGCCAGATCCTCAGTGTTTAAGAATATAAGGTGAAAACTGTTGGTTCTACGATTTGCTAACGAATTTATCCAACTATCCACTGACCTACCCCTCCACCTGCCCACTGACCTACCTGTCCACTGACCTACCCCTCCACCTGTCCACTGACCTACCCCTCCACCTGTCCACTGACCTACCCCTCCACCTGTCCACTGACCTACTCCTCCACCTGTCCATTCAGCTATCCCTCCACCCATCTATACACTTATCCCTCCACCCAGCCATACAATTATCCCTCCACTCATCCATACACCTATACCTCCACCCATCCATAAACCTATCCCTCCACCCATCCATACATTCATACACCTATCCTTCCAACCATACATACACCTAACCCTCCAACCATACATACACCTATCCCTCCAACCATACATGCATTCATACACCTATCCCTTCAACCATACATACACCTATCCCTCCACCCATCCATACATTCATACACCTATCCCAACCATATATATACCTATCCCTCCACCCATCCATACACGTTGGATAAGTTAGGTTGGATAAGTACATGAGTGGGAGGGGTTGGATTTGAGAGGGACTTGCACATCGGAGCTTGTTTCTTGGGTGGCATTGAAAATTGGGTTGGTCAAATGTTTGTTAGTGGGATGAATTGTAAAGGACCTGCCTAGTATGGACCAACAGGCCTGCTGCAGTGTTCCTCCTTTCTTATGTTCTTATTTACAAGAACGTGTGTACAAGTCTGGACATTTATTAAATTATTCTTTCCCACAGTTCCT
>NC_069487.1:12683302-12690802 GCF_026875155.1 Cherax quadricarinatus | reverse complement strand
AATTTTGACCCTGGATTTTGGTCCCTTAACATATTAACCGCAGTCTCATCACTCTTTCCCGTCCCTACGCTTTACTGCTCATGTTTACTCTTATGATTACCCCCTTCCTCGTATGACTTTTTCAATACTTGTCTTTCCCAAAGAAAAAAATTCTCCTCTCTCGGTGTTTATACCCGGTGTGTGATTACCTTTCATATCAATGTATTCCTGTTTGTTCACTCTAGTTTAGTAATATCTCAAACATGTAGCTCCTTCTCTTTTCTCTCAGATGTAGTCTCTTGGAGACTCTCCATCTAGGTCTGCAAATGAAAATTTTATACTTCTAGTCTATCTCCTGTCTTCCTGGCTGTTTTGGCTTGACTCACGTCTATTGCTATCTGTCTCTGCTCAGTGTTCTTCAAAACCATTTGGGTTTACATATATATCCTTGTTTGCATACAGCTACTGCAAGAGAACTGGTTTGTGGCACCATATTGCTAGGGGGAGGAAGGGGAGGGGAATGAGAGGAGATGGGAGGGGGAAGGAAAGGGGGGACAGGTAGTGGAAAACAAAGCGCGCGCGCGCACACACATACACACACACACACACACACACAACACACACACACACACACACACACACACACCACACTTGCATACACACACACACACACCCCACACACAAACACATACATACACACACACACACACACGCACACACACACATACACACATACACATACACACACACACACACATACACACACATACACACACACACACACACATCACATACACAAAGACAGACATGAAGCATTAAACTACAGACCAGTGTCACTGACATGTATAGTATGCAAAATCATGGAGAAGATTATCAGAAGAGTGGGGGAACACCTAGAAAGGAACGATCTCATCAACAGCAGCCAACATGGTTTCAGGGCGGAAATCCCGTGTCACAAACCTACGGGAGTTCTATGACATGGTGACAGCATTTAAGAAAAGAGAGAGAGGGGTGGGTGGATTGCATTTTCTTGGACTGCAAGAAGGCGTTTGCACAGTTCCACACAAGAGATTGGTGCAAAAAACTGGAGGACCAAGCGGGGATAACAGGGAAGGCACTACAATGGATCAGGGAATACTTGTCGGGAAAGGGACAGCAGCGAGTCATGGTACGTGGCGAGTGTCAGAGTGGAAACCTGTGACCAGCGGGGGTCCCGAGGGGTCAGTCCTAGGACCAGTGCTGTTTCTGGTATTTGTGAACGACATGACGGAAGGAATGACTCTGAGGGGTCCCTGTTTGCAGATGCGTGAAGTTGATGAGAAGAATTCACTTTATCGAAGACCAGGCAGAACTACAAAGGGGTCTGGACAGGCTGCAGACCTGGTCCAGCAATTGGCTCCTGAGTTCAATCCCACCAAGTGCAAAGTCATGAAGATTGGGGAAGGGGAAAGAAGGGCCCCAGACGGAGTACAGTCTAGGGGTCAGAGACTACAAACCTCACTCAAGGGAAAAAAAATCTTGGGGTGAGTATAACAAACCAGGCACATCTCCTGAAGCGCACAAACAACCAAATAACTGCTGCAGCATATGGGCGCCTAGCAAACCTCAGAACAGCATTCCGACATCTTAATAAGGAATCATTCAGGACCCTGTACACCGTGTACGTTAGGCCCATATTGGAGTTTTGCGGCACCAGTTTTGGAACCCACACCTAGCCAAGCACGTGAAGGAAACTAAGAAAGTGCAAAGGTTTGCAACAAGACTAGTCCCAGAGCTAAGAGGTATGTCCTACGAGGAGAGGTTAAGGAAATCAACCTGACGACACTGGAGGACAGGGGAGATAGGGGGGACATGTAACGACATACAAAATACTGAGAGGAATTGACAAGGTGGACAAAGACAGGATGTTCCAGAGATTGGACACAGTAACAAGGGGACACAGTTGGAAGCTGAAGACACAGATGAATCACAGGGATGTTAGGAAGTATTTCTTAGCCACAGAGTAGTCGTAAGTGAAATAGTTTGGAAGCGATGTAGGGGGCAGGATCCATCATAGCTTTAAGAGAGGTAGATAAAGCTCACGGCTCAGGGAGAGTGACCTAGTAGCGATCAGTGAAGGGCGGGGCCAGGAGCTCGGACTCGACCCCCGCAACCTCAAACTAGGTGAGTACAACTGGTGAGTACACACACATACACACACATATACACACACACATACCACACACCCCATACACATACACACACATACACAACATACTACACACACACACACACACACAAAACACAACACACACACACACACACACAACACACCACCCCACAGTCTTGGTATGGCTGCCAGACCATCTTCCTCCTCACACCTTCCCTTTTGGTCTCGGTAAGGTAACTAGGTTTATGGTCATGTCTCCACGGAGGTAAGTTTTAAGGTATTTTTGTGTGTGCCCGTGTACGTACGTGCCTGTACGTGTGTTTTATTACGTGTAGTCACCTACCTGTTGGCATGAGTTGAAAAAAACAGCTCCTGGTGCCGCCTTTCAACTCTTTATCCTGTTTATTGATGCTGGACTCCATGATATACGAGTACACCGGCCCATATACGAGTATACTGGACAAAATATATACCGGTTGAAATGATACATACTCCTGTTCATACTGTCCGCCTCCCAACCCCTTCAAACCGTGATATACTTACTCAACACTCTAATACCTTAAATTTTGTGTGTGTGTGTGTGTGTGTGATTATATATATATATATATATATATATAAAATATATATATATATATATAAATATATATATAAATATATATAATATAAATATATATATTATATATAAATATATATAATATAAAATATATATATATATATATAAATATATATATATAAATATATATAAATATACATATATATTAAATATAATAATAAATATATATAAATATACATATATATATAAATATATATATATAAATATATATAAATATACATATTATATAAATATATATATATAAATATATATAAATATACATATATAAATATATATATATATTATTTTATATATATATATATATATTTTTATATATATATATATATATATATATATAAATAAAGCAAAAAAAACCACTCTGAAAGAATAGAGAAATTCCAAGCGCTTTCGTAATGCACTCAAGAGCAAACACAAAGAAAATTAGACATTTTTAAATTTAAAATAGTGATTGGACAAAGCATGCTAATAACAATTTTGTAATTAACTTATCAGATGAAAAATTTTTGGGTTTTTTACCTCCTTCCTTCCCACTTTTTCCTGACCTCCCTTCTTCCCCCCCACTTATTGGTGCTCTACCTCCTTCCCTCCCACTTTTTCCTACCTCCCTTCTTCCCTCCCAAATTTTTTGGTGCTTTACCTCCTTCCCTCCCACTTTTTCCTGCCTTCCCGTCCTCCTTCCCTCCCACTTCATTCCTCCACTCATCCCTCCAAACCTTCCACTCACAAACGAACTAACCTCCAACTTTCCTTTCTTCCCCTTCCTCCCTCCCAACTCTACTTCCATTCCTCGTTACCCATCCCCCTAGTCGTGTACCCCACCTCCCTCTTTCTCTTTGTATTCCTCCCTCCTTGCTTATTCCCTTGGCGGAAGACCGTCCTTGTTATGCCTGTTCATCCTCACTCTGCCTCCCACACTCTCACTGTCTTCTGTCGTTCACAGTGAATGACCCGTAACGTTTTAGCGCTTCATGAAATGCAGACTATGTCATAGCTCAGTGGAAGCGCCTTCGGTTCATGGTAGAGACGTGTAATTAATTCTAGGGTCGAGACGTGTGATTAATTCTAGGGTCGAGACGTGTGATCGATTCTAGGGGACATGGGACGTATAAGCACCTCTTATTTTAAAGGTTCTAGTTATCCAGGCAATGTTGTGATCCTTTAATGTGAGATTTTCTGGCATTATCGCTCCTAAGGACCTCGCGTTAATTTTCCGCTGTCTCGAGCGATTTGAGTTTGATTTATGACCCGTTCCAGTTTTTATTCTTCACTTTTTTCCATAGCGGAGTAACTAAAAATTGTCCTTAATGAAGATTATAGTTCTCCGTGGCCCACTGAAAGACCTGGTTTAAATCAGCCTCGAGATGAGTGGTATCCAATGAACGCCACTCATACAAATTTTAATATCTGCAAAGGTTACGGTGCTATGATCTATGTTAGTGTGTCAGGTAAAAGAATGGAAGGAGGATGAACAAAAAAAAAAAAAAGGCACAATACCTTGACTGGAACAATACACAAATAAACCCGCACACAGGATAGAGGAGCTTACGACGACGCTTCGGTCCGAATTGGTCTGTGTAAATGGTCCAAGTCGGACCGAAACGTCGTGAAGGCTTCTATTTGCGGGTTATTTGTGAATGAGAAAAAACTGGGGCGACTGCTGTGCCTTGGGGAATAAAGCTTTTCTATGTAGCAGTCTCACTGATTTAACTTTATTGACTATTACTCTGTGAGTTCTATTTGGTTGGAAGTTAAAAATACATTTGCCCACTGTTCCAATTATTCCTTTTTTTCAAGCACTGTGTGTGTTGCTACACCATGGACACACCTGTCGAAGGCTTTTACAAAGTCTGTGTGTTCTACACCAGCATTCTGTCTTCAAGTGGCTCCAAGACCACGTCGAAATGGTCCCGTAGTTGAGACACGGGAGCGACCTGCCCTAAACACTTGCTGTCCTGGGTCTTGCAATGGCCATTCCGTATGATCAGCAATATTGATTCTTGAACTGGGTGGAGGGTGAGTGAATGGGTGGAGGGTTTACCATAATAAACCACGGACTGGGTTGGGATCGAACCCATGGTGAGTCGTAAAACTCCCGGCCAATGCGTTTTAGGTATATTTACACACCAAAGTTAACTAACACAGAAATAATACCACAGCTTTGACTCACAATGAATTATGATAGTAGTAATACTATCACTGCGTCATGCGAATAAAACTAGAAATATTTTAATTCCCTGAAATATCCTTAATTTATTCCAAATATTTTATTTCCTATTGTGTAAACTTTATCATTACCGTCTAAAACACATTCATTAGTTGGTGAAATACATATATATACACATATATATTATATATAATTATATATATATATATATATATATATATATATATATATATATATATATATATATATATATATATATAATATATTATTATATATTATAATATATATATATATATAATATATATATATATATATATATATATATAAATATATATATATATATATATAATATATATAATATATATATATATATATATATATATTTATATATATATAATATTATATATATTATATATATATGTGTGTGTGTCGTGCCGAATATGTAAAACTGGTCAATTAGCAAGAACTCATTTAAAATAAAGTCCTTTCTGAAATTTTCTCTTATACGTTTAAAAATATATTTTTGTCATTAATGTTAATGTAAAAATTTATAATTTTGCACCAAAAGAATCTTAGAAAACTTACCTAACCTTATTTAACAAGAACAATTTATTTTAGCCTAACCCAACTAAATATATTTTAGATTTGTTTACAATAATTTAATACTAAACAAAAACAGTGAATATATTTTTTTCGTTAGGTTCAGAATGATTTTGGTGAAATTAATGCATACACAAGATGAGCGTTGCTATTTAAGCCAAGATCGCAAGTTCTACCTATTCGGCACGACATATATATATATATATATATATTTTATATATATATATATATATATATATATATATAAAATATATATATTATATATATACTTTTACATATATTCAATCCATCATAATTATTCATTATTGTCTGTCTTACTCATATTTATCTTCTTTCTCTCTCTTTCTCTCCACCTCCCTCACTATTTCTCCCCACCACTCTCACTATGTACATCGTCCTCTCCCTCCCTCCCTTCTGCTTTCCCCGAGGCGCAGGCACACAAGGCATAAAAGCAAATTGCAATACCCACACACCAATTGCATCGTCACCACGCAACAGCACCAAGAAAATAATGGAAGCCTGAGCTTGCTAGATTTACACCGGATCCCCGTGTATACACTCGTATATGTATGTGTGTGTACTCACCTAGTTGAGGTTGCAGGAGTCGAGTCCTAGCTCCTGGCTCCGCCTCTTCACTGGTCGCTAGGGTCACTCTCCCTGAACCATGAGCTTTATCATACTTCTGCTTAAAGCTATGTATGGATCCTGCCTGTGTGTGTGTGTGTGTGTGTGTGTGTGTGTGTGTGTGTGTGTGTGTGTGTGTTTCTGTTTGTCTCTCTCTCTCTCTCTCTCTCTCTCTCTCTCTAGCAACTGCTACTCCCAACATTTACGAGGCTAGGATGTACTTGGTCCTCACGTACCCGTTCTTCATACTGCGTATGAAGTTGGCTTCCATCAACTCCTTGAGCTCAACCCACAGTTCTACTACATAAAATGGTTTTAAAAAACCACAAGATGACCAACAGGACACTTGTGCAACACCTGGGAATCTCTATTCTGGAACGTTTCGCTCACCTAGAAAATGTACAGAGAACTTTCACGGCGCGCATAACGGAGATAAAACACTCAATTATTGGGAGCGCTTGAGGTTCCTAAACCTGTATTCCTGGAACGCAGGAGGGAGAGATACATGATTATATACACCTGGAAAATCCTAGAGGGACTAGTACCGAACTTGCACACGAAAATCACTCACTACGAAAGCAAAAGACTTGGCAGACGATGCAACATCCCCCCAATAAAAAGCAGGGGTGTCACTAGCACGTTAATAGACCATACAATAAGTGTCAGGGGCCCGAGACTGTTCAACTGCCTCCCAGCACACATAAGGGGGATTACCAACAGACCCCTGGCAGTCTTCAAGCTGGCACTGGACAAGCACCTAAAGTCAGTTCCTGATCAGCCGGGCTGTGGCTCGTACGTTGGTTTGCGTGCAGCCAGCAGCAACAGCCTGGTTGATCAGGCTCTGATCCACCAGGAGGCCTGGTCACAGACCGGGCCGCGGGGGCGTTGACCCCCCGGAACTCTCTCCAGGTAAACTCCAGGTAAACATACATACCAAAACCTAGTTGCTCAGGCATTCGTTTTAGGCAAATGTTACACAGGTTAACGAGTACCTTCGGTCGCACAATCCTTTCCTAATATGTCTGCACCCTCCCGCCCTCTGGTGTGCAATTTATAAATTATGTAGCCTGAACTAGAGTTAAAAAAAATTGATTAATTACATCACACGAAAGTGATGAAGTCACTGAAAATTTACAATTATCCTAAACATTACTCGCAGATGTTTTAAAACAATGCTGGGAGATGTTTTTAAAAAATTACTTAGATATGTTTAAAATTACTTAGTTGTCTAAATGAACAATTTACTGAGCCGTAATAGAAAATCACACTAAAAATACTAAGGCCCCCCCTCACAATTTTCTTCTATCCCTCCCCCCTCTCTTCTCCATTTTGTGTTTGTTTCTTAGCATCCCTGGACCCTGAACTGTAGAT
>NC_069487.1:12633302-12678302 GCF_026875155.1 Cherax quadricarinatus | reverse complement strand
CAAAACTGGTAAAAATCTCGAACTAAGATTAAAACAACATAAATATAGCATTAGAACTGGACAAGATTCCAATGCTCTATTTATTCATGTAAGAGATTTTAAACCATCCAATTGATTTTCAAAAAGTTGAGAAAGTAGTATCAAGCAAGTCCATGGTAGACAGGAATATAATTGAATCTTGTTTCATAAAAAGCAGTTTTGACAATAATATGAATATTTCCTTTGGTTTATATAAATTAGATCCATTTATAATTAATAGAATTTGGGTAGAATTTAATAATACACTGGACAAATAAATAGCTTGGGGGTGAGTTTTGCAAAGGACCTGTTCAAGTTGGCTCGCCGCGCGTCACGTGTTTAACCGTTGTGGGATCTGATAGTGAGGTGCTGGCCGACCCCTTATATAGCTTCCTTGGATGCTTCACTTTCATAGTTCCTTGATAATGTGAGTAGTCACGAAAGCGCTTGGAATTTCTCTATTCTTTCAGAGTGGTTGTTTTGCATATTTTGAAATCACCTGTTTACTGTGATCTTATTGCATATATATATATATATATATATATGGTAGACAACAGCCATCCAGACAAGTACTACCGTTCTGTCATACGGAAGCCTGTTAAAGGTTTTACACTCTGGTAGGCCTGCTGGTGCTTTCTACTAACATCCAGGATATATTCATCTTTACCTTCCTCAGTGTTTCTTAATAGTTCTTAGGTCTATAACATTTCGTTTCGGGTGTACGAGGTCTAGTCTGACACCGGGTCGCGGAGGCCATGACCCTAGGAAAAGTTAAGAGAGCTTTACCAAGGCCTTATCAAAGTTCTACACACAGCGAAATGTTCTCCCTATACAAGCTTGTTTTGCAACGTCTGTCTTGTCTTCACTTTTGCTGGCAACACATCAGTAGATAATTCAATTAGTGTAAAGGGACCAAGACTCTTCAACACCACCTTTTCATAGCAAAGAATAATCGCTAACACATCCCCTTGCTGTCTTCAAGAGGGAACCTGATACGTTCCTCCAGTCAGTTCTTGATCAACCAGGCTGTTGTGCCTACGTTGGTCTGCATGCAGCCAGCTCTACAATATCTTGCATTATCTGGCTTCTGTTAATAGTTGCAAGGGGTCATCGCCCCCGCGGCCTGGTCTCAGACCAGGACTCCTACATTAGCAAGGAAATACTGTCTACCAACATACTACCTATACCTTTCATGAGTTCCGAGCGTCTTTCTACTCCCGGAGCCCGGCCATGGGCCAGGCTCGTCGCAGTACAGCCTCTACCAGAGCTGTGTGAGTGACGGGAAGGTGAGAATGTTATCACACACTTTAAATATTCATGATTCTCTAAGAACTTACAACATATGTTAAACAATTCCTTTTAAGCATCGCATCGCTGACAACGTTATGTGAAGCAATTGCCGACTCCTGTTATTTTATGTGAAGTGTTAAACCTGTAAGGGCCATTCAGAGCAAAGAAAAATGCAGGCTCGATCCTCAGGGACTACTTTGATCTATCAGGCTGTTAGTAATCAATGGCTTCTGTACTTGGAAGAGGAAAAGGCTTCGAGCAGGTGGAGTCTGGTGATGGGTTACAAGTGCTGGATCAGCCGGGTTGTGATAGCTATGTAGACCTGTAAGAGCCGCTGGCACCAACAGCCTGGTCAACCAGGTCAACAGGTAAGGCGGGCCTCAGGAATGGGTGCCAGGGTTGAATAACCTTTGAAACTGGGCATATTTAAATCGCCTTATTTTTGGCACGATTAATTCCTAAAAATGGAATTATTGGATTTTTTTTTTTTGACGAGACTGGTCCAAGGCCGGGCTTTGGGAGTAAAAAAAAAAACTTTCAACACTCATCAAAGGTATGAGTGTCTCTTTCATGTTCTTCATTCTTTCCAAACGTAAACAGTTGGAACTTATCACCACTGAACGCCATGTTGTTCTCCATTACCCAGTGGAAAACACTGCTTATATCTTCCTGTAATTTATCAGTCTCTTCTACGAAAGTGACTTTTATGCTTATTTTAGTGTATTCTGCCAATGATTATATAAATTTGTGACGTCTGTTTACTTACACACACACACACACACACACACACTTAATTCGCAAACGGGAGAAATTTTAACATACATTCTCTCTTAGTTCACAGGAAGATTCGAACCTTCACACTGTGTTGCGAAAGTACTGTGTATGTCGCTACATAATGTGCAGGTTCGAACCCTGCTGTGGACTGAGAGAAAATGTTTGAAAACATTAAGCAGTTAAGGGTCATAGAGTGCCTAGGAAGGTAATCAGGTTTATCCTAGTAATGAAAGAATAGCTCCAATTCCTTGAATCACGTGCCCTTCACCAGCATTAAGACATCTCTCATGAATGATCTACAGAATCACTGGTGTAGAGAGAGCAAGGAGGTCGAACCGCCGCACTCTGGAGGGGATGGCTAACTCACAAGCAGTAAGCTCCTCATCCTTTGACTCCCACAATTACCTTCACTGGGACGGGGAAAGCTGCCTTAATGACCCTCCCACCTAATTACCAGAAACAATTGCTTCTTGAGTTATACCTACTTACACTCACACAAACATGCCAATATTTCAAGTGTTGAGGAGGCAGTAGCGAGTGTTGTGAGGGGAAGGTGTGAGTGTTGTGAAGGAAGGTGTGTTGTAAGGGAAGTTGTGAGGGAAGGTGTGTTGTAAGGGGAAGGTGTGAGTGGAGGGAAAGTGTGTTGTGAGGGGAAAGTGTGTGTTGTGAGGGAAGGTGTGAATGTTGTGAGGAAGGTGTGTGTTGTGAGGGGAAGGTGTGAGTGTTGTGAGGGGAAGGTGTGAGTGTTGTGAGGGGAAGGTGTGAGTGTTGTGAGGGAAGGTGTGAATGTTGTGAAGGAAGGTGGTGTGTTGTGAGGGGAAGGTGTGAGTGTTGTGAGGAAGTTATTAGGGAAGATGCGGGGAAGTGTTGTGAGGGAAGGTGTGAGTGTTGTGAGGGAAGGTGTGGTGTTGTGAGGGGAAAGGTGTGAGTGTTGTGAGGGAAGTGTGAGTGCTGCGAAAGCGAAGGTGTGATGTTGTGAGGGGAAGGTGTGAGTGCTGTGAGGGAAGGGGTGTTGTAAGGGATGTTGTGAGGGAAGGTGTGTTGTAAGGGGAAGGTGTGAAAGGTGAAGGGAAAGTGTGCTGTGATGGGGTGTGAGTGTTGTGAGGGAAGGTGTGAGTGTTGTGAAGGAAAGGTGTGAATGCTGTGAAGGAAAGGTGTGTGTTGTGAGGGGAAGGTGTGAGTGTTGTGAGGGAAGGTGTGAATGTTTAAGGAAGGTGTGTGTTGTGAGGGGAAAGTGTGAGTGTTGTGAGGGGAAGGTGTGAGTGTTGTGAGGGGAAGGTGTGAGTGTTGTGAGGGGAAGGTGTGAGTGTTGTGAGGGGAAGGTATGAGTGTTGTGAGGGGAAGGTGTGAGTGTTGTGAGGGGAGGTGTGTGTTGTGAAGGAAGGTGTGTGTTGTGAGGGGAAGGTGTGTGTTGTGAGGGAAGGTGTGTGTTGTGAGGGGAAGGTGTAAGTGATATGAGGAAAGGTTGTGTGTTGTGAGAGGGAAGGTTTTGAGTGCTGTGAGGGGAAGGTGTGTGTTGTGAGGGAAGGTTGTGAGTACTGTGAGGTAAGGTGTGTGTTGTGAGGGGAAGGTGTGAGTTTTGTTAGTGAAGGTCTGTGCTGTTAGTGAAGGTGTGTGTTGTGAGGGAAGGCGTGAGTGTTGTGAGGGAAGGCGTGAGTGTTGTGAGGGAAGGTGTGAGTATTGTGAGGTGTGTGTTGCGAGGGGAGGGTGTTGTGAGGGGAAGGTGTGAGTGTTGTGAGGGGAGGGTGTTGTTGAGAGGGTTCGTGGAGATGTGATGGTTGTAAGTAAAACACACTTGTTGGATGGTAACACTTATATTAGCAGAGTGTGAAGAGGAGCCCAGCCTGCCGTGTGTTACCTGTACTTAGACCTAAGCGTGGAGTGAGAGAGCATCGAGTCTCACGCTCACATGCGGCATCATGTGACGACACACAAGCTATTCACTGAGCCTAGCAAGGGGTCAACTATGTAAAACATATGGATGGTACTATGATACTCAGATAACATATACAGGGGATCAGTAACTATGCTGACAGTGTGAGTGTTGTAAGGGTGAGGTATGAGTGTTCCGAGAGGAAGGTATGAGTGAACAAGAACGTCAGGGTAAGGGTCTGAACCAAGGTGATCACCAACACCCAGCATCACTAGTTCTTCATCCTCCTCTAATTACCACTACAGTTATCAACGTATCACAGATCATCTTTAACCTCGGCCAATGTGTTCTCTCAAATTATCTCTACATCGTATACGAAAATAATTAAGATAATTCAAATAATTACATTAACAACCCCAAGTTATTAACTCAATTTTCTTTACAAATAAAAAAAAACTGCTTTTCTACTGATAATCAATTTCATTTTTAATTATTTAATTTACATGCCCGATTGCATTCCCTTATAGATTACCTTGATCACAGGTAATTATCAGGGCAATATTCCAATGTAATTAAGGGAAGACACCCTCGTTGTATGTAATCATTGTGATCCCTAATGACTCAGGCGTCATACTTCACCTAATTAATCCGTAGTTACGTCCCTAATTGACACGTTCTCGGTAGGTGATTATCTTCCCCCCAAATTATCTAAAACTTAAGAGATGACACCTAATTAGTGTCATTAATTGGTCTTGCCTTGGTAATTAAGTCGATCTGGTTACCAGTGGTCTACCTGTAGTCTATCTGTGGTCCCAGACCAGGTTTCTTAGTTTACAGACAGGGCCATCAGGTTGTAGCCTATAATAGGATGATTGGCTTTTATCTTCGCTTGATCATTCAGAAGATCTCTCCGCCGGAGAGTATCTGAATCGGCCAATGGAACTGATGCTGCGCTTTTAGCCAATCAGAGATCCAAGGGTAACCGCACTACCATTAACCATAGTGTGTCACCTCGCAGTCATACACAAATCTTTAAGGAAGGTAGAGAGTGATCTGAGCAAACTGTGACGATGCTTAACTATGTCCCCAAACAACAATAATGTCTGCATGACTCAATATGATGTTTATGGCATTTATTGGGAAGACGTTACGCCCACAAGGAACTTTATCAATCCATAATGGCTTGATAATGTCTCTGGTGGGCGACAACTCAATAAATGCTATAACAGCTGTGTCATATCTGCATACTTCTACCACTGACTTACTCAACAGTGATCTGATATGTCTCTGACCCTTTATATACCTTGGATAAGTTCCCAGAGCTTTTCTACTCCCGGAACCCGGCCTTGGGTCAGGCTCGTTTGCTTGCCTGCTGGCCCGCTACCCTACATATCCATCACAGAGCCTGGTTGATCTGGCTCCGGGTGAAGATACTCATGGGTCTTGAAAATCTCAAACTCAGACCACAGCTTACCCGAAGTTCAAACCTATGTACACACCAGGCCAGAGTAGCCCAACACACACTGTCGTGAGGGTGTTATATTCATTGCAACTGAGATACGTAATATGCTGGTGACATACAGGAACTACGATAAATATGACCCTGAGAGATTAACTCAGTGGAGGTATATTTGTTAATGGTTCCCAGAACAGGTAGACTTGGTCTCATCTTGTTGGTTAATGAGAGTGAAGAATAAGACCGACAATATCCCCAGAGAGCGTTTACAACGTTTACCAGTGTTGTTTCTCATTCACGTGACAGGAAGGTAGTAACCTCCCTGGATGGTTGTTCTGTTTCTCATTCACGTGACAGGAAGGTAGTAACCTCCTGGATGGTTGTTCTGTTTCTCATTCACGTGACAGGAAGGTAGTAACCTCCCTGGATGGTTGTTCTGTTTCTCATTCACGTGACAGGAAGGTAGTAACCTCCCTGGATGGTTGTTCTGTTTCTCATTCACGTGACAGGAAGGTAGTAACCTCCCTGGATGGTTGTTCTGTTTCTCATTCACGTGACAGGAAGGTAGTAACCTCCCTGGATGGTTGTTCTGTTTCTCATTCACGTGACAGGAAGGTAGTAACCTCCCTGGATGGTTGTTCTGTTTCTCATTCACGTGACAGGAAGGTAGTAACCTCCCTGGATGGTTGTTCTGTTTCTCATTCACGTGACAGGAAGGTAGTAACCTCCCTGGATGGTTGTTCTGTTTCTCATTCACGTGACAGGAAGGTAGTAACCTCCCTGGATGGTTGTTCTGTTTCTCATTCACGTGACAGGAAGGTAGTAACCTCCCTGGATGGTTGTTCTGTTTCTCATTCACGTGACAGGAAGGTAGTAACCTCCCTGGATGGTTGTTCTGTTTCTCATTCACGTGACAGGAAGGTAGTAACCTCCCTGGATGGTTGTTCTGTTTCTCATTCACGTGACAGGAAGGTAGTAACCTCCCTGGATGGTTGTTCTGTTTCTCATTCACGTGACAGGAAGGTAGTAACCTCCCTGGATGGTTGTTCTGTTTCTCATTCACGTGACAGGAAGGTAGTAACCTCCCTGGATGGTTGTTCTGTTTCTCATTCACGTGACAGGAAGGTAGTAACCTCCCTGGATGGTTGTTCTGTTTCTCATTCACGTGACAGGAAGGTAGTAACCTCCCTGGATGGTTGTTCTGTTTCTCATTCACGTGACAGGAAGGTAGTAACCTCCCTGGATGGTTGTTCTGTTTCTCATTCACGTGACAGGAAGGTAGTAACCTCCCTGGATGGTTGTTCTGTTTCTCATTCACGTGACAGGAAGGTAGTAACCTCCCTGGATGGTTGTTCTGTTTCTCATTCACGTGACAGGAAGGTAGTAACCTCCCTGGATGGTTGTTCTGTTTCTCATTCACGTGACAGGAAGGTAGTAACCTCCCTGGATGGTTGTTCTGTTTCTCATTCACGTGACAGGAAGGTAGTAACCTCCCTGGATGGTTGTTCTGTTTCTCATTCACGTGACAGGAAGGTAGTAACCTCCCTGGATGGTTGTTCTGTTTCTCATTCACGTGACAGGAAGGTAGTAACCTCCCTGGATGGTTGTTCTGTTTCTCATTCACGTGACAGGAAGGTAGTAACCTCCCTGGATGGTTGTTCTGTTTCTCATTCACGTGACAGGAAGGTAGTAACCTCCCTGGATGGTTGTTCTGTTTCTCATTCACGTGACAGGAAGGTAGTAACCTCCTGGATGGTTGTTCTGTTTCTCATTCACGTGACAGGAAGGTAGTAACCTCCTGGATGGTTGTTCTGTTTCTCATTCACGTGACAGGAAGGTAGTAACCTCCTGGATGGTTGTTCTGTTTCTCATTCACGTGACAGGAAGGTAGTAACCTCCCTGGATGGTTGTTCTGTTTCTCATTCACGTGACAGGAAGGTAGTAACCTCCCTGGATGGTTGTTCTGTTTCTCATTCACGTGACAGGAAGGTAGTAACCTCCCTGGATGGTTGTTCTGTTTCTCATTCACGTGACAGGAAGGTAGTAACCTCCCTGGATGGTTGTTCTGTTTCTCATTCACGTGACAGGAAGGTAGTAACCTCCCTGGATGGTTGTTCTGTTTCTCATTCACGTGACAGGAAGGTAGTAACCTCCCTGGATGGTTGTTCTGTTTCTCATTCACGTGACAGGAAGGTAGTAACCTCCCTGGATGGTTGTTCTGTTTCTCATTCACGTGACAGGAAGGTAGTAACCTCCCTGGATGGTTGTTGTTTCTCATTCGCGTGACAGGAAGGTAGTAACCTTCCTGGATGGTTGTTCTGTTTCTCATTCACGTGACAGGAAGGTAGTAACCTCCCTGGATGGTTGTTGTTTCTCATTCACGTGACAGGAAGGTAGTAACCTCCCTGTTTTTCATTCACGTGACCAAAGCAACATGCATCAGTGTAGACAACACAGCAAAATTAATCTATCAGTGGTAATACTCAACCTTAGCAGATTTTATTATGATCATCATTATACACCCACTCTAGTGAAGTTACTCATCACACTCATACTCACACTCATACTCAGCCTCACAAACAGCAACTTTGGTAAAGTCGCTCATGTGACACTCGTGCAAATATCAAATTAAATGCCTTTGATGAAATGTAAACCCTTTAACTGGAATTAAATCCCTTCACACTATTTCATTTATTATACTATTATTATTACTATTATTATTATTCGTCTTAAAATTATTAATTATTAAAATTATTAATGTTATTACTGAAATATTAAATTATTAATATTACTAGAGTTACTACCGTAAAATATATAATTAATTCTATAATTAAACGTATAATGTACACACTCCATCACACGAGATCAATAAGGTGTAGGTGTAGGCGTCGAATCATAGCTCCTGTCCCCGCCTCGAGTCCTTTAACAACCGACATGACCGAATCCTGGTCTGCAGGAGCGTGTCATACCTACTCTTGAAGCTGTGCTGTGGTAGAGTGATGAAAGGGATCATTATAAGAAATATTCCCGGGAGTCTGAGTGCATCTCAAATAAGAAAAAAATCGATTAAAATGGATCTATTTCAAGGAATTAATCAGATTCTAAATTTATCGTAGGAATGAACGCGCCGAAATTAAGACCAAAATCATATGTATATATATATATATTTATATATATATATATATATATATATATATATATATATATATATATATATATATATATATATATATAATATGATTTTGGTCTTAATTTCGGCGCGTCTAATAGTAAGCTAGAACCACACGACGCCTTAACCCCCACAATCCTACAAAGATAGCGCAGCCAGCAGAGCTAGCTGTTTTACCATCATCCGAGGACATTCGGTGTCGTGGGAGCTTCTAGGGTAATTTTCATTCTCATCCCTGTTTGGTGTACTAATCCACGAGCAGCACCCTGTGGATTAAGGCGTCATGTGGTTCTAGCTCACCATGAGGCTGGCCAGTACAACATGGGTTTGAGTCCTTGGCTAGTGCAGTGTTGTGTATATATATATATATATATATATATATATATATATATATATATATATATATATATATATATATATATATATATATATATACACACACACACGCCTCAGGAGACCACACAATGTACAAGTCACTTTACCAACTGAGCCATCGATCCTATATATGTATGTCGTCAATATATGTATAATCTTGTCCTACTTCTGGGGGTCACCGCTCGTTACTTCCGGGGGTCACAGGTCCTTACTTCCAGGGGGTCACCGCCCCTTCCGGGGGTCACTGGTCCTTACTTCCAGGGGGTCACCGCCCCTTCCGGGGGTCACTGCTTACTTCCAGGGAGTTACCGCCCCTTCCGGGGGTCACCGGTCCTTCCAGGGGGTCACCGCCCCTTCCAGGGGTCACCGCCCCTTCCGGGGTCATCGCCCCTTCCAGGGTCATCGCCCCACAACAAAATCATTTTTTAACGTAAAAATTGCTCAAATTCAGAGAGCAAAACAATTTACTATTTTTGGCAGAGAGGAATTGACTGGACACTCATTTACTACCCAGTAAAATACCCACCTAGAAGGTCAGTAAAATACCCACCTAGAAGGTCAGTAAAATACCCACCTAGAAGGTTCAGTAATACCCACCTAGAGTCAGTAAAATACCCACTAGAAGGTCAGTAAATACCCTAGGTCAGTAAAATACCCACCTAGAAGGTCAGTAAAATACCCACCTAGAAGGTCAGTAAAATACCCACCTAGAAGGTCAGTAAAATACCCACCTAGAAGGTCAGTAAAATACCCACCTAGAAGGTCAGTAAAATACCCACCTAGGTCAGTAAAATACCCACCTAGAAGGTCAGTAAAATACCCACCTAAAGGTCAGTAAAATACCCACCTAGAAGGTCAGTAAAATACCCACCTAAAGGGTCAGTAAAATACCCACCTAGGTCAGTAAAATACCCACCTAGAAGGTCAGTAAAATACCCACCTAGAAGGTCAGTAAAATACCCACCTAGAAGGTCAGTAAAATACCCACCTAGAAGGTCAGTAAAATACCCACCTAGAAGGTCAGTAAAATACCCACCTAGAAGGTCAGTAAAATACCCACCTAGAAGGTCAGTAAAATACCCACCTAGGTCAGTAAAATACCCACCTAGAAGGTCAGTAAAATACCCACCTAGAAGGTCAGTAAAATACCCACTAGAAGGTCAGTAAAATACCCACCTAGAAGGTCAGTAAAATACCCACCTAGAAGGTCAGTAAAATACCCACCTAGAAGGTCAGTAAAATACCCACCTAGAAGGTCAGTAAAATACCCACCTAGAAGGTCAGTAAAATACCCACCTAAGGTCAGTAAAATACCACGACCATAGAAGGTCAGTAAAATACCCACCTAGAAGGTCAGTAAAATACTCACCTAGAAGGTCAGTAAAATACCATAAGGTCAAAAATACCACTAGAAGGTCAGTAAAATACCCACCTAGAAGGTCAGTAAAATACCCACCTAGGTCAGTAAAATACCCACCTAGAAGGTCAGTAAAATACCCACCTAGAAGGTCAGTAAAATACTCACCTAGAAGGTCAGTAAAATACCCACCTAGAAGGTCAGTAAAATAGCCACCTAGAAGGTCAGTAAAATAGCCACCTAGAAGGTCAGTAATACCACTAGTCAGTAAAATACCCACCTAGAAGGTCAGTAAAATACCCATCTAGAAGGTCAGTAAAATACCCACCTAGAAGGTCAGTAAAATACCCACCTAGAAGGTCAGTAAAATACCCATCTAGAAGGTCAGTAAAATACCCACCTAGAAGGTCAGTAAAATACCCATCTAGAAGGTCAGTAAAATACCCATCTAAGTCAGTAAAATACCCACCTAGAAGGTCAGTAAAATACCCCCCTAGAAGGTCAGTAAAATACCCATCTAGGTCAGTAAAATACCCACCTAGAAGGTCAGTAAAATACCCATCTAGAAGGTCAGTAAAATACCCATCTAGAAGGTCAGTAAAATACCCACCTAGAAGGTCAGTAAAATACCCATCTAGGTCAGTAAAATACCCACCTAGAAGGTCAGTAAAATACCCATCTAGAAGGTCAGTAAAATACCCACCTAGAAGGTCAGTAAAATACCCACCTAGGTCAGTAAAATACCCATCTAGGTCAGTAAAATACCCACCTAGAAGGTCAGTAAAATACCCACCTAGAAGGTCAGTAAAATACCCATCTAGAAGGTCAGTAAAATACCCACCTAGAAGGTCAGTAAAATACCCATCTAGAAGGTCAGTAAAATACCCATCTAGAAGGTCAGTAAAATACCCATCTAGAAGGTCAGTAAAATACCCATCTAGGTCAGTAAAATACCCACCTAGGTCAGTAAAATACCCATCTAGAAGGTCAGTAAAATACCCATCTAGAAGGTCAGTAAAATACCCACCTAGAAGGTCAGTAAAATACCCATCTAGAAGGTCAGTAAAATACCCATCTAGAAGGTCAGTAAAATACCCATCTAGAAGGTCAGTAAAATACCCATCTAGAAGGTCAGTAAAATACCCACCTAGAAGGTCAGTAAAATACCCATCTAGAAGGTCAGTAAAATACCCATCTAGAAGGTCAGTAAAATACCCATCTAGAAGGTCAGTAAAATACCCATCTAGAAGGTCAGTGCTGGAGTGAATGATGATTGAAATTTTTCTCTTTCGGGCCACCCTGCCTTGGTGGGAATCTGCCGATGTGTTAATAAAAAAAAATGCGCAGTATGTAAAATCTGTTATTTCCTTAAAATCTGTTATTGTCATTAAACGTTACCGTTAACCCCCTTAATATAGAACCCTTAAATATTTTTTCAATAGCACCTGTTCCCCTAAAATCGTATTATTACTGCGTTCCTGCGGCTGGCTATCAGCAACAGTCTGATTGCTCGTCCAGAGAAGCACTCGTAGCATCTCACACACACAATTAAAAATCTTTCATTACAGAAAATAAAACTGATATTTCTTACGTAGTGACCAAATGGGATTTTATGCCCTAACATTTTTCCAGTTACTCCAAAATATGGATATTAATCCATCGGAGAAATCCGTTTAAAAAACAACGTTTCCGAAAAAGATGATCAATCGCCTAACTTCAACCTTAATTAATCTCTGGCAGGATAAAAATGTGTTTTATCAAATGACTGTTAATCCTCCCGATCATACCTGTGATATACCTCTGACCAGGGGTGAGGATTCCCCTGATCATACCTGTGATATACCTCTGACCAGGGGTGAGGATTCCCCTGATCATACCTGTGATATACCTCTGACCAGGGGTGAAGATTCCCCTGATCATACCTGTGATATACCTCTGACCAGGGGTGAGGATTCCCCTGATCATACCTGTGATATACCTCTGACCAGGGGTGAGGATTCCCCTGATCATACCTGTGATATACCTCTGACCAGGGTGAGGATTCCCTGATCATACCTGTGATATACCTCTGACCAGGG
Source organism: Cherax quadricarinatus (assembly GCF_026875155.1). NCBI lineage: Eukaryota > Metazoa > Arthropoda > Malacostraca > Decapoda > Parastacidae > Cherax > Cherax quadricarinatus. Next base: position 12,665,912 of record NC_069487.1, on the reverse strand, counting down.
GTGAGGATTCCCTGATCATACCTGTGATATACCTCTGACCAAGGGTGAGGATTCCCCTGATCATACCTGTGATATACCTCTGACCAGGGGTGAGGATTCCCCTGATCATACCTGTGATATACCTCTGACCAGGGGTGAGGATTCCCCTGATCATACCTGTGATATACCTCTGACCAAGGGTGAGGATTCCCCTGATCATACCTGTGATATACCTCTGACCAGGGGTGAGGATTCTGGACCCAGAGTCAGACCTCACACCTGGCTCTCTTGTTGACTGCCTGTTCAACCAGGTTGTTGACTGATCAGCCAGGCCGGTAACTGCCTGATCAAAAAGACTATTAAGTGCCACATCAAGCAAATTGTTCAAATATGAAGATAGTGTTGCTTAGATACGTAGTGACTGTGAACTAAAGCCCTATGGTGAAGGATGTCACCAAGACACAGCCTTAAATGGAGATGAGATATCAGGGAAACCTATGGACCAGTTTGCTGGCCAACTACTGCTGGACACTGCTGCTAGAAAGCCAACCCTCAAAACTGGGATGTAAATACTTTTCTGAATGTGGAAAATTATATTTTTGCGCTCTCTCTCTCTCTCTCTCTCTCTCTCTCTCTCTCTCTCTCTCTCTCTCTCTCTCTCTCTCTCTCTCACGCTATAAAATCCATGGAGCACAGTGGACCTAGTAGCGACCAGCGAAGAGGCGGGGCTAGGAGCTATGACTCGACCCCCTGCAACTATTAATATATTATATATAATATTATAATATATATATTTATATTATATATATATATATAATATATGTGTTGTGTGTGTGTGTGTGAGTGGTGTGTGTGTGTGTGTGTGTGTGTGTGTGTGTGTGTGTGTGTGGTGTGTGTGTGGTGTTGTGTGTGTGTGTGTGTCGTGCGCGCTTACAATTAGCAGACGGGCGAATTATTTACAAACATTATCTCTCATATCTCTCAACTCACATCAGGATTCGAACCTGCAGACACACACTGCATCAACGTACGTAGGTTCGAATCTTGCTATGGACTAAAATGTAACGAATTTACGTTAAGAGATCTTAGTTTCTGTCATAACATAATACCAATGACTTCTAAGTATATCAAAATGGTATACAATACCGACAGGTTGTTAGGTACCTAACAACCTGTCGGTATTGTATACCATTTTGATGTTTACCTAACGACTTCTAAGTAACATATACCTTGTGGTTTTTCAACTTCAAATATCCAAAATATTGATAAAAACATTTATAAAAAAAGTGATACTTATTAAGCTGAGCTTCGTGATTAGCGCCATCAACGTCAGCTTTAAAGAACCAGTCTGGTTTCGAAACCGGATGAAAAGTTGCAATTTGTTCATTAGTGATATAATCAAAGCTGAAGAACTACGCTTGACATCTGATGATCAAAGTTTGAACAAAAAACACCCGATGAATACAGCTTGAACAAAAGCACATGAACATCACTGAACAAGAACTGAACAAAAATTGGAAGACCAAAGGAACACGTTAACAGAAAACATCTGAACACCTGACAGAGGTTGTGTAAGAACACCCGCTGAACAAATATTATACAAAAACTCTTGAACAAAACGTACTTAACCTGCAGAACACATTTCTTAAACGATACTTCAGGATTCTTAAGTTTACTAAAGAACGCCTTTAAATGTCCGTTAAGTATCCTTGATTATCTTTAAATTATCCTTAATTATCTTTAAGGATTCTCAAATGATCCTTAAATTAACTAAGGATCCTTAAGGATCAGTCAGACTGTTGATGCTGCTAGCAATAACAGCCTGATTGTTCAGGTCAATCAGGCTGGCTGACGCTGAACAAAGGAATCAACAATAGGTAAACTCAAGTGCTGTCATAATTACACATGAACACCATCAGGTATGACGGGGGAGGTACATGTACATTAAGGGGAGCAATAGGACGGTTAGAATCGTACGTTGTACAAGCTGACGGAGACCGAGGAGGAGGAGGAAGAGGAAGAGGGAGGAGGAGGAGGAAGCGGTAGCCAAGGTAGTCTGGCTTCTGCTTCGTGGAACAGCATATCCTGAAGGAGTCGTCGACGTGGGAAGACCTGAAGAATGTTTTCCCCCAGAGTTGTTAGACAAGTTGGCTGGCTGGCTGGATGGCTGGCTGGTTGGTTGGCTGGCTGGCTGCCTGGCTAGCTGGCCGGCTGGCTGGCTGGCTGGCTAGCTGGCTGGCTGGCTGGCTGGCTGGCTGGCTGGCTGGCTGGCTGGCTGGCTGGTTGGCTGGCTGGCTGGCTGGTGTGGCTGGCTGGCTGGCTGGCTGGCTGGTTGGTTAGTTGGTTGTAGATGGCCTAGCTAGCTAATTAGCTGTCTCGTTAGTTCTCTCCACGTGGCGGTGAAGGTGGAGTTCCTGGCTATTGTGTGAGCTAGCTTCTGATAGTGGTGACCACTGGCTACAGGTGGTCGTTGGTTACAGGTGGTCGCTAGTTACAAGGGGGTGGTGGACGCTGAGAGACAGAAGCAACCCAACCAAGCAGACAGCAACGAGCTGCAAGCAACAGTTTGCTAAGATAACAGTACCAGCTGCTGCCACTGCTGATAAAGTTAATTCAAGATCTCCTTTCGAACAGGATTGTTGCCTGACAGACTGATTTATCACATTCGTAAAAGATAATAATAAAACACACACTAATCACTCGTGTTAATAACGCAATGAGCTGTTCAAAGCTCCACTGAACACTTTCGCATTTATCTGTAACTTCCAGCACAGGAACACTAATTGGGACTATTTCCAGGTGGACTGCAGGTGGTGTCGTAGAGGTGTATCCCCGTCCACACTTCGCAAGGCGTACATTTACATCTTCACTTCGTAAAGTGTGTATACCCGTCCACACTTCGTAAGGTGTACATTTACGTCTTCACTTCGGAAGGTGTGTAACCCCATCCACACCTCGCACAAGAGGATTTAGCAAAGGGAGTATCGAATATAGAGGTGGGCAGTGAAGAGGTGGAGAGGGCAGACCGAAGTGGTGGCTGGCGTGGCCACTGCTACCAGACTCCCGTGGCTGAAGGTGGCGAGGGTGTTAGTGGTTGTGGTGTAGCTGGCAGTCGGAGGGAGGGAGGAGTGCGCGCACTAGGCGCTGCTTCACTGATGGTGCTCTTGTACTGCTCTGACGGAGTGGCCAAGGTGTGGTCTCCTTAGGGAGTGTGAAGGTACGTACGTACGTACGTACGTGTGTGTGTGTGGGTTTGTGTGGTGGGGTGGTGTGTGTGTTGTGTGTGTGTATGTGTTAGTTACCATTTTGTCCTAGGCACATGTCGATTAGACACTAGGCCTGTTGTGTGTGTGTAGGTGTGTAGGTGTGTGTGTAGGTGTGTGTGTGTGTGTGTGTGTGTGTGTGTGTGTGTGTGTGTGTGTGTGTGTGTGTGTGTGTGTGTGTGTGTGTGTGTGTGTGTGTGTGTGTGTGTGTGTGAATTACTGTAAATTATACAAATTCAGTACACAGTTGCAGAAGGTATAAGATCCAAGAGACTAGAGCACAGTTTTCTGATTATATATATTATATATATATATATATATATATATATATATATATATATATATATATATATATATATATATATATATATAGAAATATATATATATAAAAGAGAGAGAGAGAGACCCGAGACAGAGAGACTGAGAAAGAAAGAGGAAGAGAAAGAAAAAAGAGAAAGAGAAAGAAAGAGAGAAAGAGAGAGACCCCAGAAACGTCCACATCGCGCAGGCACTCTCCACACCCTCCTCGTCGTCGTCTCTCTCCCTTACCCTCACCTGCTACACACACACACACACACACATACACACACCTGCACCAACCACAAACCTTCCAGCATCATAACACAATAAGCAAACTCAATGCAGCGACCGCCAGACAACTCACGAACCTAATACAGTACTACATTCCCTCTTGTCATAACACGCAAATTATCTATCCTCTCTCTCTCTCTCTCTCATATTCGTGCACCATATTAATCTGTCTATACTGTCGTAAAATTATGTAAACTTCAAGCCCCCAGCTGAAAAAAAAAATGCAGTGAAAAATGGAAGAATTGCCTTGTAGACATTAACTTCTTATGCTACAGTGAAAACTTCTTGAAACGTTTAAACTAAGCATGAACTGGGATGCAGTGTGAATTTAAAAAAAAAGTTTCCCCTGGTATCAGCAGCGATGCTGCACAGAAAACTGAACGAACGTCTCACTGAGATGGAGAGAGAACTAAGAAACGTTTCTCCCAGCAGAGATAAACACAAACGTTTCTCCCAGCAGAGATACAGAGAGAATAACAAACATTTCTCCCAGCAGAGATACAGACAGAACAACAAACGTTTCTCCAGCAGAGATACAGAGAGAACAAACGTTTCTCCCAGCAGAGATAGAGAGAACAAACGTTTCTCCCAGCAAAGATAGAGACAAACGTTTCTCCAGCAGAGATAATCACAAACGTTTCTCACAGCAGAGATACAGAGAGAACAACAAACGTTTCTCCCAGCAGAGATACAGAGAGAACAAACGTTTCTCCCAGCAGAGATAGAGAGAACAAACGTTTCTCCCAGCAAAGATAGAGAACAAACGTTTCTCCCAGCAGAGATAATCACAAACGTTTCTCACAGCAGAGATAGAGAGAACAACAAACGTTTCTCCCAGCAGAGGTACATAGAGAACAAACGTTTCTCCCAGAAGAGATGAAGAGAGAACCACAAACGTTTCTCCCAGCATCATCCGAGAAGTTTCAGTGAGAAATATAATAATTTTTCTATCAGCTGAGAAATTTAAAAACGTGAGAAATGAGAAAAACGTTTCTTAACGCACAAGCCAAGATGCTGAAACGAGCAATGACAAGAAAATATTCTTCTCCAAGTGTAAAGCGAAACGTTGCACAGAGAACTCGAAAGCGTTTCTTCAGAAAATGCCAGCCAGGGCACCAAGCCTTCACTTGCATGCAACCTTCCAGAACCAACAGCTTGGTGAATCATGTCATCGCGACAGGTAGTTAACCAACAGCCTGGTGAACCAGGTCGTCACCACAGTGGTTGACTAACAGGAAACGGAGAAATAACCCTTGAAACCTGCCTCAGGTAAAGCAAAGGTAGCCAAAAAAAAAAAACGATAAATCCAAACATGACCGTTGGCTGGTGGCAACGGTCTCTTGATCTAGGGAACTGAAGCTTCAGAAACGACAAGCAACTCTACTTCGCAACAGAAAAACGACATAATTCTACATCGCAACAGAAAACGACAAACTCTACATAGCAACAGAAAACGACAAACAATCTATTCACAACAGAAAACAGAAACGACAGCGTCAAAATTTCAACGGATATGACTCTCCACATTGGTTGATAATTATTTATATAATAACCCAACGCTCACTATAATTGCAAGGTAATCGATTTATGGTGTACCTTTGGTGCCACTGAGAGAAGCTGCGTGTGAATACTACCCAGTGGAAACCTTTGTACCATGGTTAAGTGAGAGAATCAACACTTGCAAATGCTAACCCCGGTCCCTGCCTCAGTGTAAATGATGCCCCCTTCAGGGTAGATATTGCACCCTGTCTCTTTTCTTCAGTCTCAATGATGCCCTGCCTGTGCAACATATGGTAATCTTTATTCTGGAAACGTTTCGCCACACAGTGGCTTCTTCAGTCCAATGCAGAGATGTGTTCAGACCATCAATCTTGACAAAAGTGCAGCATATTCGTGGAGATGGAGCTCGTATACTGCTGACAGATGAGGTGGAGCAGTACACAAATAACCCGCACATAAAAGAGAGAAGCTTACGACGACGTTTCGGTCCGACACGTCGTCGTAAGCTTCTCTCTTTTATGTGCGGGTCATTTGTGTATCGTTCCAGTCACGGTATTGTGCCTTTTTTGTTATTTAGAAGTGGAGCAGTGGTAGGCGGAGTCACCAGTGAAGACCATTTGTGGCAGTAGATTGTCTATAGGTTAGACAAGTATGGAGAAATCCGTGCATCGACTTTAGGCTGCGGGACTGATTGCCTCAAACCCCTTCTCATCTTCCAGCTTTCTCTGTATCGGACTGAAGAAGCCACTGCGTGGCGAAACGTTTCCAGAATAAAGATTCCCATATGTTGCACAAGTGTCTCATTTATAAACGATTTATACACATGCCTCGCCCTTCCTCAGTTTAAACACTGCCTTCTATCCTCCAATTCTATCCTCCAGTGGCAATGCTGCACCTCGCCCTCACCCCAGGTGGTACTCCCGCACTGGTCAGCATCAAATGCTGCATCTCCCACTCAGCGCAAATTATTAAATTGCAAATTCTGTGTCAGCACAGCGCACCTGAAGGCCGCTGAACCATGCACACTAAAGCGATTGACAAATAGAAAGCATACAGTGGAACTTCAATTACAAGCCTTCAGTTACAAGCTGGGAAGCTTTTGGAGAGAGAGAGAAAGAGAGAGAGAAAGAGAGAGAGAGAGAGAGGAGAGAGAGAGAGAGAGAGAGAGAGAGAGAGGGGGGGGTGGCTCATCAGGGTGGTGCTGAATAGAGCAGAAACTTTAAACTATGTAAACAAACACAGCTCTATTTTAGGTATCTAGACGTTGACTAGATTTACAAGTGTAACTGCTTGCCGCCGGCACCAACAGCCTGATGGAACCACACAACACCCACGCAAAGACAGCACGAGACATGCTCCACGTATTTAAAATACTTTCATCTTCCTTTATGACAGGTTAATTGGCTTGTTCAATTTGGTAAAGGTGAGACAGAGGGAAGTAGGGAGGGAAGTAAAGACGGGAGATATTGGGGGAGAGAGAGAGAGAGAGAGAGAGAGAGAGAGAGAGAGAGAGAGAGAGAGAGAGAGAGAGAGAGAGAGAGACCATTTAAATCAACGTGTTGCCCCAACTAGCTATTGAATGGGCCAAAGGGTTGAGGTGACTGACCACTCACTCACTCCTCTATGGGAATCCATCTCCCCACACTGACCACTGCCGTTCCATTGTAATGTGTCTAATTAACTCACAAATTTAAAAAAATATAAAATAAAAACATTCTGCAACGAGCGTCTTCCTCCTCAGCCAGAAACTATCATCCTGTCACCCGAGTGTGAATCTGAAACCTGTTAAACGTTTTGCTCTTTGGCAAGAGAGCTGACCTTTACCGACTCACGAACACGCATGATGACAGACTAAGTGTAACACACTTCCACGTACATTTCGTATATTTAATTTTCCTTACCCGTGTTTCTACTGAACACGGTAGAAAATACCGACAAGTTGAAGATTAAGACACTTGCGCTACAGTTGGGTATCTTTATTGATGAAAAGTCTCGCCTACACAGTGACTTCTTCAGTCAAATACAGTAGCAGTAGTAGTGAAATGAAGATGATGTAATCAGTCCATCAACCTTGGAGACAAAATATTTGAGGTGGTCAGTCCCTCAGCCTGGAGAAGAGTTCAGCGCCATCGTCTGGAACGATATCGTTCCAGACCTGAAAAACCTTACCTATGGTAATAATGTTGGTAGAATGACCAACATAATGTCAGGTAAAACATCACAAGTGCAGCTAATGCGACATTTAATTGTTGCAACGTTTCGCTCTCCAGGAGCTTTGTCAAGCCGTAACAGCCGTCAAGCAGGAGGTCAAAACTAACCCTGTCACAGCTGGCACACACGTGTTGCTGTCAAAACTAACCCTGTCACAGCTGGCACACACGTGTTGCTGTCAAAACTAACCCTGTCACAGCTGGCACACACGTGTTGCTGTCAAAACTAACCCTGTCACAGCTGGCACACACGTGTTGCTGTCAAAACTAACCCTGTCACAGCTGGCACACACGTGTTGCTGTCCAAAACTAACCCTGTCACAGCTGGCACACACGTGTTGCTGTCAAAACTAACCCTGTCACAGCTGGCACACACGTGTTGCTGTCAAAACTAACCCTGTCACAGCTGGCACAACGTGTTGCTGTCAAAACTAACCCTGTCACAGCTGGCACACACGTGTTGCTGTCAAAACTAACCCTGTCACAGCTGGCACACACGTGTTGCTGTCAAGCCCACCATTACAGTAATGAACACTGTCAAACCGGCTCGTTCAATGGGACTATTCCTGCGATGTAATTAATTTTAAAGGACTAAAAAAAGTAGAATTACAAAAGAATGCATTTGCATATTATCCAAATACAAAACTTCACAAAATTATTACAAGAACAATAAAATTTAAACTCCAAAAAAATACGGGAATACTTCATAAATCTGCTCAAAGTATATTCATTCACACGGCGAAATATACTTACATAACAAGATATATTTACATCATTGCAAGATATATTCACAAGATATATTCACACTGAAAAATAAATTTCCAATGTTGGAAATACATTTCCATAATACAAATTGTAAGTATTACTTAACAGATAGAAGGAGGGATGAAAGGGGAGGAAGGGTGAGAAGAGATGAGGATGAGAAGAAGGGAAAAGGGGGAGATAAAACTAAAGGGGAGACAGTACTACCGGGAAAAGGTCTGAGGAGGAGACGGGGCTGGAAGGAAACGGGAGAGCGCGCTAATATGAAAGAAATTCTAAGGATAAGAATGGGCTAAGAATTAAGGAGGAAAAAGAGAGGAGACGAATAAAGAGAAGTAGAATAATGTGGAAGTGAGTAAATGAAGATAAGGGGTAGGGAAGGAAAGAGGAATGATACGTACTGGGAATCTTACCTGGGAATGAACTGGGATAATGTCTTTACGGTGTCTACCGTACATCAATGTTGTCAGTCATCTACTGTACAACACTGTTGTTGTCTGTCATCTACTGTACAACACTGTTGTTGTCTGTCATCTACTGTACAACACTGTTGTTGTCTGTCATCTACTGTACAACACTGTTGTTGTCTGTCATCTACTGTACAACACTGTTGTTGTCTGTCATCTACTGTACAACACTGTTGTTGTCTGTCATCTACTGTACAACATTGCTGTCTATCATGTACTATACACTACTGTTGTCTAACATCTACCACTCAACACCTGATAGGTAAAAATCTCCAAGACAATATCTGCTGCATCAGTGACCTGCCTTGATGCTGATGAAGGGCTCTTGATCCGAGGAACCGAAGCTACTCCCTTCGGATCAAAACAGATTATCTCCCATCCCGCAGGCCCTGGACGACTCATACAAGTTTGGCGCTTCCTTCTGAATTTATTACTGGCTGGTCTGAGTAAAATCCTTACTCATAGAACCTCGTCTCCTCCCCTCCAGCTCCTTCACATAGAAACCTCCTCTTCCCTCACACACAGATCTACTCCTTCCTTCCTTCTTCCTTCACACATAGACCTACTCCTTCCTTCCTTCTTCCCTCACACACAGATCTACTCCTTCCTTATTTCTTCCTTCACACACAGACACTCTCCTTCCTTCTTCCTCACACACAAATCTACTCATTCCTTCCTTCTTCCTTCACACACAGACCTACTCCTTCCTTCCTTTTCCCTCACACACAGATCTACTCCTTCCTTCCTTCTTCCTTCACACACAGACCTACTCCTTCCTTCTTCCCTCACACACAGACCTACTCCTTCCTTCTTCCTTCACATACAGACCTACTTCTTCCTTCTTCCTTCACACACAAAGACCTACTCCTTCCTTCTTCCTTCACATACAGACCTACTCCTTCCTTCTTCCTTCACACACAAAGACCTACTTCTTCCTTCTTCCTTCAGGTCTAAAATTTTGCTTCACTCTCAAAATATATTATTGAATGGGTCTCTCTATATACAACAAAATAAAAAATCTGAGTCTAAAAAAAATTAGAATTGGACAGTAAAAGAGAGAATAAGTGGAAGAGAAGAAAGAGTAAGAAATGGAAGGGAAGGCAAAGAAGAAAAAGGGAAGAATGGGAGACGGAGAGTAAAAGACGGAAGGTAGGAGGTGGAGGGGGAGGTATCAATTACCATTATTGGGGACAACTCCTGTGATTTCTTCGCTTCACTGCACCTCCTTCCCCTCCCTTCTTCCTTCCCCCTCCCTTCCTCCTTCCCCCTCCCTCCTTCCCTCAATCCTACTCCTTCCCCCCTCACACATTCTATTTCCTTTTCCCTGCTTCCATTCTCAACACATCTTTTCCCTTCCTTATCTTCCTTTTCCACTCCTTGCCTTTTACTCCATTCCTTCTATCTCACACTACCTTATTTATTTCCTTTTCCCGTTCACACCAACTACTCTTCCATGATGTTTACCTCACACGAAGACCTATATTTCCTTAACACAAGATATCCTATTTCATCGATGATACTCTTCCTTCCTTTTGATCCTAATACACATAGAAACCTACTGCCTTCCTTCTCTTCTTCTTCACACACAGACCTCTCACGTCCTTCCTCTTCCATCACACAATACTACTCTTCTCACCTTCACACAAAGACCTACTCCTCCTTCTCCTTCACATCCCACAGACCTACTCCTTCCTCTTCCTCACAACACGACCTTCTTCCCTTCACCCAAAGACCTCACCTCCTTCCTTCGCCTTACACACACGACCCTACTTCTCCTCTCACACCACACAACCTACTTCTTCCTCCTTCTCCTTCACACCACAACCTACTCTTCCTCGCTCTTCCTCACACACACAGACCTACTTCTTCCTTCCTTCTTCCTCCACACACAGACCTACTCTCCTTCACACACACAGACCTACTTCTTCCTCCTTCAGCTCTAAAATTTTGCTTACCTCTCAAGATATTATTGCATGGGTCTCTCTAGCTCACAAAAAAACAATCTGAGTCTAAAAAAAATTAGCACTTGGACAGTCCAAACAGAAATAAGTGGAAGAAGCCAAAGTAAGAATGGACGGGAAGGCCACTGAAGAAAAGGGACAATGGAGACCTGAGTCTAAAGACGAAGGCCCTCAGCAGGAGGAGGAGGTATCATTACCATTACTTGCGGACAACTACCTGTTTCTTCCGCTTCACTCGCACACCCTTCCCTCACCCCTTCCTTCCCCCACACCTCTCCCCTCTCCCTCCAATCCTGACCTTCACCCCCTCCACCTCCCCCATTCACTCCGTTCGTCCCTGCTCTCTCACTCCACATCCCTTCTCACCCCTTCTTACCTCCCTTTATTCACTCTCCCGCCTCTTTTACTTCCATATCCTATTCCCCTTCCTCTTCCTTATAAGTACTTTTCAGACTTGTACCGTTCCCAAACACTGTGTCCGCCTCTGATGGGTCAATAGCGCCTCGCCATCGATCAGCTGATGAATGATCAGCTCTGATGCTGCATGATCGATGATGATAGCCCTATGATGCTCATAAGGCCTTAGCTGATGACTCCAGATGATGACTCTTGATGCTGATCGATGACTCGATGATGAATGACTATACGATTCAGCATACAGAAATAACTAGTAATAGTTCTCTCCTTTTAGTACTATCTATCTTTCCCTTCGTCACCTCCACAACACGACCTCTCACCGCCCTCTCAGCCTCCCACAACACGACCTCTCACCGCCCTCTCAGCCTCCCACAACACGACCTCTCACCGCCCTCTCAGCCTCCCACAACACGACCTCTCACCCCCCAGCCCCTCCCACAAACGACCTCACGCCCTTCAGCCGAAACAAACGTTATTCTACGCCTTCTCTTTACCTTCCCACAACGCCCCACCCACAACAAACCCTCCTAAGACAAAAAATAAAGGTTTTTAGATTGAATGCCTCATACTTTAATTATTAGTTTCCAATTCCATAACCCAGACACACACACCATCACATAACAGACACTACACACACACACACACACACACACACACACACACACACACAGACTGTATATCGACAAGCGCTTTTAACAACCAGTAACTACATACAGGAGCCGTGAATCGACCCTTTCAACCACAAATAGGTGAATACACACGGGTTATAAAGTTCCATGGCGAATGAGAGGTAAGCAAATCTGATCTAAAAAACTAAGTCAGCTCCAATCCCCTGTATCAAGATCCCTTTACCAGCCTCAAGAAGCCTCCTTTGGAAGCCAAAAGACACTAGAAACTAGAGGTTAACTAGGGTCAGATAATTACACTAGAAGTTGAGAGTTGGTACTTGCTGTAGACACGGGTACCTGCAGGTACAACCTGAGGTTACCTGATGACCATTCTAAGGGTGACCTGATCATCCAGGCTGTTGGTGCTACCCACACGCAGTCCACACACAGCCCTGCTCATCAGGAACTAGCTTCAAGACTTAACCAGTTTCCTCTTGTAGACTGCCAGGGGTCTACTGGTGATTCTCCCCTATGTATGAACTAAGTGTTGAAAAGTCTTAGTCCCTTTACACTTACTAATTTACATTTTAGTGTACTTATTGCATCGCCTTTTCACTAAGTTATCTTTACTTCATCTTACTCTCTAGGGTAATAATTTCAGTGTGCAAATTTGAGACCAACTCCTAAAGAAATTTTTCAGGTGTAAATTATAATGCATTTTTCTAGCTTATGTTGCAGAGCATTTAGGTGTTCCCTAGAATTTTGGTGACCGGATTTATACCGGTAATGAAGGTTCTCTGGACATTCTTCAGATCTGTGATTTCATCTGCCTTCAGGGGTGCTGTTAGTTTTAAGACACGTGACATTTTTTTCCTTTTTTTTTTTTCTTTAGCTTTCGATGAATATGGAGTGCCAGGAATGAGGGTCTGACACACTATCACAGTCTAAGTGAAGTTATAGTGGCATCAAAAAATTATGGACATGTTGGCAGAATTTTTATCTTATCATTCGTGAGAAAAAAATCATTTGGATTGTCAGTCTTAAGTCTGAAGACTTAACATTCTGGCTTCAGGGTCTTGCTCATTTCTTTACTTACACAATCTTTATCGTTAAGGAGAGCTTTTTCAAGTTTCTCTCTTTCTGTGTATATATACCAGTCTTTGTTTCACTCTTACACCAGACAGTAAAGACTACAGCCACTGTGCTGTTGTAGTCTTTACTACTAGGCGCACTACGAGCCTAGTTATAGTATTCTAACAAGTTCGAACATACATATAGAAGACCAGTTTGAGGACATGGTAAAGGAACAAGCAAGCAATATTTACCCATATGTTTCTCTCTCTCTCTCTCTCTCTCTCCGTGGTTGACTGCTGGACATGTCGTTAAGCTTCTGGGAATGAAATAGCAAGATGGTGGTTATTGCTTTTGGTTTTGTGTGCACCGGAGCCTCTCTCTCTCTCTCTCTCTCTCTCTCTCTCTCTCTCTCTCTCTCTCTCTTCTCTCCCTTCCCTCCCTCTCTCTCTCTTTCTCCCTCTCTCTCTCTTCTTTGTTGTATCACTCCAACCTTTGTTCTGATCTGCAGTCTTGGTTGATCAACCTACAACAGGGCTTTGGTTCACCAAATGACGACAACAAACGTTAAGATAATCAGTCCACAACAGACTTGGTTAACGAATTCACAACAGATCAACTGAGAACAGAAACAGCTGAGGAAGGGATGAGACAAGGTCCACAGAACCAAGTGCCGTTAACTGTCCGGTTTAACGACCCACCCTCAAGAATGTCTAATTTTATACGCAATTACGCTGCTTCTCCATTAAACTGTTACTGCCTGCGGAATGCATAGGGGCGAGTAACTGCTATAGTGTGTGTGTGAGGGGATGACACTGTTGCTGTCACTGCTGTTACTGTTGTTGGTGCTAATGCTGCTACTGCTGGTGGCCATGCTGCTGCTGCTGCTGCTGCTGCTGCTGTTGGACCTGCTATTGCTGTTCCTGCTGCTGCTATTGTTGCTGCTGTCGATGTTGTTGCCGCTGTTGCTGCTGCTGATCCTGCTGTTTCTGCTGCTGCTGCTACCAAGGCAACTCAGGCAAACGGGAAACACACAGTGGAACTCGTTCATCAGGACATTCCTGTCTCCCACCTTCAACACACACACACACACACACACACACACACACACACACACATCACACACACACACACACACAGGTATAGATAACTCATTGCAAATAGACGTAAACAACTGTGTCCGATATATGTCCTAGTAGTATTTAACACACCACAAATTGTTGAAACGCTTCGCCTACACAGCAGGCTTCTTCAGTCAAATACCGAGGCAGCAGGTTAAGCAGGGTAATGAAGATAATGTAATCAGTCCATCAGCCTTGAAGACGTAGTTTTAAGATGGGACTGACCACCTCAAGAACTACTACTTCTACCAACTTTGGCGTACTCGACTGAAGAAGCCTGTTACCTAGGCAAAATGTTTCGAAATAAAGATACCTAACTGTAACACGTGTCTAACACACCGGCGGTATTTTACATCATTTCAAACATAATAAAACAAGTGCTCTTGTGTCCAAAACATAAGTTTGAAACATCAATAAGTTAAGTGTTTTAATGACACACTAACTTTCTGGAGAAGACAAATCTAATCTAAGCTTGGACCACTTTCTTTTCCACTTTGTCTCCTTCGTGTTAACACTTTGCCCACTTTCATGTCTCCGTGTTGACACTTTGTCCACTTTCTTGTCTCCTTTGTGTTGACACTTTGTCCACTTTCTTCTCCATGTTTGCCCTTTTGCCCCTTTTCATTTTCTCCGTTTGACCCCCCTTTTTGTCCTTTTTTGAAACCTTTGTTTTCCTTTTCCTTATTTTCCCCTCAACCCCTTGGGAAGAGGGTGGGAAGACCGGACGGGTTGAATTTTTGTCGCATTTATTCTCTTTCCCTTTTTATTCTCCTCTTCTTTCTTCCTTCCCAACGGGACCATCCTTTTTTAAAAACCTCCCCAAAACAAGGCTCCAATCCTTTCTTACCTTATCCCTTTCCCGTAGTCGAAAGTAAAAGAGACGAAGGAAAAAAATTAAAAAAAAAAAAAAAAGAAGAAAAGAAAAAAACTGAGGGGAAAAAAGGGGAGGGGCAGTATTAAAAGTGATCGACCACCATTTTCCCTTCCCTCAAGGGGGTTTAGCCTTCTTTATAAAGCCGTGCAACCACAAAACTAAGTTGACAAATAGTTTACCTTAGACGTTTCGCCCATTTTGTCAACCTAAAAAACCCTCCCTCGTAAGGCCCAACATCATTCTTAATATTAAAAAAAAAACAATTTTTAATAATATAAACCTCAAAATATCTCAAAACGGTCAGTAAATTTTAAACTATTTCAGAAATAATCAAGCTACCAGTTTTTCCCAAAGGTGGAAGAACCTAGGGAGCCCTACTCAAGTTCCCTCAAAAGAGCCTTCAATTTCCCTCAAGGAAAAACTTAAAGTTACCATAAGGGAGTATAAGGCTTAGGGAGCCAAAATTTCCCTTTGCACAATTTACCTGGAAAGAGGAAGTCATTTCCTCAGTAAGGGGCCACAAGTTTTCATATCAAACAAGACTTCAGTAAAACTAAAAAGACTTCAGTAAAACCAAACAAGACTCAGTAAAACTAAAGGTACTGCAGTAAATATCAATACTCAGTAAAACTAAAAAGCCCTTCAGTAAAACCTAACAAGTTTCAGTAAAACCCTATCAAGTTCAGTAAAACCTAAAATTAACTTCATAAAACCAAACATTTATCAGTAAATGCTTATCAATCCCCGTCAGAAATAATTTAAACCTCAGAAAAAATATCAATGTAACTTCAGTAAAACCATAAGTAACTAGAGAGGGCCTATCAAGTTTACCTCAGTAAGAGGAGCCTATCAAGTTTATAACCTTCAGTTAAGAAGGGAGCTTATCAAGTTACTCAGAAAGAGGAGCCTATCAAGTTACTCAGTAAGAGGAGCCTATCAAGTTACCTCAGTAAGGGAGCCTATCAAGTTACCTCAGTAAGGGAGCCTATCAAGTTACCCCAGTAAGGGGAAGCCTATCAAGTTACCTCAGAAAGAGGAGCCTATCAAGTTACTCAGTGAGGAGCCTACAAGTTACCTCATAAGGGAGCCTATCAAGTTACCTCAGTAAGAGGAGCCTATCAAGTTACCTCAGTAAGAGGAGCCTATCAAGTTACCTCAGTAAGAGGAGCCTATCAAGTTACCTCAGTAAGAGGAGCCTATCAAGTTACCTCAGTAAGAGGAGCCTATCAAGTTACCTCAGTAAGAGGAGCCTATCAAGTTACCTCAGTAAGAGGAGCCTATCAAGTTACCTCAGTAAGAGGAGCCTATCAAGTTATCTCAGTAAGAGGAGCCTATCAAGTTACCTCAGTAAGAGGAGCCTATCAAGTTACCTCAGTAAGAGGAGCCTATCAAGTTACCTCAGTAAGAGGCAAGCCTATTCCATGGGTTACCTCAGTAAGAGGAGCCTATCAAGTTACCTCAGTAAGAGGAGCCTATCAAGTTACCTCAGTAAGAGGAGCCTATCAAGTTACCTCAGTAAGAGGAGCCTATCAAGTTACCTCAGTAAGAGGAGCCTATCAAGTTACCTCAGTAAGAGGAGCCTATCAAGTTAATCAGTAAGAGGGGCCTATCAAGTTACCTCAGTAAGGAGCCTATCAAGTTACCTCAAGTAAGAGGAGCCTATCAAGTTACCTCAGTAAGAGGAGCCTATAAAGTTACCTCAGTAAGAGGAGCCTATCAAGTTACCTCAGTAAGAGGAGCCTATCAAGTTACCTCAGTAAGAGGAGCCTATCAAGTTACTTCAGTAAGACACAAGGTTCAATAACTCTCTGCCACACTGTGTATTATAAAGCGAGATTATTACCAGCGACATCTCTCTATATATACACAAAATACTAACAGGGAAATGTCATTTTGATATTGTGAGTCGCTCTGTTTTTTATAAATAAAGCGAACTGAGTTTAAAAAAATATGATGTGTATTTGACTGACTGCTGATTTTGCTATCCGCGTTGTTGGTTGGTTTGTTAGTTGGGTGGTTGGTTGGTTGGCTGACTAACCGAGTAGCTGGTTGTACACGTAGGTGAATACCGGAACTGGAAACCTAGCACTGGGAAAGCCTCGCAAAAGCCTCCAGGGAAAACCTTCCCGAACTTTCTAAACTAAACCGCCTCGCCAATTGCATTTTCTTTTCGCATGCAAATCCCTGAATGGTTTTAAGAGCACAGTAAATAAATTCTTGTACAGGGAAGACTTCGCCAAGACGGTACACACACACACACACACACACACACACACACATACGATAAGACTCTTGGAACAATGAGAGAGTTGAATAAGTATCGATCTACAAAGAAGCGGGGCCAGGAGCTGTGAATCGTCCCCTTCAACCACAAAACCCTCTTCAACACACAAATAACCCTCTTCAAGTGCGTCTGCATTCCTTGCTAACACATTTAAGACAACACCATCCCGGCTACAGTTTTGCTAATGCACCACCCATCGTGCCGCCCACTATATACGCCCACCACAATATACACCCACCACTGAGACGCCCACATGACCGTCTTACAATGGCTTCAAAATAATTTTGCTCGCTCTAAAAAAAAAAATTCTTTAAATTTCTCTTACTCAGACTCTCTCGTGATTTATCCTTTTCAAACTGAAATTGAAAATATACATCACTATTTTTTATTCAGTTATCACTGGTAAAAGAAATATGCTAATACTGATGCTTTTGTTTTCTGGAGAATATTCGCGCAGGTAATTCCTAGTAATATTCATACGATAATGTTTGAGAATATTCCTGCAGGAAAACATTTTCCCGATAACTGCTTCTTCTGCAGTGGATCGTTCACCATCGGGAAATTAACCCCAATCGGTGCAATTATCCGCAGACATCATTAACCAGGAACCATAATACAGTAAGCACCTGTATGCTGTACTTGGCAGCTCATTTGCATATTCTGTTCTTACGTTTTTTACATATGTTTAGGAAGCGAATAAGAAAAATATTAATGGATAATACAAGTAAGGAATACTAAGATTCACAGCCACACAGACGTCAGACACACACACACACGCCAGACAGCCACAAAGACAATGGACAGTAACACAGACGCCAGACAGCCACAAACACTGGACAGCGACACAGATGCCGGGTAGCCACTCAGACACCAGTCAACCATATCAACAAAGCAACAAAGCAGCAGGTAACGATGAAGCAGCAGCAGCAGCAGCAGCAGCAGCAGCAGCAGCAAGCAGCAGCAGCAGCAGCCACTACACACCATGAATGACTACCGTGAGCGAGACTTGACAGTGCTTTGAACCTGGAACTGATTGAAAGAAGGGAGTAGGAGGAAGAGCAGGAGGAAGAGCAGGAAGAAAAGCAGGAGGAAGAGCAGGAAGAAAAGCAGGAGGAAGAATAGAAGGACAAAGAGGAAGAGTTGGAGGAAGCCTAAAGTTTTTGCTTCCTGTCATCATCTGTAATATATATATATATATATATATATATATATATATATATATATATATATATATATATATATATATATATATATAATCAGAAGAAAGTACGCTAAACATGAGATCAACATCATAAAGAGAAGTCTTGTCACAGCCCGTTGCCCAGCTCAACGGGAACCCCAAATATTGATGTCTGACGGAATTCAAAAGCGTCCAGATTGAGCCACTATGGTACCCTGGAAGGATGGTAAGCAGACTTCCTGGGACTACACCTGTGCCCCCACGATGGTGGACACCTACTTGCCATACTGTGAAGCAGAAGGGGGTGGAGTCGCGAGTTACAGGTAGACCTAGAAGATCCACAAATATGTAGACCTGCCCCCTCCCTTGCTATAACTTCGTCCCAGTAGGGTCGGAGACCCTTGGAACTTGGGGCAAGTGTGCTCAAAAGTTCCTCAGAGTTGGGTGAAAAACTTATCGCAGAAACCGAGGATCACAGAGCGGCCAGTTTCCTCTTTCAGAGACTCAGTGTTGCGATCCAGAGGGGAAATACCTGCAGCATTCTGGGCACGCGGTCCACCGCTGCGGAGCTGGATGAAGTATTTGAGATGTAGGCTCTGAGATGCTATTTATGTTGTTCCACTACCTATTGTATTTTTGTTAATGCATATTAATGTATATTAAAGTTAAAAAGAGAAACTTTTGTTTTTCTATTCTGGAGCCACCCTGCCTCGATGGATAACACTGCGCTAGCCAAGGGTTAGAACCATGTACTGGCTCGCCATTGTGAACGAGAATCACATGACGCCTTAACCCACAGGACCACCCAATCCTACAAGAACCAAGCACCCAGCCAAGCTAGGTGTGTTACTCTTGGTCCGAGGACATACGGAGGTGTGGGAGCTATCAAGCTAATTTCATTCTCATCCTTGTTTGGTGCACTTGGTTCTTGTAGGATTGGGTGGTCCTTTGGGTTAAGGAGTCATGTGGTTCTCGCTCACAATGGCAGGCCAGTACAACATGGGTTCGAATCCTTGGCTAGCGCAGTGTTGTTACTGAACAATACCACTCGTTCTTGGTTATTTATATATTATATATATATATATATATATATATATATATATATATATATATATATATATATATATATATATAGTATATGATGCAAAACAACCACTGTGAAAGAATATAGAAATTCCAAGCGCTTTCGTGACTACTCACATTATCAAGGAAAAGTGCTGTGATCTTATTGCATATATATATATATATATATATATATATATATATATATATATATATATATATATATATATATATATATATTATGTAATAAAATATTCCTATTGGTAAAAAAATATATACTAAAAGATGGGGTGGTAGGGGAAGTGGAATATTCAAACGGCTTCAGGAAGAAATCCAAATATTCTTCCTTGAAGCCTTTTTATATATATATATATATATATATATATATATATATAATATATATATATATATATATATAATAAATAAGATAGTAGAATGAATAAATATGATATATATATTTATAAATTATATAATATTATATATAAGTATATATATATATATCAGAGAAGAAGAGAGAGAGAGAGATAGAGAGTGGAGCCTCAAATATCGAACTTTTGATTCCAGACAGCTGTTTGAGTCTGTTACTTAACGAATTTATTCCCATCAGGATAATGTAAATTAGTATTAGTTCATTTCAGACCTCAAAAATAACTTATAAAAGCACTATACAAAAATACACTTACATAACTGGTCGTTCGGGAGCAGTCGTATTTGAGGTTCCAACTGTGTGTTGTATATAAATATATATATATATAATATATAAGTTATACTATATTAATATATATATATATAAATGCTTTCAAACGTACCAGCTATCACTCCACCGAGGCAGGTGGCCCAAAAGGAAAAACGAAAGTTTCTCCTTTCAAATTTAGTAATATATACAGGAGAAGGGGTTACTAGCCCCTTGCTCCCGACATTTTAGTCGCCTCTTACGACACGCATGGCTTACGGAGGAAGAATTCTGTTCCACTTCCACTGCCAGCCACAGGGAGACCCAGAAGATCCGCAAATATGAAGACCTTCCCCCTTGCTATAACTTCATCCCAATAGGGTCGGAGACCCTTGGAGCATGGGGCAAGTGTGATCTAAAGTTCCTAATAGAGCTGGGTGAAAAGCTCATCATAGAAACCAAGAACCACAGGGCGACCAGCTTCCTCTTTCAGAGACTCAGTGTTGCGATCCAGAGAGGAAATGCCTGCAGCATTCTGGGCACGCGGCCCACCGCCGGGGAGCTGGACGAAGTATTCGAGATGTAGCTCTGAGTTACCCATGTTGTTTTTCTATCGTATTTTTGTGAATGTTTTGTCAATGTATTTTGTCTTTAAATAAAATATATATAAAAAATATAGGGGGTGGTAGGAGAAAATTCTAAAACAGCTTCAGGGAGAACCTTGAGTTTTCCCTGAAGCAAGTTTATTGTTTTCTCTGAGGATGAGGGTCCCTATAACAGTTCTAGAGGTGGTACCTCCCTATTATATATATATATATATATATATATATATATATATATATATATATATATAATATATATATATATAATAATTATGTTGATTTGTTGGTATTACACTCTCATATTGCTGCAATGTCAGAGTGTGATTTATACGACTTTCGCATGTGACGATTCAAATGTCAGAGAAGGAATTGGTGCCTTTGTTGACAGACACGAATTCGCAGTACAGCATAACCACAAGTCTCACAAAACACATACTGGTCATTGACTGGCTGACTGATTAGTGGGAATGCTAGAAAACCATTTCGTAAAAAAAAATGAAATGGATATCTATTCTCTCTTCTGCTGTTTGTTGATGAAGCTCAAAACTCATGAAAATTTACATGCTGTAAAAAAAAAATGGATACCTGCTATTTCTTTGTTTTGCTAGTTTAGAACACTCCGAAACCTTAGGCTAGGTTATGGATTCTGCAGTTTAGTGTTTGCTAGTTAACACTAGTTAGTCGCAGCTATTATTCAGTCTTAGTGTTCCAGTATTAACAGCTTTGTGTTGCATATTAAAGCTAGTTTAGTTGCAATATAAACAGTTTAGTGTTGCAGTATTAACAGCTAGTTTAGTTGCAATATAAACAGTTTAGTGTTGCAGTATTAACAGCTAGTTTAGTTGCAATATAAACAGTTTAGTGTTCAGTATTAACTGCTAGTAGTACATTATTAACAGCTAGTTTAGTTGCACTATATACAGTTTAGTGTTCCATTATTAACAGTTTAGTGTTGCAGTATTAACAGCTAGTTTAGTTGCAATATAAACAGTTTAGTGTTGCAGTATTAACTGCTAGTTAGATACATTATTAAATAATAGTTTAGTGTTGCAGTATTAACAGCTAGTTTAGTGTTGCATTATTAACAGTTTAGTGTTGCAGTATTAACTGCTAATTTAGTATTGCAATATTAAATAATAGTTTAGTGTTGCAGTACTAACTGCTGGTTTAGTGTTGCAGTAATAAGTGGCAGTTTGTCTAGCGTTGCAGTTTTAAAGAAACTGTCAATACTGTGTATAAGAATACAGCTCATACTGTCTCGACTGTTGTATTCCACTGGATCTGTCAAATACATGGACACACGTCGGTACATAACCAAACACACATGGACAAACAAGATACCCAAGTGTTGCACATGTGTTCCGTTAATCAGTTTTGTTTGTTTTTATATACATTAATAGCATGAAACGCAGACACATGCTGGTACATGGTCAAACACACATGGACACATAAAGCTTTATATCGAACCACGTTTCCCTCCTGGCGAGTTTTAATGTAGTCAATCTGCATGGGTCATTTCCCTTCATTATTGCAAACATAACAAGCCTAGTACAAACCCAACACAATGTCTTTCAATAAACACGTTCTGGGTGAATGCATTAGAGTCCATTTCTCTCAAGTTGTGGGAGCAAAAGAGCTCTAGGAATCTGTCATGTATTCACCGTGTCACTCGTCAGAAAGAAAGTACAAGAACAACCAGCCTAGTTTAGACACAACCAGCCTAGTACAAACACAACTAGCCTAGTATAAATACAACTAGCTTAGTGCAAACACAGCTAGCCTAGTACAAGCACAACTAGACTAGCACAAATACAATTAGTTGAGTAGAAACACAGTTTGGTAGAAATACAAGTAGGTTAGTACAAGCACAACTAGCCTAGTACAAATAACCAGCCTAGTAAAGCACAACTAGCCTAGTACAAATAACCAGCCTAGTAAAGCACAACTAGCCTAGTACAAATAACCAGCCTAGTAAAGCACAACTAGCCTAGTACAAGCACAACTAGCCAAGTTTAAACAATCAGCCTAGTACAAACAAACCGCCTAATACAAACACAGCTAGCACAGTACAAATATCACCAGCTTAGTACAAACTAGCACCAAACACACAAAAAAGTATTTATAGTTTGCGAAGAAAAACTACGAACTTTCCCTGCATTATCGTGATTACTTCAGTCAAAAAGTAACAATTATCATTAATTATTCCGGGGTAGTATATACTAAGTTGCTCTCGCTCACCAACTTAACATTTTAGAGACATAAAACTTTGGCACTTATCGTTCTTGTTAAGTTATGCATGTATGCTAATGAGGCAGCACCTAACGCTAATTTTATGCATTAAAATCCAAAAAAATTGCAGCTGAAATACGAGACGATACAACGTTATGACTGTTAAGATCGTTAATGGTGCTGGCGATCACCGCCCCTGCGGCCCGGTCTCAGAGCAGGCTTCATAAATTAGAAAGGAAATATTATAGTAATATGGACTCCTAAGACCCACGGGCAAAGAAAAATATTAAGAAGTTAATGAGTGCGAGTAGGAGTCAAGAATAATTTACCTGCCATTTTAAGTTCACGAGTAGCGACAACAAAAGGCAGAACTAAGGGGGCATGATACCCTACATACCTGATGTACCTGTGACCTGTTTCGTGGGTTTTTCTGCCTCCTGAACTAGGCTATTGCTGTTAGCGACCTTCACAAAAATCACAACCTGGTGGACCGTTCTTAATGTCCAAAATTAATTTACGCTTAGGTAGATGTTTTGTGTGTGTGTGTGTGTGTGTGTGTAATGGATGTATTGTGCGTCGTTCCTTATATATATATATATATATATATATATATATATATATATATATATATATATATAAAATATATATAATATATATAATATAAATAAGTGCCATCACTCACACAGTGTCAACAATATTTACTGCCTAAGGCAGGGACTAAATTTTAACTTACATACGCTGGCGTGTTAATTTAAGGACCATGGATCAAGGTTTCGATCAACCTTCCATCAAGGGGGTGCCTTGATTACAGTGAAGAGCTCTTGTTCAAGGAGTTGGAACAACCCTCCCCTGCCTGAAGAGCATAATAAACACATACATAACACGCAGTGTATATAACATGCTAAAAAAAACTGGTTGGTTAATGGGGTTCAACGCCGATCAACAACACGTGGGGCATTAAGGGTGCAAGTAACCTTTTTCACCATCAGACAAGAAAACTTTAATCCTCTCAGCATATATACGAGGAGAAAAATACACCTCTCTGTGTGTATATATGCACCAATAACTCTTGCGCATATTGCATGCTACAGGAATTTATATAAAAAAAAAAATACGTTTCATGAAACTACAATTTGTATAAAATTTCAACTTATATGAAATTACGATTTATATGAAACTGAATTTTTATGAAATTTTAATTCATGTGAAATTTAAACTAATGTAAAATAAATATAATGGAATCGAAACAGTCTTAATGTGAAACTTTATAACAGTTTTGGCAGAATAGGCGAGTTACTCATGGGCATGACAGAGAACGTACACAAAGTCTCAGAGAAAACGGGCGTCTTAGTTTTCCAGGGTAAAATATTTTACTTTGAGGGGACGAAATTTTTTATTTATTACGTAGAAAAGCCTACCAATATTGTTTAACAATGGTCTCACGGGTACACAGGTGCCACTAGAATATAAATGAGCAACAGTTTGTAAATTAGTACAAGTGTATAATGGGTAGGTAATGGTATGCAATAACGACACGATGGTAGAGAGAATGAGATATTATGGAACTCTTTACTGACAACATTTCGCCCATGTAATGCACATTACCAAATCACAAATGTTTGTGATCTGATGAAGTCCACTGCGTAGGAGAAGCAGCATCAATTAAGGATTCCATAATACAGTATATTATGTAGATTATCTTAAGATAAAGTAACACATTCAAACACTCTGGGACCCACAGAACCTCGTTTGGACAAAATTCACGAAAGAACAACTTTTTTCCAGCCTAATGAGAGTGAAACGTTGCCTAATGAAAGCTTTGCCCTACACACACACACACACACACACACACTGCTGAGGTTTCGCCCTCTAAATCACAGCCCGTATGATGTTCACTGGTAAGCGCCAAGTCCGCAGGGGTCATACAGCTCCTGGAGAATAGTAGGTAATTATGTTCAATACATGAAATGGGAAAGCAGCTGCCTTTCACGGGAAGCCACCTCCTTTTCACAAACATCTAGGCGCCTCCCCTTGATTATTACGTATCCAAACGTAATATTAAACAAATAACCCGCACATATAACGACGTGTCGGTCTAGTTAATGACCCAAAAAGTCATGAGTTTTTTTTTTCCTATGTGTGGCCATTTTTGTGTACTGTTCTAGTCACTGCATTGTGCATTTTTATTCAAACACAATATTATATGGTTGGTAACTGTTCACTTCAACATTTTTAACGTCCATCATTTTCACTATCCCGTTTAGGTGGTTTATTTAAAGCCTATCGACTACACTAGAGGCGAAAATACTTTAACAACTAAAATAGTGAAAAAGATAAACTCTCGGTGTATATATATACACTGAGGCATACACCTCTCAGTGTATATACAGTGTATTTAGTGAATATACCTCTGGCCACACTTCCTTTCATATTACCAGAATAACATTAAATATAAGAGCATTACCCAATTACATTGCAGCAAAAAAAGTAATTAACATTCTTGCGTTATTTTATTATTAGAAATTATATTTCTATGCGAGCTGTTGGTATCATTTACTTCTGTTGCTACTGGTTCTCCCTCTGTCGTAACAGGCCAAAACCCGGGCCAAGAACAACACCGGCGAACTATAACCGTTTTAACACCATTTCCTTCTGCTCTGTTGGAACTACCAATTCCTTCTGTTATTACCATTTTTCCCCCAGCCATGTTAAAACCAATGCCTTCTTTTAATAAAATTTCCTTCATTTCCGTTGGTAACGTCATTTACATATCTAAAGTTACTAAGATTTTATACGAGTTGGTAATGATCTTTACACTGGAACTATTGTTAACGCTACTGATATTTACATTGGAACTATTATTAATACTACTGATATTTACACTGGAACTATTGTTAACGCTACTGATATTTACATTGGAACTATTATTAATACTACTGATATTTACATTGGAACTATTGTTAATAATACATTGGGACTGTTGTTAACGCTGTTCCCACTGGGTTTGTTGTTAACGCCATTCCCACTGGGTCTGTTGTTAACGCTGTTCCCACTGGGTATATTGTTAACGCTGTTCCCACTGGGTCTGTTATTAACGCTGTTCCCATTGGGTCTGTTAACGTTGTTCCCACTGGGTATATTGTTAACGCTGTTCCCACTGGTTCTGTTAACACTGTTCCCACTGGGTCTGTTGTTAACGCTGTTCCCATTGGGTCTGTTGTTAGTGCTGCTATCATTGAGACTGTTGTTACGCTGTTCCCAATGGAACTGTTGCTAAACTCCCTGTCATTCTTGCGTACACCATTCCCATCCCTCCGGACGTTAATACCATTCCCATCCCTCCGGACGTTAATACCATTCCCATCCCTCCGGACGGTAATACCATTCCCATCCATCCGGAGGTTATACCATTCCCATCACAGTAAAAGTGATGGTTGTGGGAATAAAGTTCAACTTTATCAACTCTGGCTTCAATTAAACTAGGTTCGTTGGTGTTAATTTTTATTGATTTATTTATTTACTTTTGAGTTATACGACCTTACCTTCTGTTCTTTTTTTTTTATCCAGACTATTCTTTCTATGTTCGTTTTCTATCAGTTCTCTTCACAGCTTTTTACTCCCTGCCTTTCCTTAGCTATTCTCCCCACTTCCATCATCTATTAATCTCCCTTCCCCCCCTCCCTTTCCCTCTCTCTCTCTCTCTCTCTCTCTTGACAAGGAAACAGTCAACTTTTGCGCCCAGTGTAACTCTCATGTCGATGTATCCAATTTTGCTAAATAAAATTCTCTATCTCTCTCTTTCTCTCTCATATATCACAATAAGCAACAGAAGTCCTCAGTGGCCTATAAGACAAAAAGACGGTCATTACTTAGTCTTTACTTTGGATACATTTTTAAGACCCATGATTCCCAGGCTTTAAAGACCTGTTGTCCATGGTTTTTAAGACCTGAGGTTCATGGTTTTTAAGACACGAGGTTCCTGGTTTTTAAGACCTGAGGTCCATGGTTTTTAATACCTGTTGTCCATGGTTTTTAAGACACGAGGTGGTAGGATTTCTTTCTACCTTGCTAGTTTTGTTAGTATTACTGGATATTTTTTTTCTATTTAAAAGGGCGGTGTGTAGAATGTACAACACACACACACACACACACACACACACACACACACACACACACACACACACACAATATCCGAATGAGCCTCGGTCAAAAAATAACCCGTCATTCCTTCCCAATGGCACTTCTGAACATCAGAACGGTCAAAAATGACTCACTTTACAAGCAGGTATAACAGAGCACTATAGTGTAGGGAGTAACTACGCTGGTTAACAGCCAGCCAGCAGGCGAGAACCAGGAGCTGGAGCCCAGATTCTACACGCAGCTAGGTAAGTGCGAGCACGCGCGCGAACACACAAAAAAAGGCAATACCAATCAAGCGTACCCAGCACGGCATAAAACTAACTCGTTAACCAACTACAGTGAAGGCAACTGCCACAAACACTATCACAGTGTCTGCAGCGTGGGTACAACCTATTATATTATATATATATATATATATTTTATATATATATATATATATATATATATATATATATATATATATATATATATATATATATATATATAATATACATTATATATATATATATATATATATATATATATATATATATAATATACATGTATATATATATATATAATATATATATATATATATATATATATATATATATATATATATATATATATATATATATATATATATAAGAACATAAGAAAGAAGGAACACTGCAACAGGCCTACTGACCCATGCGGAGCAGGTCCATTCCCCCCCCCTGGGATTAGACCAATGACCCACCCCCCGGATTATCCCAATGACCCACCCAGTCTGGTCATCCCCACTCAAGGATGGAGCACTGTACCAGACCCAGCAGCACAAGCTAGTCACGTCCAACTCGCACCCACCCACACCCACTCATGTATTTATCTAACCTATTTTTAAAACTACACAACGTTTTAGCCTCAATAACTGTACTCGGGAGCTTGTTCCACTCATCCACAACTCTATTACCAAACCAGTGCTTTCCTATATCCTTCCTGAATCTGAATTTTTCCAACTTGAAACCATTGCTGCGAGTCCTGTCTTCGCTGGAAATTTTCAGCACACTATTTACATTCCCTTTATTTATTCCTGTTTTCCATTTATACACCTCGATCATATCTCCCCTAATTCTACGCCTTTCGAGAGAGTGCAGATTCAGGGCCTTCAGTCTATCCTCATAGGGAAGATTTCTGATACATGAGATCATCTTTGTCATCCTCCTTTGTACGTTTTCCAGAGCATTTATGGCCATTCTGTAATACGGTGACCAGAACTGAGCAGCATCGTCTAAATGAGGCCTAACCAAGGATATATAGAGTTGAAGAACAACCTGAGGACTTCTATTATTTATACATCTAGATATGAAGCCAAGAATTCTGTTAGCTATATTGCAAACACAAATGCACTGTTGTCTTGGTTTTAGGTTACTGTTAACCAGAACTCCTAAATCCTTTTCGCAATAGGTAGTATTAAGATCTTCATTATTTAGTTTATATGTGGCATGGTTATTTAACTGTCCAACATTTAGAACTTTGCATTTGTCAATATTAAATTGCATCTGCCACTTCTCCGACCATTGCGTCAGTCTATTCAAATCATCCTGGAGTGCTCTAATGTCCTCATTAGAATGAATTGGACGGCCTATTTTGGTGTCATCAGCAAATTTGCTTATGTCGCTATTTATTCCCACATCTATGTCGTTTATGTAAATTGTGAACAACAACGGGCCCAACACTGACCCCTGAGGAACACCGCTTGTGACGTGCCCCCATTCTGATTTCTCCCCATTTATGCAAACTCTCTGCTGTCTATTTGTCAGCCATGCCTCTACCCAGGAAAAAATTTCTCCTATCCCGTGTGCCCTAAGTTTCCTCAATAGCCTCTGGTGTGGAACTCTATCGAAAGCCTTACTGAAGTCCATATACACAATATCATATTCATTACCATGATCTACCTCCTCAAACACCTTAGTGAAAAAAGTTAGTAAATTCGTAAGACAGGAACGCCCCTTTGTAAAACCGTGTTGAGAATCATTAATCAATCTGTGCCTGTCAAGATGGCTACGAATGGCTTCGGCAATTATTGATTCCATAAATTTTCCCACTATGGAGGTAAGGCTTATTGTTCGATAGTTCGAAGCCAAGGACCTGTCACCTGCCTTGTAAATAGGGGAAGTTCGTGAGGTAGTAGGTAAAATGAAAGGGGGTAAGGCAGCCGGGATTGATGGGATAAAGATAGAAATGTTAAAAGCAGGTGGGGATATAGTTTTGGAGTGGTTGGTGCAATTATTTAATAAATGTATGGAAGAGGGTAAGGTACCTAGGGATTGGCAGAGAGCATGCATAGTTCCTTTGTATAAAGGCAAAGGGGATAAAAGAGAGTGCAAAAATTATAGGGAGATAAGTCTGCTGAGTATACCTGGTAAAGTGTATGGTAGAGTTATTATTGAAAGAAGTAAGAGTAAGACGGAGAATAGGATAGCAGATGAACAAGGAGGCTTTAGGAAAGGTAGGGGGTGTGTGGACCAGGTGTTTACAGTGAAACATATAAGTGAACAGTATTTAGATAAGGCTAAAGAGGTCTTTGTGGCATTTATGGATTTGGAAAAGGCGTATGACAGGGTGGATAGGGGGGCAATGTGGCAGATGTTGCAAGTGTATGGTGTAGGAGGTAGGTTACTGAAAGCAGTGAAGAGTTTTTACGAGGATAGTGAGGCTCAAGTTAGAGTATGTAGGAAAGAGGGAAATTATTTCCCAGTAAAAGTAGGCCTTAGACAAGGATGTGTGATGTCACCGTGGTTGTTTAATATATTTATAGATGGGGTTGTAAGAGAAGTAAATGCGAGGGTCTTGGCAAGAGGCGTGGAGTTAACAGATAAAGAATCACACACAAAGTGGGAGTTGTCACAGCTGCTCTTTGCTGATGACACTGTGCTCTTGGGAGATTCTGAAGAGAAGTTGCAGAGATTGGTGGATGAATTTGGTAGGGTGTGCAAAAGAAGAAAATTAAAGGTGAATACAGGAAAGAGTAAGGTTATGAGGATAACAAAAAGATTAGGTGATGAAAGATTGAATATCAGATTGGAGGGAGAGAGTATGGAGGAGGTGAATGTATTCAGATATTTGGGAGTGGACGTGTCAGCGGATGGGTCTATGAAAGATGAGGTGAATCATAGAATTGATGAGGGGAAAAGAGTGGTGCACTTAGGAGTCTGTGGAGACAAAGAACTTTGTCCTTGGAGGCAAAGAGGGAAATGTATGAGAGTATAGTTTTACCAACGCTCTTATATGGGTGTGAAGCATGGGTGATGAATGTTGCAGCGAGAAGAAGGCTGGAGGCAGTGGAAATGTCATGTCTGAGGGCAATGTGTGGTGTGAATATAATGCAGAGAATTCGTAGTTTGGAAGTTAGGAGGAGGTGTGGGATTACCAAAACTGTTGTCCAGAGGGCTGAGGAAGGGTTGTTGAGGTGGTTCGGACATGTAGAGAGAATGGAGCAAAACAGAATGACTTCAAGAGTGTATCAGTCTGTAGTGGAAGGAAGGCGGGGTAGAGGTCGGCCTAGGAAAGGTTGGAGGGAGGGGGTAAAGGAGGTTTTGTGTGCGAGGGGCTTGGACTTCCAGCAGGCATGCGTGAGCGTGTTTGATAGGAGTGAATGGAGACAAATGGTTTTTAATACTTGACGTGCTGTTGGAGTGTGAGCAAAGTAACATTTATGAAGGGGTTCAGGGAAACCGGCAGGCCGGACTTGAGTCCTGGAGATGGGAAGTACAGTGCCTGCACTCTGAAGGAGGGGTGTTAATGTTGCAGTTTAAAAACTGTAGTGCAAAGCACCCTTCTGGCAAGACAGTGATGGAGTGAATGATGGTGAAAGTTTTTTTTTCGGGCCACCCTGCCTTGGTGGGAATCGGCCAGTGCGATAAATAAATAAATAAATATATATATATATATATATATATATATATATATATATATATATATATATATATTATATATATATATATATATATATATATATAGAGGCAAAGAAGGGAATGTATGAAAGTATAGTAGTACCAACACTCTTATATGGATGTGAAGCTTGGGTGGTAAATGCAGCAGCGAGGAGACGGTTGGAGGCAGTGGAGATGTCCTGTCTAAGGGCAATGTGTGGTGTAAATATTATGCAGAAAATTCGGAGTGTCGAAATTAGGAGAAGGTGTAGAGTTAATAAAAGCATTAGTCAGAGGGCAGAAGAGGGGTTGTTGAGGTGGTTTGGTCATTTAGAGAGAATGGATCAAAGTAGAATGACATGGAAAGCATATAAATCTATAGGGGAAGGAAAGAGGGGAAGAGGTCGTCCTCGAAAGGGTTGGAAAGAGGGGGTAAAGGAGGTTTTGTGGGCGAGGGGCTTGGACTTCCAGCAAGCGTGCATGAGCGTGTTAGATAGGAGTGAATGGAGACGAATGATACTTGGGACCTGACGATCTGTTGGAGTGTGAGCAGGGTAATATTTAGTGAAGGGATTCAGGGAAACCGGTTATTTTCATATAGTCGGACTTGAGTCCTGGAAATGGGAAGTACAATGCCTGCACTTTAAAGGAGTGGTTTGGGATATTGGCAGTTTGGAGGGATATGTTGTGTATCTCTATACGTATATGCTTCTAAACTGTTGTATTCTGGGCACCTCTGCAAAAGCAGTGATAATGTGTGAGTGTGGTGAAAGTGTTGAATGATGATGAAAGTATTTTCTTTTTGGGGATTTTCTTTCTTTTTTTGGGTCACCCTGCCTCGGTGAGAGACGACCAACTTGTTGAAATATATATATATATATATATATATTATATATATATATATTATTATTTTTTTTTTTTTTTTTATTATCACACCGGCCGATTCCCACCAAGGCAGGGTGGCCCGAAAAAGAAAAACTTTCACCATCATTCACTCCATCACTGTCTTGCCAGAAGGGTGCTTTACACTACAGTTTTTAAACTGCAACATTAACACCCCTCCATTTATTCAGAGTGCAGGCACTGTACTTCCCATCTCCAGGACTCAAGTCCGGCCTGCCGGTTTCCCTGAATCCCTTCATAAATGTTACTTTGCTCACACTCCAACAGCACGTCAAGTATTAAAAACCATTGTTCCCATTCACTCCTATCAAACACGCTCACGCATGCCTGCTGGAAGTCCAAGCCCCTCGCACACAAAACCTCCTTTACCCCCTCCCTCCAACCCTTCCTAGGCCGACCCCTACCCCGCCTTCCTTCCACTACAGACTGATACACTCTTGAAGTCATTCTGTTTCGCTCCATTCTCTCTACATGTCCGAACCACCTCAACAACCCTTCCTCAGCCCTCTGGACAACAGTTTTGGTAATCCCGCACCTCCTCCTAACTTCCAAACTACGAATTCTCTGCATTATATTCACACCACACATTGCCCTCAGACATGACATCTCCACTGCCTCCAGCCTTCTCCTCGCTGCAACATTCATCACCACGCTTCACACCCATATAAGAGCGTTGGTAAAACTATACTCTCATACATTCCCCTCTTTGCCTCCAAGGACAAAGTTCTTTGTCTCACAGACTCCTAAGTGCACCACTCACTCTTTTTCCCTCATCAATTCTATGATTCCCTCATCTTTCATAGACCCATCCGCTGACACG
>NC_069487.1:12518302-12628302 GCF_026875155.1 Cherax quadricarinatus | reverse complement strand
CTTAATCTCCTGTTCAGCTCCTCACATCCCTCCTGTCATTTCTTGTGAGTTCTCCACCTTCTGTCCTTAATCTGATCACCTGGTCTTTGACTGTTGTCTTCCTCCTGATGTGGCTATACAACAGTTTCGGGTCAGTCTTGATTCTCGATGCTATGTCATTTTCATACTGTCGCTGGGCCCCCCTCCTTACCTGTGGTACTCTTTCCCTGGCTCTGCGACTGATCTCCCTATTTTCGTGTGTTCTCTGCCTTCTGTACTTTTTCCATTCTCTATTGCACTTTTTTTTTGCCTCCTTACACCGTCGGGTAAACCAGGGCTTGTTCTGGTCTTCCGTTGTTACTGTTTGCCCTTGGGAATGAACCTTTCCACTGCCTCCTTGCATTTTGTTGCTACATATTCCATCATTTCATTTACTGGTTTTTCCTGCCAGTTCTCTGTCCCACTGGACCTCCCGCAGGAAGTTCTTCAACCCTATGTAGTCCCCTCTTTTATAGTCAGGCTTTTCCCATTCTACTCCTGTTATTCTCTCCACTTGCAGCTCTACTATGTATTCAAAGCACAGAACCACGTGGTCGCTAGCTCCTAGGGGACTCTCATACTTGATGTCCTCAATGTCTGAGCTGCCCAGGGTGAACACAAGATCCAATCTTGCTGGTTCATCCTGTGTGTGTGTGTGTGTGTGTGTGTGTGTGTGTGTGTACAATAACGTTTTTCAAGTACGTGTTAGTGTACAGACACGACACACCCAAACAGAAAACACCAACAGTAAACATTAACGAGAAAAGCAACCAATACTCACCCTTTAACAATCTTCAACACGTGTAAATGTACCAAGGGCACACCTGAACAATAAACTGTCAACGGGTACTCACCTGGGTAGAAGGTCAGCTTCGCCGTTGGTAAAGGGTGGCAGGTGGCCGTTGGTGGCCACAACAGCGGCGGCGGCAGCGGTGGGAACGACGACGATGGCGGAGGAGGAGGAAGCAACAGGAGGGAAGCCGTTGTGTAGCTGGCTGAGCCGGCGCTCCAGTTCTTCGGGATCATTGAGCACTCGAGTCTCCACGATGGGTGCTGATCGGCCCACCTGAAATAACCAACAACAAAACATTTGCAAAACCGCAGGTCTGGCTTGTTTTATCTACTGAATGGTTATAATTATAACCCTAATTTTTAAAGAGGTGGAGTGGTAAGTCAGTGGAAGGCCTCGGTCAGATGACCAAAAACTCCAGCTGAGGGTCATCATGTGACTAAAACTCGCGTCAGGAAACACTTGTCCTGCTTCCTGACAAACCTTACTTAATGTAACCTGGCTTGTCTTGACTTAAAACCCTCCGTTCAGTGACCACTGGGCAACATTATTACATTCACGGGAAAGCGCTAAATCAGCTAGGGTCATACAGTGTTAAAGAAAACAACATATCCTATTTTCTGGCATATAAGGCGCGTCCCCCCCCCGTCTTGAAAAATCATCTTGCGCCTTATATGCTCAAGGTCAGGGTCAAGGGTAGACTTTGGGCTACACTAACGTTACGTTACAACTTCTTGGACACATCGTCTTAATGCTCGTGCGCCTTACATGCAGGAAAACATGTTAAAGGTGGCAGTAATCATCGCCCCCTCGTCCCGGTCTCAGACCAAGCCTCTTAAATACAGTGATAATGTGTATAGTGATAATTATAGTGCTAATTTAAAATGATAACTTATGAATATAAAGAATATGATTTAACTTGGACTAATAAGTAAAAAAAAACAGTCAAGTAAAATGTAAACAAAAGGTAGAAACATTTGCAAGACAAAATGCAATTATTATTAGATAGAAAAACAATCACTAAACCCGTGTGGGTTGATTTATTCAGCCAGATATTAAGGAGTCAGGTCGCAGGGGGCGATGACCCCACCAGACTCATCAACATCTATTCCGACAATGTTTCTGACAGCTGGTGTATGCCAGCATACACGTGAGAGAGGAATTAGTATTCAGTGTATTAATGTGTATTTTAGGGTAAATGTAAATGGCTTTGAACTTTTTCCTGTACTCGCATAGAAGGGCTCATACCAGAGACCTGGTTTATACCAGGTCTCTGGTATGAACCAGGTCTCAAACTTGTGGAGTAATTCACTTAGGAGGGCACACGAATTTCTTTCATCTCGTGACTACTCTCTCTCTCTCTCTCTCTCTCGCACTCTCTCTCCTGACCATGACTTCCTGCTACCATGACTGCCATGCATATATCATCACATATCTTTCCCTTTTCGTTTTAATACCAATTATCTCTCTTACTTTCAACACATCATTAGATTTTTTTTTCATAATGGGGAAAAATAGTTTGAATTTCCAATCGAAATCAAAATTGTCAAGATGATAAAAAAAATTCTGTGGATTATAAAGTGCGAAAATTTTGATTTGCATTTTTTGTAATTACTGTGTTCATTATAATAAATTATGCAAGTTTGATTTTGTTTCAGGTTATGCGAATTTTGTGTTTTGTGTTCACTGAGGTGTAATGAATGTGTATGAGACTCTGGTTCTTGTATAACACACGTATGATATTCGTTTCTGTGTTCCATTCACAATATTGAATGGAATACTGTTTAGTGTTCCATTCACTGGAAAACAAAGAACGGAACACTGTTGTTAAGTGTTCCAATCACTAGAGGAAAGAGAACATAAGAACAGAAGGCATACTGGCCCATACAAGGCAGGTCTTTATCAAAACCTTGTATATCCAAGCAGGTGGAATATACTGGCTGACCTTGTACAACCAAGCAGGTGGAATATACTGGCTGACCTTGTACAACCAAGCAGGTGGAATATACTGGCTGGCCTTGTACAACCAAGCAGGTGGAATATACTGGCTGGCCTTGTACAACCAAGCAGGTGGAATATACTGGCTGGCCTTGTACAACCAAGCAGGTGGAATATACTGGCTGACCTTGTACAACCAAGCAGGTGGAATATACTGGCTGACCTTGTACAACCAAGCAGGTGGAATATACTGGCTGACCTTGTACAACCAAGCAGGTGGAATATACTGGCTGACCTTGTACAACCAAGCAGGTGGAATATATTCGCCTCTCTGACCTTTTACATCCTAGGAGGAGCCAACTCACCTGTCTGACCTGAAAGTCCGGGGAGGTTGGTTCTATGGGTCTAGCCACGACTAGTCTGACGTGTGAGCCACTCTGGCGAAGCACGACGGCCACCTGGTCACTACCCATCCCGCGAAGATTCACTTCTCCGATCTGAAGGATGTGATCGCCAGACTGAAGCCTCGCGTCCTGTAATCCACAGAAGAAAAGGATTCCTTAGAATAAAAGTCACAACATTGTGAATAAAAGTAACAAACTGTGAACACAATTTACAATATTGTGACTAAAATTAATAATAGTGTAAATAAAATGAATAATATTGTGAGTAAAATAAATACATGTATTGTAATTAAAATTAATAATATTGTGAATAACCGTAAAAAATAGTGAATAAAATTCACAATATTGTGAATGTTTACAATATTGTTGATAGAATAAAATTCAAAATGAAGTTCCATCCTCCTCTTCCTCTTTCTCCACCTCTTCTTCCTCAGCACTTCATCCTCCTCCTCCATCTACCCTCCCTCGCCTCCATCTACCCTCCCTCGCCTCCATCTACCCTCCCTCGCCTCCATCTACCCTCCCTCGCCTCCATCTACCCTCCCTCGCCTCCATCTACCCTCCCTCGCCTCCATCTACCCTCCCTCGCCTCCATCTACCTTCCCTCGCCTCCATCTACCCTCCCTCGCCTCCATCTTGATGCCCTATAATTCCTTCAGTGATGAAAAATTGGTAAATTATATTGAAGGTTTTCCACATACTAATTATAGCAATTATTCAATTATTGTACCACGTGTCCTAATGTTTCAGCAATTATTGTTCCACGTGTCCTAACATTTCAACACTTGTTGTTCCACGTTTCCTAACATGGGATAAATCGTTGTTTCACTAGGTAAGTGGTGGAGGGGAACACCAAACACAGTTTCAAGTCTACGTATGATCCGGCTTTGGAGGTCATCGGTCAGAGAAGCCGGTCGATAGTAATTAAGAATCAGAGCCAGGAGCTGTGACTCGATATAACATTTTTACGACTCTCTGTAAACAAGAATATTGATCAATGTTTATTTCTTATTTTCTGTAATTACCATTATTATATTCATGGAAAGCGCTAAATCCATAGGGGTTATCAGCGCCTAAGAAATGAACACAATCACCTTTCACCCCCATAGAGAGGGTGGTAGTCTCCAGGTTTCGCTCGAGCTCTGGGCGAAACGACTGTCTTACGGATAAAGCTTCCTCTGCCCTAAGTGCCTTTGTATAGGCCATTTATTGCTGGCACTGTGCCTTCCTAGCAGGCTGTTGGTGCTAGCGGCCCGTATACATACAGCCATCACAACCTTGGTTACAATAAAATAGTCTTGTATATCTATCTGGTGGTCTGTGGTGCTCGTGCGGGTTTTGAGACACGCACACGTCACAATTTCCATTAAGGTTGACGAGACAAACCTTTTAATTTTATATATTTGGCGAGAGAGAGAGAGAGAGAGAGATTGTGGCCATTTACTCATCACTTTGACAACTAAGTCACTCACATCCATATTATGTATGTATGTATGTATGTATGTATGTATGTGTATATATATATATGTATATATTTTAATATATATATATATATATTTTATATATATATATATATATATATATATATATATATATATATATATATATATATATATATATATAGTCGTGCCGAATAGGCAGAACTTGCGATCTTGGCTTAAATAGCAACGCTCATCTTGCCATATAGGACAAGTGAAAATTTGTGTATGCAATAATTTCGCCAAAATCATTCTGAACCTAACGAAAAAAATATATTTGATTGTGTTTTAGTACTAAATTATGGTAAACGTATTTAAAATATATTTAGTTGGGTTAGGCTAAAATAAATTGCTCTTGTTATAAGAAGGTTAGGTATGTTTTCTAAGTTTCTTCTGGCGGAAAATTAAAAATTTTTATATTAACATTAATGAAAAAATATATCTTTAAACGTATAAGAGAAAATTTCAGAAAGGACTTAATTTTAAATGGGTTCTTGCTAATTGACCAGTTTTACATATTCGGCACGACATTTTTATATATATATATATATATATATATATATATATATATATATAATATATATATATATTAATATATATATATATATATATATATATATATATACACACACACACCTACCGTCCGACTTACGCTCTGCTCGACATACGACCACTCGTACTTACGACCATACTGTTTACAGCTTAGCTTAAGTTATTTTGTACTTTTCTGTTCATGCATACGAATGTTTTCGTATATTTTCATGCATATGAATGTTTTGTATGCAAATAAACAACTGTTTGTTTTGTACACAGTGTTTCTCCTAAACCTGACAGTATAAAATACAGTACTAAAAGCATAAGGTTAAACTTGCATCCATTTTGACTTACGACCGGTTGGTCGATATATATTATACATGTGGCTGCGCGTCACAGCTACACAAGGGGAAAAGGGTGGAGGAGCACCTGCAAACAGGTGGTTATGGGAGAGATGCGTGTGCCTAATACTTAGTCGACAGAGACTGATCTCAAGGTGATAATTCCTGTTAAAAGAGGAGGGCCAAACATGCACATGGTGTAATAAAGTTGGTAGAATTACCGACAATATGTAAAGTAAAAGGACACAAGTGCAACTAATGTGACATTTATTGTGGCAACGTTTCGCTCTCCAGGAGCTTTATCAAGCTAATGGCTTGATAAAGCTCCTGGAGAGCGAAACGTTGCCACAATAAATGTCACATTAGTTGCACTTGTGTCCTTTTACTTTACATGCACATGGTGCTCAGCCCTGTACACCTTGCGTCTAGTCTGCAGTGCCCACTCTCTCTCCCAGTTCCCAAGGACAGATCTGTGGATGTGGCAGCATATCTACTACAGAGACGGTTCACTACAGCAGCCTTTGCTTCAATATCCGCCTGTTCATTTACCAGGACACCAACATGGCCCAGGCACCAAAAACACTTCAAATCCTTTTGCTAACTGTGGATACCTGCCAACCACTCCTTGATCTTTTGGACCATATGGTAGATGCATGGTGGGCCAGATTATAGACTGAGCACATTGGGAATCCGAGTACACAGTGAACCGAAAACCAACTAAGCTAGCTATCAGGGTAAGAGAAGGGAGGATGTATGGAGCTCTACAGTGAACTCTTTCTAACTACGCACAATAAGAGTCCTGGTTTAGAAAGAAACGTA
Source organism: Cherax quadricarinatus (assembly GCF_026875155.1). NCBI lineage: Eukaryota > Metazoa > Arthropoda > Malacostraca > Decapoda > Parastacidae > Cherax > Cherax quadricarinatus. The sequence continues at coordinate 12,621,980 of NC_069487.1, read as the reverse complement.
AGCAAACACTAGGACATATTTAAAGTGATCAAGGTCCCAGGACCGAAACGTTTTCTAATAAATATGTTCTAGTATTTGCTTACGTGTCTTTCTAAACCAATCTGTCGGTATCTTTTACCAAGGTTTATACAATAAGAGTCCTGACCGGCAATTATAGTAGGCCAACATTACACTCGTTCGTTGACTCGTCAGTGAAGATTTTTATCCTTGAAGAATGTGCCAAATCATGCTCCAAAATTAACCAAGGTTGTTCCCGGAGCTCGGTAGTTAGAGGTCCCCATCCACTGCCAACAACGACGCACCTCAGGCACCATCCAAGGAGGACAGAGAGAGAAGCCAACTTCTCAGACTGCAGACACATTGAGGCCACAGCCCAAGAAAGGGGTCCGCATCTGAATGTCAAATGGCACAGGAAGCCTTGCACAACGAGTAAGGGCCTCCCTCACCCCATTCACCCCTCCGCAAAGACATCAGCAGAAGCCAGGCTGCCAGAAGATCAACGAACCTGAAGGAGGTAGCACAAGCCGAGTTTCTCAAGGCGGACATCTAGAGGAAAAAGGTCACCAGACTCAACACAAGAGGTTTTCAAGTGGTGAAGTACGAAATGCGCCCATGAAAAGCTGGATCACCAAATGATAAAACAAGGCTCACAAAGAGCAGCAGAAAAGAGCTGGCCGTGGAGTAGATCCTGCAGAAGGAGAGGGAAAAAAATAGGATAACATCACACGTAGACAGCACATAGAGAGAAGCTTACGACGACGTTTGGGTCCGACTTGGACCATTTACGAAGTCACACCAACACAAAAGATGGTAGGTAGGTATGTTTGTCAGGAAACAGTACAAGCATTTCCTGACGCGGGTGTTAGTCATACGATGATTCATAGCTGGAGCTTTTGGTCACTTCAATTCCCTGCATCAAGAGCCCTTCACCAGCATCAAGGGCTTCCTGGGAGTACAACTGTTCCTCTGCCTCCTGCTTTATCAGCCTCTGCTTGTTCTCTCCTTCGCCACGCACTTGTGTTCTTGCACACGTGACGCGGGTGATCTATCGCCTCGCCATTTTGAATTTATTGTCAACCAGGGCTTTTGGTCGCTATAATTTATGTATATTTGTAACCGGCTATCTTGCTGTTTTATGACTCAGCTGGTTCACTATGTGGCAGCTGATGGACTCTTTGGCAGCTGGTGGACTCTCTGGCGGGTGGCTGGTGGACTCTTTGGCAGCTGGTGCACTTCTGGTGCACACTTTGGGAGTTGGGACACCTTGGCAGCTGGTGCACTCGACAGTTGGTGCACTTTTTGGCAGCTGGCGCATTCTTGGCAGTAGGTGCACTCCTGGCGGCCCGACATAAAACTAGGCATCCTGCAGCTTGGTTCACGTCCTGGTCAACCAGGCTGTTGGTACTAGCAGCATGCAGTTCAACGCAGACCCAGCTGATCAGGCGTCAACTTGGGAAACTTAGACTTGAAGACAGCTGGAGACCTGTCGGTAATTCCCCTTATATATTATCTTTTAGTTATTCTGCTTACTTTTTTTTTGCACCGTCTGCCGTGTCTCCTGCTCTCGTGAGGAGTGATTTCGATGTGCTGATTTGGGACTAGTAATTCCTCCAGAATTATGATGCATCTTTATTGCCTACGTTCCAGGAAGTACAGCTCCATATTCCACATCTGCGACTTTGCCCGCCTTTAATTTATCTTGGGAGGCGCTAAACCCGTAGAGATTATACAGCGCCTGTGTGTGTGTTTGTAGGGGGGGGGGGATGGATGGAAGACATTCAGGCCCAATTCAGGAAACTGGAGAACAGATCCAATTCCCTAAATCGAGAGCCCCTCACCGCCTTTAAACGGACTGCTAATGTGCAGTAATGTTCTAGTATATGGAGCGCAGGGACTCTCTCTCTCTCTCTCTCTCAGCATTACCAATATCTACACAAATAACCAGTACACAGGAGAAAGAAACTTTTGACAACGTTTCGGTCCGACTTAGACCATTCAACTGTCACACACTAACACCTTCATGTGTTAGTGAGACTAGTTAATGGTCCAAGTCGGACCGAAACGTCGTCAAAAGTTTCTATATGCGGGTTAGCTGTGTATTGCATCAACACACTTTTTTTTTCTACACTACCAAACTATCTTGAACACGCCAGAGAAACGTCAACATATTATGTACATATAATAATCAATTGCTCAAAATTTCCTCAATTTTTTACTGCACAAACTGAAATAGATGTAACATCACTGATTTTTTTTTCATCCTGCAATATTTTTGTTTATAAGTTGAGGGCACCTACTTACCTATTTGGAGGGTATTCCGGGGGATCAACGCCCCCGCCGTCCGGTCCTCGACCAGGTCTCTCGATAGAACAGGGCCTGACCAACTAGGCTATTACTGCTGGCCGTACATAGTCCAACGTACGAACCACAGCCCAGCTGATCCGACATTGACTTTAGGGGTCTACTGGTAATTCCTCTTATGGCTGGTAGGAGGTTGTTGAGCAGTCTTGGACCCCGGACACTTATTGTGTTTTCTCTTAGTGTACTAATGGCGCCCCTACTTTTCACTGAGGGTATGTTGCATCGCCTGCCCAGTCTTTTGCTTTAGTAGGGAGTCATTTCTGTGTGCAGATTAGAGACCAGTCCTTCTAAAATTTTCCAAGTGTAGATTATGATACAGCTCTCTCGCCTGCGCTCCAGTGAGTATAAGTCAAGTGCTTCCAGGTGTTCCCAGTAGTTAAGGTGTCTGATGGAACTTATACGTGCAGTAAAGGTTCTCGGTACATTCTCTAGATTTGCAATTTCACCTGCCTTGAATGGGAATGCTAATATACAACAGTATTCCAGCCTAGAGAGGACAAGTGATTTAAAAAGGATCATCATTGGCTTAGCATCTCTTGTCTTGAATGTTCTCATTTTCCTCGCAGATGTGATAGTGGAACTGTTGTGATCCTTGAAGGTGAAATCCTCAGACATTACCACTCCCAGGTCCTTCACATTACTTTTCCGCTTTATTGTGTGATTAGAGTTTGTAGTATACTCGGTTCTAGTTATTATTTCCTCCAGTTTTCCACAAGGGAGTAGTTGGAATTTGTCTTCACTGAACATCATATTGTTCTCCGGGACCGGTTTTAAATTTTCAGTAACAGTGAAATGTAGGGAGGGTGAGGTTCATGCAACTATTGAAAAGTACAGGCGCCTTCTGGTCTATTTTACATAGCCGCTTCCGAATTTTGGTCTCTCTGGGATAACTTGAGAAAGCCTCCTCTGAACTGCTTCAATAATGTACCCTGAGGAATGAGACACGTGTGCAAAATTTGAGAATCTTTACTGAGGAATCGTTTCGCCAGTCAGTGGCTTCTTCAGTCCAATACAGAGAAGAACGATGGAAGATGAGGAACATAATAAGGCATCAGTCCCTCAGCCTGAGTCGACTCCAGCCTGAGGGACTGATTACCTCATTCTCCTCACTTTCCACTGCACTGGACTGAAGACGCCACTGGCTGGCGAAACACGTTTCCTCGATAAGATTCCCAAATGTTGCATAATTGCTTCATTCTTCAGTTTGTCGGTTTTGTAAACCATCACATATGTGAAGCCTCTTATGCCGCACTCTGAACCATTCCTTTAGCATGGACTGAGGTAGAGGGGACTAGGTTATAGGGATACCGGAATGCATTTCTCAGAGCAGTGACCCAAGCATATATTATTATTAATTATCATCAAAAACACCTTGTGAAATAAAAAATATATAATCGTTAAGAATAGGGGAATAAGAAACAAGTGTCGATAAAACAAGAGACAATAAATCACAGATATTTATAAAAATAGTCGAGAGTAATGGTAATAAAAGAAGAAACAAAAGTCATCACTCAGGAGGCAGAGATTAATATTACATCAGATAACCTTAATAAACACCGATGATAGACCCATTATTTCTCTCTCTCTCTCTTTCCTCTCTCCTCTTTCTTTTTTTTCTCTCCCATATTCTCTTTTTTCTCTCCCCCTTATCTCTCTTTTCTCTCCCCCTTCTCTCTTTTCTCTCCCCCTTCTCTCTCTTTTCTCTCCCCCTTCTCTCTTTTCTCTCCCCCTTCTCTCTCCTTTCTCTCCCCCCTTTCTCTCTCTCTTTCTCTCTTCTCTCATCATTATTCAACACGACCTTCACCGCTGCATGTAAGAAGGAACAGAATGTAAGAGAAAGATGTAAAGAGGACAAAGAAGACAGCGGAAAAACAAGTGGAAGAGAAAGAATAAGAACATAAGAAAGGAGGCACACTGCAGGAGGCCTGTTGGCCCATACTAGGCAAGTCCTTTACAATTCATCCCACTAACAAAACATTTGCCCAACCCAATTTTCAATGCCACCCAAGAAATAAGCTCTGATGTGAAAGTCCCACTCAAATCCAACCCCTCCCACTCATGTACTTATCCAACCTAAATTTGAAACTACCCAAAGTCCCAGCCTCAATAACCCAACTAGGTAGACTGTTCCACTCATCAACTACCCTATTTCCAAACCAATACTTTCCTATGTCCTTTCTAAATCTAAACTTATCTAATTTAAATCCATTACTGCGGGTTCTCTCTTGGAGAGATATTCTCAAGACCTTGTTAATATCCCCTTTATTAATACCTATCTTCCACTTATACACTTCGATCAGGTCTCCCCTCATTCTTCGTCTAACAAGTGAATGTAACTTAAGAGTCTTCAATCTTTCTTCACAAGGAAGATTTCTAATGCTATGTATTAATTTAGTCATCCTACGCTGAATGTTTTCTAACGAATTTATGTTCATTCTGTAATATGGAGACCAGAATTGAGCTGCATAATCTAGGTGAGGCCTTACTAATGATGTATAAAGCTGCAGTATGACCTCTGGACTTCTGTTGCTTACACTTCTTGATATAAATCCCAGTAATCTATTTGGCTTATTACGTACGCTTAGGCATTGCTGTCTTGGTTTAAGGTTGCTGCTCACCATAACCCCCAAGTCCTTTTCGCAATCTGTATGGCTAAGTTCTACATCATTTAACTTATAAGTACTAGGGTTATGGGCACTCCCAAACTTCAGAACCTTGCATTTATCTACATTGAACTGCATCTGCCACTTTTCTGACCAAGAATAGAGTTTGTTTAAATCCTCCTGAAGTTCCATAACATCTACGTTTGAATCAATTATCCTACCTATCTTTGTGTCATCGGCGAATTTGCTCATATCACTAGTAATTCCTTCATCAAGATCATTGATATATATTATAAACAACAACGGGCCCAAGACTGATCCCTGTGGAACGCCACTTGTTACAGATCCCCACTCGGATTTAACCCCATTTATGGACACTCTCTGCTTCCTGTCTGTGAGCCATGACTCGATCCACGAGAGCACTTTTCCCCCAATGCCATGAGCTGCCACTTTCTTTAACAGTCTATGGTGCGGAACTCTATCAAAAGCCTTACTAAAATCTAAAGAGAAGAAGGTAAATTGATAAATAAGAGACGAAATAAAGGATAATAGCCGTCACGCAGGTATGGATACAGGTCCACCAGGTAATGTCACGCAGGTAAAGTTACAGGTTCACCAGGTAATGTCACGCAGGTAAAGATACAGATCCACCAGGTACTGTCACGCAGGTAAGGGAGTACAGGTCCACCAGGTACTGTCACGCAGGTAAGGGTGTACAGGTCCACCAGGTATGCTGTGCTCCTCCCTTAAGTGACGTGTCTGACCTCACTAGGTCTTAAGTCGGTGGGAGAACCGGACCTGCCTCGCATAGGCCAGTAGGCCTGTTGCAGTGTTCCTTCTTTACGTTCTTATGTGCTGCTACGCAGGTAAAGATACAGGTCCACCAGGTACTGTCACGCAGGTAAGATACAGGTCTACCAGGTACTGTTACGCTGGTAAAGATACAGGTCCACCAGGTACTGTCACGCTGGTAAGATACAGGTCTACCAGGTACTGTTACGCTGGTAAAGATACAGGTCCACCAGGTACTGTCACGCAGGTAAGATACAGGTCTACCAGGTACTGTCACGCTGGTAAAGATACAGGTCCACCAGGTACTGTCACACAGGTAAGGGTGTAATGGTCGACCAGGTACTAACCCTGTCAGCGACGCCCCCAGGAAGGATAGTCTTGACCACAACTCCCGTAGATTTGCCACCGATGATGCCGAAGCCCAGGCCAGAGCCATCGTTGATCAGGTCGACAACCTCGACCTGTGCCCACTCCGTGTTCAGCTGCAACAACAACAAAAACTAGTTAAAATCACTTCAGGGCATCCCTGTATGAATGTCAGTCAACCGGATATTTAAAAAAAAAATTAATTTAAGTTCCTGATCAGCCAAGTTGGCTGATAGGATTTAAAGTCAATTGGCATTTCAGTTCCTGATCAACCAGGTTGGTTGATAGGATTTGAAGTCAATTGATATTATAGGAGGGTCTTTAAGGCTACATATCACATATTCAACACCAGTCAAGAATACTTAATTCCTAAAAGTAGGGATTAACTAAACTCTCATTATACAAAGGGTAAAAACTATACACCTGACAGTGTGTATACCCTGTGACACAGCCAGAGTCAGAAGGCTTCACTCAGAAAGTTTGTCTATTGCCAGATAATTAGAGCAGAAAAACTGCTATAGAGGATAAGCAAGTTGCAAAAAAATATAAATATTCACAGTGTTTAACAAACATTATATCTCAGTCCACAACAGGATTCGAACCTGTGTACACACACTATGGAAAGTACTGTGTACTCTGCTACAGTGTGTGCAGGTTCGAGTCCTGCTGCTGTGGACTGATATAAATTGTAAGATCAAAATTTCGAACGTTTGCGAAATTTGTTGTAGAGAAAATACTTAAACGTCTATATTTCTTCCCTGTATTCCGTCATTCTGTAAACTCTGGCGTCAAACTCAGGGATTAAATCTCACTCCACAGGCGCTGTATGACACATAAGATTTTAGTGCTCACCGGAAAATATAATACGAATAACTGCGATACATACGATGAAATACGGAAAAAACTGTTCACTACATAAAAAGATGGAAATATATGAGGAAAAGAAGTAAATATAAAACAAAAAAACACGAAAATGAAAAAATGGAGGAAAATAAGGAGTAAAGAGGAGGAATGAGATGAACAAAAGAGCATAAGGAAATAAAATCAAGTAATTTTAAAGGAAACAGAGAATGAGGGGAGAGGTGAGAAATGGGAAGTTAACAAGACAGGAAATGAATATAAAGGGGAAAGACGAGACGCCAGGAGAGGGGAAGACGAGAAGAAGAAAGAATAAACAAGGCGAGTGGCGTGAATAACGTGGAGGGGAAGAAGAGAGGAAAGGGGAGGAAAGAGAAGGAATGAGAAAGGAGGAAAGAGAAGGAAGGAGAAAGGAGGAAAGAGAAGGAAGGAGAGGGGAGAAAAGAGAAGAGAGGAGTGTAGTGATGGTAGTGTGTATGGAGGGAGCATATCACAGTATCTCACGGACAAACAACTACTTTGCGTGTACAATGTCACGGGCAAACAGCTATGCGTGTACAATGTCACGGGCAAACAGCTATGCGTGTACAATGTCACGGGCAAACAACTACTATGCGTGTACAATGTCACGGGCAAACAACTACTATGCGTGTACAATGTCACGGGCAAACAACTATGCGTGTACAATGTCACGGGCAAACAACTATGTGTGTACAATGTCACGGACAAACAACTACTTTGCGTGTACAATGTCACGGGCAAACAACTACTATGCGTGTACAATGTCACGGACAAACAACTACTTTGCGTGTACAATGTCACGGGCAAACAACTACTATGCGTGTACAATGTCACGGGCAAACTACTATGCGTGTACAATGTCACGGACAAACAACTACTTTGTGTGTACAATGTCACGGACAAACAACTACTTTGCGTGTACAATGTCACGGACAAACAACTACTTTGCGTGTACAATGTCACGGGCAAACAACTACTATGCGTGCACGTCACGGGCAAACAACTACAATGCGTGTACAATGTCACGGACAAACTACTATGCGTGTACAATGTCACGGACAAACAACTACTTTGCGTGTACAATGTCACGGGCAAACAACTATGTGTGTACAATGTCACGGGTAAACAACTATGCGTGTACAATGTCACGGGCAAACAACTATGTGTGTACAATGTCACGGGTAAACTGTGTGTACAATGTCACGGGTAAACAACTATGCGTGTACAATGTCACGGGCAAACAACTATGTGTGTACAATGTCACGGGCAAACTATGCGTGTACAATGTCACGGGCAAACAACTATGTGTGTACAATGTCACGGGCAAACAACTATGCGTGTACAATGTCACGGGCAAACAACTATGTGTGTACAATGTCACGGGTAAACAACTATGCGTGTACAATGTCACGGGCAAACAACTATGTGTGTACAATATCACGGGAAAACAACTATGCGTGTACAATGTCACGGGCAAACAACTATGTGTGTATAATGTCACGGGTAAACAACTATGCGTGTACAATGTCACGGGCAAACTATGCGTGTACAATGTCACGGGCAAACTATGCGTGTATAATGTCACGGGCAAACTATGCGTGTACAATGTCACGGGCAAACTATGCGTGTATAATGTCACGGGCAAACTATGCGTGTACAATGTCACGGGCAAACAACTACTATGCGTGTATAATCATTTCTGACAACAAACACCCACAGGAGTAACAACGAGTCCCTCATCCTCGTCAGCGTAAATAATTGCTCATTAACAAAAGGAATTACCAGTAAAGTAATTAATCCTGAAAAGGCCGACGGCGCAAGTCATACGTGTTAACCTACATGACAGTTCTGGGAGTCATCAGTTTTTCCGGGGGAAATACCTGTAACCAAGGTCAACAATAGGTTAACACAGGTAAACAGGTCGACACAGGTAAACATAGGTCAGGTTCTCTGGTAGTGCTTCCTGTCTCGTGTGTACGTGTGCTCATCCGTGTCTTCGTATTCGTCTGTTTGTGGTTGCAGGAGTCGAGTCACAGCCCTTGACCCCACCTCTTCGTTGATCGCTAGGTCCACACACTCGTGTGCTCGTTCGTGTGAGCATGTGCTCGTCCGTTTTTTTTTTACCTATTCGTAGCTACAGTAACAAATCTATTTTCGTAATGTCCCATTTTCAACATTTTTCATCGGATTTTCGGTCTACAAAACCCATTTTGTTGCATATCACTGGTCCGTCATTCTATAGAATAAAATTCTCGTGTCCCCTCGGCTCCACTTTTCCCCTCACTTTACAACTGTGACCTCTTGTTGATAATGGTGACTTTTTGATCTATTCTTTACTCTCTTTTTACAACCTTATACGTCGTTATCAAGTCTCCTCCTCCCTTGTTATCGGCCCGTGTTTTTTTGAGCACCTGCCATTATAACTCAAGTTTTCACCTTATTTTACTACACAGACGTTTCGCCCTACAGGGAATTCATCAAATCAGCTGATGAAGTGATGTGGACCTTAGCTAACGAAACATCATGAGTAAAACATCGTAACCAGCAAATTGTGCCACCATACTGCAGGAATAAACACAATGTTTACAAATTTACACTTGAAAACCATTTTGTAAGTGTTCTCTGGACATTTCTCTAATTTGTCCACATGTTGTGTAAGTGTAAACACCCCAGAGCTGCAGCCTCCAAGTTTACCTTACATATTGTAAACACCTTTAACAATTCCCATTCATATATCTGGAAGCAATTTTATAGTAAGCCAATATTTCTCACAATTTCCATTACGTTCTTCATGTGACATGATTTTGCTTGTCTCCCGTTTATCTACATCCATTTTTATGATACGGCATTTATCTACATCCATTTTTATTACATGACATTTATCTACACACTATCTGTTAAAATTCATGGTGATAGCCAGCCTGCTTGTCCTATTTTGTTCAGAATCCAGACCTATTTTTACTTCCTATTTAGTTGAATTAGTATCCCCCATTTCAGCTATCTATTTTTGGATTCAAATCCTTTACACTTAAAATATACGTATTTCTTGTGAACAAAGTTTACCTGGAGTTTACCTGGAGAGAGTTCCGGGGGTCAACGCCCCCGCGGCCCGGTCTGAGACCAGGCCTCCTGGTGGATCAGAGCCTGATCAACCAGGCTGTTGCTGCTGGCTGCACGCAAACCAACATACGAGCCACAGCCACATTTCCTCCCCAACTTTAGTGAATTTACTGTTGTCTTTCATTTTTTTTATGTATTTTTTCTGACATTTTTATACACTTTAATAAAACATTTGGTTCTGCTTCGCTCTTATCTTCTATTTCTTTTTAAAAATGTCTTCCCTTTTTTTCCCTTCTTCCTACACATTTATATTTATTTCTGACCTCCTGGAATCTCTTGAGATGCTTCATTGCTCCCTAAACTGGATGTTTTTTTTCTGATTTTTTCCTCACTGCTCTCCAGCACCGTCTATTAAATCATCATTATTTTCATTTCCTTCTTCTGGAATAAACCGATTCCATCTTCATATATATTAAAAAAAAAATCTTTATATAAATTATGCAAATCTGACCTTTGAAAGAAGCGCTAAACCCATTAGGGTATCTCATAGTCGTTCCTCTTTACGTGTTTCATTTCCTAAGCCACATTCAACAGTGAACAATCTAAGTGGATTGAGACAGTTCAGGTTGAAATTTCTTCCTGTGTTTAGTAAATACTAAGTCAGATATTGACGCTGTGTTGTCTCACATGTATTATCTAAATTATATTATATTTAGGAATGTAACTATTTATCTGCTGTGGCAACTTTCTATGCTGTCCACTTTATAGTTAAAAATCTCCACTTACGATAACTCTTCGTGGTCACTTTCGTCAATAAATCCCTTAGTATATCAAGTGGAGATACGCTGCAATTTTTTAAGTGTAGTGCAAGCGCGCCTCTGGCAAGACAGGGATGAAGCGAATGATGATGGAAGTGTTTCCTCTTTCTCGGTTCACACTGCCCCGTCGGGAAAGGGTCGATGTTCTAATAAAAAATAAGTAATCCCTCATTTATCTTATCTCTTCTCTTCTCTTCTCTCTCTCCCAGGTATCATTAAACAGTGAGTGATGTCCATTAAATATTACGAGCTTCTCATTTTTACTTTCCATTTTTATCATTAAAATTATATATTGGGGTATGTAAATTTTCTTAGTTCATTGTTTAACTAACCACGGCACGGGTGGGGTTAGAACCCATGGCAAGTCATGGGTTCAAATCCCATCCGTTCCGTGGCTTGTTTACAATCATGTCACGATTTCGCGAGTCATTTCTTTAACATTGCCACGGGGCCTACCTTGTCTACTCTGTCTCTCCACACTGAGTAGTTTCCCCTCGAACCACTGAAACAGTACATTTGTATTATACTTTCGGTTACATTACGTCACATTATCAGTCAGTTATGATACTCCTTACTTATATAGATGGAATAATTTCAGAATGATTATAAGTCTAGAAAATATTTAAAATCGTGTTTATCTAATTCTTTCATTTTCTATTTCTTTTAGTTTGTTCTCTATTCCATGTTCATGTTTTTGAGAGAACATTCGATGGTACTGTCCCGTTACTCTCTAAAATCTTCTCATCTTCCTCATTATTATTCTCATTTAGCCTGTTACCCGTGTCTCACAAGTTCTTAACTTCAGAGGTCTTGTGTGATTTGTATAACATTACACGGTATCCACCCTGGAAAGGTCTTGTGTGATTTGTATACCTTACCAGTTCCTCCTTGGTAAAGGTCTTGTGATTTGTATCATACATGGTGTCCTCTTGAAAGGTCTTGTTGTTTTGTATACATTACTGGTACTCCTTGAAAGGTCTTGTTGTTTGTATACATTACATGGTTCTCTTGAAAGGTGCTTGTGATTTGTAACCTTCCATCTCATTACGACGTTCTGATATGTTAGCAGTTCTTTCTTTATGCCTGTCTTAGTCATGCATATTCGTTATACTAGTTTACAAGTTGCTTGGTTCGTACTTATTTACACTAAGAGCCGTTACTTTCATCTCTCATCTCTCTCTCTGTCTCTGTCTCTGTCTCTCTCTCTCTCTCTCTCTCTCTAACACTCAACTTGCCACTAGGACCTGGCAAGCCTCACGAATAATTAATCGGCGCCAGGCCAGCTAATGCTCTCATCCTTTAGCACCCACCTCCCTAACAAGCTACTGTCGACTTGACTTGCTTTCTCACTCATTCTCACACCACGCAACACACACACACGCACACACACACACCACACACACACACACACACACACACACACACACACACACACACACACACACACACACACACACACAAAACACTAACAACACACACACACACAAAACCTTTATTTCAACATCCCACATACTAAAGTTTATACCCCACAAAAATACTTTCTGTCGACACGAAGACATGCACGAACTCTTAAAACGGTTTCATCTTTGTTGAAATAACATTTTCCCAATAAAAGAATAAAAAAAGGCAAAAAACCTGTAAGCTCGCCAGCTAAAACAACACACACACACACACACACACACACACACACACACACACACACACACACACACACACACACAAAAGCCAGCAATAAAGAGTTCCTTTACTGTTGCAATAAGGTTCAGCATGATGCAATATTTTTACTGTCAGTTGCAATGTGAAAAGTAAAAGCTTTCGTTCAGAATGACCAGGTGAAAAAAAAAAATAAAGCAAGAATGAAGTCTCAGAAACGTCGTGGCGATGTTTAGGTCGAGGACGGATCAAAAGGTCGTCGTAAAATTCCTCGAAGTACGGGTTTTAGGTGAAAATTGTACCAGCAACGGTGTTACCTGTAAATTGTTCCAGTCACAGTATGGTGACTCTTATTATTGTGGGGTTATTTGTAAATTGTTCCAGCCACGGTATAGTTGTGAATGTTCCAGCCACGTAATAGTGATTTCCATTTACTTTAAAATTGTTCACCCACGTATGTGCTTTCATTATTTTAATTGTTCAGCAGTATGTGATTCATTAGTTTAAAATTGTTCCAGCCACGGTAATAGTGACTTCATAGTTTAAAATTGATCTCAGCCACGGTATTGGACTTTATTAGTTTTAAATTGTTCCAGCCACGGTATTTGACTTCAGTTAAAATTGTCCAGCCACGGTATTGTGACTTTCATTAGTTTAAAATTGTTCCAGCCACGGTATTGTGACTTTCATTAGTTTAAAATTGTTCCAGCCACGGTATTGTGACTTCATTATTTATTTGTTCAGCACGGTATTGTAACTTTTTAGTTTAAATTGTTCCAGCCACGGTATTGTGATTCATGTTAAATTGTTCCAGCCACGGTATTGTGACTTTCATTAGTTTTAATTTGTTCCAGCCACGGTATTGTGACTTTCATTAGTTTAAAATTGTTCCAGCCACGGTATTGTGACTTTCATTAGTTTAAATTTGTTCCAGCCACGGTATTGTGACTTTCATTAGTTTAAAATTGTTCCAGCCACGGTATTGTGACTTTCATTAGTTTTAAATTGTTCCAGCCACGGTATTGTGACTTTCATTATTAGTTTAAAATTGTTCCAGCCACGGTAGTGTGACTTTCATTATTAGTTTAAAATTGTTCCAGCCACGGTATTGTGACTTTCACTATTAGTTTTAAATTGTTCCAGCCACGGTATTGTGACTTTATTAGTTTTAATTTGTTCCAGCCACGGTATTGTGACTTTCATTATTAGTTTTAAATTGTTCCAGCCACGGTATTGTGACTTTCATTATTAGTTTTAAATTGTTCCAGCTACGGTATTGTGACTTTCATTATTAGTTTTAAATTGTTCCAGCACGGTATTGTGACTTTCATTATTAGTTTTAAATTGTTCCAGCACGGTATTGTGACTTTCATTATTAGTTTTAAATTGTTCCAGCTCACGGTATTGTGACTTTCATTATTAGTTTTAAATTGTTCCAGCTACGGTATTGTGACTTTCATTATTAGTTTTAAATTGTTCCAGCTACGGTATTGTGACTTTCATTATTAGTTTTAAATTGTTCCACCCTACGGTATTGTGACTTTCATTATTAGTTTTAAATTGTTCCAGCTACGGTATTGTGACTTTCATTATTAGTTTTAAGTTGTTCCAGCTACGGTATTGTGACTTTCATTATTAGTTTTAAATTGTTCCAGCTACGGTATTGTGACTTTCATTATTAGTTTTAAATTGTTCCAGCTACGGTATTGTGACTTATTCTTTATCACGTCTGAAATTAATGATGTAACTCAAAAAAAATGTGTGTAAATTATTTATACATATTTTTATATATTTTCTTTGAAAAATAATAAATAAAAATTAAAACTTTTTTTTGTGGTGTGTGTTTTTTTCTCTGAAAACTCATCAAAAAAATATTGTCATTATCATGAAATAAAACTAGTAGATTAAAATTCATATATATTTTTTTTAAATAACTGTCAAAGCAATATTATTTCTAAAAAATGTGTCTGAAGTATACATTTAAACAGGAGAGAGAGAGAGAGAGAAAAAGTGTTCATGCCCAGCACATAGATGTTGCCACCCCTACACATCTTGAAATGATGTTCTTCAAGCTCTGTATAAACACTAGTACCTCTGTACTAGCATGTGCAATGTACAGACCTCAGTGGCAACATGCAGACCCTATCAACTTCCTAATGGAAAATATTGACTCCCTTCTGCTACAACACAACTGTCAACATATTATAATTGTTGGTGACCTCAACCAGCACCTTATACAGAGGGACTTTGATGACCTTCTTGCAGTGTTTGACATGAGAAACTTTGTTGATTTCCCTACTCATATCTCTGGCTCCTCCCTTGACCCAGTAGTGAGTGATCTGGCAGAAGGCATAGTCACTTGTCAACCCCTCGGCTACGTTGGATCGTCTGACCACAAGGCTGTTTTTACCACACTTAAGATCCCAACAGAACGAGGTGAGGAGTCCACACGCACAACCTGGCTATGGGAAAGAGGTAATTGGCCAGCCCTTTGCTCTGAGCTCGCCACCACCGACTGGAATGCTCTTCTCCAAGGGGATGTTGACAACCAAGTGAAAGCCTTCACTGGACACATCCTTAATCTGCAACAAGAACACATTCCTCACCGGCAATATGTGACGAAGCCTACAGATCAGCCTTGTTTGGCTTTCGTTGTAGAGAGGCTGCTACTGCTAAGTACAAAGCATGGCGAAGGTATAAGAGACATCCTACCACCTATAACAGGAACTTGCACATGCAAGCCTGTAGGCATATGGGTGATGATCAAAAGTGGGCCATTGCTAAATGGGAGGTGGACACTAAAACACTAAAAGAAAGTTAGCATCAGGTAGGGTAGGCTCCAAAACCTGGTCCCTGGTCAAGGACAGACAAGGTTATCTGCCTGATGAACTTATTCCACCTCTAAATCGACAGGATGGGACCACCTCTACTAGTAGTCAAGAGAAGGCGGACCTCTTTGCTGAACACTTTGCTACTAAAATGCAAGTTCCTGATCCAGCAAGTGACCCTCCTTGGCTAGCTGCAAGAACTGTGTCAAAACTGTCAGTGGTGACAATAAGGCAGGAGAAGGTGCATTTCCTTCTTAAATCACTTGACCAAGAAAAGGCTGTGGGCCCAGACAAGTTGAGCCCAAGATTGTTGAAAAGATGTGCAGACCAGCTAGCAGCACCTCTAACTCGCATCTTTCAGCACTGCCTAGTACAGTGTAAATGGCCCTCTCTATGGAAAGAGGCAAATGTAGTCCCTGTTCACAAAAAAGAAGAGCAGAGCAGAAATCAGCAACTACAGACCAGTGTCACTCCTGTCAATCACTGGTAAGATCCTTGAGACAATAATCTCAAGACAAATGACAGATTTTTTTGACTACCACTCACTACTTTGTGATCGTCAATTTGGCTTCAGGAAAGGTTACTCTGCTGCTGATCTGTTGTTAAACCTCTCCACTAAGTGGCACCAGTCACTGGATGAATCCAAAGTCAGCTGTGTGGTAGCACTGGACATTGCTGGCGCTTTCGACCGGGTGTGGCACCAGGGCCTCTTAGCAAAACTTCAAGCACTGGGAATCGCAGGCTCTACGCTATGCCTCCTCAGTGATTACCTTCATGGTAGATCTCTAAGTGTAGTCCTCAATGGAACGGAATCAGCAAGGCATCCTATTGGGGCAAGCGTTCCACAAGGAAGCGTGCTGGGTCCATTGTTATGGAATGTCTACTTCAACGACCTTCTTCATCTCATCCCAGAATCACATGCATATGCAGACGACTGTACACTGACATTCACTTATCCAAGAGCAGAAATGCCAGCTGCTCTAAGCTACATCAATCACCAGCTGAGAGCTATATCAGCTTGGGGAAATAGATGGCAAGTAACATTTGCACCTGAGAAAACGCAAATGATGATCGTCTCTAGGCACCATGATGGTAATGCTGGTGCAGTAGTAAGGATGAATGGGACGATGTTGGCACCTGGGAGAAGTTGATATCCTTGGGGTGAAATTTGACTCCAAACTAACCATGAAGAACCATGTTGTAAATCTTGCAAACAAGGCAGCCAGGAAGCTTACAGCACTTCGCCGTATCTCGCATCTGCTTGACAGTAGGGGGTTGCAAGATCCTGTACGAGGCACAAGTACGCTCACACCTTGAGTATGCTCCACTTTCTTGGTTATGCCTGCCCCCCCTCTCATCTGCGACTGCTTGACAGAGTAGAGAACAGAGCAAGACGTCTCATCTCTCGCCTGGACCCATCCTGGATAGATCTGTCATTTCAGCAGAGCCTTCAACATAGGAGGGATGTGGGTGGCCTTACTGTTATGTACAAGGCCAATATTGTCAAAATACCACACTTGGATCCACTTCGAGAACAGCGTGAAACAAGCTTTTATGCCACAAGACGGGCAGAAAGTAGCAACTTCACTCTGGCTGTACCCTTCTCCAGAACATCACTCCATCTGAGATCATACATACCCAGGATGACTCGAGTATGGAACACATTCGTACAGCATAATGATGTCAACGAGATAAAGTCAGTTGATCAAATGAAAATGCTGGCCCACAGATGGCTCCAACTTCATCCTGTTCCCTACTTGTATGTCTCATAACAATAAAAAATGCTTTCAAATGAGCTGATGTAGGTAACAGCTCTTAGCTTGCCAATAAAGTTAGGAATCCTTAAAAAAAAAAAAAAAAAAAAAAAAAAAGAGAGAGAGAGAGAGGTAGTCACCCTCCCAGAGGAATGGGCAACAAAGGAGATGAGGTGGGAGAGACTGGGAGAACCGGGAAGCCAATGTGGTGAATAGTGTGGGAGCGGGAAAACACGAGGAAGAGAGAGCGGGAGAGGGCGGAAAGGGTGTAGAGAGAGAGAGAGAGAGAGAGAGGAGAGAGAGAGAGAGAGAGAGAGAGAGAGAGAGGAGAGAGAGAGAGAGAGTAGGAGAGAGAGAGAGAGAGAGAGAGTAGGAGAGTTTCTCGGGGGTGTAATAAAAGGCGGTGGAAGAGCATGCAAGGGAGGAAAAGAGATAGAAAAAGGTGAGACGATGAGTGTAAAGGAATGAAGGAAGGCCGAGAGCGCAAAACGAGGGTGTAGAAAAAAAAAAGAGGAGGAAAACGAACCAAGCCAAAAAGAGGGATTAAGGAAGAGGCGTTTATTTTGCTCCTCTTTCTCTCCCACTCTCCCCATCATCCCATTCTTACTCTCTCGTATGTATGTGTATGCATACATACACATACATACGAGCACTGTAGTCCTGAAGTCCATCACAAGATATATTCTCTTGGGGATGAAAACTCACATAAAATGCTGAGTTTTGTGTCTTCACATTTACGTGTTGGCTGTCTCTCCCACCCACCACTTGTATTAATATTAACAACTGGATATCAGTGACTGCAGCATGTGTAAGACGCGCTGGAAGTATTGCCATGTCAGGGAACGAGCAGGATTTGAGCCTCCTGGAAGCCAGTGTTACAACCAGCAGGCCGCTAAGTTGTGTACCATCGTCTTGTGATTTCACTTGTCATATAGCCTGTCATACTTAAATATAGATCATGTACTTGCTAAGTACACGGGAATATATGTGCATGTGGGGGCCATCAGCAATGCTACGTAATGTATGTGTGGTCAGTATTGTGTCTATGGTGTGTAGGCATGTGTGTGCATTATTATATGCATTTGTATATTCATCTTATTATATGCAAAACAACCACAGGGGGTAGTGAATGATAGTTGTAGGCCTTTCATGTTGCAATCAACACATCAGGAGCTTGCAATGTTGCAAAAATGAGTAGGAAGTCCAAGCAGATTACCTCAGGGGAACGTTCTAGCCCGAATGACCCACAAGCACGCTCCCCTGAACTAATCTCCTTGAATTTCTCACTCATTTCTCCAACATTACAAGCTCCTGATGTGTTGATTGCAACAGGAAAGGCCTAGAGCTGCCATTCAACACCCCTGTGGTTGTTTTGCATACTGCATCGCTTGTTCGCGATTACTGCATTTGATTATACATGAGCGTGCACTTATACGAGTGCATGCGAGTGTATATACCGATTGTTATGCCGTGTATGCGACCGTCTGAATGAACACTACCTGTAGTATTTTCTGTAACCAAACTAGCTTAGTAACTTGGTCTCTCTGATAAATCAATGTAACATAATGCAGCTTAGTCTGGGTCAGCCTATATTTAGTGGTGGCTGCCTAGTGGGAGTAGATTGTTTCTTGGTGTTCACGATGGTTGCCAGGCTAGGGCAAGTACCGTGTTCATGGTGTTCACGATGGTTGCCAGGCTAGGGCAAGTACCGTGTTCATGGTGTTCATGATGGTTGTTGCCAGGCTAGGGCAAGTACCGTGTTCATGGTGTTCACGATGGTTGTTGCCAGGCTAGGGCAAGTACCGTGTTCATGGTGTTCACGATGGTTGTTGCCAGGCTAGGGCAAGTACCGTGCTCATGGTGTTCACGATGGTTGTTGCCAGGCTAGGGCAAGTACCGTGCTCATGGTGTTTACGATGGTTGTTGCCAGGCTAGGGCAAGTACCGTGTTCATGGTGTTCATGATGGTTGTTGCCAGGCTAGGGCAAGTACCGTGTTCATGGTGTTCATGATGGTTGTCGCCAGGCTAGGGCAAGTACCGTGTTCATGGTGTGCATGATGGCTGTCGCCAGGCTAGGGCAAGTACCGTGTTCATGGTGTTCACGATGGTTGTTGCTAGGCTAGGGCAAGTACCGTATTTAAACCATACCACGGGTGGGGATAGAACCCATGGTATGGTTTGTTTGAAATCGTGTCATTTCGATTTCATGAGGCAAGTACCGTATTTTCCAACATATAAGTCGAATCAGACATAGAAGACGATCTTTCCCCCTCCCTCACCCTTATCTCCTCCTCCTCTCCTCCTTCACCCTTACCTCCCCCTCCCTCCCTCCTCTCCTCCTTCACCCTTACGTCCCCCTCCTCCCTCACCAGAAACTTCCGGTGGGTGAAACATGCGTACCTTCTTCCTCCAGACTGCTTAACTTTCAACAAGAAAAAATTTCCAATGTTTGAATTAAGAATAAATTGCAAGACTGGTGGGGAAATAATCAGCAACTCCGTCTCAATGAAGGCGCCAGACTCGCCGTTCTATAAAGCGACCTCTATTAACTTCCAAGACATTATTGGCCCTCCTACAACACATTGTCTCCAGGGACCCACGTGAACCAAACTTCTAAAAATCAATGAAAAATGGTTTGATAATCTAAAATTATATCAATGCGTAATTGCACACAATATTTAAATGAAATTATTATTATTATTATTATTAATTATATTCAAACCAAGGATTTATTCATTTCAGAGACTCAGTGATGCCAGAGAATCTATCATGTTGGGAACTCATTTATGTTCGAGACTAACGTATTAAATTGTATACAGAAATCCATCCCTGCGAAAGAGGCTTAACAGACTGTGCAAAATACCTTCAATGAAAAGCAGGGACGCGACAAGTACACTAAGAAGAAAGTCTGGCTTCAAGATGATCTGTGAGGGTAGGAAAAATAACCTCGAAATTTGTTACAGGTATCTCACAGGTATTCACTGAGAAGCTCTCAAACCCATGGAAGTCATACAATAATTCCAGAGGGGAGGGTTGCACCAATTCCTTGGCTCGAGAGCCCTACACCAGCATCAAGACAATCGCCTTGAAGGACCAGAGTGTAACAAGACGATTATCGCCTCTACGAGGCAACTTGACTAACTTATTAACAGAGATACCAACGACGTAACTACTCCTGCAGAGTGCTAACTATCAGTGTGCGAACAACCCCTGCAGTGTGATAACTTTGTAATCACTTAGTAATTGCCACTCCTCACATGGTGTACACATTAAATTTCCTTCTCACTCGTAAACGGAGTTGTTCTCAGGGTGTAGGTAGTCTTGTGTCAGCAGTTACACCATAACGTCACTGTAATCTCTCTTATGTTTAGTGTGCACACGTTTGAGCGTGCAGGCCACAAACAACAACAGTGTGGTCGACCTTGCTGTCAACAGGGACGCCTTAGACCAGGCTGAATGTAGAACCCTGAAAACCAGTCACAGGTAAATCCCACCAAAAAATCTTTACCCCTCATTATCCTGGCTATCTTGAAGAGGGAGCTGGACAGACACCTAAAGTCAGTACCTGACCAGCCGGGCTGTGGTTCACACGTCAGTCTTTGCGTGCGGCAAGCAGCAACAGCCTGGTTGATCAGACCCTGATCTACCGCTAAACCTGGTCATGAACAGTGCCGAGGGAGCGCTGAGCCTCGGAACACCGTCTCTAGACATACTCCTGGTATCCTCCCTCCCAGCTACAATTACTCCTCAGGCAACTGCAGCAACCTCCCTGACTCCCACAAACCTCAACCACAAACAAAGTCCACGGAACTACTGAAAACCAAATATTACGAGTATAGTCGGGATCTCTTAACACTATACTGTTCCTGTCGTTTACTGAGATGTTTCGCGCAGCAGAAACGAGCTGACAAGGATTCTGGTGGATGAAAATTCTTATGAATAAAATGTCATAGTCTCGCCCATTAAAATTTATTATATATTATATTTTATAGGTTTTTCAAGGATAGCTTTATACAGTAACGATCGTTCTTCCAGGTAATGAAGAGCAAGAAGTGTTTTATGCCACATTTCGCTCACGACCGAGTCTAATCAAGTCTTTTATTAATCTCAATCCTTGCCGAAACGCTGTCAAAAACAGCCTTGATCTATATTACGTGTCTCGCTGCTTCCTTGTCGGCTTGAGAGAGAGAGAGGGAGAGAGTTGAATGATAGCTTTAGGCCTTTCGTGAAATGTGTACGTGCGCGCGCGGCACAACACACACACACACCACAACACACACACACCACACACACCACACACCCCAACACACACACACTTCAGTATATAAACAAATGGAAGCACCACCAACATACAGCACAAGACAGCACCACCAACATACAACACAAGACAGCACCACCAACATACAGCACAAGACAGCACCAACATACATGACAACAACATACAACACATGACAACACCACCAACATAACACACCCTTCCCTCCTCTCTCTGCCAGTCTCGTCACACGCTCTCGACCCTCCATAAATATTGCACACAAACGCCGCGACACTTCAAAACACAAAGGTTTACATATTTTGTCCCCACTGACACAGGCAAACACACACACACACACACACACACACACTACAAGAGAAAGAGGAGAGGACGAACCAGCAAGACTGGACTTAGTATTCGCCTTGAGTAGTGCAGATATTGAGGACATCACATATGAAAGACCCCTTGGGGCCAGCGATCATGTGGTTTTGAGCTTCGAATACACAGTAGAGCTACAAGTGGAGGGGGAAGCAGGAAGGCCGGGACAAATGAAGCCAAACTACAAGAAAGGGGACTACACGGGAATGGTGAACTTCCTGAAAGAGGTTCAGTGGGACAGAGAACTGGCAGGGAAGCCAGTTAATGAGATGATGGAATATGTAGCAACAATGTGCAAGGAGGCTGAGGAAAGGTTTGTACACAAGGGAAACAGGAATAATGAAAAAGCCACATGAGCCCTGGTTCACCCAAAGGTGCAAGGGGCAAAAACCAAGTGTGCTAGGGGAAAGGAAGAAATATAGAAGGCAAAGGACCCAGGAGAATAAGGAGAAACATCGTAGAGCCAGAAACGAATATGCACAGTTTAAAAAGAAGGCCCCAAAGACAATATGAAAACGACTTAGCAGCGAAAGTCAAATCGACCTGAAAAAGTTATACAGCCACATAAGGAGGAAAACAACAGTCAAGACCAGGTAATCAGGGCTAAGGAAGGAAGGAGGAGAAACAAGAAATGACTGTGAAGTATGTGAGGAACTCAACAAGAGATTCAAAGAAGTGTTCACAAGGAGACAGAAGGGGCTCCAGAAAGACGGAGAGGTGGGGCACACCAAACCCGGTGCTGGACACAGTACACACAACCGGGAAGAAGTGAAGAGGCTTCTGAGTGAGCTAGATACCTCAAAGGCTATGGGCCAAGAAACATCTCTCCAGGGTCCTGAGAGAGGGAGCAAGGAGCTATGTGTTTCCCTAACAACAATATCAATACATCTATCGAAACAGAAAATTGCCGGGGGCATGGAAGACAGCAAATGTATCCTTATCTTTAAAAAAGGAGACAGACATGAAGCACTAAACTACAGACCAGTGTCACTGACATGTATAGTATGCAAATTCATGGAGAAGTTTAATCAGGAGAAGAGTGGTGGAACACCTAGAAAGGAATGATCTCATCAACAGCAGCCAACATGGTTTCGGGGACGGGAAATCCTGTGTCACAAACCTACTGGAAGTTCTATGACATGGTGACAACAGTAAGACAAGAGAGAGAGAGAGAGAGAGAGAGGTGGGTGGATTGCATTTCTTGGACTGCAAGAAGGCGTTTGACACAGTACCACACAAGAGATTAGTGCAAAAACTGGAAGACCAAACAGGGATAACAGGAAGGCACTACAATGGATCAGGGAATACTTTTCAGGAAGACCAGCAGCGAGTAATGGTACGTGGCGAGGTGTCAGAGTGGGCACCTGTGACCAGAGGGGTCCCACAGGGGGCAGTCCTAGGATCAAATTTCTGTTTCTGGTATTTGTGAACGACATGACGGAAGGATAGACTCTGAGGTGTCCCTGTTTGCAGATGACGTGAAGTTGATGAGAAGAATTCATTCGAAACGAAGACCAGGCAGAACCCACAAAGGGATCCGGACAGGCTGCAGACCTGGTCCAGCAATTGGCTCCTGGAGTTCAATCCCACCAAGTGCAAAGTCATGAAGATTGGGGAAGGGCAAAGAAGGCCGCAGACGGAGTACAGTCTAGGGGGCCAGAGACTACAAACCTCACTCAAGGAAAAAGATCTTGGGGTGAGTATAACACCAGGCACATCTCCTGAAGCGCACATCAACCAAATAACTCCTGCAGCATATGGGCGCCTGGCAAACCTCAGAACAGCATTCCGACATCTTAATAAGGAATCGTTCAGGACCCTGTACACCGTGTACGTTAGGCCCATATTGGAGTATGCGGCACCAGTTTGGAACCCACACCTAGCCAAGCATGTAAAGAAACTATAGAAAGTGTAAAGGTTTGCAACAAGACTAGTCCCAGAGCTAAGACGTATGTCCTACGAGGGGAGGTTAAGGGAAATCAACCTGACGACACTTGAGGACAGGAGAGATAGGGGGGACATAACGGCTTACAAAATACTGAGAGGAATTGACAAGGTGGACAAAGACAGGATGTTCCAGAGATTGGACACAGCAACAAGGGGACACAGTTGGAAGTTGAAGACACAGATGAATCACAGGGATGTTAGGAAGTATTTCTTCAGCCACAGAGTAGTCAGGAAGTGGAATAGTTTGGGAAGCGATGTAGTGGAGGCAGGATCCATACATAGCTTTAAGCAGAGGTATGATAAAGCTCATGGTTCAGGGAGAGTGACCTAGTAGCGACCAGTGAAATGGCGGGGCCAGGAGCTTGGACTCGACCCCTGCAACCTCAACTAGGTGAGTACAACTAGGCGAGTACACACACACACACACACACCACACACACACACACACACACACACACACACACACACACCACACACACACACACACACACACACACACACACACACACACACTAGAGAAAGTACAAAGGTTTGCCACAAGGTTAGTTCCAGAGCTAAGGGGAATGTCCTATGAAGAAAGATTAAGGGAAATGGGCCTGACGACACTGGAGGACAGGAGGGTCAGGGGAGACAAACGACATACAATACTGCGTGGAATAGACAAGGTGGACAAAGACAGGATTTTCCAGGGAGGGGACCAGAAAACAAGAGGCCACAATTGGAAGTTGAAGACACAAATGAGTCAGAGAGATATTAGGAAGTATTTCTTCAGTCATAAAGTTGTAAGGCAGTGGAATAGCCTAGAAAATGACGTAGTGGAGGCAGGAACCATACACAGTTTTAAGACGAGGTTTGATAAAGCTCATGGAGCGGGGAGAGAGGGCCCATTTAGCAACCGTGAAGAGGCGGGGCCAGGAGCTAAGCCCTCGACCCCTGCAACCACAAATAGGTGAGTATAAATAGGTGAGTACACACACACACACACACACACACACACAAGCACACATGCAGGGAGAGAGTGGACCTAATAGTGACCACCGAATAGGCAGGGCCAGGAGCTGTGACTCGATCCCTGCACCCTCAAATAGGTGAGTACAAATAGGCGAGCACGCGCACGCGCGCACGCATACACACAAAAAAAAGGCGTGGAAAGGAATAGTCCGAAAAACGAGGAGAGGAAGACAGAGAATACAGATGAAAAGTTTTAATATGGTAAGTGGACTGCACTAGCTGGGGAAGTGGAGGAAAATAGTTTACACAGCTTCAAGAGTAGATATGATCGTGGCCTGGAGGAAAAAAATCAGTTAAGCAAACCGATAAGCCTCAACAGGCGGAGCTAATAACCACGATTCGACCCCTGCAAACAAAAAAAGGTGAGAGAGTAACTGATTTCTCGGTCAGATGGCCAAAGCTCCAAAGGCGGGTCATCATCTGACTAAGACCCGCGTCAGGAAACACTTGTCCTGTTTCCTGACAAACCTTACTTAACCTAACTAGAACCTTCAAAACAAGAGATGCCAAACCAATAATGATACTCTTTAAACCTCTGTGTGATCATATAGAAGAGAGAAACAGAACTTTTATTGTATTCAACTTAAGGGATACCTAAGTTCCCCCGTCTTCCAATGATATGCTCTTTTGCCCCACTATAACTACCTTGTACTTACCAGTGTTACATTTGTTCCTCCTTTCTTATTTTTTTATAAAATTTATCACTAGATTCCTTATTGTACTGGCTTATAAACGGTATCTGCAGTGTCTTGTCATATCTTCTATGTGCCTAACAAAAAAAAAAAAAGATACTGCCAGTCACATCTGCAGCCCACATTACCTTAATTAATTTCCCAATTTGTTGTTCTTCCTTCTGTCTGTTTACTTTCCTCTCTGGTTCTCTCTCTTCGTTTAAGCCGAACATCATAAGAGCTTTGTGGCAGTCTTGTCAAAGTTTGCGTAACCACCTTTAGGTTATGAGGGGTTTCTTACTATTTCTTATGTCTCCTTCCTGACTTGCCGAGTCTCCTTCCTGACCTGCTGAGTCTAACCTGGTTGCTCTTATTCTTCACTATCTCGATTTGTGTCATTATCTCTTTCTCTTCACTAGATTAACTGAAAAGTCATTTTTCTTCTTGCCTTAGTAACCTTGCCTCACCCATATGTGGTATCAGGGGTCGAGTTACAGCTCCTGGCCCCGCTTCATTGCAGGTGTGTGTGTGTGTGTGTGTGTGTGTGTGTGTGTGTGTGTGTGTGTGTGTGTGTGTGTGTGTGTGTGTGTGTGTGTGTGTGTGGCGCGCGCGCGCACGCGCAAGTACTCACCTATATGTGGTTGCAGGGGTCGAGTCACAGCTCCTGCGTGTGCACGAGGTCCTACACACACGGTAGCCTGTGTGCACACCACATCGTAAATAACCTCACGTACAGAATCCCGCTGAGCCATTTCTTAATTAAAACGGAAGGTATTTTTTTCGTTTTGTGACCCGTTTTCTTTATGCGAGTCTTCCCTTATGTGAGGTCACCCTCATGTTATGCGAGGTCATTCTCATGTAATGTCATCCTCATGTTATGTGAGGTCATCCTCATGTTATGTGAGGTCACCCTCATGTTATGTGAGGTCTCTCTATTATGTGAGGTCTCCCTATTATGTGAGGTCTCCCTATTATGTGAGGTCTCCCTATTATGTGAGGTCTCCCTATTTATGCGAGGTCCCCTCATGTTTTGAGGTCTCTCTATTATGTGAGGTCTCCCTATTATGTGAGGTCTCCCTATTATGTGAGGTCTCCCTATTATGTGAGGTCTCCCTATTATGCGAGGTCTCCCTCATGTTATGTGAGGTCTCTCTATTATGTGAGGTCTCTCTATTATGTGAGGTCTCCCTATTATGTGAGGTATCCCTCATGTTATGTGAGATATCTCTTCCGTCCCTCGGGTTGGCATCAATACATTCCTGTCCTATATTTCTCCATCCTTGTCCATACCTCCATTTTCTGCCCTCCATTTCTCTAAACCGTGCCCTCTATTTCTTCATCCCTGCTCTCCATTTTTGCCGTCCCCTTCTTCCATCCAAGAATCCCTGCCTATCAGCTGAACTGCACAGCTAGTTCTCTGAGGAGAGTTGATGCACATCAGGGCAGGTTCTCCACTTCCACTGGGAGGAGCAGCAGGAGGAGGCAACGAGATCCAAACTTGAAAATAAAAAGAGTTACTTCCACGAAGTTAGTTCTACTTAGAAAGTAAGTTACTGTCACTGACAATCTGTCAGGAACCTGTAGACAATTCCGGGGGTCGCTCTTACCTCGTGACTCGGTCCCAGACCGGACCTCCTGGTTGATGGTATGCTTACCAAACGCAGGTCAACATACACACACCACAGCCTTCCTGATCAAGGACCGACTTGAGGAACTGATTAAGTTCTTCTTGAAGACAGCCCGGAGTCTGTTGTTAATTCCCCTTCCGTCTAAAGGGTCTTAAAAAGTCTTGGTCCTTTTACACTTACTGAGTTGTCTCTTAGTGCACTCACTGCACCCTTGCTTTTTATTACAGTATTTTTGTATCGTCAGCCGAACCTCCTGCTTTCCTAGGGAGCAATTTCGGTGTGCATATTTGGGACCAATCCCTCCAGATTTTTTAAGGGGTAAATTATGAATTATTTCTCTCGCCTACGTTCCAGGGAGTATAGTTTAAGGGACCTCAAGCATTCTCAATAATTTAGGTACCTGACTGAATTTATACAGGCAGTGAAGATTCTTTGTACATTCTTCAGATCTGTGATTTCACCTGCCTAAAAAAAAAGGGGGAG
The DNA here is from genome assembly GCF_026875155.1 of Cherax quadricarinatus. Taxonomy (NCBI): domain Eukaryota; kingdom Metazoa; phylum Arthropoda; class Malacostraca; order Decapoda; family Parastacidae; genus Cherax; species Cherax quadricarinatus. Next base: position 12,594,493 of record NC_069487.1, on the reverse strand, counting down.
GGGAGCTGTTAACGTGCAGCAAACACTCAGGCCTAGAGAGAACAAGCAGCCTAAACAGTATAATTGGTTTGGAATCTCTTGTTTGGAAGGCTCCAGTTATCCAGTCTGCGCTTCAGGGAGTCCAGTTCACATGACCTCAGACGTTCCCGGAGCTGACACACCTAACAAGTTTCTGCTACTTACCATTTCCGTGGAGGAGGGCTCCTGCGGGGGCAAGGCGACAGGAGCAGAGGACTCGTGTTCCTCCGGCTGCTCCTGCTGCTGCTGCTGTTCCTGCTGCAGGGAGACCAGCGCCTGCTGCTGCTCCTCCGGCGGCGGTGCACGGGCCACTACCAGGTCTACCAAGCCTAAAAGGAAAAAAATATTACTAACAAATGCATCAGACCTATTACTATGAAGTGTGTGTGTGGTGTGGTGTGGTGTGTGTGTGTGTGTGTGTGTGTGTGTGTGTGTGTGTGTGTGTGTGTGTGTGTGTGTGTGTGTGTGTGTGTACACTTGTGCACCTGCTCGTTCAGGCAAATTATCTAATCAATCACGTGCCAGCACCTCATTTCCTAAAAGCATGCAGATATAGTCAAAAAGTTCAGTTGTTCAGACCAAACATCAGATTGGGGAAGAAATATGATTTAAGCGACTCTGAGTGTGAAATGAATGTTGGTGTCAGACAAACGGGGTGGTTTGAGTATCTCAGAAACTGATGATCTCCTGGGATTTTCACACACACAACAGTCTCCAAAGTAAGTTGCAGAGAATTGTACGAAAAACACAAAACATCCAGTGAGCAGCGAAAACGACTGTTAATGAAAGAGGTCAGAGGAGAATGGCCAGACTGGCCCAATCTGATAAGAAGGCGACAGTAACTCCTATAACCACGAGTTACAACAGTGGTATGCAGAAGAGCATCTCTTAAGGCACAACACGTCGAACCATGAAGTGAATGGGTTGCAGCAGCAGAAGACCACATCAGATTCCACTCCTGTCAGCTAGGAACAGGATACTGGCTCTACAGTGGTCACAGGCTCGCAAAAACTGAACAACTGAAGATTGGAATAACGTCGCCTGGTCTGACAAATCATGATTTCTGCTGAGACATGCAGATGGTAGAATCAGAATTTGGCATAAACCTTTCGGATGTGATGAAACGGGAGATTCACAACATGAACGTGCAGCCGACAAATCCGCAGGAACAGTGTGATGCTATGTCAACATGAACCGGGATCCCTAAGGAATGTTTCCACCACTTTGTTGAATCCATGACACGAAGAATCAGGTAGTTCTTGACAAAGTGTAAGCAAAATGGATCCCTGAGCAGTACTCGAAGGGCGCACTTAATAAAGTGGTCACTGTATGTGTGTTTGTTTATATATGTATGTATGTATCGTAAGTACTGGGGATCGAACCTGCAGCAAAGGGAAGAAGAAAGGAAGGCAGTGATGGAGGAAGGGGTGGGAGCGAGGGAAGGAGGATGGAGTGGGATTGAGGGGAAGAGGAAGGGAGCGAAGGGAAGAAGAGAGTATACCGAACATAAATCATTCAAATGCAATTCTGCTCCGCCGATACCAATCTGGTTTAGTCAAAACAACAGCATTGTTTTAATAGTTTCTGGAAGGTACGTTTCGCCTCTGACATACCTGTGACCGGTGTCGAGGGGTTTTCCCACCCTCGTAACGTAGAGTGCAAGCACTCATAGGTATGCTGAGAATGATATCAAATACCGAGAAGTTGACGAGTAAGACACTAGTGCAACAGTTGGGTATCTTTACTGCATAAACGTTTCGCCTACACAGTAGGCTTCTTCAGTCAAATACAATGGCAGAAATAATATTTGAGGTGGTTAGTCCCTCGGCCTGGAAAAAAGTTCAGCACTTAATGACCCAGGCGAATTCAGCGCTTCAATCATAAATAAATAATAATAATAATAATAATAATAATAATAATAATAATAATAATAATAATCTGTTCTTAAAGTACAGCAGCCTTAACCTACCTACCAGATAATCTGCTTATCTACCTGCCTACTTAGTCGCCTATTTATACATCTGATTCTCTGTCTCCCTACATACCTACTTACCTATTTATGAAGCTGACTCTCTGCCTATCTACTTACCTATTTATAAAGCTGATTCTTTCCCTATTTGCCTCCCTACTTACCTACTTCTTTATAAAGCAGATCCTCTGCCTCTCTAATTACCTACTTACCTAATTATAAAGCCGATTCTCTGCATATCTGCCTACCTACCTACCTGATTCTCTACCTACCTGCATGTCGGTCGGTCTGTCTGTCTGTCTGTCTGTGTATCTGCTATCCCTCTTCCCCCCACAACAACATTCCCAATACATTACTTGCCACTTGTAACACGATGCTTCGTTGCTTCACTAACAAATTGCTTGCCCACGGCAGTAATCAAGTCATTTTCCTATGTAAATTCGCCTGCTTATTATGCTAATGTAATTACTGATAAGAACAAGTTTAATCACAAAATGCTTATGTAAAGATCATTGCAGCTCTCAATATAATATAAATACAGTGAGAGGCCAGGTCTGGGACCAGACCGCCAGGGCACTGACCTCCGGAACACCCTGCAGGTGGGTAGTCTGGTCTGGGATCAGATTGAAAGGATCTTCAAGATGGCGTTCGATTTTCAATACTTGATGAATTAGACACAGGTGCAACCTCTGGGTATCTTTACTTGTAGACGTTTCGCCATCCAGTGGTTTTTATCAATACATTACACGGGCACAATATGAAGACTAGAAATATATATATCTCCCACTGTCTGCCTAAGCTGAGGGACTGATTACCTCATCTTCCACTGTCTGCCTAAGCTAAGGGACTGACTGCCTCATCTTCCACTGTCTGTTGCATCCATTTCTACAGTCTTCATGTTATGTCCATGTATTAATAAAGGCAAGTGTTGCCCAAATGTGTAATTCACCATCTTGTCGGCACTGAGTAAAATGATACACAATTTTCAACAGCTGATCTTCGAACTGCTGGAAAGCTGTATCTGGTGTTCACACACTGAGGTCCGTGGTTCGATGTCCGGTGCGGGTGGAAACATTAGGACGTGTTTCCTTAAGACATCTGCTGTCCCTGTTCACCTAGCAGTAAAATAGATACCTGGGTGTTAGCCGACTGGTGTAGGTTGAATCCTGGGGACAAAACTGACCTAATTTGCCCGAAATACTCTGCACAACCAGGGGTTTTCTATATAGTAGTATGTCACTAACGTCAGCTAGGCCTGTACACGTACTTGTAAAAATAAAAATTATTTCTATTATTATTAATAGTACAAGTTTACAGTGGACCCTCGAATTTCGTAGTCCCTTTTCTGTATGCAAAACTATGGTTATTCTCTATAAAATGTATTTTTGTTAATATTTTTGGGTGTCTGGAATGGTTTAATTGGATTTACATTATTTTGTATGGGAAATATTAACAAAAAATACATTTTATGGAGAATAACAATAGTTTTGCACACAGTTCCCACTGAAAAAAACATCGACTGCGTCACGTGTAATGAGACACATGGGCATCACTTGGGTATCTTTATTTCAAGACGTTTCGCCAGTCAGTGGGGTTTTCAGTTCAATAAACAATATGGGACTACCTCGTCCTCTACTGCCATAGTATATCTCCGTTTTGACTTTGAAGAAACAAACACTGCTCAGCAAAACGTCTTCAAATAAAGATACCCAAGTGCTAAGGTGCTCTTGATTCGAGGAAGTGAAGATATCTTCCCTTGGATCGAACATAATAACCTTTCATTCCTAATGCGCTGCGTGACCTCCTGCGGATTTAGCGCTTCCACCTAATTATAATAATCTCTCTTCTCACTGGTCCCTTCGATCCTTTCTCCACGTGATAACACACAGCTCATCTCCCCCCCCCCTTTCTAATCCCATACAATTACCATTCCAACCCTTGTTATGGGAGGAGTAAAGGGGCGGAGAAATGGGTGAGCAGGAAAGGGAAGTGGGTAAAAGAGGGACTAGAGAAGTTTAGTGGCAGTGATAAACTGCCACTAAACTATCACTTTAAATATACATCTCTGATGAGTTTCAGTAGTTTTTCCTGCCCTGGGCCGCACTGAGGGGGCAGTCCTGTCTTCGTCAAACTTTTTTTTTTAGTACGTTATTTATATCCCCTGTATTTATATCCCAAATCATAGCCTCCCTAATTCTTCGCTTTTCCAGAAAGTACAGATTCAGGGCCCTCAGTCTATCCTCGCAGGAAAGATTTCCGATACATGGGATCAACTTTGTCATCCTTCTTTGTACGTTTTCCAGAACTGCTCAACATTATTTAAATGACATCTAGCCAAGGATATATATAGCTGAAGTATAACCTGAGACTCCTGATATTTATACCTCTTGATATGAAGCCAAGAATTCTATTTGCTTTATTGTGAACACTTACGCGCTGTTGTCTTGGCTATTACAGGTCTCGGGGAGAATTAACCCCGATACAAGTCTTCATCCACCAGAATGATCATCACAGTCATTATCAATCCGATCATTCAGGCTGCAATGCCACCAAACCCAACTTCCAATCACATATCTTTAACGCAATCCTTGGGAAAAAAAATTCCATAACCCCATCTCGCCAGATACATAAAAAGAGAAATAAGAAGGGATCCTTGAGCCTTGATCCGGAGGAAGGCTTATTCGTGTCGGCAGATTATAGCGTTCTTGGAAGAAAACGAGCGTGAGGGAAAAGCAGCAGTTGGGAAACTCGCGTAAAAATCATACTGAATTTCATCTTGCGTGGGAAGTCCAGGGTCGTCCTGGGTTGGAGCTGCTTAGAATTTAAACCTGGAGGAGGAGGGATCCCCCCGTCTCCCCACATTCCTCCGTGGTGGAGGGTGAGGCAGGAGCTGTTAAATTGGAGGCTGGGTTATGTGTGATGACAATCACACTGCCTCAAATGACGACAAATACATTAATCAGCTATGACTCGGTGATATACTCCCGATCTATAATCCAATATACCTGTGTGTGTTCTCATTTGCGATTGCAGGGACTAATTCTCAAATCCTGGATATATGTGTGTGTGTGTGTGTGTGTGTGTGTGTGTGTGTGTGTGTGTGTGTGTGTGTACTTTGTACTCACCTAGTTGAGGTTGCGGGGGTCGAGTCCGAGCTCCTGGCCCCGCCTCTTCACTGATCGCTACTAGGTCACTCTCCCTGAGCCGTGAGCTTCATCATACCTCTGCTTAAAGCTATGTATTGATCCTGCCTCCACTACATCGCTTCCCAAACTATTCCACTTACTGGCTACTCTGTGGCTGAAGAAATACTTCCTAACATCCCTGTGATTCATCTGTCTTCAGCTTCCAACTGTGTTCCCTTGTTACTGTGTCCAATCTCTGGAACATCCTGTCTTTGTCCACCTTGTCAATTCCTCTCAGTATTTTGTATGTCTTTTATCATGTCCCCCTATCTCTCCTGTCCTCCAGTGTCGTCAGGTTGATTTCCCTTAACCTCTCCTCGTTAGGACATACCTCTTAGCTCTGGGATAGTCTTGTTGCAAACCTTTGCACTTTCTCTATTTTCCCTTCACGTGTTTGGCTAGGTGTGGGTTCCAAACTGGTGCCGCATACTCCAATATGGGCCTAACGTACACGGTTACAGGGTCCTGAACGATTCCTTATTAAGATGTCGGAATGCTGTTCTGAGGTTTGCTAGGCGCCCATATGCTGCAGCAGTTATTGGTTGATGTGCGCTTCAGGAGATGTGCCTGGTGTTATACTCGCCCCAAGATCTTTTTCCTTGAGTGAGGTTTGTAGTCTCTGGCCCCCTAGACTGTACTCCGTCTGCGGTCTTCTTTGCCCTTCCCCAAACTTCATGACTTTGCACTTGGTGGGATTGAACTCCAGGAGCCAATTGCTGGACCAGGTCTGCAGCCTGTCCAGATCCCTTTGTAGTTCTGCCTGGTCTTCGATCGAATGAATTCTTCTCATCAACTTCACGTCATCTGCAAACAGGGACACCTCAGAGTCTATTCCTTCCGTCATGTCGTTCACAAATACCAGAAACAGCACTGGTCCTAGGACTGGCCCGTGTGTGTGTGTGTGTGTGTGTGTGTGTGTGTGTGTGTGGGTGTGTGTGGTGGTGTGTGTTGTGTGTGGTGTTGTGTGTGTGCGCGCGCGCTCACCTAGTTGTACTCACCTAGTTGTGGTTGCGGGGGTTGATTCACAGCTCCTGGCCCCGCCTCTTCATCTGGCCGCTACTCAGTCACTCTTCCCGCTCCGTGAGCTTTATCATACGTTTTCTTAAAGCTATGTATGGATCCTGCCTCCACTACATCACTACCCAGCCTATTCCACTTCTTGACAACTCTGTGACTGAAGAAATACTTCCTAACATCCCTGTGATTCATCTGAGTCTTCAACTTCCATCTGTGACCCCTTGTGTGTCCCATCTCTGGAACATCTTGTCCCTTTCTACCTTGTCTAAACCTCTCAGTATTTTATATGTCGTTATATCCCCCTATCTCTCCTGTCTTCCAGTGTTGTCAGGTTGATTTCCCTTAACCTCTCCTCGGAGGACATACCCCTTAGCTCTGGGACTAGTCTTGTTACAAACCTTTGCACTTTCTCCAGTTTCCTTACATGCTTGGCTAGGTGAGGGTTCCAAACTGGTGCTGCATATTCCAATATAGGCCTGACGTACACAGTGTACAGGGTCCTGAATGAGTCCTTATTTAGATGTCGGAATGCTGTTCTTAGGTTTACCAGGCGCCCATATGCTGCAGCAGTTATTTGGTTGATGTGCGCCTCAGGAGATGTGCCTCGTGTTATGCATATACCAAGATCCTTTTCCTTGAGTGAGGTTTGTAGGCTCTGGCCCCCTAGACTGTACCCTGTCTGTGGTCTTCTTTGTCCTTCCCCAATCTACATGACTCTGCACTTGGTGGAGTTGAACTCCAGGAGCCAGTTACTGGACCAGGCCTGCAGTCCGTCCAGATCCCTCTACACACACACACACACACACACACCACACACACACACACACACACACACACACAGGAGCTGTGTCTCGATCCCTGCAACCACAATTAGGTGAGTACACACACACAGACAAACACACACCGTCTTGTAGACGTGCTATGGTCTTCATGGATGCCTCTGTGCTAGATACGAAAATGAAAGCTGCGTTCAGTGTTGTGCCTTGAGGAATAGAGCTTTTCACTGTGCCAGTCTCTGGTTTTACTTTGTTGACTATTACTCTCTGATTATGTTGTTACAAAATTAAAAAGTTCATCTATCTATATTTCCAGTCATTCCTTTTACACGCATTTTGTGGCATACCGCCATCATCACACTTTGTCGAAAACTTTTGCCAAGTCTGTGTGTGATGTCAATAATACCGGTTTATAGTGGACTGCCTCTCCTTGTTTTTTAGAAGTCGTATAGTTGTGATAGCTGCTGGAAGAGTAGCTGCTGGAAGACCTTCAGTGGAGAGAGAGGACTTCTGCTCCTTTTTTCACTATCTAGATATGTTATATGTTCTGGTTATATACAGGTTCGGACATGTAGAGGATGGAACGAAATAGAATGACTTGGAAAGCATATAAATTTGTAGTGGAGGGAAGGCGGAGTAGGGGTCGGCTTAGGAAAGGTTGGAGGGAGGGGGTAAAGGAGGTTTTGTGTGCGAGGGGCTTGGAATTTCAGCAAGCATGCATGAGCGTGTTAGATAGGAGCGAATGGAGACAAAATGTCTTCAGAACTTTCCGTGCTGTTGGAGTGTGAGCAATGTAATATTTATGAAGGGATTCAGTGAAACTGGCAGGCCGGACTTGAGTCCTGGAGATGGGACGTACAGTGTCTGCACTCTGAAGGAGGGGTGTTAGTGTTGCAGTTTTATAACTGTAGTGTAAGCATGCCTCTGGCAAAACAGTGATGGAGTGAATGATGAAAGTTTTTCTTTTTCGGGCCACCCTGCCTTGGTGGGAAACGGCCGATGTGTTAACAAAAAAAATATACAGATTCTTTAGTATTTTCATAAGTTCTGCGTATTAAGTGTTGTTCCTTTTGTTTTGTCTTCGCTAACCCTATCAGAGAGAGAGAGAGAGAGAGAGAGAGAGAGAGAGAGAGAGAGAGAGAGAGAGAGAGAGAGAGAGAGAGAGAGAGAGAGAGAGAGAGAGAGAGAGAGAGAGAGAGAGAGAGAGAGCCCTAACCTCCCTATTCATAAAAAAATACGTAATTTACGAAACAGAGAAGACAAAAAAAAAACAGGGGTAGGTGTCAAGGTCCTCAACACACAAGAGAAGGACCATGAAATATATGATAACTTGGATGAGTTACAGTCGATGAAAGAGGAAGCAGAAGGGTAAATTGGGAAAAGTTAAAAAGCGGGGAAAAGGGGAAGAAGAAGGGAAGAAGAGGGGAAATGGGGTAGAAGCAAGAGGTGAAGAGGGATGAGACAGGAAAGAAACAGGGTAGGAGAAGAGTAGAGTAGAAGCAGAAGAGGTAAAGGGTAGAAGGGGAGGGGAAATAGGGTAAAATGAGGAGGGGAAGAGGATAGGTATAATGGAAATGGGTAGTAGTAGTTAGGATGGGGAATGGACAGAGGTCATTTAAAGGAGAAGTTGGTAGTGAAGTTAGAAAAAGGTAGACAGAAAAGAAGAGGTCCACTGTGTAGGCGAAACGTTTCGGAATAAAGTTTTCCTAACTGTTGCCTATGGTCTTACCTACCAAAAAACCCGGTGGTATTGTATTCATTTGGGAATTAGTAAAAAATGAAACAAATGAAAACTTAGTAAGGGGAAAAAGGAAAAAAAAAACTAAAATAAAAAAAGTTTGACAAAAGAGAAAAAGGAAAGGGAGTCAAAGGGGTTACCATTCTTACTTGTACTACCTGCACCTCCCCTTCCACAGTATTTAAAGTTGGCAATGTGGGGGCTTAGAAATCTTAAAATTTCCCCACTAGGAAATAACTTTCTCCCGGGGTTCGATCCCCTAAGGCTGGAATTAGGACTGATTACATCGTCTTCCCATTTTCCCCACTAAATGGTCCCGGGTTTTTCTTTTGCACCCCGACAAAAGCCTATTTGGCCCCAAAACTTTTGGAAAAAGGGGTTTTTATATGTGTTGTATGTGTCACCCAAACCTGAAGAACACGGAATGAAACTAGATAGGAAAGTTAGAAAAAAAATTGAAAAACAAGGTTTAAATAATTAGAATAAAGGGTGGGAAAGAGGGAAGTAAGAAAAAAAGAAACGTAAAAAGTAAAAGAAATAAGAGGCAAGAGAGAGAAAAAAGAAAAAAAGGGAGTAAGAAGAGAGAATTAAAACCCTTTTATTTTACTTAACTTATAAACAATTTTCTGCTACCTACTCTACATAAATTTTTCCAAAAGGGAATAAAGCTAATAGGGAGGAAGAAAAGTAAGAGAAAAGCTTGATTGCTAGCTCACTCAGCCACACTTTTGGGTCCGTGGTTCGATCCCCGGTAGGCTAAAAACATTAGGACTTTTCCCCCTTAAGGCTCTCTGTCCCAAATTCACCTATGGGTAAAATAGGCCTGGGTGTTAGTCGACGGTGGTCGCATCCTGGGGACAAAACTGACCTAATTTGCCCAAAATGCCTGCAAACAAGCGGCTTTCTATATAGTAGTATGTCATAGATGTCGGTGACCGTATCCCTTGTCAGTGAAAAAAATTTTATTTTTAAAGTTACAGGAGTTAAAAAGGTGTTACGAGGCAGGAGAGTAGGGTAGTAAAATCAAGGTATAAACCCAGGGAAAAGAATACCACAGTGGGCCCTTTTGCAATTTCCAAGGCTTTTTGATGGGAAATGAACGATCCCCAAAACCTACCGTCAATGGGCCAGGACGGTCACCCCCTCAGCCGTCCATCTCTGAACAAACACAAACACTGACTGAAACAAACATACTATTTATTTTAACATTATACTTTAAATACGCAAAACTAGTATTATCGCAAAAAAACAGTGATGTGTAAAACTACAAAATATTTTACTGGTAACAAAAACAATTAGAAAAACACACGATTTCTCTGTTTCTTTTATTTAAACACAAACCACACACACAAACACACACGGTGTAACCAAAAATGCACTAACGTCATCAACCTCTCTGTCGTTATAATTCACTTTCTTGTTACATAAATGGCAACTACAAAGCAAATTACAATATTCAGAATACTTGGGAAACTTTACTAAGGAAAATGTTTCACAAATGTCTTATTTTTTCAACTAGTCAGTTTTCACATTCAAAATATTTTTCACATTCTTCAATACATATCCAGAATTTGTTCAGTGGTATCAAATTTAGAGGAAATGGTAAATATCCCCGCCTTTTATACCAAAAAGAGATGGCGGGTTCTTAGGTAAGTTTCCAATGGAGAGAGAGGCCAATTTTGGGAGAGGCACCCTGCGTAGAGAAAATGGCACAATGTAAAGGAGAGTGGCACCCTGTGGGGGAAAGAGCCACCCTGTGGAGAGGGAGTGGCACCCTGTAGGGGAGAGAGGCATCCTGTGGGGAGAGTGGCACCCTGTGGAGGGTGTGGCACCCTGTAGTTTGGAGTAGCACCCTGAATACCTCTGATATACCTTCAATGAGTTTCGAGAGTTTTACTACTCCCGGAGCCTGGCCCCCGGCCAGGCTCGTCTGGTGCTAGCCTGGTCAAAGAGGCTGTTGCTGCTGGAGGCCCGCCGGCCCACATATCCATCACAGCCTGGTTGATCTGGCACCTGATGAAGATACTGGTCCAGTTTTCTTTTGAAGACTTTTACACTTGTTCCAGCAGTGTTTCTGATATCTTGTAGGATGTTGAAAAATCTGGTGCCACAAATATTGATACAGTGCTCCCTCATTGTGCCCACTGCTCCCCTGCTTTTCACTGGGTTTATTTTGCACTTCCATATCTCTCGCTTCAATATGTTGTTATGGCAGTGTGCAGTTTGGGATCCAGACCCTCGAATACTTTCCAAGTACATATTATGATGTATCTCTCTCGCCTCCGCTCTAGTGACTTTACGGCGTGCCCAGTAATTGTAGGGAGATAGTGGCGCACCTCTAGAGAAGAGGTCATTACTCCTAAATGCAAAATCCCTCAAATTTAAGAAGCATTTTTCTTTGTAACAAATACAAACATTCTTCTGAATATTCACATCAGTTGTATATGAAATAAACACACTTAAAACAAACACACCAGTTATCGTGCAACAAATGCACTCTGCTTGAAATACACACTATTTTCTTTGTAAGGAACATAAACACAACACTTCCAACATATACAAACACAACGCCTGCAACACACCAAACACGACACCTACAACATACAAACACGACACCAACATACCAACACGACACTTGCAACATACACAACACGACACTTGCAACATACAAACACGACACTTGCAACATACAAACACGACACTTGCAACAAACACGACACTTGCAACATACAAACACGACACTTGCAACATACAAACACGACACTTGCAACATACATCATACAAACACGACACCTGCAACATACACGACACTTGCAACATACAAACACGACACTTGCAACATACAAACACGACACTTGCAACATACAAACACGACACTTGCAACATACAAACACGACACTTGCAACATACAAACACGACACTTGCAACATACAAACACGACACTTGCAACATACACAACACGACACTTGCAACATACAAACACGACACTTGCAACATACAAACACGACACTTGCAACATACAAACACGACACTTGCAACATACAAACACGACACTTGCAACATACACAACACGACACTTGCAACATACACAACACGACACTTGCAACATACACAACACGACACTTGCAACATACAAACACGACACTTGCAACATACAAACACGACACTTGCAACATACAAACACGACACTTGCAACATACACAACACGACACTTGCAACATACACAACACGACACTTGCAACATACAAACACGACACTTGCAACATACAAACACGACACTTGCAACATACAAACACGACACTTGCAACATACAAACACGACACTTGCAACATACACAACACGACACTTGCAACATACACAACACGACACTTGCAACATACACAACACGACACTTGCAACATACACAACACGACACTTGCAACATACAAACACGACACTTGCAACATACACAACACGACACTTGCAACATACAAACACGACACTTGCAACATACAAACACGACACTTGCAACATACACAACACGACACTTGCACATACACAAACACGACACTTGCAACATACACAAACACGACACTTGCAACATACACAACACGACACTTGCAACATCAAAACACGACACTTGCAACATACACAACACGACACTTGCAACATACACAACACGACACTTGCAACATACAAACACGACACTTGCAGCATACACAACACGACACTTGCAACACAGAAACACGACACTTGCAACATAGAAACACGATACTTGCAACATACACAACACGACACTTGCAACATAACACGACACTTGTAACATACACACACTTGCAACATACAAACACGACACTTGCAACATACAGAACACTACACTTGCAACATACAAACACGACACTTGCAGCATGCAAACACGACACTTGCAACAAACACAACACTTGCAACATACACAACACGACACTTGCAACATACACAAACACGACACTTGCAACATACACAAACACGACACTTGCAACATACAAACACGACACTTGCAACATACACAACACGACACTTGCAACATACAAACACGACACTTGCAACATACACAACACGACACTTGCAACATACACAACACGACATTGACAACACTATACAACACGACACTTGCAACATACACAAACACGACACTTGCAACATACAAACACGACACTTGCAACATACAAACACGACACTCGCAACATACACAACACGACACTTGCAACAAACGACACTCGCAACATACACAACACGACGCTTTGCAACATAACACACGACACTTGCAACATACACAACAAACACGACACTTGCAACATACAAACACGACACTTGCAACATTCACAACAAACACGACACTTGCATACATACACGACACTTGCAAGCAAACAAACACGACACTTGCAAAATACACAACACTTCAAACAAACACGACATTTGCAACATAAAAAACACGACACTTGCAACATACACAACACGACACTTGCAACATACACAACACGACACTGCAACATAACAAACACGACACTTGCAACATACAAACACGACACTTGCAACAACAACACGACACTTGCAACATACAAACACGACACTTGCCAACACATACAAACACGACACTTGCAATATACAAACACGACATCTTGCAACATACACAACAAACACGACACTCGCAACATACACAACACGACACTTGCAACATACAAACACGACACTCGCAACATACACAACACGACACTTGCAACATACACAACACGACACTTGCAAAACAAACACGACATTTGCACATAACAAACACGACACTTAGCAACATACACAAAAAAACAGACACTTGCAACATACAAACACGACAACCGCAACTACACACAACAAACCACGACACTTGCAACAAACACAACATAACACGACGCTTGCAACATACAAACACGACACTTGCAACATACACAACACGACACTTGCAACATACAAACACGACACTTGCAACATATACAACACGACACTTGCAACATACACAAACACGACACTTGCAACATACAAACACGACACTTGCAACATACAAACACGACACTTGCAACATACAAACACGACACTCGCAACATACACAACACGACACTTGCAACAAACACGACACTCGCAACATACACAACACGACGCTTGCAACATACACACGACACTTGCAACATACACAACAAACACGACACTTGCAACATACAAACACGACACTTGCAACATACACAACAAACACGACACTTGCAACATACACAACACGACACTTGCAACATACACAACACGACACTTGCAACATACACAACACGACACTTGCAGCAAACAAACACGACACTTGCAAGATACACAACAAACACGACATTTGCAACATATAAACACGACAGTTGCAACATACACAACACGACACTTGCAACAAACACAACACGACACTTGCAACATACAAACACGACACTTGCAACATACAAAACACGACACTTGCAACATACAAACACGACACTTGCAACATACAAACACGACACTTGCAATATACAAACACGACACTTGCAACATACACAACAAACACGACACTCGCAACATACACAACACGACACTTGCAACATACAAACACGACACTCGCAACATACAAACACGACACTTGAACATACAAACACGACATCAACAACAAACACGACACTTGCCATCAAACACGACACTTGCAACATAACAAACACGACACTTGCAAACCATACACAACAACAACACGACACTTGCAACATACAAAACACGACACTCGCAACATACACAACAAACACGACACTTGCAACATTACAAACACGACACTTGCAACATACACAACGCACTGCAACTACAAACACGACACTTACAACATACAAACACGACACTGCAACATACAACACGACACTTGCAACATAACAAAACACGACACTCGCAACATACACAACACGACACTCGCAACATACACAACAAACACGACACTCGCAACATACAAACACGACACTCGCAACATACACAACAAACACGACACTTGCAACAAAACACGCACTTGACATAACACGCCACCCACTTGCAACATACAACAAACGACACTCGCAACATACACAACAACACGACACTTGCAACATTACAAACACGACACTTGCAACATACACAACACGACACTTGCAACATACACAACACGACCACTCGCAACATACAACAACAAACACGACACTGCAACATACAAACACGACACTTGCAACATAAAAACAACAAACACGACACTGCAACATACACAACACGACACTTGCAACATACACACAAACACGACACTTGCAACATACCAAACACGACACTTGCAACATACAAACACGACACTTGCAACATACAACACGACACTTGCAACATACAAACACGACACTTGCAACATACAAAACACGACACTTGCAACATACACAACAAACACAACTTGCAACATAACAACACCGACACTTGCAACATACACAACACGACACTTGCAACACGACACTTGCAACATACAAACACGACCACTTGCAAAATCAACACGACACTTGCCAAAATTACATACAAGACACTTGCAACATAACAAACACGACACTTGCAACATACAAAACACGAAAAACAAATTGCAAATTACACAACACGTACACTTCAAATACAAAAAAGACACTTGCATACTATACAAAAGCACTGCAAATAACAAACACGACACTTAACATACACAACCGAAGAAAACACGAACTTGCAACATACAAAAAACACGACACTTGCAAACATACACATAATACCTCGTTACATTTTCAACAATACAACACTATTTACTTGCACACTATTACTATTATACATTACTAGTTTAATATAATTATTCAACAAAAAGTTATAATATTAATTAGGCATAGTAATATGTATTTTATATTACAATAATTAGCCATAATATCTACTCACCAAAAAAAAAATATTAGTTCCTGGGCATAACAGGTAATGTTAAATAAAAAAAAAGGCATGCAGTAGTATAAATCTTAACGTTTGTAGGAATAATTTTATTATACATAACTGAAAACATTAAAAATATAGGACTAAATAAAATTATTAATCTTCGATTTTTCTATATACTATTGGACATTATCTTATTTATTACTTTATAGATATTACTATCATTATAGATTAGGTTTAATATAATTCATTAATATTTGCTACAGTCTCCAATACAGGACGTTGATAACACTGTATGGTTTATATGACTATCTCATAGTTATATCACTTAAACTCCATACTTCCTGTCCTCGAAGTAACGTCAATGACAAGGCGAGTGAGGACGGATAGGATAGGAGGAGGTGATCAGAAAGAGCTTGAAGATGCTAGGAGAGAGAGTAGATAGAAATGATAGAGAGGTTAAAATTTATTTCAAATGACGACATTAGTAACATCTGAATAGCTTGAAGATAAAGTAAGACTTAATTTCCTTGAACCCTGTTTCAAAAACAGAGGAAAGGAGTAGAGAGAAAATAGATGAGAGCAAGTGAAACGAAAAGATTAAAAGGACAATACAATTCGAATAATTTTGCTGCATTTAAACATCGTGGTCCTATTAAAACCTTTTTAATTTTTTTTAACCTTTAAACCCAGGGAACAAGAGAGAGAAAAGGGGAAAAAAAAGAGGAAAAAAAGGAAGGGGAAAGGAAAAGGGGGAAAAGAGATAGAGAGAATTGGAGAAGCAGAGAGAGAGAGAGAGAGAGAGAAAGATGAGTAGAAAGAGAAGAGAGGAGAAGAGAGAGAGAGAGAGAGAGAGAGAGAGAGAGAGAGAGAGGACAGCGAGGACAGCGCGAAACAAGCTTTTATGCCACAAGACGGGCAGAAAGCAGCAACTTTCACTCTGGCTGTACCCTTCTCCAGAACATCACTCCATCTGAGATCATACATACCCAGGATGACTCGAGTATGGAACACATTCGTTCAGCAAATGATGTCAACGAGATAACGCAGTTGATCAAATGAAAATGCTGGCCCACAGATGGCTCCAACTTCATCCTGTTCCCTACTTGTATGTCTCATAACAATAAAAATGCTTTCAAATGAGCTGATGTAGGTAACAGCTCTTAGCTTGTCAATAAAGTTAGGAATCCTTAACCTGTAAATAGCTTGTCAATAAAGCTAGGGATCCTTAACCTTGTCAAACCATGTGTAAAAAAAAAAAAAAAAAAAAAAAAAAAAAAAAGAGAGAGAGAGAGAGAGAGAGAGAGAGAGAGAGAGAAATGTAACATCTCTTAGCTAGGAAGTCTAAACCTAACCTTGCAAAACCCTGTGAAAAAGAAGAACGAGATTATGCTTCTACACTCTCCTATTTACATATATCAGGGTTGAGCACCAGCTACTGGGCCCCGCTTCTTAACCTTCATGCAACTGGTGTGGTTACGGGGGTCATCGACCCCTTGCCCCCCTCCGGGCCAGATCTCAGACCACGCCTGTCATAATCAATCTTCCGCACTTATGACGACGTTTCGGTCCGTCTTGGACCGAAACGTCGTCGTAAGTTTCTCCTATATGCGGGCTATCTGTGTACAGCACTTCTCAAACAATGTCTAGTTCCTCGTTCTCCATCACCAAATTCCTGGTGTTAAACATTCCAGTAACTTAATGCTAAACAAGAATTTTCTAATACCCACATTATTATTATTATTATTAGTAGTAGTATTAATAGTAGTAGTAGTATTAATAGTAGTAGTAGTATTAATAGTAGTAGTAGTATTAATAGTAGTAGTTATTAATTTAGTAGTAGTAATTATTATTTAGTAGTAGTATAGTAGTAGTAGTAGTAGTATTATAGTAGTAGTAGTATTATTAGTAGTAGTTAGTAGTTAATAGTAGTATGTATTAATAGTAGTAGTAGTATTAATAGTAGTAGTATTATATAGTAGTAGTATTAGTTATTTAGTAGTAGTATTTAATAGTAGTAGTAGTATTATAGTAGTAGTAGTAGTATTATAATAGTAGTAGTATTAATAGTAGTAGTAGTATTAATAGTAGTAGTAGTATTAATAGTAGTAGTAGTATTAATAGTAGTAGTAGTATTAATAGTAGTAGTAGTATTAATAGTAGTAGTAGTATTAATAGTAGTAGTATTAATTAGTAGTAGTATTATATTATTAGTAGTAGTATGTATAGTAGTAGTATTAATAGTAGTAGTAGTATTAATAGTAGTAGTAGTTGTATGTAGTAGTAGATTAGTAGTTAGTATAGTAGTAGTATATAGTTGTAGTTATAGTAGTAGTATTAATAGTAGTAGTATTAGTAGTGTAGTAGTATATAGTAGATAGTAGTAGTAGTAGTAGTAGTAGTAGTAGTATTAGTAGTAGTAGTATTAATATAGTAGTGTATTAATTAGTAGTAGTATAGTAGTATTATAGTAGTAGTAGTATTTATAGTAGTAGTAGTAGTATTAGTATAGTAGTTAGTGTAGTATTAATAGTAGTAGTAGTATTTATATAGTAGTAGTATTAATAGTAGTAGTATGTAGTAGTAGTATTAGTAGTAGTAGTATAGTAGTCATTAGTAGTAGTAGTAGTAGTAGTAGTAGTACATTAGTAGTAGTAGTAGTAGCATTAGTAGTAGTAGTAGTAGTATAGATAGTAGTAGTAGTATAGTAGTAGTAGTATATAGTAGTAGTAGTATTAATAGTAGTAGTAGTGTAGTAGTAGTATTAAAGTAGTAGTAGTATTAATAGTAGTAGTAGTTAGTAGCAGTAGTTAGTAGTAGTAATTAGTGTAGTAGTAGTAGTAGATTAGTAGTATTAGTAGTAGATTAGTAATAGTATTGCATTAGTATAGTAATTAGTAGTGTAGTATATATATTATATAAATATTAGTATGTAGGTATTAACATTTAGTAGAGTATACGTGTAGTATATAGAGTTGGCACAAAGTTTATATTGGTGATTTTAGAGTGTAGTGATAGTATTAGTATAGTAAGTAGTAGAAGATGTTAGTAGTAGTATTGTCCACTTAGAACTGAGTTGATTATAGATGTATTGTGAGAATGGTATAATGAGTTTACAAAAGTAAAAAATAACTGTGTGGCAAAGTAGGTTATCTTGGCTTGATTTCAGGCAAGTGTGTGATCAGGAAAATAGAGAATAGAGTCGTTATGGTCAGAGCTATTGTACTCCTTACGTAGAAGAGTGCTAGGATAATTAGTAGTACTTTAGGCACTCTAACCATGGAATACTGACTTGTGAGTCAAAAAAAATGTTTTGAAATTGCGAACCCTGCGATTTTCGGATAACACAGCTGCTGATTCAGGAAAATAAGTCAAATAGATCCTTTGATGTCAGCAGCTTTGTTTACCAACTTCTGGAATGAAGATGTGTGAAGAGTAAGGTATGAGTATGTGTATTCTACTGCACTCTGTGAGAAGAAGGAAGAGAATGGATAATTTGTGGATAGATTTGGAATAACAGGTCCGTGCATATTGTCAGTTAAATTCACACTAACTGCTGATAATACTAACTGTTTAAGGTAAAATAAAAGAAGATAACATTGAGACAGCGAATTCTTCGAACTACCTGGAACCAAGATGTAGAGGTAAGAGTGTAGAGAGTGAGTCACTCTGTCAGAAAGAAGGGTAAGTAGATCGGGATAATTGTAGTGAGCACTTAGTATACAGGAAGGTAATTTAGAGTCATGTGACTAAATTTTGCTCACTACACTTCATCATACCTAATGTGGTAATACCATAAACAGCTGTAATTTAAGCGATAAAATAAAAGAAAATAACATTGCGAGACACGACATTGTGGTGTACCAGGGAAGGAGAGAGAGAGAGAGAGAGAGAGAGAGAGAGAGAGAGAGAGAGAGAGAGAGAGAGAGAGAGAGAGAGAGAGAGAGAGAGAGAGAGAGAGAGAGAGAGAGAGAGAGAATTTAGATACAATTACACGTGCTAGCAAAGCAAATTATTTCACTTCTTATAGTCTATATAACTATTAAAGTTAATAACATCAACACAAAGCAAGAAGTGAACGCCAAGCAACTCAGAAAAAAATCACTAAATCACTCTCATATCAGCTCCACTATCATCGTCTTAGTGTAAGAGCCGGACGGACTGTCAGACTCAGGGATATGTGTAATATTTATAATCAGTCATCACTTTCTTTTACTCTCTTCACATTTTTCTAAAGTTTTCACCCACTTACTACCAGTAAGATTGTCGGATCGAGCTGTGTGTGTGTGTGTGTGTGTGTGTGTGTGTGTGTGTGTGTGTGTGTGTGTGTGTGTGTGTGTGTGTGTGTGTGTGTGTGTGTGTGTTATATAGCTTTTTGTAAACGTCTTCTCGGCCAAGTCAATGCACAGAAATTTAAAGATCTATGGTCATTCCTTGTGTGTAAACACTGGTCGTTACTCACACAAACTTGCGATCTATGTCATTCTTTGAGTGGAAACACTGGTTGTTGCTCACACAAACTTGAAGAGAACTATTATCATTCCTTGTGTGGAAATATTTGTAGTTGTTCACCGAAACTTCTTCCCGCTCTTCACCTAGCCTCTTAAATTACTCTGACCGGAAATGGAGCAAAGGTACAGAGCAAGCTTGCTCTGTGACAATTTGTCGCTCTGTGCAGAGCTTTATCAAGATTGATAAAGCTCTATGAAGAGCGAAACGTTGTCATTTCCTGTCTATCCTTTATTACTGTCAGGCTTTCCTGGCAACTTACTGTCGTCATACCTACTCTTGGAACTGTTTACCTTGAGTTTACTTTGAGGTAATTTTGGGGGTTACCACCCCCGGTTGTCATGTAAGGGGGGTAATGGAATGAACAGATAACTGGGGAATAAGGGGAATAGGGAGTAAAGGGCAGGATGTAGGCAGGAGATAGGCAGGAGAGGCGAGTCGAGTGACGAGTGGAGGTAATGTGAGGTCACTGGTGACTACACCATCACCTCTCATTATCTCTACCACCACACTACTCACCTTCTCAGTACTTGAAATAAAATAATGAATAAAAGAATAAATAACGGGGAAAGTGAATATTACTATTCCACACAAGCACAGTTTATTATTAAGTCCTTGTACAATAATATATTTGGGAAAAGAACACTATTGGGTTTAGATAAATGGAGATGGTACACATAAGCAGTGAGACAGGGAATACAATCAACTGATAAAACAGAATATAACTTACAATATAGTTCAGGGACTTTACCACAGGAACCAGTAGACTTACCCAGTCCAAGACCTACACAACAAGCATGTTCAGTCAGTACTCTGCCATTGTATCCAAACAGTACTCTCAGAGACTCTTCCAGCAGCCCTCCACAAAGCTCTGCACATAGCAAGCAGTCCGTGATTTTCCCTGTCAGTAGCTCTGCCCATCCAGCAGCAGTCCGCTCGAATCTCCCTGAGCTTATATGGTCCTTCAGCGCCTCTCCCCCCTACATGAAGTGTGCCCCAGTAGTTTTGCTGACGCGAGATCTACGCCGTCAGAACATAATACCTGAGTTTTAGTACAGGCGTGTCTGGCAGCTATTTGCCAGGCAAGGTGTGACCATTTACTGGTTAATTAGGTCTCCTTCAGAGACCTCACAAGCATAGTGACCTACATCACACGGTGTCCGGTCCATGACTAGGCCTCCATGTTGATGGCCGGATCAAACAAGTTCTTTGCCCGGCTGATCAAGTACTAACTTAACAATTCTCCGTATGCAGGAAGGGAGTGTACTGAAGAGTCTCGGTCTCTTTACACTTACTAGTTATTTCTTAGCATACTCATTGTACCTCTACCTGTAGTCTACTGGGAGATTCTTCGGAGGATCAACGCTCCCGCTGCCCGGTTCATGGCCAGGGCCTGATCAACCAAGCTGTTACTGCTAGCCACATGCAGTCCAATGTACGAACCACAGCCTGGCTGGTCAGGGACTGACTTTAGGAACCTATCTAGTTCCTTACTGAAGACAGTTAAGTCTGATGAATAGTTTTAAGCCCTTTGCAACAGCAACAATAATAATAATAACAATAATCCGCCTCTCCGCTAGCAATCGTGACCTTCAACTTTCAACCTTTGGTCATGGTGATCAATACTTACACATCTTGTGTGTTAACAGTCCACATGACTACATACTGACCAGCCGAACACACTTTACGATACACACACACACACACACACACACACACACACACACACACACACACACACACACACACACACACACACACACACACACATACACACACACAGAATCAGCAATAACAGCAACTTAAACAAAATCAACAAATACACAACTCAGACACCCCTTCCCTTCCTGCATACTGGAAACAGAAACAACAAATAAAACAAACAGAAGCTCCAATAACAACAACAGTATCAACACCCCTCCCCCCCAACCTACCATAAGCAACCACCCCTCTGCAAGAAAAATCACAAATAAAACCCTCCTCGTAAAGCCCCCAACAAGTGCAACAACAACAACAACAACAACAACAACAACAACAACAACAACAAAACAGCTTCAAGCGCCCGAGTGATCAACGTACAGATTTCAACATTTCTTGGTTTTTCACGACCACCTCGTTACCAGACGTATCTCGGCCTTTGTTTCTGTTGATGAAAATTTGACACATGTGCAACATCTGAGTATCTTTCTTTTAGACGTTTCGCCATCCAGTGGCTTTATCAATAGAAATTCAAGGACATAATTGGAAGACAGAAGAACTATATACAAATTATGAGGTAATCAGGCCATCAGCCTTTGTGTGAAAAGCACCGAAGTTGTGAAGATTCTGGAGCACAAGCAAGAAGGTTGATGCTTATATACTGGCGTCAGGTGGAAAGGGGCGGGTAGCAGACGAAGGCATAGTCACTGGTAGGCGGGATTCGCCAGTGGAAGTAGGTCATACCCGTGGAACGGGTTAGTGGTGGTAGTAGTAGTAGTAGCAGCCGTGAAGAAGGTTATGTAGATGTCCTCTGAACCAAGATTCCATGATGTTGCAGTATCTGACAAGTTGTACATGTCATGTACAATTTTTGTTATTAATTCGTTTCTAGTTAAATATATTTTAAATTAATTTCTGTAACTTACCCTAACATTACTTAACGTATCACAAATAAACTTTATCTAAGAATTTCTAAGTTTTCATTAAACTCTATCATTCCTCTGTCACTTCATCTGCTCAATATATCTATATTATCTTATAAAGATTTACATTAACTTTTATTTATTTTGTGCATTACTTGCCAAATTTTTTTTAGTTTCCTCTCTCCCTCCCTTTCTTTCCTTATGTTTCTTTCATCTACATCTTTGAAAGGGTCCTAAGAAGCAAAACTGTCAATCAAATGGAATCACAACAATTGTACAACCCAGGGCAGCATGGGTTAAGATCAGGTTGTTCCTGCCTTTCACAACTGCTAGATCGTTACCATGTAGTCCTGGATCCTCTGGAAGACAGGATAAATGCTGATACAATGCGCACTGATTTTGCAAAAGCGTTCCACGGTGTGAAAGCGCACAAAATGCGTGCAAAAGCAATAAACTGAAAAAATGGGCAGATGCATATTTAACTTCTTAACACACACAACCCAGAGAGTAGTGGTAAACAGAGTGATGTCAGAGGCTACCACAGAGAAGCTCTGTTTCTCATGGTACAGTACTCTTCCCACCTCTCTTGAGCATTCTTATATCCGACAATGACAAGGGCATAAATTTTAGTATCCTAACATCCTTTGGTGATGATACCAGAATCTCTGTGAGAGCAGTGACTGTTGAAGACAGCAAATCGTCAGGAGGATATAAAGTCTTTCAATGAACCTCAGACAAGAACAGAGAGGTTCAATTATTATAAATTTCGGTTGCTCAGTTATGGAAAAATGGAAGAACTAAAAAAGTAAAGAACGAACTCAAACCATTCAGTAAAGTGAAAGTTCCATGTACGAGACTTAGGAATAATGATGTCAGAAGATCTCACATTCAACGCTCACAACTCTGCTGCTATTGTTACCGCAAGGATAATGATAGGCTGGATTACTCGAACTTTCACGACAAGAGATGCTAAGCCAGTAATGATACTCAAGTCATTGTTTTCTCCAGGCTGGAATACTGCTGTATACAGACGGTCACCTTCAAGGCAGGCGAGATTACCGAGCTGGAAAATGTACAGAGAACCTTCATTGTTCGTATTCATTCATGTAAACATATGAACCACTGGGAATACTTCAAATCCCCTGGAGGGACTCGTCCCAAACTTGCACACCGGAATCACTCCCTATCCTGACTTGCCGGGGTGTGGTTCATACATTGGGCTGCGTGTGGTCAGCAGTAATAGCCCGGCTGATCAGGCCTTAATTAATCAGGAAGCCTGGTCTGGGATTGGGCCACGGGGGCGTTGACCCCGGAAAACATCTTTCAGGTATACCTTACCTTTGATGAGTTTCGAGTCTTACTACTCCCGGAGCCTGGCCATGGACCAGGATGGTGTCCTTCAGAAATCTCTCCCTCCTCCAATCCCTTACACACTTCCTTATCTCCCTCACTCCCTCCCTCCCATCCTTTTCCTTTCCGTCGCTCCCATTCCTTTTCCTATCCCTGCTTCTCTCCCTCCTTGTGTGCCACCAAGCCAGGCTGGTGTTGCGTCACCTTTAAGACCTGCTGGCCCGGGGTATTAGGTAGACCAGCTGGCACTCTGTGATACAATGCTCCCTCTAACCATCCTCCAAACACACTCCAAACACCCTCTAAACACCTTCCAAACACTCTCCAAACACCCTTCACCCTCTCCTACATCCTCCACCCTATACACTGCCCTCCACCACTCAAAATCAAAGGTAGATAAGGGGACGAATTTCTCACATTAGCAAGGACCCGGGTTCGAGTCCCTGGCACGGAGAAACATGGGTAGGCTTTCTAACATCAGTGCTGCCCTAGCAGGAAGATAAACACCCGTGTGTGTTGAATGACTCTCATTGGTCACATCCAGGGAAGAAAAGTCTTAGAAAACTCCAGTCCTGATAGAATGTCATATTCTCTGTAAGAAAACACTTCAGCTCTGTGGAAGAATACTCCAGCACCTGCTGGGTAAAAAGTGGGTAAAAAATTGGGTGAAAAGTGTACATAATAATGTTAATTACAAGAGAATAAAGGAACAGAGAGAGAGAGAGAGAGAGAGAGAGACTAACTGTGTCAAAGTTTATCTATTGACAGTATACTGTCGTACTCTGCACAACATCAACTCACTGACCTACATATTCGTTAATGTTTACTACAAGAAAAGGCATTATGTCATTCTTTAAATATCTTATATACAGAGAAAGCGAGGGACATGCACCATACATATATAGCCCCCCTCTCCATACAACCTTCCTCCATATATAGCCCTTCCCCTCTACATACAGCCCTTCCCCTCCACATACAGCCCTTCCCCTCCGCATACAGCCCTTTCTCTCCACAGACAGCCCTTCCCCTCCACATATAGCCCTTCCCCTCCACATATAGCTCTCCCTCGCCGTATAAAGCCCTCTTCAACTCCTTTTAAAAATGTAAGATTAATCGGCCAAATTCTCTGCTGTTCAACTCTCCTAAAATCCTTAATTTCGGCTTGCTTCTCCTTACTCTCAAGTCTATGTTTAATATGTATATTGTGTTGTTTCTGGTGTACTCCTCTCCCACCTGATGTCTGCAGGGTTGTATACCAGTGCTACTGTGACCTTTGGTACTCCAGTGTTCTTGCTATGTTCCCTTCAAGGGAAGGTACCTTGATGTGGGTAAAGGTCTCTTTAAGAAATTGAAGCTACCTTACCTCTCCTTGAGTCAAAATAAACTCTCTCATTCTCTAGGTACGTTACGACGCTTGTGATGTAGAACTACATGTAGAATTGGATATAACTTAGGTCGCTAGAAGATCCGATAAAGGTATTCCCGTATCTTTAAAGCCTAGCCCCCTCTACCTTAATGGACAGAAAAGGAATAGTGCAGGATGGTCATAAAATTCTAATCCAGCAAAATGTGTGTGTATACGTGGAAGAAATCACAATAAAACGGGTGATTTCAAATATGAAAAAATTACTACCGTGAAAATAGAAAACAAAACCCCGAGCGTTTTCATGTGCTTACACACATACCTTTAAAAGAATAGGAAGAGGCAAAAGAAGCACGCTGTAAATGTTAGACACTGAGGTGACACTTCATACAAACCTGTTCCACGTAAACGTGTCCCACACATGTATGTAAAATGCGCTCCTTCACAACTGGATTTGACTCTCCACTGTCGTGGAATAAGAAAGCAACTTTTTCTAACGTTTTGAAGATACACCGCTGAGGATTTCGCAAGTTATTCGAGACATTCCAACAACCTTGAAAAGGGTACTACAAATATGGACACAGTTACTAAAAACAACAGACATAGCCCCACTCCACAAAGGGGGCAGTAAAGCAACAGCAAAGAACTACAGACCAATAGCACTAACATCCCATATCATAAAAATCTTTGAAAGGGTCCTAAGAAGCAAGATCACCACCCATCTAGAAACCCATCAGTTACACAACCCAGGGCAACATGGGTTTAGAACAGGTCGCTCCTGTCTGTCTCAACTACTGGATCACTACGACAAGGTCCTAAATGCACTAGAAGACAAAAAGATGCAGATGTAAATTACAGACTTTGCAAAAGCCTCGACAAGTGTGACCATGGCGTAAAGCGCACAAAATGGCGCTAAAGGAATAACAGGAAAAGCGAGTCGATGGATCTATAATTTCCTCACTAACAGAACCAAGAGAGTAGTCTCAACAGAGTAAAGTCCGAGGCACTACGGTGAAAAGCCTGTTCCAATGGCACGTACTAGCCCCATCTGTTCCTCATCCTCATATCCGACATAGACAAGGTCATGTCCACAGCAACGTGTCTTCCTTTGAGATGACACCCGAATCTGCATAGAAGTGTCTCCATTGCAGACACTGCAAGGCTCCAGGCGGACATCAACCAAACTTTCAGTGGGCTTGCCAGACCAAACACATAGCAAGTTCCAACGATAAAATTTCAATTACCGTGTACAAACATGAGGAAATTAAATCTTCATCAGAGTCCAAAACAATTCCTGGCCACAAAATGAGCGAAACACCCAACGTCAAAGACCTGTGAGTGCATTTGTCGGAGGATTCACATTCAAGGACCAAACATTGTATCAATCGAATCTGCTAAAAATGACAGGTTGGATAATCCGAGAACCTATTTAAATTATAGGAGGCAAGCCCATGTGACACTCTTCAGGTCACTTTCTTCAGGCTGGAATATTGCTTGCCTTAACCAGCTTTCAAGGCATGAAATTGCCCCACTGAAATGTACAGAACTTTCAGGGGCCATTAAGAAATGATAAAACCTCTCAATCTGGGAGCCTTGAGGTTCTAAACCTGTATTCCTGGAACGTAGAGGGAGAGATACATGTTATAACCTGGATAAATTCTAGAGGGAAAGTACCGAAACTTGCCACACGAAAATCACCCTACTACGACAGCAAAAGACTGGCAGCGATGTCAAAACATTCTATCCAGCAAAAGGGTGTGTATACCGTTAAGAAGACAACAATAAAGCAGGGCGAATGTTCAAACTTGAAATACTCCGCACACATAGATAACCAACAACCCACGTTGCAGTCTTCCAATACTGCACTGGACAAGACACCTTAAAGTCACTGTACCTATCATCCCTGTGCACGTAAACGTGTTCCCAGCCAGTATGAAACGCCTGGTTGATCAGGCGGTGATCACAGCGCCTGTCTAGACCGGGCCCCCGGGGGCGTTGACCCCGAACTTCTCACCAGGTAAACTCCAGTAAACAAATCACCACAAATGGCAACATAGTTACAAGAATCATAAGAACATAAAAAGGAGCACTGCAGCAGGCCTACTGGTCCATACTGGACAGGTCCTTATCAAATCCAAACCAATTAACAAATATAACTGCCCTAATTACCGTTCACCAGCACTGAAGATTTAAAGACGACTGAATGTAGCCTTTCGTGTAATGAGCGAACTAAAAATGAAAGTATATTAGAAAATAAATTTATGACCAATTGAGTATCACCCTGCTGTGATACTCAATTAGAACTTCCCGATAATAATGATGATAATAATAATAATAATAATAATAATAATAATAACAATAATAATAATAATATGTAATTCTTGAGCTCCAATGCTTACAAATTTCCCAGCCCCTCAAAACTTCAATGGTTTGCAATCGATATAATGCCACTACTGTACATCCCACATATATTTCACCTTTCTTCATCATTTGATACCCCTCTGGGAACATTATACTTGCTACTACACCAGTTAATTGAACATGCAATAGACTTCCAAAGGCTTTCTCTACTTTCTGTTCTTCATTGTTTTGTGTATGAGAGATTACTTAGTAATGAGTACTGTGATTAATTACTGTTATGTGTAATTTTGAGTAATCTGTTAATAATATTTGAAATACCATACCTGTGATTATGCATGTGATTATCTTTGTTTTAATATGAATGTATGATTAGCTGTTTGTGATTACATGTGTATGTGATAATTTGTAATTACCTATGTGTGATTCTATTTTAATATAGACCTAGCATTATCTATTTCTATTAATTATGTATCATTGTTGTGAGAGATTACCTATGTGCAACTGCAAGAGCAGAGCACCTATCACCCGAGTACCTGCTTACTGTTAGGTGAACAGGAGCAGCTTGTGATACAAAAAATGACCTACCTTTATGTTTCGCCCTCTTGTGTTCAGGATTCAAACCGAGGACCTTTTGGTTGTGAGCTGACTGTGGTGAGCATTGTATGATTCTGCTAGGCTTTATAATCCGCTTACACTCTCACTCTCTCACTCTCTCTCTCTCTCTCCCTTCCTTCCTCCCTCTCTCTCTCCCTCTCTCCCTTCCTCCCTCCCTCCCTCCTTTCCTCCCTCTCTCTCTCCCTCCCTCCCTTCCTCCCTCCCTTCCTCCCTCCCTCCCTCCTTCCCTCCCTTCCTTCCTTCCTTCCTTTCTCTCTCTCTCTCTCTCTCTCTCTCTCTCTCTCTCTCTCTCTCTCTCTCTCTCTCTCTCTCTCTCTCTCGTCCCTTTTTCACAACTTCAATATTTGTTTCCATAATCCAGGCTATGACATTTATTGCGAGTAAATATGTAAATAGAATATGTAAATAGGGTAATTGGATTAAGAACGGATGGTACCCGTTGGATGAGGAGATAAAATGAAGCGGATAAAGGAGAGAAAGATTGGGGCGTGGGGGCGAGGATGGGAGAGAGAAGAGGAAGGGAGCATAGAAAAGAGAGGCGAATCATCAATCATATGAGAGGACGATAGGACCTCCCTGGATGGTTGCTGTCTACCAACTACCCGTATCTCACACTCATGTGACAGGAGGGTAGCACCTCCCTAGATGGTTGCTGTCTACCAACCAACTACCCGTATCTCACACTCATGTGACAGGAGGGTAGCAGCTCCCTGGATGGTTGCTGTCTATCAACCAAGTACCCGTATCTCTCACTCATGTGACAGGAGGGTAGCACCTCCCTGGATGGTTGCTGTCTACCAACCAACTACCCGTATCTCACACTCATGTGACATGAGGGTAGCACCTTCCTGGATGGCTGCTGTCTACCAACCAACTACCCGTATATCTCACTCATGTGACAGGAGGGTAGCACCTGCCTGGATGGTTGCTGTCTACCAACCAACTACCCGTATCTCACACTCATGTGACATGAGGGTAGCACCTTCCTGGATGGCTGCTGTCTACCAACCAACTACCCGTATCTCTCACTCATGTGACAGGAGGGTAGCACCTGCCTGGATGGTTGCTGTCTACCAACCAACTACCCGTATCTCTCACTCATGTGACAGGAGGGTAGCACCTCCCTGGATGGCTGCTGTCTACCAACCAACTACCCGTATCTCTCACTCATGTGACAGGAGGGTAGCACCTCCCTGGATGGTTGCTGTCTACCAACCAACTACCCGTATCTCTCACTCATGTGACAGGAGGGTAGCACCTGCCTGGATGGTTGCTGTCTACCAACCAACTACCCGTATCTCTCACTCATGTGAAAGGAGGGTAGCACCTGCCTGGATGGTTGCTGTCTACCAACCAACTACCCGTATCTCTCACTCATGTGAAAGGAGGGTAGCACCTGCCTGGATGGTTGCTGTCTACCAACCTACCACCCGTATTTTACACCCATGTGACAGGAGGGTAGTACCTTCCTGGATGGTTGCTGTCTACCAACCAACTACCCGTATCTTACACCCATGTGACAGGAGGGTAGCACCTCCTTGGATGACTGCTGTCTACATACTACGATATCATCTATGTCAGATTACGAAAAAAACAAATTAACTGGGCGAATAGAGGAGAGGGAATATATTGATAGGAAAGAATAAGTATCAAGAAGAATATATCCTGTCTTCCTTTAGGACAGAGAATATATTGAAGGAGAGACTGAAGATTTATTTTTCTGACAGCCTCAGGTAATCTGTTCTCTTGGATAATTATAATCTCGTTAACACTAAATTACCCAAATGGCAACTGTGACATCCTCGGTGTATTTATGTGGTTCCAGGGAGAGTTTTGCAGCAGCAGGAATAACAGCACCTTTGACAGCAGGAACAGCAGTACGCTCATTGACAGCAGGAACAGTACGCTCACTGACAGCAGGAACAACAGTATGCTCACTGACAGCAGGAACAGTACGCTCACTGACAGCAGGAACAGTACGCTCATTGACAGCAGGAACAACAGTACGCTCACTGACAGCAGGAACAACAGTACGCTCACTGACAGCAGGAACAACAGTACGCTCATTGACAGCAGGAACAGTACGCTCACTGACAGCAGGAACAGCAGTACGCTCACTGACATCATGAACAGTACGCTCATTGACAGCAGGAACAGTACGTTCACTGACAGCAGGAACAGCAGTACGGTCATTGACAGCAGGAACAACAGTACGCTCACTGACAGCAGGAACAGCAGTACGCTCATTGACATCAGGAACAACAGTACGCTCATTGACAGCAGGAACAACAGTACGCTCATTGACACCAGGAACAACAGTACGCTCATTGACATCAGGAACAGTACGCTCATTGACAGCAGGAACATTACGCTCACTGACAGCAGGAACAGCAGTACGCTCATTGACAGCAGGAACAGCAGTACGCTCATTGACATCAGGAACAGTACGCTCATTGACAGCAGGAACAGTACGTTCACTGACAGCAGGAACAGCAGTACGCTCATTGACAGCAGGAACAACAGTACGCTCACTGACAGCAGGAACAGCAGTACGCTCATTGACATCAGGAACAACAGTACGCTCATTGACAGCAGGAACAACAGTACGCTCATTGACACCAGGAACAACAGTACGCTCATTGACATCAGGAACAGTACGCTCATTGACAGCAGGAACATTACGCTCACTGACAGCAGGAACAGCAGTACGCTCATTGACAGCAGGAACAGCAGTACGCTCATTGACATCAGGAACAGTACGCTCATTGACAGCAGGAATAACAGTACGCTCATTGACGGCAGGAACAGCAGTACGCTCACTGACAGCAGGAACAGTACGCTCACTGACAGCAGGAACAGTACGCTCACTGACAGCAGGAACAGTACGCTCATTGACAGCAGGAACAGTACGCTCACTGACATCAGGAACAACAGTACGCTCACGGACAGCAGGAACATCAGTACGCTCACTGACAGCAGGAACAACACTACGCTCATTGACAGCAGGAACAACAGTACGCTCACTGACAGCAGGGACAGCAGTACGCTCATTGACATCAGGAACAAGAGTACGCTCATTGACAGCAGGAACAACAGTACGCTCATTGACATCAGGAACAACAGTACGCTCATTGACAGCAGAAACAACAGTACGCTCACTGACAGCAGGAACAGCAGTACGCTCATTGACAGCAGGAACATCAGTACGCTCATTGACATCAGGAACAACAGTACGCTCATTGACAGCAGGAATAACAGTACGCTCACTGACAGCAGGAACAGTACGCTCATTGACAGCAGGAACAGCAGTACGCTCATTGACATCAGGAACAACAGTACGCCCACTGACAGCAGGAACACAGTACGCTCATGACAGCAGGAACAGTACGCTCATTGACAGCAGGAACAGCAGTACGCTCATTGACATCAGGAACAACAGTACGCTCACTGACAGCAGGAACAGTACGCTCATTGACAGCAGGAACAGCAGTACGCTCATTGACATACAGGTAACAACAGTACGCTCACGGAACAAACAGCCATGCACAGAACAGTACGCTCATTGACAGCAGGAACAGCAGTACGCTCATTGACAGCAGGAACAGCGGTACGCTCACTGACAGTAGGAACAACAGTACGCCCACTGACAGCAGGAATAACAGTACGCTCACTGACAGTAAGAACAGCAGCACGGTCATTAACAGCATTTATCGCCGTTATTAACAGCAACACCAGCAACACATTCGCTAACAGCAGAGGTACAAGCAACAGCAACAGCACCGCCCTCACTAACATCATCCCCGGCTATACACCCTCTCAACATTCATATTAACTATGTCACTACTCTTACAGTTGTAATAATGGTAAGCAAATAGACATAGTTACAACTAATGTGACATTTTATTGTGGCAACGATTCGCTCTCCAGGAGCCTGACAAAGTTCTTGGAGAGCGAAACGTTGTCACAATAAAAATGTCGCATTAGCTGTATCTATGCCCATTTACCTAACCTTCTGTCGGGAAGCCTATCATAATTACCAGTTGTAATAAAACTGCTGTGATCCTTCAACCTCGGATCTTCCAGTACGATTTCTTCCAGCTCTCTTACAGTCCTTGTCCACGCCATGGATACATTTTTGTGGTTTTTACCCTACCAAATAGTATTTCTTTTTCATCTCAACTCTCTCATAATTTTCCCATTCCACAAAACCTCTCTCATAATCTAAATTCCACCGTTTATTTCATATACCGCCCCAACTCTCCAACAATTCCCATTCCTGTCCAACAAGAATGGGAATATGATAGGACAACGCTTTTCCTTATTACTATTCTTTCCACAATCTCATCCCCCTCAATTCCTGCCTGGTCAACAAGGCTGTTGCTGCTAGCGGTGTGTGTCTACGTAGCCATCACAACCCAGCTGATCTGGTACTTAAAGAAGAAAAAGGCACAATACAGTGACTGGAACAATACACAAATAACCCGCACACAGGAGAGATGCTTACGACGACGTTTCGGTCCATAAGGTGGTCGTAAGTTCATCTCTTCTATTTGCTGGTTGTATAATGATCTGATACTTGTTAGAGGTAGCATTCCAGTGTTGCTCAGAATATGTCTTATATTACTGATTTTTTACACAGTATTCTCTATGCCTACAGTGCCCGGCTTATTACTGGCTTTATTCTGCACTCTCGAGCATTACTTCATTAAGTCGCTATAACAGTATACAGTTTCGGGGAAATGACCCCTAAGTATTTTTCAAGTTTACATTATCATATATCATTCTCTTCTCAGTCCATAGAGTAAATTCTAAGTACTCTGAGACACTTGCGTTACTTTAGATGTTTTATCCAGTCTGTGCAGGCAGTAAACTACTTGTGGACATCTCTCGGGCCCAGAAAGGCGCTGTGCATACGTAAGGGGGATTACCAATAGACCCCTGGCTGCCTTCAAGAGGGAGCTGGCCAGGCACCTGAAGTCAGTACTTGATCAGACGGGGTGTAGTTCGTACGGTGGACTATATGCGGCTAGGAGTAACAGCTTGGATGATCAGGCCCTGATTCACCACGAGGCCTGGTCATGGACCGAGCCACGGGGGCTCGGAACACCTTCCAAGTATTCCCGATACGCCTAAACAGTGGAAAAAACGGTACAGGCGGGGATCGAACCCGCGGTGAGTCGGCTACAATAAGATTGTAGCCAGGTGGCTACAATAACATTCATCTAACTAGGTATATTTATACACCACAGGAAGGTTAGCACAGGCACCAATGTGACCACAAATGCAAGTTTTTATAGATGAATCTACTGCCAGCGTGGCCGTGACGGACTCTAGCTCAAGTCCCCTCAAAGCCGTGATCATGACTCGAGAAATCGTATTGACACGATGGTGTACAAAGCAATTTTCACGTTACAGCAGTATCCGAGAACCTAGCCTGCTGTATAATCAAGGCCCTACTGCAGTATCTCAGAACTTAACCTGCTGTATAGGCGAGGCCCTACAGTATCTCGGAACCTAACCTGCTGTATAAGCGAGGCCCTACATGCTCTCAGAATTTTACCTGCTGTATAAGCGAGGCCCGCCTGTATTTCGCTTGTATATCGTTTTGTCAATAATGTTTTAATTCCTAAAATGCGGAATTAAATTACACTCTGTATATTCAATGTGAGACATACATTTCTCGGTGTATATGTCCTGTGCGAAAGTCTCTAGCGAACGAAACGCAGAGATGCCTTTTTTCTCTACAAGTGTGTGTCGATAGAAGTACTTCTCAGCTGACGGTCATATATCCATATTATCTTAGATTATCAACCCTCTGGTGTTTATTATCCTAGTGAAGTCTTCTTTATCCAGTCTCATACACCTTCGTGGTCAATGTGGCCAGCAGTAGAGGCAGCAGCAGCAGGAGAGGCAACAGCAGCAGCAGCAGCAGTAGAGGCAGCAGCAGGAGAGGCAGCAGCAGTAGAGGCAGCAGCAGGAGAGGCAGCAGCAGGAGAGGCAGCAGCAGGAGAGGCAGCAGCAGGAGAGGCAACAGCAGCAGCAGCAGCAGCAGTAGAGGCAGCAGCAGGAGAGGCAGCAGCAGGAGAGGCGCTAGCACACCTACCTCTCGTACCATGGGTAAATAAGTAGTGTGGTGAATCAAGGTCAGTAGCTCGCCTTTACAGGTCTGGCCCAGCCATGTTAGCTATCAATCTCTAGGAATGGTGAGTTCTGTTTCCTTCCTTTCCTTCCTCCTTCCCTCCCTCACTTTTTACCGTCCTCCTTCCCTATCTTCCTCTCTCTCATTCGCTTTTATATGGGAGTATATAAGAAAGACAGAAATCAGAAGACAGGAAAGTTTACACTGATCTTATCTCCTGAGAAGAACTATCTACGTCTTTCTAGTTTAAAGACTATCATGTATTACCAAGGTGTGTGTGTGTCTAAGCCTAAAATCCTTCAGAATGTAGTCCCTGGAGCGAAGGCGACAAAAATATAAACTCAATCTTTCAAAAATCACAGGGAAATCAGTTCGAAATCTGCACATCGAATCATCTTACTGGTGGGAAGTCATAGTAGAAGGTACAAAATATTAGCTAAGAAAATCCAAAGAGAATCAATAAGAGAAGTAAAGAGAGCTTTAAAAGCCCACAATAATTTTATACAATATCGAAAAGATGAATACCTTTACCTTTGAAGAATTTCGAGAGTATATCTACTCTCTGAGCCCGGCCATGGGCCAGGCTCGTGAAGAATTAGACATATGTGCAACACCTGGGTATCTTTATTTGAGGACATTTCGCCAATCAGTGGCTTTTACCAAGTCAATACAGAGACGACATACGAAAGCTGATGGACTGACTACTTCATCTTCTACTGTCTTGGTACATCTATTGAACTGAAAAAAAAAATGGTTGGCGAATAAAGATACCCAAGTGTTGGACATGTGTCTAATTCCTCAGTAGTTGGAATTACAACAGAGCGCCTTCAAGAGCTCACTTCATTCACCATAGAAGAACGGACAAACGTTGCCAAACAAGCTTTTCCTGGGACATGTCGCTCTGTGTAGAGCTTCGTCAACCTTACACAGAGCGAAAGCTTGCTTTCATAAAAGCTTCTTGTGCAAACTGTCTCCATTCTTCACAAGAGTTAACGAGACATCATATAAATGGAATTTGAGTGACCGAACCTTCTTCAACCAGGAGACCTACTCGGAGACCCATCCTGGGAGACCACAGTCTCAGTAACTATCAACAAGCAGGTAGAACAATGCTAGCAAGTCACATTTCTCGTTAACTAAAACAGTCCTTCCAGAAGAACTATATTTGACAGCCAATAAAAAGAACCACGCCCAGTTAATTGGGTGAAGAGACGTAACAGCTTAATGAACGAGAACGCAACAACTGTCCGATATAATCAATGGGGAGAAACAAGTGAAAATGTTCTAATAACGGGAAAAATTGGTAACAGTGTAGACGTAGTGATGGTGTACAGCTGACAAGCTACCATTGTAAACAAAGACAACAGACTTTTATTACACGACATTTCGATCTACACAGTGCTTTATCAAGTCTCAGGCCTGATAAAGCAATACTTTGGGCGAAACGTCGTTTAATAAAATAAAGATTAGCTCTGATAATGTGTGTTTAATGTTGTAGTTGTCACTGAGGAAGTGACAATGTAGTTATCACTGAGGAAGTGACAATGTAGTTATCACTGAGGAAGTGACAATGTAGTTATCACTAAGGAAGTGACAATGTAGTTATCACTAAGGAAGTGACAATGTAATCACTGAGGAAGTCACATGTAATCACTGAGGAAGTCACAATGTAGTTATCACTGAGGAGGTCACAATGTAGTTATCGCTGAGGAAGTGACAATGTAGTTATCACTGAGGAGGTCACAATGTAGTTATCACTGAGGAAGTGACAATGTAGTTATCACTGAGGAGGTCACAATGTAGTTATCACTGAGGAAGTGACAATGTAGTTATCACTGAGGAGGTCACAATGTAGTTATCACTGAGGAAGTGACAATGTAGTTATCACTGAGGAGGTCACAATGTAGTTATCACTGAGGAAGTGACAATGTAGTTATCACTGAGGAGGTCACAATGTAGTTATCACTGAAGTCACAATGTAGTTATCACTAGGAGTCCACAATGTATTAATCACTGAAGTCCACATGTTATCACTGAAGTAGTGCAATGCAGTTCACACTACCTACCCCAGCAAGTAGTTATGCGAAAAACATTAAATCACTTCAATATTATTCCCCAGGAACTGCATGAGTTAAATTTACAAGTCTACCAGGAAACACTGCAGTGACACTTTCCAACAATTGCCACTGAAATATCACCTGTATTATCAGCGAGGAACTCCCAGTAGTTTCACGAGAAAATACAATGAACACGGATCACGAGTTACACTAAATGACACCCAGTCTTCAAACACAATACCAAATTCTTTAACTTCTCCGATTCAGCATGGCTTGTCATCACGTGAAGTTAGCATTCAGCAAACATCCAACCGTCACTATCAGAAGTACATCCAGGAAGCTAGATAAAATCCTCAACATATTCTCGGAGGTACGAATATTTCTCACTCCAGGAATCATTCCGACTTTGGAGCACGTTTCCAAAAAATCCACAGACTTAGCCTGGAAACGCGAGGACGTCTTCACAGAAACAATTAAGCAACACTACTAACGTTAAGTACCTAAGACTCTTCAAACTTCTGTACCGCAGATATCAGGAATCATTACCAAACACAACGTGCAACGTTTCCTAGAGGGATACTAGACTATCTTCACGTAAATTTCTTTCAGCTCAAGTTGTGCTGCACTTTGTGGAG
This sequence comes from Cherax quadricarinatus, assembly GCF_026875155.1. Classification (NCBI taxonomy): domain Eukaryota; kingdom Metazoa; phylum Arthropoda; class Malacostraca; order Decapoda; family Parastacidae; genus Cherax; species Cherax quadricarinatus. The sequence goes on along the minus strand of NC_069487.1, from coordinate 12,557,210 downwards.
CCTGCAGGCCCAGCACAAACACTCCTGACGTTGAACGACAGGTTACAGAACCTTGCTACAGCAGTACAGAATTCTCACAGGTAACAGTTGTCAGTTCTAAACACAACGTTCAGGCAAATTCCTAGTCTCACATAATTGAACATTCTTCTAGGCCTCCAGAACAACTACCTGTTCACCTTTCCAACACTTAGCCGACGTCAACCATTCCTACCAACACTGCAACACTTTCCCCAGCAACACTTTCCCCAGCAAACATTCCTCACCGTCACTTTCCCACACTTTCCTCACCGTCACTTTCCCCACCTTCACAACTTTCCCCAGCAACACTTCCTCACCGTCACTTTCCCAGAACACTTCCCTCACCGTCACTTTCCCCAGCAACACTTTCCTCACCGTCACTTTCCCCAGCACTTTCCTCACCGTCACTTTCCCCACCGTCACTTTCCCCAGCAACACTTCCCTCACCGTCACTTTCCCCAATACACTTCCCTCACCGTCACTTTCCCCAGCAACACTTCCCTCACCGTCACTTTTCCCCAGCACTTTCCTCACCGTCATTCCCCACCGTCACTTTCCCCAGCAACACTTCCTCACCGTCACTTTCCCCAGCAACACTTCCCTCACCGTCACTTTCCCCAGTAACACTTCCCTCACCGTCACTTTCCCCAGCAACACTTCCCTCACCGTCACTTTCCCCAGCAACACTTTCCTCACCGTCACTTTCCCCAGCACCCCCCCCCCTCCTTCCCTCACCGTCACTTTCCCCAGAACACTTTCCCTCACCGTCACTTTCCCCAGCAACACTTCCCTCACCGTCACTTTCCCCAGCAACACTTCCCTCACCGTCACTTTCCCCAGCTACTTCCCCCACCGTTCACTTCCCTCACCGTCACTTTCCCCAGCAACACTTCCCTCACGTCACTTTCCCCAGCAACACTTCCCTCACCGTCACTTTCCCCAGCAACACTTCCCTCACTCGTCACTTTCCCCAGCAACACTTCCCTCACCGTCACTTTCCCCAGTCAACACTTCCCTCACCGTCACTTTCCCCAGCAACACTTCCCTCACCGTCACTTTCCCCAGCAACACTTCCCTCACCGTCACTTTCCCCAGTAACACTTCCCTCACCGTCACTTTCCCCAGCAACACTTCCCTCACCGTCACTTTCCCCAGTAACACTTCCCTCACCGTCACTTTCCCCAGCAAACACTTCCACCCTTCACCATACACTTTCCCCCACTCAAACACTTCCCTCACCGTCACTTTCCCCAGCAACACTTCCCTCACCGTCACTTTCCCCAGTAACACTTCCCTCACCCATCACTTCCCTACACTCCCAGAAACACTTCCCTCACCGTCACTTTCCCCAGTAACACTTCCCTCACCGTCACTTTCCCCAGTAACACTTCCCTCACCGTCACTTTCCCCAGTAACACTTCCCTCACCGTCACTTTCCCCAGTAACACTTCCTCACGTCACTTTCCCAGAACACTTCCCTCACCGTCACTTCCCCAGAACACTTCCCTCACCGTCCTTCCCCAACACTTCCCTCACCGTCACTTTCCCCAGTAACACTTCCCTCACCGTCACTTTCCCCAGTAACACTTCCCTCACCGTCACTTTCCCAGTAACACTTCCCTCACCGTCACTTTCCCAGTAACACTTCCCTCACCGTCACTTTCCCCAGCAACACTTCCCTCACCGTCACTTTCCCCAGTAACACTTCCCTCACCGTCACTCTTCCCCAGCAACTCTTGCCCTCACCGTCACTTTCCCCAGTAAACTTCCCTCACTGTCACTTTCCCAGTAACACTTCCCTCACAGTCACTTTCCCCAGCAACACTTCCCTCACCCCGTCACTTTCCCCAAGTAACACTTCCCTCACCGTCACTTTCCCCAGTAACACTTCCCCTCACCGTACACTTTCCCCAGCAACACTTCCCTCACCTATCACTTTCCCCAGTAACACTTCCCTCACCGTCACTTTCCCCAGCAACACTTCCCTCACCGTCACTTTCCCCAGTAACACTTCCCTCACCGTCACTTTCCCAGCAACACTTCCCTCACCGTCACTTTCCCAGCAACACTTCCCTCACCGTCACTTTCCCCAGTAACACTTCCCTCACCGTCACTTTCCCCAGCAACACTTCCCTCACCGTCCAACTTTTCCCCAGTAACACTTCCCTCACCGTCACTTTCCCCAGTAACACTTCCCTCACCGTCACTTTCCCAGTAACACTTCCCTCACCGTCACTTTCCCCAGCAACACTTCCCTCACCGTCACTTTCCCCAGTAACACTTCCCTCACCGTCACTTTCCCCAGCAACACTTCCCTCACCGTCACTTTCCCCAGTAACACTTCCCTCACCGTCACTTTCCCCAGTAACACTTCCCTCACCGTCACTTTCCCCAGTAACACTTCCCTCACCGTCACTTTCCCCAGTAACACTTCCCTCACCGTCACTTTCCCCCCCCCACCCACTTCCAGCAACACTTCCCTCACCGTCACTTTCCCCAGTAACACTTCCCTCACCGTCACTTTCCCCAGCAACTCTGCCCTCACCGTCACTTTCCCCAGTAACACTTCCCTCACTGTCACTTTCCCCAGCAACACTTCCCTCACCGTCACTTTCCCCAGTAACACTTCCCTCACCGTCACTTTCCCCAGCAACACTTCCCTCACCGTCACTTTCCCCAGCAACACTTCCCTCACCGTCACTTTCCCCAGCAACACTTCCCTCACCGTCACTTTCCCCAGCAACACTTCCCTCACCGTCACTTTCCCCAGCAAACACTTCCCTCACCGTCACTTTCCCCAGCAACACTTCCCTCACCGTCACTTTCCCCAGCAACACTTCCCTCACCGTCACTTTCCCCAGCAACACTTCCCTCACCGTCACTTTCCCCAGCAACACTTCCCTCACCGTCACTTTCCCCAGTAACACTTCCCTCACCGTCACTTTCCCCAGCAACACTTCCCTCACCGTCACTTTCCCCAGCAACACTTCCCTCACCGTCACTTTCCCCAGTAACACTTCCCTCACCGTCACTTTCCCCTGGGCTCCGGCAGGAGTGCCACCCCATTCACTACAATAAGATGGATAACCCACATATTTTACATCACCAGGGCAGTGCTAAGATTCAGCCCCAGGAGCAGTGTGCTGCTAGCACCAACAGTCTTACTGATCAGGACATCAACCAGGTGGTCTGGTCAGGGACAGGGGCCACGGGGAAGACGACCCCAGAAATCAACCACAATGACCTTCAAGAAAGGATTCTCTCTCTCACAGGAATCTCTCACAAAGAATTTTCAGGTAGCATGAATCCTTCACAAAAGAGTTTCTCTCCACCCAGCCAGGAGTCTAGAAAATCCCTTCCCCTCACACCACTGGTATTCTAGTAACCTTTTACACACCCCCACAGATCTAGGAATCTCTTACAACCCCCCCACAGATCTAGGAATCTCTTACCCTCCCCCCACAGATTTAGGAATCTCCTACCCCCCCCCCCCCACAGATCTGGGAATCTCTTACACACCACCACAGATCCAGGAATCTCTTATACCGGGGATTCCTTATCAACAGGATTCCACGAATCTCTCATCCTCTAGAATCAAGGAACATCACCACCAGGAATCTCTCTCTCTCTCTCGCCAGCCGGAATCCAGGAGTCTCCCTCACACCAGCAATACTCCTCTGGGAATCCTTAAGACATAAATTTCCACTCGGCAGACATTGTTCAGTCAATATCTCTTGATAAGACGACTGGAGACTGCCAGAATAATACCAGTGTGTTTGTGGCCATGATTTGCTGACTGGTTGTTTGTGGCCATGATGTCTGCTGACTGTTTGTGGCCATGATGTGCTGACTTTGTGGCCATGATGTACACACTCTTTGTGGCCATGTGTGCTGACTGGTTGTTTGTTGGCAAAATGTGTTCTAACAGGTTATGGGCAAAATGTAGGCTGATTGGCCATTTAGGCTGCGGATCGCTAGCAGCAACAGCCTGGTTGACCTGGTAATCAGGTCTCAAGGAAAGCTGTGAGGGTATAACTCTCATAGGTATTCGCCAGCAAACTACTAGCAACTACAACAATTCACACTTAGCCATTCTACACCCATGATACAACAAAACCAACCACCATCACTGCCATCGCCACAACTCCCGTACAACACAACCACAATCCTCAACAACTAGTACTCTCACAACCACCACCATCACAACCACTACCATCACAACCACCACCATCACAACCACTACCAGCATAGGATAAGTCCCTTACAGTTTACCGTCCATAACTCTCACAGTAATCCCTTGCTGCTCTCTCTCTCTCTCTCTCTCTCTCTCTCTCTCTCTCTCTCTCTCTCTCTCACCTCTAGCTCATGATTAAAGATAATCTAGTTTCGGGATCATTTCAGAGCAATTAAAGGCCAATTTGAGTAACATAATTGTGTGTCAGACGAGAACGTATTAACGAACGCCAGTCAACCCGCTCAGCAGTTCGTTCTCGTACCTCCTGTGAAGAACGTTCATATATGAACGTTTCCTCAATTTTTTTTAGACTACCTTGCTGCCAGACGCATAGCAGCAGTTTTATTTATCTTCCTTATTATTGGTTAAATATACGTTTTTAAAGGCATTGTAACCCTAAGCTAACCTACACTACATTTAACTTATCCTACCCTAACCTACGCTACACCTAACTTAACCTACCCTAACCTACAATATACCTAACCTAACCCAATACAACACAACTTACCTTAAACCAAACCGACAATACCCACACCAAACCCAACCTATCCCAATATAATATATCCTACCTAACCAAGTACCCAAACCCAACCTACCCTTTTACCCAGATGTATTTATATCGCTGCGGGACCCAAGAAAGGTATCCCCGTATTCCATAAACCCTGCCACTTAAGGTGGCATCTGGGGTGCTGAGGTGACACCTGGAGTGTTAGGTAAGACACATATGCAACAGTTAGGTATCTTTATTCCGAAACGTTTCGCCTACACAGTAGGCTTCTTCAGTCGAGTATAGAAAAGTTGATAGAAGTAGAAGATACTTGAAGACGATGTAATCAGTCCATCACCCTTAAAGTTTTGAGGTGGTCAGTCCCTCAGTCTGGAGAAGAGCATTGTTCCATAGTATGAAACAATATGGAGATGAAGTGGCAGGATGGAGCCTTATATAGCGCCAAGAGGTGAGACGTAGGTCACTAGAAGAGGTAAGAACTCAGATGTTGGGAGGTCAGGTCCCTCTCAAATCCAGCCGTTCTCACTAGTAGAGGTTGTCGAAGTTGATTGTAGGTCTGTACCAAGATACCCTTGTGTTGCAGTGTCTGACAGATTGAACATTAAAATGGTATAAAATACCGACAGGTTGTTAGGTAAGACACATATGCAAAACATATAAAAACTTTAAGGGTGATGGACTGATTACATCGTCTTCAAGTATCTTCTACTTCTATCAACTTTTCTGTACTCGACTGAAGAAGCCTACTGTGTAGGCGAAACGTTTCGGAATAAAGATACCTAACTGTGTGTTTTATCTAACAACCTGTCGGTATTTTATACCATTTTAATGTTCGACACCTGGAGTGTTGAGGTGACACCTAGGGTGCTGAGGTGACACTTGGGATACTGAGGTAACACCTAGGGTGCTGAGGTGACACCTGGGGCGCTGAGGTGACACCTGGGGTGCTTCCAGAGTGCTATAAACCTGATCAACATCGACACCAATTTCAGGAGCCTGACAGAGGGCAGACAAACACTGGAGAGAACACAAAACAACAATGAGAAGGAATAAACGTGGGAAAAATATGGTAATAGGATGGAAGGAGGGAGGGAGGCGAACGAAGAAAGGGAGAACGAGGGAGGGAGAAAGGAAGATGAGAAAGAGTAGGCGACAACAAAAATAAATAAGAGAACGAGAGGGAAGTGCGACAAATCGCAAGGAGGAAAAACGAGATTACCTGGAGTACACCTGGAGAATATTTCGGGGGTCAACGCCCCCGCGGCCCAGTCCATGACCAGGACAGATTACAAGGAAGGAGAAAATAACTAACAGAAGAGGACAAGAAGAGAAGATAAAGAAGGCAAAGCCAAGGAAGGGGTACAGTGTTGTTCTTGTGTCTAGAAACTCTTCACAAACCAAGAGGAATGTGGTTAAGGTCCTCCAATCAGTTACTGATCAGCCGGGCTGTGGGGCCTACGCTGGACTGCGTATTGCTAGCACTAACAGTCTGATAAGTCCGCCAGCCAAGAAACCTGGTTTTGGAACGAAGCGCGAGGGCGATGATTCCCGGCATCAACAAGAGGTAAATTACACGTGAAGAAGGTAATTCAGAGTCAGGTGGAAAATTACACCCATCAGAATCATGTAAAACAATAATAGAGAGAGAGAGAGAGAGAGAGAGAGAGAGAGAGAGAGAGAGAGAGAGAGAGAGAGAGAGAGAGAGAGAGAGAGAGAGAGAGAGAGAGAGAGAGAGACAGAGAGAGAGACAGAGAGAGAGAAGAGAGAGAGAGAGAGAGACAGAGAGACAGAGAGAGAGAGAGAGAGAGAGAGAGAGAAGAGAGAGAGAGGAGAGAGAGAGAGAGAGAGAGAGAGAGAGAGAGAGGAGAGAGAGAGAGAGAGAGAGAGAGAGAGAGAGAGAGAGAGAGAGAGAGAGAGAGAACAACCTCCACCCTAGTACTGGGACCAACACACAGTTCAAGGCACCATAACTACCTTACATCTTCGTGCAAGATATACGATAATTCCCAGCTACGCCATGCAGAAAAAAATATCCGGGGGAGCAGCGAACCATTTTAGTCTGTGTGAATATTATCTTTTATGGTACTATAAAGGAGAGTGAAGCCCACCATGATGAGCCACCATAATTACCATGGTCTACCACGGGAAAGTAACGACTTCTGTTGTGTGCTTTAAACTTCTATTATAATTTTTATTACAGGGGCCGTCTCCCACTGAGGGAGGGTTACCCGAAAAAGAAGAAACACTTTTATCATTGCTTACACTACACTAATTGCTATTATTATTACTATTGATAATTATATTATTTTTATTAAAATTATATTTTCTCGAACTGGAAGGGGAAGTATTTGTCTATTTTTTTAATCTTCCTCCGAGATTTTTCTTGATAACTCGAGAACGCCTCATCCGATCGGCATCAAATTTTCGATGCTGGTAGGCTGTAGCCAGCGAAACTGTGATGCAACCACAGAGACGTGCAGGTGCTCTCTGGGACATGGCCAGGCTCCGGGAGTAAAGACTTTGGAAACTCATCAAAGGTATACCAAAGGTATAATGGTAGTAGATGGCCTGCCACTCTCTCTAATACATTTCAGGTCTACACATTTCTGCACTTTGTCTTTGAAAGACGTTTTGCTGTTGAGACACCCAGGCCCAGTGGCTTACGCACTGGCTTGGGGTTTTACGAATCACTTGCCTTAAGTTTAAGCCCCACCCGAACCGTGGTTTGATTGCAATCGTGTCATTACGATTTCCTGAATCAAAATAATCTTATTTTTCGCACTCTCCCTTCAAACAATGAGTGGCTCTGGTGATGCGGCTCCTAGTGCCTTTTAACACTGTACCCCTGAAAAATATATACTTTCATTGCACGTTAGGTAAATGGTATTTCTTTTTTGGTACATAACAAAAAATAATAAATGACCTCTCATTAAACGCAGTCCGAACGAAAATAAACTATTTTCTCCGAATTTCGTTATTTTGTCAGGAAAAAAAATCACCTGATACCTTTACATGGTGTCCACATGACGGGGAGTATCTCAATGGATGGCTGCTCTCTATCATACCTGTGACATACCTCTGGCCACTTTCCAGGGTTTTTCTACTATCGCAGCTCAGCCAGATGCCAGTCTGGTTGGTGGCTCTTCATCCGGAATGTTGCTGTTGGCAGTCCGCTGGCCAGCATAGTCGTCACAGCCTAGATGATCTGGAACTCTGTTCAGACAGTGATCGAGTTTCCTCTTAAAGGCTTCCATATTTTATTGTAGCAGTATTTCTGATACCTGTTGGTAGCAGGTTGATACTGTTGGTAGCAGGTTGATACTGTTGGTAGCAGGTTGATACTGTTGGTAGCAGGTTGATACTGTTGGTAGCAGGTTGATACTGTTGGTAGCAGGTTGATACTGTTGGTAGCAGGTTGATACTGTTGGTAGCAGGTGATACTGTTGGTAGCAGGTGATACTGTTGGTAGCAGGTTGGATACTGTTGGTAGCAGGTTGATACTGTTGGTAGCAGGTTGATACTGTTGGTAGCAGGTGGATACTGTTGGTAGCAGGTGGATACTGTTGGTAGCAGGTGGATACTGTTGGTAGCAGGTTGATACTGTTGGTAGCAGGTTGATACTGTTGGTAGCAGGTTGATACTGTTGGTAGCAGGTTGATACTGTTGGTAGCAGGTGATACTGTTGGTAGCAGGTGGATACTGTTGGTAGCAGGTGGATACTGTTGGTAGCAGGTGGATACTGTTGGTAGCAGGTGGATACTGTTGGTAGCAGGTGGATACTGTTGGTAGCAGGTGGATACTGTTGGTAGCAGGTGGATACTGTTGGTAGCAGGTTGATACTGTTGGTAGTAGGTGGATACTGTTGGTAGCAGGTTGATACTGTTGGTAGCAGGTGGATACTGTTGGTAGCAGGTTGATACTGTTTGGTAGAGCAGGTTGATACTGTTGGTAGAGGTGGATACTGTTGGTAGCAGGTTGATACTGTTGGTAGCAGGCTGATACTGTTGGTAGCAGGTTGATACTGTTGGTAGCAGGTGGATACTGTTGGTAGCAGGTGGATACTGTTGGTAGCAGGTGGATACTGTTGGTAGCAGGTGGATACTGTTAGTAGCAGGTTGATACTGTTGGTAGCAGGTGGATACTGTTGGTAGCAGGTGGTCCGGAGCTGATGTAGGGAGGTCCGGAGCTGATGTGGACAAATCATGTTACTATAAGTCACTACAGACTTAGAAACCTTGAATCAACCGTTGGTAACCACGACCTCCCTTATATGTTTTACAGGTGTTGGTTTGAGATGGGACTTGCATATCAGAGCTTATTTCTTGGGTAGCATTGAAAATTGGGTTGGGCAAACGTTTTGTTAGTGGGATGAATATAAAGGACCTGCCTAGTATGGGCCAACAGGCCTCCTGCAGTGCTCCTCCTTTCTTATGTTCTTATACTGTTGGTAGCAGGTTGATACTGTTGGTAGCAGGTGGATACTGTTGGTAGCAGGTTGATACTGTTGGTAGCATGTGGATACTGTTGGTAGCAGGTTGATATTTGCTTGTAGCAGGTTAAACAGTCTTGGACCACGGATGCTGACACTATTTTTCTTACAGTGACCATGGTGGTCCTACTTTCAATAGGTCTATTTTACAGTTCCTCCCGTATCTCTCACTTACCCTGTTTCCTGTGTCTCACTTGAAAGACAGGAGGAAACACCACCTTGGCCGCTGAAACAAGCACTAAACCTGAATGGATATATATTCTAGCTGTTGTAAGAGATACAAAGCAGAAAACCTAGAGTGAAGAACGGCGGAGACAAGAGAAAGTTCATCTGTGCGTCTCTCCAAGCAAGATCCTCCTGAAGAAGGATTATCACCCACTTTGCCTTCCTGCAGGTGCAGTTATCACCACGTTCCCTCTCCCCACGTTCGGCTATCACCCCATTCGTCTGGCTGGGGTGCCGTTAGCACCCCGGCAGCTCTTCCAAGATCACCCTAGCAGTGCTTATCCTTCCGTCTATCACCGGCCTTGTCATCTCATTCTCCGGTATCACACTCTGCAGGGAACCTTTCCGGAACACCGGCCCTTCAAGGGGTAGTCTTGATGCTGGTGAAGGGATCTTCATCCAGGGAACTGGAACTACCATCCTGTTCCTAGGATGAAACATAATTACTTCTCAATACCAAGTGTTGTACAACCTCAACGGGTTAAGACCTTTCCCATGTAAATAAATTGCAGTCACACCGTCCGTCTGTAAGAACGATTTGTTTGTCCACTCGAGTAGATCATTAGAGATCTCGGTGGTTACATGTAAAATGAAGAATGTGACACGCAACATTTGGTAATCTTTATTACGAAAACGTGTCGCCAGCCAGTGGCTTCTTCAGTCCAGTATAGTGAAGAACGATGGAAGATGAGGTACTCAGTCCTTCAGCCTGGAATCGATGTGCTCATTTCATGTCTTCGGAAACGGGCAAAATTATTTACAAACTTCAGTTTTCAGTCCACAGCAGGATTCGAACTTACACACTCAGCAATCAAAGTACTCAGTATTTAATCCACACAGCCAGACTTCAGATATAAAATAAGTATGGGCGCCTGGCAGAAGGTAGGCGGTCACTCCCATATCCCGGAGTACCAGGCTTGTGATAAGTTATTTCATCAAATCCTGCTGCATGCAGTGAACTTCGGAAGAGGATTTTGGAATGCTTAACAATTCGCAAACGGGTGAGGTTCATTGCATGCGGTAGTATCTGATGACATAACTTACCACAAGTCAGGTACTCCGGGGTATGGGAGTGACCGCCTACCTTCGGCTAGGCGCCCGTACTTATTTTATATCTGAAGTTTGGCTGTGTGAATTAAATACCGAGTACTTTGATGCTGAGAGTGCAGGTTCGAATCTGTGGACTGAAAGCTAAAGTTTTTAAATAATTTCGCCCGTTTGAGAATTGTTAAGCATACACTCACCCATATAAATTAATGTACTCACCTAATTGTGGTCGTAGGGGTCGAGACTCAGCTCCTGGCCCCGCCTCTTCTCTGAACGCTATTAGGTCCTCTCTCTCCCTGCCCCATGAGCTTTATTATACCTCGTCTTAAAGCTATGTATGGTTCCTGACTCCACTACTTCACTTGCTCGACTATTCCACTTCCTGACGACTCTATGACTAAAAAAATACTTCCTAACATCCCTTTGACTCATCTGAGTCTTCAGCTTCCAATTGTGGCCCCTTGTTTCTGTGTCCCCTCTCAGGAACATCCAGTCTCTGTCGACCTTATCTATTGCACGCAATATTTTGCATGTCGTTATCATGTCTCCCCTGTGTGTGTGTGTGTGTGTGTGTGTGTGTGTGTGTGTGTGTGTGTGTGTGTGTGTGTGTGTGATGACACATGCAGCAAGTGGACGATAAGACAACGTATCGCCTGCGGCAGCAGCAGCAGTTTTTTTCAATTCTTAAATAATGAGTGTCGTCATAAAGCTTGCAACTGCTGCCAGTGTATGTGTATCTATACCCTACAACTTGCCGCTAATCTTATACCATCTACTTTCACATGATATATATATATATATATATATATATATATATATATATATATATATATATATATATATATATATATGTATGTATGTATGTATACACACACACACACCAGGCTGAAGTAATCACACCAGAACACGGCACTGACCTTCATAATTAATTAGTAGTGTATCAAATTACCAACAATAAGGTTACTGAAGCAAATGGCTTTAATAAGCTAGGGCGAGCGCAGGAGCAGGCACTGGGGCACACAAGTGCCTTTGACTTGTGCCTGTACATATTTGACCTTGTCAGCAAGGAGCCAGGCAGCACACACAGCTTTCACAAGTCCCGCAATTCTAAAGGTTAAGGATATGCTCTGACCTGACCTGTCTCTCTTGACGCTAACTTGATTAATACCCGACCAACCTGACCAGGCCTCCTGGTGGGTCCTGTCATCAACCAGGACTGGTTTGGGACCAGGTTGCCAGGGCGATGACTAACACATTCGACAGCAGTTAAGGTACATCTCCCATCTTCACTTCCCGGCCATGTATTAGGTATCACTCGAAATATATTTAACTCTATATCTTTAATACAAAATATATTTGCACAAATCGATCATTTTTTTCTAAATTTTATAATATATATATATATATATATATATATATATATATATATATATATATATATATATATATATATATATATATATATATATATATATAATAAAATGTCGTGCCGAATAGGTAAAACTGGTCAATTAGCAAGAACTCTTTTAAAATTAAGTCCTTTTTAAAATTTTCTATTTTACGTTTAAAAGATATATTTTTTTCAAAATGTTAATGTAAAAACTAATAATTTCAACCAAAAAGAACCTTACAAACTTACCTAACCTCATTATAACAAGCGCAATTTAATTTATCCTAATCCAACTAAATATGTTTTATATAATTTTAAATAATTTAATAATAAACACAATGATATATATTTTTTTAGTTTGATTCACAATGATTTTTGCGAAACTACTGCATACACAAACTTTCAGTTGTCTTATTCGTCAAGAAGAGCGTTGGTATTTAAGCCAAAATCGCAAGTTTTACCTATTCGGCACAAATGTGTATATTGTTATATATATATATTATATATATATATATATATATATATATATATATATATATAATTTATATATATATATATATATATATATAAATGAATATATATATATATATATATATATATATATATATAATATATATTATATATATTATATATATATATATTATATATATATATATATATATATATATATAATATATATATATATGCAAAACAACCATTCTGAAAGAATAGAGAAATTCCAAGCGCTTTCGTGACTGCTCACATTATCATATACACACACACGCACACACAAGATAATGGAGGAATACCACCAAGAGAGAATAGTGTGACGACAGTTGTGTCATAACATCTCTATGACTTTCAGAATAATAACAAGAGCCTTAAGAACAGTCCACACACAATGAACGTGCAGTTTCAAACTATGTAAACAGCTGCAGTGTATCCAGTGTGCCAGATGTTACCAGCCAGTTAATGTAATTTATTTGTAGTGGTCAACAGGGTGTGTGTGTGTATGTAATGAGTAAGAAAATGAACGTTGTGAGTTGCAGGTGTGTCTTAGGAGTGATTGAACGTGATGACTGCCGCAACACTCCATTACTGACTCCGTTACGTAATGAGAATCACCACACACACACACACACACACACACCTGCGTCACACCTGTGAGAGTTTTCGAGGATCCTTCTACCCTGGCAGGCCGGCCAGCAGCCCATTTTCGCACACAAGATATGCAGACATTAAACAACGAACGTTTGTAATCCCTGTTTTTCTAGGCCACCTCGTTGCCAGACGCATCGCGGTCTCTGCATCTAATTTATCTGTAAAGTACACGTTTAAATACGCTCATGTAACCTAATCTGACAAACTATTCTAACGTAAACCAATTTAAACTAATCTGACTTAAACTAATCTAGGCTACATTACCTTTCAATAAATGAAAGACGGTTTACAAAAATGAATGATAATTTAAAAACTGACGTTAGCCGAAACGCAAAAAAAAAAAAAAACTGGCGTTTTAAAGTGAGAATGTTATATGGTTAGATAAGAGGAAACCACACACAGTCTTAAGAGTAGGTATGATCGGGAGGTCAGGTATTAGTAAATTCGGTCAACGGTTGTCAAGTGGTTGCGCCCAGGAGCTATGACTCGACCCCTGCAACGACATTTAGATAACCACAAATAAGTCAAAACAAACATGCCTATATAAACATCCATAAATGTATATAGAAACAGGTTACCAGGTCAACATAAATATTCTAACGTGAGCCAACACACCACATACATCTATATCCACGGAGATGCTTTATACCTCCAAGCTTCACGCAATCACTTTTGATTCGAGGAAGGGTACCGTAGCTCAGATTTCTTGGATCAAGAGCCTTTAACCCCCACACAGACGGCGGAACATCTGAACCCATCACCGATAAATCATCGCATGTCTGTGCTTTACCTGTCAAGCTTTCAGAGTTCTTCAAGCCCAGCCTGAGGCCAGGCTTGTCTGTTAACTACCTGGTCAACCAGACTGTTTCTGCTAGCAGCCCACAAGCCCACACAGCCGTCATAACCAGGCTCATCTGGCACTTTACTCAAGTTGGCCATTTTCTTCTTCAATATATCCAGCTTCAGTCTGGCAATACTCTTCATATCTGAAGATAATATGTGAAGAGTCTTGGGCCTCGCAAACATGATAATTACCTAACATCTCACATATTTCTCAGGCACCTACTTACTTCCTGACCAGGTAACAATAATAATAATACCAATAATAATAAAATAATAACGATAATAATACCAATAATAATAACGATAAAAACAGCAATAATAACAACAATAATAATAATATAACAGCAATAATAATACAATAATAACAGCAATAATATAATAATGATAACAGCAAAATAATAATAATAATAATAATAATAATAATAATAATAATAATAATAATAATAATAATAAAAGTTGCTATCTCACCTGAGTATCTAAATTAGTTCTGGGTTTCTCGAATGTCATGTCTCGCTTCAATTAACGAAATACGTTATGAAAACAACGTCTGATATCGACCACGATATAAAACTGAACCTACAGATTAGATAACCGCTAATAATAATTTCGACGGTGAGTGTAAATTGCCGCTTGTAAATGGAGTGAAATTTACAGTAACGTAAATTCTTTTGGGTGATGTTCGTTATTAGAAGTTACGTCGGTTATATTACGTACATAACGTGTGACGTAGCTGAAGGTCATGTTGTGAGTGCTATGTTGCACAGCTGAAGGTTATGTGAGTGATATGTTGCACAGTTGAAGGTCATGTTGTGAGTGCTATGTTGCACAGCTGAAGGTCATGTTGTGAGTGCTATGTTGTACAGCTGAAGGTCATGTTGTGAGTGCTATGTTGTACAGCTGAAGGTCATGTTGTGAGTGCTATGTTGTACAGCTGAAGGTCATGTGAGTGCTATGTTGTACAGTTGGTCATGTGAGTGCTATGTTGTACAGTTGAAGGTCATGTGAGTGCTATGTTGCACAGTTGAAGGTCATGTGAGTGCTATGTTGCACAGTTGAAGGTCATGTGAGTGCTATGTTGTACAGCTGAAGGTCATGGTGTGCTATGTTGTACAGGTGAAGGTCATGCTGTGAGTGCTATGTTGTGCACCCGCAGCTCATACTGTGAGTCACCGTGCACCCGCAGCTCAATTCCCACTTTTACCGTCCCTTTAACATAATTCTGACACTTATCTCTCCCTCCCATATGCATCTCTCCCTCACACAATTATCTCCTTGCTCACATAATCATCCTTCACATCCGGTAAAAAACATGGCTTCATTATTTACCCATTCGCTCAGGCTGTTGCTGTCAGCGGCTCGCACGCTAACATATCTCGAGGCTTCGAATAATCGTATTATCGCTTAAGACACATGTGCAACAGTTGGGTATCTATATTGTTGAAACGTTTCGCTTACACAGTAGGATTCTTCAGTCAAATACAGAGGCATCAGTAGAAATGAAATGATGATGTAATCAGTCCATCAGCCTTGGAGAAGAAGTATTAGAGGTGGTCAGTCCCTTCCTTGCAATATTCTACGGTACCAGGTTTTGAGGGGGATTCAATTCACAAACTGGAAGACTAAGATTTCTTTCAGACTGTGTTTTAAATCACGGACCGAGTGTAGAAACCTTCGAGAGGAAACTGGGTAAGTATCTTCACCAGGTGCCAGATCAACCAGGCTGTGCTGGATATGTGGAGCAGCGGGTCTCCAGCAGCAATAGCCTGGTTGACCAGGGAAGCACCAGACGAGCTTGGCCCATGGCCAGAGTTTCACTACTCTCAAAGCTTGGCCCCTGGCCTGGCTCCGAGAGTAGTGAAACTCCTGAAAGTCTTCAAGGGTATACCAAAGGGTGGGACCTAAACCCCACTGGTTTTCTGATTTGTTTGCAATAGTGTTAGTACGCTTTCTTGAGTCATGTGTAAATAAATCAGGGAAGACAGTTTGGCACAGCTAAACACGCTTATAGAAATGTTTCGACACAATTGTCTTCAGTCCAAACGAAATAGCTCCTTGTGACGAAAGGTTCCCTTTAAAAAATGTCCTGAATTGTATACCTCTGATGAGTTCCGAGAGTCTTTCTACTCCCGGAGCCGGCCCATGGGCCAGGCTCGTCTGGTGCTAGCCTGGTTAACCAGGCTGTTGCTGCGGTGGCCCGGTGGCCCGCTGCCCCCACATATCCATCACAGCGTGATTGAGCTGGCACCTGGAGAAAATATCTGTCCAGTTTCCTCTTGAAGACGTCTACACTGGTCCTAGCAGTGATCATGCATATTTTATATCACCATATCATTCCCGTCATAAGCCAAAAAACTCTACGGTAAAGCCATGCCACATTTAACTATATAGTCAGCCAGTTTTCTTACTGCCCACTGACACTGGCTTCACCTGGCAAGATCGTCAATGGAATATTAAAGAGAGGATGACGAAAAATGTGTGAGTGCAAAGGAAGAAAGGTAGGTAGTACGATGGTAGGAAAGTAAGTAGGTAGGCAGGTAGGTAGGTAGAGGTGAAGAGTGGGAGGGGAGAGAGAGAGTGAGAGAGAGGACCATAGTGTGTTAACGACACACTGTGTACCGTGGCCTAACAAGCTCTGACATCACCACTATCCTCCTCTCAGAGAAGCACCCTTACAATTACCCACGGCACCCTTCCACTCAACTCTGGCACCCTTCCACACAATTCTGGCACCCTTCCACACCACTGTGGCACCCTTCCAATCCATTATGGCACTCTTTCAATCCACTGTGGCACTATTTACCTTCACCAATGTACATTTCCATGCCTCTGCACACTCATTCTCACACATTGTTTTTTCTCTTTCACCCTAATTTTATCTTTCTTGTTTACCATTATTCTGTTATCTTTCTCGTTTACTCCTCTTTTGCTATTTTCTTCGTTTATTCCTATTCTGTTATCTTTCTTGTTTCCTCCTATTCTGCTTTATCGTTTATGCCTATTCCGTTATCCTTCTCGTTTACCATTATTCTACTTTCTCGTTCATCCCTGTTCTGCTATCTTACTTATTTACTAGTGGTCTATCTTACCTATCGCTATTCTGATACTTTTCTTGTTTATCGTTATTCCACTATCCTTCTCGTTTATAAATATTTTGCTGCCTTTCTTGTATACTCATAGTCTGTCTTTCCTGTTTACTCCTAGTCTATCTTCCTTGTTTATCGCTATTCTGCCTATCTTTTCGTTTACCCCTACTCTTTCTTTTTCTATCTCTATTATCCTTACTCTATCTTTTCCATTTCCTCTCCTGTACTCTTGCCCGGGTAGTTTCATCAGGGCCAGCACAATATGCCGCCTGCACACCGTGTTTCCATGAATTAATTTATAAAGGAACAGATCATTACCGGAGTTGGGACCGCGTGCATCAGCCCCTCAGCACGACACGCATGCACAAATTGAGAGGCAGGGCCCGGGAGCTAAGGCTCGACCTCTGCAACTACACAGAGGCAAGTGTACACAGTGATTAATGAGGCCAAACAAGACAGAAACCACTTTTGCAGGTCAAAACACACACATATTGTCTGTACGTTGTCTATAACGATTCATTTATGCTCTTCTATAACCTGTTACGTACCTGTCACCAGTTTCCTGAGCATTTCAACCCTCGTAGATCAATGTTTTGTTGGTTGGTGTTAGTGGTACAGCCATCCCAGTCTGGTTGAAAATTTCTTCCTTTGTTCTGGCAATACGATTGGTCTGATTATCTGTTGGCAGCAAGTTGAACAGTCTGGGACCACGGATGTTGATACATGTTCTCTTACTGTGCCCACGGCGCCCCTCTTTTTCACACCTCTTACTTGAAGATGCTAGGGTAGAGCGTAGATTTAAAACTTGTCCATCCAATGCCTCCCATTTCACCCCAGTACCTTGTTATGGTAGTGAGTAGATTTGGAACGAATCCCTAAAGAATCTTCCAGGTATATATTATTAGATATCTTTTTGGTTCCAAAAGATTACAATTCCAGTACAATAAATGCAACAAAACATACAGGTCAGCCTATGCTCTGACCATCGAACAAAATACGGGAAAACAGAGAGAAGACTGCGTAGAAAGAATATAACACAAAACCAACGTTCATAATTTAGTGTCATCGTCGCTTTTTCCGAGGTCTTCTGTCACAGAATAAAAAGAAAAAAACTGACCTTCGCGCAGGAGGATAACTTTTAAATTCAGCGTGATAGAAGAGGACTTTGCATGCTACCAGGGCGCCATGAGTCTCTTAAATTACAGGTGGGCGAGAACCATCCAGGAGATATTATGGCTTAATCAATACTTTACGAGGCACTCAACAATATGGAAGACTACCTGGCGTGGCACCATACCATGATAGACCAGCATGATATGATAGAGCACAAAATCACAAAATAAGAGCCCATGATATGATAGGCCAGCATGATATGGTAGACCACACAATAATAAAATCAACATAGTATATGAAAGATTACGATACGAAAGAATGTGACATGATACAATGCAATGTAACAATACTACAATACGAGAGACTACAATACGACAGACTTCAATACGATAGACTTCAATACGATAGATCTTGATACCATAAAACTTGGTACAAAGGCCCAGAATACCGTAAACCACAATATGATAAACCGTGATAGGATAAACTACGATAAACAGACCACGATTCAATAGACCACGATACAAAAGACCACGATACAATAGACCACAACACAATAGACCACGAAACAATAGACCACGATACAAAAGACCACGATACAATAAACCACAACACAATAGACCACGATACAATAGACCACGATACAACAGACCAGTACACAAAAGACCACAATACTTAAAGCTACTGCTCTACTCTCCAAGACTCCCCCTTCACACCCTGATAACACTGCACAACTTTCTTCACTTTGAACACCTTAGAAGTAATCACTCTAACAAGAAGGAACTCTCTCCACTTGAAGACAATGTTCAAGTCTTCAGATGGGTCACTATGGAAAACTTTCTCTACTCAGGCACCTTCAACTAAACTTACTTTTATTGAATAAGTGACAAGAATTTCCGACAAGAATCGTACAAGAAAAAATAATACACACATACTGTAATTGACGTTTAAAAAATGCAAATTATATGCGTACCTGTTATGTTCATGTATTTTGTATGAGGGCAAGAACACTAGCTGAAAGAACAAGCTTTTACTGCGGCCACGTTTCGCTGTGTTGAGTTCTTAACCTTTAAGGTTTAGTGAGCAAAACGTTTTCTCAATAAAAGATTATTCTGTTGCTTCTGTTTATATCTTCATACTTGTACACAACGCACCAGAAATCACTTGTGCCGATCTGGCATCTGGAAAGATGGCAGATCAACCAGGCTATGATGGATATGTGGGTCAGCGGTCCACCAGCAGCAACAGCCTGGTTGACCAGGCAAGCACCAGACGAGCCTGGCCTGTGGCCGGGCTCCGGGAGCGGGGACTCTCTAGGAACTCATCAAAGGTAAAGGTATTAACAAATACTCTAAGTCAGTTTAAGTGTGTATTGAATGCACGTAGAGGTCAGTAAGATTAGCCCGCACCAGACGAGCCTGGCCCACGGCCGGGCTCAGAGAGTAGAGAAACTCTCGAAACTCTTCAAAAGTATATCAAAGTAAACGTGTTATGCAAATATTCACTATATTTACAATGTTTCCTTAAATGATTCCTCCAAATATTCACTATTTCACAATGTTCTTTAAATGCTTCCTTTAAATATTGAACATTGTACAATGATCCTTATGTTCTTCCTTCAATATCAGTTTCCTTAAATGCTTCCTTCAGAGAGAACATGCTGGGTGTCCTCAAACAGTTCCTGATCAGGCAGGCTGTTATTGCTTACGTACTCCTGCGTGATGCTAGCACCACCTGCTTGACGAAACCATCAACAGGATGATAATAGTAACTATACCTCCAAGACAAGTATCCCTCGCTATACCTCAATGAAGCTGAAGTATACAGAGAGGCGTATACCCTTTTTTGCACACAGAAAGAAAGCATTAATCCCTATATCTCCGAATACTTGGGTAGAAAACATCCGGTATGTCAGAGCTATAATGTTCGTATACAAGTGAATGGAAGCCTCAATGACCTTGTTCGGTGGAGTGACCTTTAAAGAAGCTAAATTCACAAGGAGTATCGATCCTGAACGAAGATCATTACTCGGAGCTCAAATGCGTCATTTGATTCTATTTAAATTCCAATGTCGTGCGTAATTTATTAAAGAGAAGCAAACAGGAACAGCCGCAAAAAACCCAGTCATCAAAATTCACAACAGTCAATATAAATCTTTTTACAAGAGAATGACTTAATTATGGTCCTGAATGGACTGAAGCTATAATATATATTTATTATATATATATATATATATATATATATATATATATATATATATATATATATATATATATATATATATATATATATATATATATATATTATAATGAGACATATATATACACTGACAACGGCTCACTTTTTTTTTTGCCTGAGAGACAGGCGCTTGACAATATTCATATTTACTGAAGCCATGAAAAAAAATTTTCAGAATGGCAAATATCAAATGCAATAAAACATTAAATAACTGAAATTCCTGCAGCACACACGATCCTCAGGAGACAATACTGACTATACAGAAACACTATTGACAGCGAAATTAACTATCAGTATAAAAAATACATTCTGTGTAGAATAAACCAAGATATACCAGTGTTATGTAGAATAAACCAGAACAATACAAAATATACCAATGTTATGTAGAATAAACCAATACAAAATACACCAGTCAAACTAAATCAAGTGAAGAGGATACTTACGTGCCGCTGGTGGAGCCAACTGCAGTAGCAGCCCGGCAAGATGCTGTGCTTGGTTCAGCTTGCAATATCAGTTATTGCAAGGAGCAGCTTGGGTTACTACCTCGTACTTCTCATCTATGCTCTCTCTCATGGCAATTATATATATATATATATATATATATATATATATATATATATATATATATATATATATATAATATATATATATATATATATATATATGTCGTGTCGAATAGGTAAAAACTGGTCAAGATCTCGTTTAAAATCAAGTTCTTTCTAAATTTTTCTCTTATATGTTTAAAGATATATTTTTTCATCTATCTTAATGTAAAAATTAATAATTTTGTACCAAAAGAACCACAGAAAGTTTACCTAATATTATTATAACAAGCTCAATTTAATTTAGCCTAATCCTAATATATATATTTTAGATAAGTTTACAATAATTTGGTAATAAGCAAACACAATGATTTTTATATTTTTCGTTAGGTTCAAAATGATTTTTGCGAAATTAATGCATACACAAATTTTCGTTCGCCTTATTCGGCAAAAAGAGTATTGTTAAAGCCAAAACAGCAAGCGTTACCTATTCGGCACGACACACACACACACACACACACACACACACACACACACACACACACACACACACACTAAAAAAAATAATTAACTTCCAAGAGATTTCATGATTTCTCACATTATCAAGGACCTGTTACAATAAGATAACAGCAGAAGACTTACATGACAAGGTTATCACCTCTCATATGACTTTACACCCGTCCCAGTATGATGCAGGAGGGACTCTCAAGATACGTGTCAAGTGAAATTTATGAAGGACCTGTCACGCATAGCTTAAATTCCCCACAAATTCTATTACTTATAAATTAATCTAATTAATATAACCTTGAACAAATACTCATATTAAAATCAATAATATTTTTTATAATAATTCAATTATATATCTCTGAACATAGACTACTTGATAAAACTTTCTCGGCGTTTTAAAAATCAATTGGGTAGTTAAAAATCTTGTATGAATCAACAGAACAAAGACTCCTGTCCAGTTCTAATGCTATATTTAAGTTGTTGTAATCTTAGTTCAAGACTCTTTCCAGTTTGACTGTAATAAACTTTAATTTTTAACAGAGAACTTGTAGACACAGCCATCAACATTTTTTAATCAGATTTTTTTTAATGTATCAAAATCTGTAAATATAACTTGGGTGTATTTAAAAAAAATGTGGAGCAGAATGGAATCTTTGAAAGAATGGCATGTGCACGTGAGTGCACGTTTGTTTCAAGCTGGTTGAAACGGTTAGTGAAACCCACAAAATGCTTCAACAAACATTTGGCGAGGAAGCAATGGGTCGTACATAGTGTTTGAATGTTTTTTTTTTCTGGATTAAAAGCAGGACAAACATCAGATGAGGATAATGAAGCCTCTTGTTGTCCATCAGTGTTAAAAAAACAGACGCCAACACTTAAAAAATAAGGAAGACTACTCATCCAGATCGTCGTCAGAGTATTCAGGACGCTGCAGGTGCTGTGGGAATGTCTTAAGGGTCGTGTCATAGAATTTTGACTGGATATTTGAATACGAGGCAAGTGGCGAAATTAGTGTCCTGACTGCTGCGTCAGGACGAGCGTTTTCTGGTACAAAACAATATGGAAGTTGCCCCAACCGTCCCTACTCCCCAGACAGCCTCCTGTGACTTCTTTGTTTTCCCCATTAATAAAATGGCACTAAAGAAGCGGCGTTTCTTGCGACGCGAAGAGGATTCAAGTAGAATCACAGAACGTGCAAGATACTGTTAGGAAATAGTTGGACAAGTGGCTGAGTCGCTGGGATCAGTTTGTAGCCTCTCAAGAAATGTACTTTCTGGGAAACAACTTCAACTATGTGATTATATAAACCTTTACATTTTTTCGCAGCAGTCCAGGAACTTCTTGATATACCTCGTAGCTGTGATATATATATATATATATATATATATATATATATATATATATATATATATATATATATATATATCAAGCTCATAGTGTATTTTTCTCAAAAATTGAGTGGGTAAACGCCTGGTTTTGAATCCTCACTATCGCAGTTTGTATTGATGATAACTACTGTTTGCGTTACAATATATATATATTATATATATATATATATATATATTTTATATATATATATATATATATATATATATATATATTTATATATATATATATATATATATATATATATTAGAAATTTGGCTAAGAAAAATGTGTTATTTTTGTGGAGGTTGGGTGACGTTTCAAAATTAGTTTCGGAGTTCGACCTATTCGGCTTACTCAGTCACACATACACAACGCGCGAGCACCCACACACCACTCCCCCAACACACACACGCACTCCCCCACACACACGCGCCCCCCCACACAACCACCCCCCCACACAAAATCATCCCCAACACAAACACAAGCACCCCCACACACACACGCATTTCCCCCCACACACAACACCCCCCCACACACAACGCAACCCCACACCCCACACACGCACCCCCCCACACACACACACACACACACACGCACCCCCCACAAACGCACCCCCATACACACACACGCACCCCCACACACACACGCACCCCCCCAGCACAAACACGCACCCCCCACACACAAAGCACCCCCTCCACACACGCACCCCCACACACACAAGCACCCCCCCCACACGCACCCCCCACACACACAGCACCCCCTCCCCACACACGCACCCCCACACACACGCACCCCACCACACACCAACACCCCCCCCCCAACACACACACCACCCCCCACACACACGCACCCCCCCACACACACAAGCACCCCCCACACACACACAAGCACCCCCTCCACACACGCACCCCCCCTACACACACGCACCCCCCACACACACCACACCCACGCACCCCCCACCACAACACCCCACACAAGCACCCCCAACACCACACACACACACACACACACACACACAACACACGCACCCCCACACACAAGCACCCCCCACACACACGCACCCCACACACACACAACGCACCCCCACACACAAGCACCCCCCCACACACACGCGCACCCCCCACAAAGCACACAAGCACCCCCTCCAACACACGCACCCCCCCACACAAGCACCCCCCCACACACAAGCACCCCCACACACACGCACCCCCTCCACACCCCACGCAACCCACAACACACACACAAGCACCCCCCACACACAAGCACCCCGCCACACACAACGCACCCCACAACACACACAAGCACCCCCCTCCCCACACACGCACCCCCCCACACACACCACGCACCCCCACACACACACAAAGCACCCCACACACGCACCCCCCCACACACACGCTCCCCTCCCACACACGCCACCCCCACACACGCACTCCCCACACACAAGCACCCCCATACACACACGCACCCCCCACACACACACAACACACAACACCCACGCACCCCACACACTACAAATACCCCCCCACACACACTACAAGTACCCCCCACCACGCACCCCCAACACACACACGCACCCCCCCCACACAAAGCACCCCCCCCACACACCCAAACACCCCCTCCACACACACGCACCCCCACACACACAAGCCCCCTCCACACACACGACCCCCCCCACACACAACGCACCCCCCTCCACACACGCCACACAGCTTGCTGCGTGGGAGGGTACGGGAATTAATTAACGTAGGTTATACTATATATATACATGAAACACAGAGGGCAGTTTATTACGCTCTGGCCTCTTCATCAACTTGGGAATTTCATTTATAGTTAAGGGTAAGAGGATTACAGTGCACTGTGGTCTCATGTCTCTTTATGCGATGTTCCTGGTATTTTCACACACAGATCGTCTCTATTGCTGTGCTATAGACTTGGGACCTTCTTGTTACCAAGAGTTCTACGCCCGAATCCCAGCCTGAGGCTAGACGTCATTAAGAGCCTGATAAACCAGCCTGTTGTTGCCAGCGGGCTACCGTGCCTTCAAACGTGGCTCATCAGGCACTTTTAGACAGCTATATATTCTCCTTTATTTTTGTGAAAACAATTCAACCTCTTTCCCCCCCCAACCACCACCACCTCTTCCTCCATTACCCCTACTTCCTTCATCACCATCACTTCCTCCACCACCACCACTTCCTCCATCACCATTTCTTCCTCTTTAAATCCCAGTCTTCCTAAATAATCTTCACCTCTCGCTATCCTCCTCCTCCACTACTGATGATCCTCATATCCGTCACAGGCTCTGTTGGCAGCGTACTCACCTCCCATACTGGATGCCCGTGGTTCGATCCCCGACACGAATGGAAACGTTGGGCATGTTTTCAGACACTTGCTGCCCTGGTTTACCTGGCAGTAACTAGGTACCTGGGTGTTAGTCGACTGTTGTGAACTGCATCCCAGGGGATGGTAGAATACCTCAAACAAGACTGGGCTTTGAAAGAGACTAAAGTACAATAACATATCTTACCCAGTAATAATAATAATAATAATAATAATAATAATGGTAATAATAATAATGGTAATAATAATGGTAATAATAATGGTAATAATAATAATAATAATAATAATAATAATAATAATAATAATAATAATAATAATAATAATAATAATAATATTCTTGACTTCTACAAGTACTTGTACAACGTATACAGACATAACTGACAACAATGACATACTATATTGAAAACCCCTTGTTAGACAGCATTTCGGGCAATTTAAATTAATTTTGTCCCCCTGGTCCCGAGGCCTGGTCGCAGACCGGGCCGCGGGAGCGTTGACCCCCGAAATCGTCTCCAGGTATCTCCAGGATGCGACCCACACCAGTCAGCTAACCCCCAGGTACCGCCTTACCGATAGGTGAACCGAGATAGCAGGTGTCTTAAGGAAATATTTCCTAATTTTTCCACCCATACCGGGGAGCGAACCCCTGACCTCAATGTGTGAGCTGAGTGTGCTAGCAACCGAGCTACGGGACACCGTAGCAGGTTTAATATTCATGTACCACGGATGCTGATACAGTGCAGTCTTACTGTGCCCATGGTGCCCTTACTTTTTCACTGGGTCTAATTTTAGTAGATTTGGTACCTGACCATCCAATGTCTTTCAGGTACAAATTATCAGCTGAATTTCCGAATGGCTGAAATTAGATTTAATTAAACATCCTATACAGAAATAACCCGCACATAGGAAAAGCTTACCATCTAGAAAATGACTGTAAATGGTCCAAGTCGGACCATTTAAAACTCTTACTGACAACCTTTTTCCTCCCCTCGTTCACAACCGTCACTTCCACACACTTAATTTCCTATAATTCAACACCAGTTTGAACTACTGCAACCCCTGGTTTAAAACATGTTCGAACTAATAAAACCCACATTTAAAGCCTGTTCTAACTACTTCCTCTTCCCAGCTTCCAGCACAAAAAAATAATCTGTACCGTGTACGGGATAGGCGATCCTAAGACATAGTAATTTCCAGATGATAGTAACTCCAGTTCTGCTGGAAGGAAACTTTTGAAGCTGTCGTAGCTGATGAACGATTTACCTGGAGAGGGTTTCGGGGGTCAACGCCCCCGCGGCTCGGTCTGAGATCAAGCCTTGCCGGAATATCTGACCAAACCCTCGCTGTCTTAAAGCCTCCCAGCTCAGGCTGACACTACTGAAGCCTTCCAGCTCAGGCTGACACTACTGAAGTCTCCCAGCTCAGGCTGACACTACTGAAGTCTCCCAGCTCAGGTTGACACTACTGAAGTCTCCCAGCTCAGGCTGACACTACTGAAGTCTCCCAGCTCAGGTTGACACTACTGAAGTTTCCCAGCTCAGGCTGACACTACTGCAGTCTCCCAGCTCAGGCTGACACTACTGAAGTCTCCCAGCTCAGGCTGACACTACTGAAGTTTCCCAGCTCAGGCTGACACTACTGAAGTCTCCCAGCTCAGGCTGACACTACGAAGTCTCCCACCAGGCTGACACTATGAAGTCTCCCAGCTTCAGGCTGACATACTAATTTCCAGCTCAGGCTGAACACAGAAGTCTCCCAGTCAGGTGACCTACGAATGTTCCCAGTCAGTGACACTAGAAGTTCAGGCTAGCAGGCTACACACTGCAGTTCCCACTTAGGTCTTGAAAACTGAATCTCCCGCTCAGCTGAAGATTCAACCCATGACTCCCACTTCGGGTGACGAATATAGGCAACTACAGTTACTATTGTTCATGTTATTCCAGAAAACATGTAACAGCACATGCTAAGTATCCAATTTGTTAAAAAGAATTGCGCTAACAGGGATGCATGACCCCCCCCCTTCCCTCGTGCTGCAGTCTGCTAACTTTCCATATTCCAGAATAATGTATTTCAATAATGCCTAAAAATGAAAGAAAAGGTGAGCGGGGTTAAAGGGGGTGGAGCTGTCTCGAGCATTCATTAGCTGAATTCCAAGGGATATTTCAGAAGGTATTGCAGGGTGATTTCAGGAGGGAGTCCCAGGGTGATTAAGGGGTTGAGTTCTAGGCACGCATCACCTGGTCGATCAGTCAGCACGGAGTCTGGCTAGGGACTGCTGCAGGGCTGACTTCCAAAATCGACTACAGGTAGTGAGTGGTACATGAAAATCAGCTATAACATAAATTCTCAATATTCCCAACATAAGCTTTCATAACACACAACAATGTTGGTGTAGAGATATACACCACAGCACCGTATCATCCTTTGCGGATGATACTAGGATCTGCATGAGGCTGTCATCTGCTGAGGACGCGGTTAACCTCCAAGAAGATATAAACAAAGTTTTCCAGTGTGCAACGGTAAACAATATGATGTTCAATGAGGACAAATTCCAACTACTCCGTTATGGAAAACTGGAGGAGATAATAACTAGAACAGAGTATACTACTGACTCCGGCCATACAATAGAGCGGAAAAATAATGTAAGGGACCTGGGAGTAGTAATGTCTGAGGATCTCACTTTCAAGGATCACAACAGTGCCACGATCGCACGTGCAAAGAAAATGATAGGATGGATAATGAGAACTTTCAAAACGAGAGATGCCAAGCCCATGATGATCCTTTTCAAATCACTTGTTCTCTCTAGGCTGGTAATACTGCTGTACATTAACATCTCCATTCAAAGCAGGTGAAATCGCAGATCTAGAGAGTGTACAGAGATCCTTTACTGCACGTATAAGTTCTGTCAAGCACCTTAACTACTGGGAACGCTTGGAAAGCACTTGACTTGTACTCGTTGGAACGCAGGAGGGAGAGATATATCATAATCTACACTTGGAAAATCTTGGAAGGAATGGTCCCAAATCTGCACACAGAAATCACTCCTACGAAAGTAAAAGACTGGGCAGGCGATGCAAAATGCCCCCAATAAAAAGTAGGGGCGCCATTGGTACACTAAGAGAAAACACCATAAGTGTCCGGGGCCCAAAACTGTTCAACAGCCTCCCATCAAGCATTAGGGGAATTGCCAATAAACCCCTGGCTGCCTTCAAGAGAGAGCTGGACAGATACCTAAAGTCAGTGCCGGATCAGCCGGGCTGTGGCTCGTACGTTGGACTGCGTGCGGCCAGCAGTAACAGCCTAGTTGATCAGGCCCTGATCCATCGGGAGGCCTGGTCACGGACCGGGCCGCGGGGGCGTTGATCCCCGGAATAACCTCCAGGTAGCATCGTTTAATAACATAGAACATAACAGATGTTGTTCATAACATACAACAATGTAAATATAACACAGCCCGGCATAAAATACAACATAATGTTAGTGTAACGAAGGCCTTCATAACATAAAACAATGTTAACCTAACCTAACAGGCCTTCATAACATAGGGTATACTGTTAGTATAACACAGGAAGCAAGTATAACACAGCACGCTATAATTATTATAGTCACCATTTTTCTCTCAGGTGGAGGTCATAATTTAAAATACACCACTAGTGCTACTTATATTGATGATACTTATATTGACTTAAATACTGTACTTACTGATCCATGGGAGGAAGGAAGGGGAGGGAAACGAAGGAAAGGGAGAAAGGAAAGATAAGAAAGAGGAGGGAAAAGAAGAAACAGGAAAAGGAAGGACAATAATAAAAAGGAAGGAGGGAAAGGGAAGAGGAGAGAGAGAGAAGAGAGAGAGAGAGAGGGGAAGAGAGAGAGAGAGAGAGAGAGGAGAGAGAGAGAGAGAGAGAAGAGAGAGAAGGGAGAGAGAGAGAGAGAGAGAGAGGAGAGAAGAACCTGTGAAGGAAAGACAAAAAGATAAGGGGAGGAGAGTGAAGGGGTAAAAGGAGGAGAGGGAGGGAAGGTAACATAACCACGGAGACTTTCATAGTAAGCCAGTAGAAGAGGAGGTAGAGAGGTGCAGTAGTTTCAGACGTGATTACAGGTGGGTGGGGCCCAAGAGTGGAAGTAGGTCAGACTCACAAGGTAAACCAAAAGTTAGCTACAAGATTCCACGGTGTTACTGTGTCAGACAAGTAGCACTAGATCAGTGATACACTATCAACAAATTTACCAATAAGACACATGTACAACACCTGGGCACTTTTATTGGGAAACATACCGTCTGCTCAGCAGCTTTCTCAGCCTAATACAAAGACATAATGAACTCTCCTCCAATAAAGATACCTAGGTGTTGCACATCTGTATTATTCATTTTTCTTTTCGCACAAATCAATTTTACGTGCAAAGAGATGTTATCCTACCTCAGCTTATTTCGAAGACCAGCCCTATCTGAGGTACACGACCCACACCAGTCGACTAACACCCAGGTACCTACTTACTGCTAGGTGAACAGGGACAGTAGGTGTAAGGAAACACGCCCGTGCCGGGAATCAAACCACGGACTCAAGTGTGTAAGCTGAGTGGGCTACCAACCGAACCACGGGCCACCTTACCTCATCAACATGTCGTATTGTATACCTTGGTCTTAGGATAAATTAGCGATAAATGTAGACTGAACGCAGCTATAAACAAGCATGATTTAATTTCTCTCAGTATACCTGTTCATTAACCCTTAAACGGTCCAAACAGATCGACGTTCAAATTCGTAATGCTACAAAAGTAGATATACTTTTTTTTTATATATTTTCAAATATAACAAAAAAATGTAGATAAAAGTTTTTTTTACACGTTTTCAAATGTAAAACAAAAAAGAAGATCTACATTTTTTTACATACTTTCGGATGTTGAAAAAACGTATATATACGTTTGGACCGTTTAAGGGTTAAAAAAAAAAAAAAAAAAAAAAAAAAAAAAAAAGGGAGTACAGATCCTGCCAGAGTGCATAACGTTTAACAGCCGTACACTGTGCACTCGTATAATAGGACCTTCCAACATACATATGGACGAATGCTAAAAAATTGCCAATTACTTTCAATAAACAAACAAATAACTAATTACACGACTGATTTAATAATTCGAAGGGAAAACGAAATGAAAATTTCACAGTCTAATTTAAGCGAGATGATTTATACCCGCGTTATTTTAACGAGGGTGCGCATACGAGCAGTGTAAACTGTTTGTTTTCTTGCCTGTGTGTAGATCATCGCCCCTCCCACTCACAGGACTGTTAGTGCTAGCAGAACATACACTTTAACCTATGTCAGACTAATCAAGAACTTTCCTGAAAATCTTACCTGTTTACCTGTTATGATTCCTCTCTTACTTACCTGGAGCCTACCTACCTGGAGCCTACTTACCTGGAGCCTACTTACCTGGAACCTACCTACCTGGAGCCTACCTACCTGGAGCCTACTTATCTGGAGCCTACCTACCTGGAGCCTACCTACCTGGAGCCTACCTACCTGGAGCCTACTTATCTGGAGCCTACCTACCTGGAGCCTACCTACCTGGAGCCTACCTACCTGGAGCCTACCTACCTGGAGCCTACCTACCTGGAGCCTACCTACCTGGAGCCTACCTACCTGGAGTCTACCTACCTGGAGTCCACCTACTTGGAGGTCGTTCTGAGGGTCAACGCCCCCGCGGCCCAGTCCTTGACCAGGCTTATTGGTGGATCAGGGCCTGATTAACCAGACTGTTACTACTGGCCGTACGTAATCTAACGTACGAGCCACAGCCCGGCTGATCACGAACAGACTACAGCAACTAGCAAAGTTTCCTCTTGAAGATAGCTAAGGGTCTGTTGCTGGTGGGAGGGTGCTTAAAAGTCTTGGTCACCTTGCACTTATTGAACTGCTGTTATTTCTTAAGAGTTCTCGTAGCATTAATATCTGGTATTTTGCAACATCTGCCCATCCTCTTGCTTGTGAAGACACAGATTTATAAGGGTTATTACACTAAATTACAGGCACCGGGCCGGGGGGGGGCGATGATCCCCGAATCTGACAGACTCTTTTTCCATATCATAGCTTCTTTTTAATTATGGTATTACTTTGTACAAATTTATTCCATTATTAAAGTTATTTTATAATGCAATAATCTCTGGCATTCATTACAATAAAATATTAATTGCTTCGTCTTCCCCCCCCCAACGCTCATTATAGCCCAAATTACTGGTTTTCTAATTAGAGATCTGCATAATAATTAATAGTAAGCTTATTAGCGAAGCTTGAAAACAAAAGGACATCTGTTATGTGTATTAGTGGATCCAGGGATCCTCGCCCCCGTGGCTCGGCCTCATGTAATGGATCCTAAACTGTCAAAGAAATATGCCAGAATGTTGAGAGACGCGTAGGAGACAGAAGGTAAATATATAGTGAATGTAAGTCTATAACACTGATATCTCAGTTTATATCTTACCAAGACAGAAATTAAACTCTAGGAACTTTAATAGCGTGCTAGAGGTTTAACAGGCTATTGTTTCACACTCGTATGAGAGGAAAATACTACCCTTCAGGATGGTTGCTGTCCACCTACCTACTACCTGTGTTTCATACATAACAGGACTGTTGCTGTCCACCAACCTACTACCTGTTGTAAAAACATCTCCATATTTAATAACTCCGTGTACAGTACTTTGCAGTAGAATTTTAAATACGGAATGTAATTTTAATGGCACGACTCGTCTATATGCATAAACCATTTATATGCTGCATATCACACGTCGCGGAAACCCTTGTCAAGAGTTCTATTAATTATTTCATCTCCATATTAAATATTCAAGAGCATTTAATATCTGGGTCAAATTATAGTGTAACTGCTATTATATTGGTAAGGCGCGAATGTCAAGCAGTGTCATCATAACGTGTAGTGGGATGGTACCAAACACAAGCAGAGCCATCATAACGTATAGTGGGATGGTACCAAACACAAGCAGTCATCATAACGTGTAGTGGGATGGTACCAAACACAAGCAGAGCCATCATAACGTATAGTGGGATGGTACCAAACACAAGCAGTCATCATAACGTGTAGTGGGATGGTACCAAACACAAGCAGAGCCATCATAACGTATAGTGGGATGGTACCAAACACAAGCAGTCATCATAACGTGTAGTGGGATGGTACCAAACACAAGCAGTGTCATCATAACGTATAGTGGGATGGTACCAAACACAAGCAGTCATCATAATGTGTAGTGGGATGGTACCAAACACAAGCAGTCATCATAACGTGTAGTGGGATGGTACCAAACACAAGCAGAGTCATCATAACGTGTAGTGGGAAGGTACCAAACACAAGCAGAGTCATCATAACGTGTAGTGGGATGGTACCATACACAAGCAGTGTCATCATAACGTGTAGTGGGATGGTACCAAACACAAGCAGAGTCATCATAACGTGTAGTGGGATGGTACCAAACACAAGCATTGTCATCATAACGTAGTGGGAAGGTACCAGACACAAGCAGTGTCATCATAACGTGTAGTGGGAAGATACCAGACACAAGCAGTGTCATCATAACATAGTTGGAAGGTACCAGACACAAGCAGTGTCATCATAACATAGTGGGAAGATACCAGACACAAGCAGTGTCATCATAACATAGTGGGAAGATACCAGACACAAGCAGTGTCATCATAACATAGTGGGAAGATACCAGACACAAGCAGTGTCATCATAACGTAGTGGGAAGATACCAGACACAAGCAGTGTCATCATAACATAGTGGGAAGGTACCAGACACAAGCAGTGTCATCATAACATAGTGGGAAGATACCAGACACAAGCAGTGTCATCATAACATAGTGGGAAGATACCAGACACCAGCAGTGTCATTGTAACATGTACTTGGAAGGTACCATCATCACTCACCAATCAAAACGTCCTTTTCTCACAAACGATTTAAATCAAAATTCTGGATACACAATAATGAGGTAGTAAGCAGACAGCAGCCATCCAGGAAGGTACTCAAAATGAACATGAAATGGAAACCTAGGTACAATATTTATGTATTTTTCTGCACCTTGGAAGAGTGGCTAATCTTATGAACTTCTACTTTAATACACAAATAACCCGCACAAAGAAGCTTCTGGCGATGTTTCGCTCAGACTTGGACCATTTACAAGTCACACTTAACATCCGAAGGTGAGGGAGCATATGTATTACTACTATTGTCTTGTTTCATTCTTTTCTTCTCTTGTACCACTACTCCCTCTACTTACTACTACCACCACCACCACCACTACTACTACTTCCAGTACCAGTATTACCTCTACCACTACTTCTCCACTTCTTTCTTCCTCTCTCTGTCCCGTCCCTGACCCCTTCTCCTATATATACTGGCTCTCTCACCTTCGGGTGTCAAGTGTGACTTGTAAATGGTCCAAGTCGGCCCGAAATGTCGTCATAAGCTTCTCTATGTGCCTTTTTGTTCTTTCTACTTTAATTCAGTATCCATATCCCTTTCCTTCTTAACAGTTCCTAATTCCTTTACCATTTCTTTTCAACCTATTAGGCCTATTCTGAGACCGGGCCGTGGGAAAGATAACCCCCCAATAACAGACAGGTTAGCCTTAGGTAGGCTGACTTATCGTCTATAAACAATTGCAACCAATTATAACAAACCATAACGCCAATAAACGCAATACCGGTAATGCATAAAGGCGATAACAATTTTTAAATCGAGAAGAGAAAACAGACCCGCCGAGCGCACGGTTCAATAGAGAGCCGAACATTCACGTTTTTTCATTACCGAATCAGTCACATATTTAACGTTGTTGATTAAAGTGATCTACTGACGTGATATAAACGGTTTAGAAAAACCGACAAGTTGAAGATTCAGACACTTGGGAATCTTTACTGAGGAAATGTTTCGCCCGCCAGTGACTTCTTCACAGAGAAGACCGAGGAAGTCACTGGCTGGCGAAACGTGTCCTCAATAAAGATTCCTCAAATGCTACACAAGCGTCTCATTCTTGATATACTGATGTTGATCAAGATGTGCTGTGTCAGTAACATTACTTACGGTAACGTTACATTACTATGGTACCTATGGTACCTTAGTAATGCCTGTGTAGTACCTTTCGAGAGGACTGTGTGGAGGTAAGCACAGCGAGACCGTGGGTCAGGCAGAATCATTTAAAGCGGTACCTACTAAAGCCGCCCATTTGGAGTTTCTGCTCTGGCGCGCATGCGTGCTTTAGTTTGTGTATCCATACCCCGAACATCTGAATGTAAGACACGATATGCCCACTACAGGGCATAAGAGCTGGGTGATGGGAGGGGCAGATGGCCCTACCTGGGCCTCATTAATCAGGCCAAGGAACAAATTTTTTTAAGGGTAAAAGAGGACTATCATCTTCATTGGTTAGGTAGTTGTAGGCAGCAACAGCCTGGTTGAGCAATCGTTCAGCATGACCTCTGGAAAACTCTCAGAACTCATCAAAGGTATATCAAAGGTAAATGTACATCAGTCTCAGGTATGTATACTATTCAAGGCAGTTCCAAGTTTAAAATATACATTTAAAGTTATACACTCCACGTTGACCATTCACAGAGATTTTAAGTACACACTGTCAGTGATGCAATGACTCTGTTTATTTGTTATAATTTGTTCAGGACTGTAGTGAGAGCTTGCAGAGTACACATTGCAACACAGTATTTGTTGAGGACTGTAGTCAGAACTTCACGAGTACACATTGCAACACAGTAAACATTGCAACAGTGTTGAGGACACGAGTACACATTGCAGCACAGTATTTGCTGAGGACACGAGTACACATTGCAGCACAGTATTTGCTGAGGACACGAGTACACATTGCAGCACAGTATTTGCTGAGGACACGAGTACACATTGCAGCACAGTATTTGCTGAGGACACGAGTACACATTGCAGCACAGTATTTGCTGAGGACACGAGTACACATTGCAGCACAGTATTTGCTGAGGACACGAGTACACATTGCAGCACAGTATTTGCTGAGGACACGAGTACACATTGCAGCACAGTATTTGCTGAGGACACGGGTACACATTGCAGCACAGTATTTGATAAACAGTTCAGAAAATCTACAAGTTGAAGCATAAGGCACTTGTGAAACATTTGGTTATCTTTACTAAGGAAACGTTTCGCCAGCCAGTGGTGGGAACTGTTATCCACGAGTGATAACTGAGGTAAATACTACTAATATAAACAGTGAACCAATAAAGCCTATCCTGAATTAAATTAACCTGTCACGATTTAATGTGAAACAATCTTAGCATCGCGAGAAAATGTACGTTACACAAAAAAAGGGGTTCAAAGCACTTGATATTAAGGGAAATGAGAATATACATTCCAGCGAGCACGATAAATCTCGGGGAAAAAAACACGCAAATGCAATACACTGCGATCCTTTATTGACAACGTTTCGCCCAAACAGTGGGTGTTATTTTGCATTCAGGGATGAAGACTGAGACACTTGTGTAACATTTTGGAATCATCACTGAGAAAACGTTTCGCTGGCCAGTGGCTTCTTCCGTCAGTTTTACAAACCATCTACATTACATTCAGGGATCACAACAGTGTTATCACAAACACAGGAAACTGATAAGCTGGATAACTAGAACCTTCAAAACAAGATATACCAAGCCCGAGATAATACTCTAAAAGTCACTTGTTTTCTCTAAACTAAATAGTGCTGCACACTAAGTCCCTTTAAGGAAGGTGAAAACGCAATCTCTACACGGGAAATCTTCACTGCATGTATATTTTCATTCAATCACTTAAACTACTGAGAGCACCTGATTATTTAGACTAATCCCTGGGGTGTAGATGAGAAAAATTTACGGTAATTTCCACCTTGAACATCCTGGAGGGAGTGGTCTCAAATCTGCACACCGAAATTGCTCCCTACGCGAGCAAGAGGCTCCGCAGACGGTGTAAAATACCCCAATGAAAAGCACGGGTGTAATGTGCACTCTACGAGTAAGTGTAAAGGGGCCAAGACTTCTCGATACCCTTCAAGTGTTTGGTAAGTACTCAAGTTAGTTCCTGATCAACCTACATGTGGTGCCTACGTTGGCCTGCGTGCGGCCAGCACCAACAGCCTGGTTGGCGAAGCCTGGTCTACGACGAAGTATTGTAGGCAGTGACCCCTTCTTCCTCTGAAAAGTCTACAGATAAAAACCAGATAGTCAGTACATACACTATCACCTCTAAGATAGTTACTGGTGTAATTATCACCAGACAATTTTAAGTTATCACCGCGTGGCTGGTTACTGGAGTCACTATCACCGTATGACAGGTTATAAATAAAACACACTGGCTTTCTACAAGCCGGAGATGATATGGTTATGCCGTGGAAACTGAGTTTAAACCTCATTACAACCTAATACTGCACCACTTCCACAGGGAATATTCCAACTCTGGCCACCAGATTGCTACGCTGAGAGGAGAGCCGTACTGCCTCCTCTCTCCGTGAGACTAGCACCTTTGAACCCTCACCTACAAAAGCTAGCATAACTGCTACAACACACACCTGCAGAAGCAACGTTTCGCTTTGCGTAGAGCTTTATCAATTTACTGATAAATCTCTACGTATATCAATAAACTGATAAAGCTCTATACAAATAAATGGCTGCTCTACAACCCGAGTACTTTCCTCAATACTCTCGACAGTGCGCTTCAGCATTGGCATGTAACGATCGAAATTAAACTACTGGTGACAGTAGTGAGAATGTCCCTAATCGTGGTCGGAGTGCAAATGTTCCTCGTGAAGACTAGGAGTGGGAATGTCAAGGATGGTGGTGAGTGTGTGAATATCCTTCATAAAAGTTGGAGTGGGAATATCCCTGTTATTGACTTAGTGCCAATATTCCTGGTGGTGGTAGGAATGGGTGTGTGTTAGCAGCAAGAGAAGGTACAAGAAGAGAGTTAATGAGGGGAAGCACGGAGAGAAAGCCTTGAAAAGGAAGAAAAGATGAGACAGTAATGATGATGGAGGAAAATGAGAAATATGAAGAGGAATGTACGGATAAATACGAGAAAGAAAATATAAGAAATATAAGGAAATAAGAAATATAAGAATGAAATGAATATACGGGGATAAGTAAAGGATGAATCTAAGGAGGAGAGAATACAAGAAGTATAAGAGAAGGAATATTACGCGAAGGATAAGAGAAAAAATACAGGACGAGATATAAGAGAAGGGATATAAGGAGAGGCATAAGAGGAATATAAGGCACTGACTGATACAGATCACCTGCTGCCAGTTATCTGATAAAGCAACATTAACAACAATCACTCCCTATCTCTTCCCCTTAACTGGTCATCTGTTACAACCTTCCCTCCCTACCTCCCTCATTCCCTCCGTTCATCCCACTCCTAGAATCCCTCTCTCTCAGCTCTACAGGAATACGTACGCAACACCAGCAAACATAAGTGCTTTCTGGAGCCTGAATAAAGAGGCCTATATATTATAACAGCGTACGTTAGGCCTATAGCGGAGTATCCGGCGACAGAATGAAACTCGCCCTAGATAACAGATGAAGACCAACACTGTACAGAGTTTCAAGAGTAGATATGGCCGGACCATGAAGGCTAGTAACCAGTAAAACCTTTGACGAGTTTCGAGAGTCTTTCTACTCCCGGAGCCCGGCCGTAGGGCAAGACTCGTCTGGTGCTAGTCTGGTCAACCAGGCTGCTGCTGTCGGTGGCCCGCAGCCCCACATATCCATCACAGCCTGGTTGATCTGGCACCTGGTGAAGATACTTCACCGAGGCATAAGTAAATTATACAACGCAGAACTTAGCCACTGAAAATAACACACTTGATGCAAAGAAATTCCGTAATAGGTAATTATACAACACAAAACTAATCCACTGAGAACACGTGAAATGAAGCGTAATTCTGTCAAAACACAGAAGATATAACGTCACCCAACACACAGGAGAGGAAGTTTTGTGTGTAAAAAAGAGAGAGAACACTGTTGTATAAAACAAGAGATAACTTCACCGGTCTCACTTCCTTCCCGGGGATTAAACTTCATCTTGGAATTTCCAAACTTATTTCGGAAGTTGACGTGAAAGTGACGAGCGGAGCCACAGCTGGTGCCGCACAAGAGGCTCTGAGCATGCACTCTGCCAACACAGAATCACACACAGCCAGGAACTAACACATTATCCTCCTCGATTTTAAGAAAGAACTTTAAACAGATCCAGACAGGTTCCTATAGAAAACAGAAGAGGAGACAGGGGTGGCAAGAAAGGTAATCAAATAAATACAGGAAAACTTAGTGAATGAAAGACAAGAGGGTAATGGTAAAGTAGGTGGTGTTGGAGTAGGCACGGGTGTCTGGTGGAGTCCCTCAAAGATCACTACTGGGGCCCCTACTGTTCTCATGGTGTATGTGAACCACTGGAAAGAAAATAATATTGACTTTATGCTTACTGAGTCAACTCTTCGTGCGTGTGCGTGTGCGTGTGCGTGTGTGTGTGTGTGTGTGTGTGTGTGTGTGTGTGTGTGTGTGTGTGTGTGTGTGTTACAACTCTGCTGTCAGCAGTATTTCACTGTTTGCAACTCCATCTGGTAACGAGATATTTCAGTGTACAGAAATGGAACTACGGTGTCATGTAGGGGGGTAATGATTGAATAGGATATAAGTGGGGAATATGGGAGTAAGGGATTATGTAGGCAGGGGAGAGGCAGGCGAGGTGGTAGGTGTGAGATGATTAGCGGAGGTAGGTAGGTAATGACAGGTCAGTGGTGACCACCACGACATTCTCA